>JAUMJK010000030.1:712500-1912500 GCA_033558105.1 Coccyzus lansbergi | reverse complement strand
CCTGTGAGATGTTAAATTAACATTTATAACAGAAATATCTTTGAATTCTGAAATGAAAATGCTTCTGGGTTTTGATGCCTGATACTTCAATGAAAAGTCAGAATTTTCCAAGGGCGTTTTCATTAGTTGAAAGCTATTTCAATTGTTGAAAATAGTTTTGAGGGGAAATATTTGACCAGCACACTTATGGCCAAACTGTATATACAAATATGGGCTTGTCTGACCTAGGATTGTAGTCAAGGACAAAGGTTTACAAGTATTTTGGGCTGACGATTGCTATGTAACTCTGATCTTAGTACTAGGCAAAGCCTTTGGGTGCCTTCTGAAGGAAAAGGATAATCCGGGGACGTGAAGTTACATGGAAAATTGGATAAAATGCCACGTGTTTTTAACAAAAGCTGATTGTGTCAGACTATACCAGTATCTGGTTTTGATAAGATAAGTGATTTTCTACTCAAGGTTGAAGTAACAGATCAGATGTATATTTAGTCTTAAGTAGAACATATGAAGTAGTTCACTTCCTGGGAAAATATTATTCAAGAGAGACAAAAGGGAATAGTTTGCATTAGAAGATAGATAAAAAATCAATTCCCTGTTTTAGCCAGCTTGGGGCACCTTCTAAAGGGCGTATCAAAGTGGAGAGAGGCTGTGCAGGGTTTAGCTCGGACCAGAATCTGGAGAACAGTCCTGTTACACGTGAGGGAGGTTGATGCATGAAATGGTGTTTGTACACAGGTGCAAAATAAAAACAGGATAGTGTCACCAATACTGAGGATGATTCCATTGCCAATCATGAGTAAAGACAGAATCATCGGGATCACAATAATACTAAGAGAAGACATTTAGTAATATAAAATACTGTCAAGCACCTACTAACTAAAAAAATGAGAACACACTGAAAAACATTCTTGTTTAATACAATTTTCCTCCTTAGTCGATAAGTTCTTATTTTTATATAACCAATATAATCATCTTTAAGGCAAGGAGAGCTACTTAGTAGTTGCAGTGCAAAAGCAGCATGACTTTGAGTGCCAGTAAACATACGATTTTCTCAAGAATGGCTTAAATAAATTATTTGGACCCGAGGAGATTTGTTGTACCTCAAGAACAGCGTTTCTGGATGTAACTCGTAGCTCTGGTTATGTGAAGATGCCACTCGAATCATGTGGACTTATTTTTTAGTTTGCAACTCTGTGTGTGCAATTATGTTCACAAATTCTCTTTTTTTTTGTGGGGGTCACAAAGAATTAGAGTGGAGAAATGGAATTAACTTCATCTGTTAGGCTTGTGATGCTTTTTGCAAAGTAAACGTGTGTAAAAAATGTGTCAGTATGAAAAACATTTAATAACATTGTTTTTATATGTTTTTAGTTTAATCTTGCTTAAATTTTTGGGTTTAGTCGTATCACATTCTGACAACTTTGCCAAGTGTTTAATTACTAGCTACTCTTTGCAGACTTTTCACTAGAAATAACAGTTTTAAGTTATAATCATACTTTACACTTCTGTCAGGCACCATATTTCAGTGCTTCACAAATATTACTTAAACTTTATAAAAACATACTATCTTCTGAGTTCAGGAGATGGAAACCCTAGTTCCACCAGTGATTTGCCTTTTAAATGCATTTTTCAGTTTATCATTCTGTAAAACAGGATTAATGTGATATTTGACCTACTTGGCAGGTATGTTGTAATCGGCTCTGTTTCTGATAAATTATTAATGCAGCTCTCTGGTTCTGATTTAAAGTATCTTTAAAATATCTTCAAAAAGAGTTACAATTTGAAAAGCAGAGGCTTTTGTATCCACGGTTTCCACTCTGGATAAGCAGACAGATTTACAGAAGAACACGACAGTTCTTAGAGTATCACGGACTGTAATCCTAACCATTTTTTAATTCATATTGTGATTGTCTAACAAATAAGACTTTTTTAAGGGGCTGTTGTAAAACTTTGGTGTTGGTTATTTTTTGAGATTGAGAGAGACCTGAAATGGGGAGAAGTTAAGGTCCCACGTAGTTAAAATAGGGCAACATTTTGATAAAAACATAAGGTAATCTATTATTGGAGTGATTTAATTCCAGTTCAAATGCCAAGTTTTTAATATCACCATAAGTTATGCTGATTTACAAAGTAGTCAGAGATAAAATAAGGCAGGTAGTAAAGCATTTCAGCAGTCTTGATCTGAGACAGCATTTGAAATTGAAATGTTTAGATGACAGATTCGTATACACAGTTTAATGATTTGTATCTATCTGTAATAATGCCATCAACCTAAATAAACCTGAAATCTGTTTTTACTCATCTCGCTTTACTCCTTGAATTTGCTTAACTCATCTGACTTTTGCAAGCACAGGTCTCAAACAGCTTAATCCTAAACTGATCTGTTGAAAATATGGTAAGAGACATTTTCTTTTAAGTCCTCTAAAAAATGTTATTGGCACAAGTGTGAGTTATCTGAATGCATGTTTCTCATGAAACCAGTTCTGACAGCCAATTAAGCTGTGTGGCATAGGCTTAAGTTGTCATTTAAAGAAGAAAATCTCTCCTCCTTTTGAAGCGTCTAGTCTTGTGTATTTGTGGGTATAAAAGAGATGGAACAATACCAGCTTTGAATCTTTTGACCTGTTGGTGAATGTCTGCATTGTATCTTCTTTCCTCTCACTTGCATTCAAGTGCTTATGCACTAGACAAAAAGAAATATCTTTCATGTGCTTTATAGCAACAAAAAGAGTAGCAAGCCAGGTGTCCAACACATAACATGACATTAAGAGTGCTCTAGGAGTTATCCTTCTGAACTGCTCTGCTGGTTTTGATTTTTGCTCTCTGCTGTAAGAATAGATTCACACTAGTTTAGACTTCCATGTTTTTTATGGATCATGGATAAGACTCAATCATAATTACTGTAAGTTTAAGTATCTACTACCTAGGTTCTTTGCAGCAATTTTCGTCCACATGCCTGAACTTTCTTAATCAATACTTTTGCTAGGGTTGTGTACAAAATACGTTTTTTTGGACCTACTAGAAATTCTGAGACCTCTCAACTTTTGTTGATTTATTTGTGTCCTAAGGAACAAAGTCCCAAGTTGCTGTAAAACGCTTGATTCTTTATTGTCTTTACTCCCAAATAAATTCATGCAAGTTTGTTAAGGTTAATGTTATTATTGCAGATGAGTAGACACAAATAATTACAGCACAGCATATAAACTCTCATCTAAACCTACTTTCCTTTCAAATGCTGTCTCAGATTAAGCCTGCTGAAGTGCTGCCTTATTTTACCTTTATCTGCTTTGCAAACGCTTATACTAGATGCTCAAAACAAGATTCATCAGTTTTCTGTTACTTTTGGTTTTAGAAGTTGCAATTTCTCTTTCCCTACCAGGAAAAAGATGCAGAAGGGAAAATGAATAATTGACCAGCAGTTGTAAATGACAAATTCCAGAAAAGTGTTTTTAAAAAGAAGGTAAAATGAAAGAGCCAGCCCTTAAAACTGAGGCTTCCTTTAGCCACGTTACTGTTCAGTGATGCTGTCTAGCAGGAGAAGTTGATTCCATAAAAATCTGTAGACTGTACCAAATTGTAAGTTGGTGGTTTTCACCATTTTTGCTAGTATGATAATGAAAATTAATGGAGTGGTGTGACCCTGTGCTAATACTGTAAGACATGATGAAATTTTGGTGCCCTATGGTAAACAATTTGGTGAAATCACATGATTTCCAAGACTACAAGTCTGCCACCTTAAAAAGGCTTTTATATGGTTCAGAAGGGAATGAAGCATGATGGGAAATGGATGACATAAGAAAATAAAAAGGGCTAGGTCCTTCCTAGTCTTCTACTATATTTGACATGCCTCTTAACTTTACCTGCCTCTCCTTTTTTTGTCTCCTATTAGTGGTAAAAAACAGTAATCTCATCCACTACTTTATTCTGTGGGTAAAAAAATTGTCATGTATGATTTGTAGGTACCCTTTTGAAACGTATTTGTGAAGGAGTTCAACTGGGATGGAGTAATTGAACTACTTCGCCATCAAATCAGACCTGAGCACAGGTAGGCAGTACTGGTGTTCTGTAACAGCACATGGATGTCCCTCACTATGTTTGTGCATATTGGTTACTAAAATAAGTTACAGTCTCCCAATGTATAATTCCCTGTGATTTCTTTATTTCTAGTTCTTTACTCTGTGTCAGGCTGATTGTCACTTACAGTAAAGCACTCGAATGATGTGATTTAAGTGCCTATGAAGTGCTCATTTCCACACCTGTCACTCTAATACACTGAGTGTTTTCTGTGCACCTTGTCAGGTGAGCAAACTGAAAGGAGACCATGACACGAATGAGAAGGGGTTTAAGACACAGAAAGGTCTACTAGCAGAGCACTCTCTTGACCTCACCAAGAAACAAAAAACCTCTTACAATGTTATTTTATCTTGAGAGGCTTTTTTTTCTATAAGAAAACATGACAGAAGATGATGTCTTTATGGTTGCAGTAACATTGTCTGAATGGGTGAATCAGACTCCTGTGTTTGTTTAAGGGTGAGGCAGAACTTTGAACAGACCTAGCATCGTTTTGAGATGCTGTGTGTCAGGTAGGTTTATCTGTCTTCATCTCAGTTCCATCACTGAAGAAACTGAGACAGCTCATTCAGTCTTTAGCCGTACCCTGCTGAGCTACATCAACTTCACGTTCTGTCACTGGCATCAACAATGTACAGAAAATACTCTTCAGTTTTCTTGAGTAATTGAGGCTGGCAGGTCCCAGCTCCTACGTAGCATTTGTGGCCCTACTGTATGAAATGATTCTACTTTACTCTATCTTGCATAATCTTTACCTGCTAAATTTGACTTTCAGTTAAGGTCACAGAATCACAGAATCACAGAACAACCAGGTTGGAAGGGACCCATCGGATCTTCTAGTCCAACCATTCCTATCTAACACTAAACCAAGTCCCTCAATACCTCATCCACCCGTGCCTTAAACACCTCCAGGGAAGGTGACTCAACCACCTCCCTGGGCAGCTTACTCCAATGCCCAATGACCCTCTGTGTGAAAAAACTCCTCCTAATCTCCAGCCTAAATCTACCCTGGCGGAGCTTGAGGCCATTCCCTCTTGTCCTGTCCCCTGTCACTTGGGAGAAGAGGCCAGCTCCCTCCTCTCTACAACCTCCTTTCAGGTACTTGTAGAAAGTAATGAGGTCTCCTCTCAGCCTCCTCTTCTCCAGGCTAAACAACCCCAGCTCTCTCAGCCGCTCCTCATAGGGTCTGTTCTCCAGCCCCTTCACCAGCCTCGTTGCTCTTCTCTGGACTTGCTCCAGAGCCTCAACATCCTTCTTGTGGTGAGGGGCCCAGAACTGGACACAATATTCAAGGAGTGGCCTCACCAGTGCTGAATACAGAGGGAGAATCACCTCCCTGGACCTGCTGGTCACACCGTTTCTGATACAAGCCAGGATGCCATTGGCCTTCTTGGCCACCTGGGCACACTGCTGGCTCATGTTCAGTTGGCTGTAGACCAACACCCCCAGGTCCCTCTCCTCCTGGCAGTTTTCCAGCAAGGCTTCTCCCAGTTTGTAGTTCTGCATAGGGTTGTTGTGCCCCAAGTGCAGGACCCAGCATTTGGCCGTGTTAAACCTCATGCCGTTGGACACTGCCCAGCAGTCCAGCCTGTTTAGGTACCTTTGCAAAGCCTCCCTACCCTCCAGCAGATCGACACTTGCACACAGCTTTGTGTCATCTGCAAACTTGCTAAGGGTACACTCAATGCCCTCATCCAGGTCATTGATGAAGACATTGAACAGGACTGGACCTAGCACTGAGCCCTGGGGAACACCACTTGTCACTGGCCTCCAGCTGGACTTAACACCATTTCCCACCACTCTCTGGGCCCGGTCATCCAACCAGTTTTCTACCCAGGAGAGTGTGCGTCTGTCCAGGCCAGAGGCTGACAGTTTCCGTAGCAGAATGCTGTGAGAAACTGTGTCAAAGGCTTTACTGAAGTCCAGAAAGACCACATCCACAGCCTTTCCCTCATCCAGCAGCCGAGTGACTTTGTCATAGAAGGCGATCAGGTTGGTTTGGCAGGACCTGCCTCTGGTAAACCCATGTTGACTGGGCCTGATCACCCGGTTCTCTTGCAAGTGCTTCATGATAGCACTCAAGGTCACCTCTTCCATGACTTTCCCTGGCACTGAGGTCAGACTGACAGGCCTGTAGTTCCCGGGATCCTCCCTGCTACCCTTCTTGTAAATGGGAACTACATCAGGCAGCCTCCAGTCCAGAGGTACCTCCCCAGTCTTCCAGGACTGTTGGAAGATGATGGAAAGGGGTTTGGCCAATACATCCGCCAGCTCCCTCAAAACCCTAGGATGTATCCCATCTGGCCCCATAGACTTGTGGGTGTCCAGTTGGCCAAGCAGGGCTCTGACCACCTCCTCTTGGACTATGGGAGCCTCGTATTGCTCCTCTGTTTCTGGGGTATCTACACAGAGGGAACAGCTTTCTTTACAATTAAAGACTGAGGCAAAGAAGGCATTAAGTACCTCAGCCTTCTCCTCGTCCCCTGTCACTGCTGTTCCCTCTGAGTCCAAAAGGGACTGTATGGTCTCCCTTGTCCTCCTTTTACTGTTAATATACTTATAAAAAGATTTTTTATTGTCTTTTGCAGACTTAACTAATCTGATCTCTATTTCAGCCTTAGCCCCTCTGATTTTTTCCCTACATAGCCTCGCTTCCCTCCTGTAGTCCCTCCAAGAGGCCTGTCCCCCCTTCCAGAGCCTATAAATATTCCTTTTTTTCCTAATTTGACTCAAGATTTCCCTACTCAACCAAGCTGGTTTTTTCCCCTGCCGGCCTTTTTTCCAGAACACAGGGATGGCTTTCTCCTGAGCTGCCAGGATCTCTTTTTTGAAGAGCTCCCAGCCCTCATGGGCTCCCTTGCCCTCAAGTGCTGTCTCCCAGGAGACTTTGCCAACCAGCCTTCTAAACAGTTCAAAGTCTGCTCTCTGAAAATTTAGTGCTACCGTCCTGCTTAGCACCCTCTTCACTTCACCTAGGACAGAAAACCCTATCATCTCATGATCACTAAGACCTAGGCGACCCCCTACTTTCACATCCCCCACAAGCCCCTCTCTGTTGACAAACAGCAAGTCCAGGAGGGCACCTTCCCTCGTAGGTTCATTAACCAGCTGTGCAAGGAAGTTGTCTTCCATGCACTCCAGGAACCTCCTAGTCTGCTTCCTTTCTGCTGTATTGTACTTCCAGCAGATATCAGGGAGATTGAAGTCTCCCACAAGGACAAGAGGCCCTGTCTTGGAGATTGACCCCAGCTGTTTAAAGAAGAGCTCATCAGCTGCTTCTTCTTTGCTGGGTGTAGGTCTTGCAGTAGGTCCCTGTGTTTGTGTATGTGGGACATTATTTAAACAGAATGACCTACAAAGGGTGGAAAATTCAAGTACCACAGTATCAGTACTAATATTATTTTGATTTTTCTTATTGGTAATGTAGTGCTATCTAAAACCACCCCACTCAGACATAACACTGTTGTAATCTAAAGAGTATATGCTATTAAAAAACCCTTCATGATTAAATAAAATATTATTTCAAGGAAATTAAATACCTATGCAGCAGTCAAAATTGAACTCTGTAGTACTCTAGTACTACCAAGTTTTACTTCATGGTTCTCCTGTGACAATGGGAAAGTAGATAAATTATTTGCACTCATATAAACATCTCAATTTTGAGCACTTTTTCAGTAACGAAGAGATGATTGTTTTATGAAAGATTTGTGATTCACTTTTGTTTTTCTTCCAGTTCTGGTCCTGCCCTAATGATCTTTCTCTCTCAGATGCCAAGACTAACTGTATTACATGTGCAGTTGGACTGGCACCATAAAAATTCATGGATGCTTGGAGGGATTGGGAGTTACTAATAAGTGATCAGGAATAGTGTAGTTGGATGAATTTTGCATTTGGGTGTCTGTCAGGAAAGCAAGGTGGAGGGCCTGGGGAGGAGGCTCACTGACTTAGTCACCAAATGGTTTGAGTTGAAAGAGACCTTAAAGTTCATCTAGTCCTCGTCTTACACTCGCTTCTGCTGCCAGGAGGGAGAATCAGGAGTTGAGCCAAGACCCACAAAGGGAAGGTGGGAAATAAAAAAAACCCATGTGCAATGATCACTGAAACATGAACAAAAGGTATGTGAGGGGGGAAAAAAAGAGGTTTGTGGAAAAACATTACTTGGTATCATGGTGTACACTACATACCCAAAGGGCAGAATGGCAATAATAGAGAGATATTCTAACTTGTGAAGCTTTAAAAAAACAGAGAGAAGTGTTTTGGTGTGTTGCTGTTAAGGGTGAGTTCCTGCTAAGGGGCTACTGACTCAACAGTAGATTCCAGCACTGTGATTAGTCATGCAAAATCCCAGAGATGTCTGTGTAAATAGTCTGTCCTCCTTTTTTCCACCCCCCCTATTACTTTTGGAGTCTTGCTTTTCTGTTTCATCAGATTTTCTGACTGACATAATTGTCTTGGATCACCACATTCATCTCTGGGACAGAGTTGCTCTTCTGTCTCTGTTTGTCAGTATCGTAGCTCATGTTTTTCATGTAGTAAACTTTCCAGAAGGCATATTCACTATTTTATGTTGGCCCTCACATTTCCATTGAGTATTCCTGGAAGAATATTTCAGATAAACATTATTTCAAATTCCTTGAAATATTTTCTTAAAGGTCTCCTACAATTGTGTCACAGGTACTTTCCACAAAATCAAAAAAATCCTTCACCTAGTTACCCAAATAAGATGCAGTGATTGCTGATTATCAATGTTTCAATACCCTACTCTGTTCTTCTGTCATATACTGTCTGATAATCTCCTTTTCTATCTCTCACTCTCTGTGTTCCCATGTGTTATTATAAGTTGCTCTGTGGGATGTTGGGGGAACTTTCTGGTTTGGTTGCTGTGAAGTGCCTGAGCACAGTGGAGACTCCAGTTTGTTACTGAAGATTCTGAAAACAAGTAGTGTAGAAACAACAATAAAAATATAAACACAAAATATTGCATTTATATTGTGTAGGAGTTTTCAATCATTATGCCTATACATACACATTCTTCTTCACATCCCACTCACAAATTCTAGGTATAAAATCAAAACTAAAATTAAAATGATACCCATTGATTCATTCACTTAAAAATAAAAATTAAAGCTAGAAAATGTGAAAGAAACAAAAAAACCAAACCAAAACCAAAATCCCCAAACCAAAACCTAACCCCCCTAAGAAATACTAAAGAAAGCAAGCACTAAAAAATAAACAAAATACTAAAGAAAGTTTAGCAACACTAAATTACTAAAGAAAGATTTATTGCTTTTCATTTTGTTAGCTTTTGGTTTGTTTTTATTCAGTATCATTTTACCCAGTGTAGGAGTGATTTCTTCAAAATAGATTTCCATTTGGCTTTTGGACATTAATACACTGATTTTCTTTCTACTACTGTCTCTACTTTCTACTATTGTCTGATCTTGAATCTGGCTACAATGATTTATGCCAAATTCCTACCATTCACAGCGGCTTATCTGTGTTTTATTGGGCTGAAATTAAAAATTCTTGAATAGCTTAGTTATTTTCTCACTTGGGTCAAATCATGTTCTCCTCCATGCCGCTCTTACATGAATGATATTCATGACCAACTGCCCTGGTTATAATCTCATGTAAAGTGTTGGGGTGAATCTGTGCATTTCACCTTGTAAAATGTGAGGGATGCAATGGGAGGACGAAGGCGTTAGCTGAGACAGGGAACTAGCTGAGTTCATTGGCTTTTCTTAAGCACTGCAGCAAAACTGTCAGTGCAGCAGTTGCTGAAAGGTGAAGGTATTGCTGCCCTATAATGAATGAATGAAGATTCTGACTCCAATGAACACAGCCTCCTTTCCTAGGTTTTGCAGGATACTGCTTGCTTGCTTCTCCTCTACTTGCCCAGCTCCCAGGAGATGTCAGAATAACAGAATTTTCAGATATCTGTCCCCCAACCTACAAATGCTATTAATAATTCATAATTTTTTTTGTTAGCAAGGGCTGTGTTTACAAGGGGGCTATAACTTTAAACTATGAGCAAAATTTTATGAAAACTGTACTGGAAAAGCACAAAGGAAAGCACAAAGGTTTTATAAAGTAATGGTAGGAAATTATCTTATAGAAAAGAAACAAAAATGAAATGGAATTGTGAAGTATGGAAAAAAACCTTGATGCGCTAAACTCATCTTTTTCTCTATACTCTGTATAACACAGCTAAGTAAAGGCAGTGTTCATTCTTATTTAATCTCTGTGCTTGTGAATTGCATAATATTAAGTCTAATTTCTGTCCAACTGAAGTATTGATCTCTGCTTCTTCTGAGAGCGGAGGAAGCAAATATAAACCATCCTTTTCATAAGCTGTCCATGCACCTCTCATTGTGTATTTGATCTATGTAGGTTTTGTCATATGCTTTGGAAATTTGGAAAATTTGGTTTAAATTGACGAAGCTTGAGCAGTTGTATGAGTTCTAGTTCAGCACAGTCTTGGTGTTTTGGAAGCCTCAGGGTGGTGGTAAAAGGGCAGGATTCAAAAAAGTCTAACTGGGGGGAAATGCTCTGTGTCAGATTTTCAGGTTCCCTTCCCTATTTGTATTTCTAGGTAAGCAGAACATCCTGGGAAAATAAGCAAGCTAAGAATGTCTCTGTGCTAATGAAAGTGAGCTAATTCATTAGCGCAGCTCAGCACAGCACTTTCTCACGAGACCGTAGGCTGGTGCTGGACGCACAGGGGAATTGCCTAGCAAATAAAAGGTCTTGGCAATTGTCCGTCATGGTCTGAAAATGGTTATTGACAAACACCTGTCTAACAGCTTCTGTGAAGGTGAGAGCACCTTGGGGTCACAAGCAAAGCTCAATCTTGTTCCATCCTTTGGAGTACTGATAGTTACATGTCTTAAGTAATTTTTAAATGGAGTTAACTCCTTCCTCATTTGCAACTGACATGACTAAATGTCACCTAGTCTCACAAGCCTTTACAAACATTCTCAGCCGGGTAATTAAACATAATTCATATGATTAAAGGATTAATGAAGTAGCTTTGCTGGCAGGCATGGAAAGATTACTAAATGGTAGTGAAAACACAGGAGTCATCTCTGGTTTTAGTTCTACAGACTTAATCAATGTAGCTATTCGTAAGAAACAGTTTACAAAACACATGTAAGAAGTTGTCCTCTTTTTTTTGTGAAGAAGCTTCTGGAGTTCTGTTCATATTATCATTTCTAGTGAACGCATAGCATGCTGATGGGTATTTGAATACAGAGAATACCCATTAGCTTACTCCTATGTGTGTGCAGAGGAATCTATTCACACCAGGAGCCACTGTGAAACAGATGTTAACTTTGAAAAATTTGATTTGTTTGTAAAGTTTATTCTGTTCCTTTTTTAAGTTTTGGCGTCTCTCCAAAGAACTGCTAGAATGCTCAGACTTTGTTGTGTTTTGCTACTTCATTTGTTACCTGTAGGGCACATTTATATTCAGAGCTGGACTATTGAAACTTAAATCAGGTAATTCAATCACAAATTGGGTATGTTGAGTACATTAAAGGTGTCCACTTAAAGTTTTGCACCACTTTAAATCAGTTTTAAAATGTCATCACTGAGCCAGCACAAGGGGTGTAAATTCTCCACCTTGTTTAAATGGGTAATGGTGAGAATGGAGGAAGAGAGACTTTTCATAAGTAACACCAACAGTGACATAAAACAAACTACCAGGTGAAAATAGTTAGCAGGCTTATGCAACACAGTCCTCCGAAGATGGATTTCTTCCCTTTTCTCTTACACTCCCTAGCCAGTGTATCTGGGCAAGACTTTCTGTTCTGAAACAGGAATATCTTGTGCCACTGCCTGGGCTGGAAGCATCTCTTCTGAGAACAGAAAAGGAAGTAACTCTTTTGTTGCAGTTATCTGTAACCAGGTGTGCTGGTAGTTACATAATAATTTAAAAATGTTAATGAAAATTTACATGCAGTTATGATATCATTTTGTTGTAATAGGTCAAGAGATTCAGTTTTATTGCCCTTGTTGATAATCTGTTTTCTCACAAAAACTCTTGATGCTATTCATTTATGTACATGCCATGTAGCATGCAGAGGAGCTACAGAACTGCACCTGCTGAGTTACTGTATATCCTTATCAAAACTGTTCATGAAGCTGATTCTTTGGGGTACTTGGGTAGTGCCATGCAGAGTGTTACAGCACCCAGCTCTAGGATCCCAAAGCATCTGTTGGAATTATAAGCTTTGGTTTCCATAATAACAAAACTTGGGTATAAAGAGACTTTAGAGACAGAATCCACTGAAGCTGCAGAGGAATGAGATGCCGGGAGGGTCAGAAGCATAAGTTCCTTTCCCTGTTTTGGACTCTGCTCTGGCAGGCACTCTCATCGGTGTATCTTTATCTGTTCTTGGGATCCTGAACTGGAATCCAGCATTAAAACCTTCCCATAACTCCAGACACCTGATGGCCTGGGGGCTGGAGCACATTCAAAAGACTTCATTCAGATTTACTCTGGCTGATCCAGAGTTGCAAGTTTAACCACAGGCAGGACTACTTGGCATTCTGTGGCAGATCTGTCTTCCATCTATTAATATTATTAATATTTGCTCATTTGGACATGGCTTTGAGCTTCATTTTTCCTCACGTGAAGTGCAGGCAGGATCTAGAGTCCATTCTTCTCTGCCTCATGGAGTAGTCAATTACTTAGGCAAGACAAAGTAGCTGTAATGCAAGAAATGGGGAGAGATAACTGCACCTGAAGGGATTTCCAGAAAGTTTTAAAAAATTCAGAAGTGTGGCTCTTTATACCTTACATAGCCTATGAGATCTGCTGGGATGGAGAAAAGCTGCATACAAGTGATCCTGGCATCTTCTGAGCATGCCTAAAGAACAGGAGGGGAGCAGTAATGTATACAGCTATGGCAGTTTAGTGAGTCACTCTGGGATGGCAGCAGCAGGTAGGTTGCATGCTTTGCATTTAGGTTATTAAGCATCAGCATCTGTTAAAAGCATGGAAGATTCTGACTTGATTTGGACACGTTTTTGGGAGTTCTAGGGCTCTGGTATGCTGCTACTCCTGCCCTTGTACCTCCAGTTGAGTCCTCTAAAAGTGTGTCCTCGAATTCAATGGTTTTGTTATTTTGGGTCTACCCTACAAGTTATATCAGGAGCATAATATATGTTTTGGTTTAGCTCAGCACTGCAACCATTTGAGAAAATTATTTACACAGAGAAAAAATAATAGTAGTAACTCATGCGAGACATGTATGCAAATCAAGAGAGCGTACACTAAAATGCGATAAGTAATTAATATCCTTGGGTGACAGAATAAAGAGGAAATAGAAAACTGAGGAATATTGTATCAAATCTAAAAATTATTGTTAGAATTACAAAGTCTGTTTAGGGTATCTGCTTGCAAAGTGGAAGAATAACATCAATTTACCCTCATTAGACAAGAAGATTATTTGCTGTGAAAAATGCCACTGTTCTTTAAGTTTGGGTTGGTGCTCTGTGCTTGCAAAGACAGCACAGTCCAGCACTGAGATGCACTGCTTTCAGCAGGCTTAGATGCTTAACCAGAAGATTATTGCCTAGTCACGCTAAGGATTTTCTGTACCAAAAAAACTGGGTGTGTGGGGCATAGTATTTTCTAATAAAGAGGGCTCTTTTCCAAGGTTATAACTGGTTTTGTTTTAGTACCCAGATAGACATGTTCCTTGTGTATGTTCTCTGTGTGTATCAAGCTGGACACAAAAAAATAGGCTGGTGGAGCCGGTAAGAAAAGTGTCATAGCAAATACATACAGAGAAGAAGCTAATTGAGCATCTTGGGATAAAAAAAATCAGCCTACGAACTAGGTTTTGCCCCCCTATTAGGCAGGTCTGCTGTAGGACTGCTTTTGTGTGTCTTAACGGCACTTTAAAACATTAAGCTAAATATCATGCCTTGGTATCTCATTAAAGAGGCGAAATCGTGCTCTGCCAATTAACAAAAAAAACCCACATATGCACCTCTTGTCCCAAAACATTCTTTCTTTCTAAGCCTTCTTGGAGCATTCCTTCACCAACTAAACATTGTCTTCCTCTTCTGCTTTTGCGACTCTGTTCCCAAGTAGCCAGGGCTAATGGAAAGACAATCATTTTAAGTGGATTAAGCCTTTGAGAAAAGCAGGAAAAGAGATGGTAGCCTGGGAGCCTTACAATCAGAACATACAGGAAGGGAGAGGACTAAACCATTAGCTAATTTCACTCCTTGGTCCCTCTGTTAGACTTAAATACATCTAATATTTCTCATTTCGCTGCCATATAGAAGTAAGGCAATTTCTGTATTGTCAGGACAACATTTTAGTCAGTCATGGGTAAAACATCCTATAGCCTCAAAAGAATGTCCTATAAAAAGTTTATAGTTTTTGTGCCAGGTATTTTTTTCTCTTCTACCATGACCCACTTTTAAGAGGACAACATGTTTTTTCACATTCGGAGTTACATTCAAAATTCTTGCATTTCATATACTACAGTGTAACTTGGCATCAGTAACAGCTGATTTACTGTTTGATTCCCTCCCCCCCCCACCCCCTTCTTTGTATCTACACCTATAATTGCTTTAAAAATAACTACAGTGTTTGACCTCTGTAAGTACTAAGCCTGAAATCTGATTTTGATGTTTTTGCTCTATGTTTTTTTATGTCAACTGAATGTTATGATTATGATTGAATTAGGTTTGTGGATTACATTGAAAATTTCTTGTATCCTACTGAATAGAGGTTATTTTTGTAGATTAGTTATAATTTAGCTAACTGATGACACTGCTTGATATCTCTCCCAAGAACAGCAGGAAACATTCAAGTTTCTACTTTTGAATCTAAACATGCTCTTTAGTTGTGACCTGAAACATGTTTACTATCCTGCTACTCTGCTGAAAGCACACTGTCCATTGAGAAATAATTCCTTAGAGCTGTTTGACAGTTAACTACAGTATGAGTAAAGTACAAAGTCCTATTTTATTTTTCATTCTTCATAGCTTGGATTTACTATCAACGATTAGATCATAGAATCACCAGGTTGGAAGAGACACACCAGATCATCGAGTCCAACCACTCCTATCAAACACTAAACCATGCCCATCAGGATCTTGTCCACCCGTGCCTTAAACACCTCCAGGGAAAGTGATATGACCACCTCCCTGGGCAGCCTGTTCCAGTGCCCAGTGACCCTTTCTATGAAAAATATTTTCCTAATGTCCAGCCTAAACATACTCTGGTGGAGCTTGAGGCAATTCCCCCTTGTCCTGACCCCTGTCACTTGGGAGAAGAGGCCAGCACCCTTCTCTCTACAACCTCCCCTCAGGGAGTTATAGAGAGCAAAGAGGTCTCCTCTCAGCCTCCTCTTCTCCAGGCTAAACACCCCCAGCTCTCTCAGCCATTTTTGTTCATTAGTTAATATAACTTTTTTTACCTAGTATTATGAATTCATTTTGGTATTCAATGGTATTTGAAATATATTTTAGTTCTATGAGAAGCATTTAAATACTTTCACTCAATGGAGAGATTAAACTAGTGGAGTAGTTTATCTGCATCATCATTAAAAATTTGTGGTTTAAAATGGAAAATAATTGCTTTATTCTTCATTTGTAATGCTACTAATCCTCCATCCTCTGTCTCAAAGTTCCTGACTTGAGTCTTTCACACCTGTCAAAGCTCTGAAGCTCATTCCTCTATTTGCGGCAGATATTACTGCAGCTACAGACACACATGCTATCATGGTATGGTGTAAGGACACAGCATCCTTAAGAAACTTAAAAGAAAAACAAACTTGCATTCACAGAAGTTGTCTTCATCTGGCTGGTAAATGTTATTAGATCAACATTCTGATGGCAGTTTGTTTTAGATTGCAGACAGTATTATCTGCTTCACAGAAATATGAAAAAGAAAAGGGCAGGTGAGATTGCTCACTCAGAGATACTTGTTGTGAACTTTGATTAAATTCAGAGCCACACCAACTACTTCAAGATAAGAGAGCTAAATCTAGCCTATGATGAAAATATCTGAAGGTCACACATTATAGGTGTATTGCTCTTCTGGTAAACATTTAGTTTTTTGAGACAAGATTCAAAGATAGCAAAACAGAGAACATGTCATAAAATGCAGATTAAAAGCAGAAGAAGATAGGGCTGTTCCACACTGTTTAGAATTTCTTCTAAATCTAGGGTTGCTAATTAAGAAGCAAAGCTTGGATATATTCAGTTAACCTATGAAGCCTTTGTGTGTCAGCTTGATGTGTCAGATGAACCAGATTTTCAAAGAACAGTGTTCCGCATAAGCTTCATTATGTTTAAAAAGTTGTCAAATAGTAAAGACAAAACATAGTTAAAATTTTTAGTCATCTGAACAATGCAAGAAGCTGCATTTTGGCCCCATATTACTACCGGTGGTACTTTAGAACTTTAGTTTGCTGCAAAGGTAAATAATGTCACCTGATAAGAACTGAAGTGAAATTAATGTATGGCACCTCTCAAGTAGCCATATGTGCTCATCTGGGCTTTCCAAGAATAGCCAAGGTTGGCACTCCAGCTGCAGAAACCAGTGAATCATCCCCTTCAGAAAACTTATACATCAGTTCTGTTCCCTTGCAGGGGAAGAAGAGCGAGAAGAAAAATGTAATAATAATCCACGGAAAGGAAAGGAGTCCAACATGAATTTTCAAATAGTAAATCAAATGGTTACATCAATTTTGGGTAATCTATATACTGTTAATTGCTGTAAGATGTTTCTTTGCAGAATAGTAAAGTGAATTTTGTATTTGTGGTAGATACAGACGTAAGAATATAGATCTGTTAATGTTGGCAAGTGTGTGCATTTTGGAAAGGACAGATGCCATTAGATTTCTTCACAGTAGGAAGTCTTCTGATATCATCAAACTTCTACATATAAGTAGGTCAAGGAATACTACTACCAAAATTCATATTTTTCAGCTGCAAATAGGAAAATATTCCTCATTTTCATGTCCAAAAGACCATATTAAACCTGACCTCGAGCTTATGTATGGTTTTGCTTGACCTTTATTTAGATTTTTTTCTGCTAGAACATTGCCTTTTGTTGTCACTTGAAATATAGTTCACTGTCAACCTTAGTCAGTATTCAGAGAGAAGAGCTTTCAGTCTGGGAGCAGAGGTACAGTGGAATCCTAACTTCACTGATGTTAGTGGAATTTTTTCTTATCTGTTCTGATGGCACTGATTTTCTTCTACCTACTTCATCATATCAATTGCTTTCATTATTTTTTCCCCTCTTTTTCCACTAGATTACGAAAGAGCATACAGTTCTGCATTATGCAATGGCAATTACATTTGTGTAACTGTGCTGTTTTCATGTTTTCATCACTCTTATTTTTATGAAGAAATTTTTTTTTTTTGCTTCTCTTTAGTTGCATAACAAAAGCAGGATCTGCACAAAAGCAGGATTCTCAAACATGCCGCTTCTGTTACTTCTTCTAAATATCAGCCTACTTTTTTGTAGCAAGAATAGTGACCCTGCCAGTTTTGTGATTTGCTTCTCTCGCAACACTGAATCTGATGAGAAAGTTTTGATAAGAGATGGAACTACAGCAAAATTGGGATCTATCAAATTATTGCTTTCTTTCTTTCCACCACTTCTCAGTGTTCTAGTTTTTCTCTCCAGGCTATCTACAATAACATAAGCATTATTTCCAATCTCTTGGCAATTGCTGTTATATTCCTAACTTGTGAAATGAAAAAAAGTCCTCACAAAGTGTGAATCATCTTTGAGTGCAAAGTTACTGCTTTGTTACTGCATCTGTAGAAATGGACATCTGGGTCAACAGTTGTACCCTAACTACTCTGTATTGTGGTTTATTCGTAGCTGCCCCATCCCTGGAGGTGTTCAGGGCCAGGTTGGATGGGGCTTGGAGCAACCTGATCCAGTGGGAGGTGTCCCTGGCCAAGGCAGGGGTGGGACTGGATGGGCTTTAGGGTCCCTTCTGACCAAACCCATTCCAGATTCTATGATTCAGCTGCAAAAAGGGAAATGTAATATTTATGTAACAGATGATTTTGAAAGAATAAATATTGTAAGCATTGAGAGACTTATGAAGGCAGACTATGGATATATGCATTATAGACCTTTGGTTGGAAAACTAGGCCAAGAATGTGACCAAAACTGCATGTATTAAAATGGATGGAAAATGCCATCTGGAGTTTAGTGGTGCTGATTGTGGCCTGTGCAACTTCTCTGAAGTTACACAGTTAAACTGTTGTGAACCTGGGAATGGAAGCCTATGTTCCTTTGCAAACCTCTGTCATGTGCTTAAATGGGTGGTAAAGCAGGGGTTTCCTAAAGATTCTTCTGAAAGCTGGGGAATTTCTAACTCAGTAGTTCTTGAATATTGTGCATGTTTTGTGGAATTTACCTCCTAAGATTACAACTGTTTTTAAGGAAGTAAAAATACAGAAGTTCTACAATATCCTTGGTTTTCATATTAAGACAAGTAGCAGCAGCATGAAAACGAACTTGCATACTCTTTTGACATGTGCATCTCATGGAAGGATTCCTAATTGGTGAACATTTCAGTTATTACAGAAAGTGATGCATTTCCAGGAGTGGATGGTATCTACTGATGCCACATGGCATGAAGTCAATGGTGTGGGAGCCTTGTGACCAAAGTTTAAAGTATTTGGGAAGAGATTCAAGTCTTCAGAATAGATCTCCCGCAAGAAGAGCTACATTTTGTGCCCTGTTGTAAGCACAGAAGAGGTAGAGTTCCTTCCAGGGGAATACTGGAATAAAGAAAGAAGAGAAATTGCTGAAGAAAAAAAATCTATATCTGTATTTTTAATTTTTTAAAGAGGAAAACCATCACCTCTCACCCACTGCATGCTCACAGAGTGGTGCTGGAGAATGAGGAGCGACGTTTACTAAGGGAGTAATCTGGTCTGTGCAGTGGAAGCACTTAGTTGTTTCCTGACAACTAGAGTGAATGTGTCTGCCAAAGACCTGTGCTGGGATTTGGGGTGGTGCTGCCTCTGGGGACATGCAGTCACTCGGCACAGCTTCTGGGGGTTCACCAGCTGCGCAAGCTGTGCTGAAAGAGGGTAGAAAACGGAGTGGTTGAGCCATACTTCTATTCTGCCCCTGTCTTCCTAGATATTCTGCGAATGTTCCTCTGTGCCCTCAGTAGTGAAAGATCTTATTATGCATCCTATAAAAATCATGTAGTCTTTTGCCCGTTCTCGTCTCCCGAGACTGGTGGCATTCCTTACTTCAATATCTGAGAAGCTGTCAGCTCTGTGAGCCAGGACATTGTTTTGCTTATGAAATGCCAAAGTTCATTCTCCTGATCTGTCACTTATCCTCTAGATTCAACGCTACACTTAGTGCTGCTGTCAGAGGTACATGTGCAGCTTCTGCAGGCTTCTCCTGCTGGCTGTTCCATTCCCTAGCTTGGGCTCTGGCAGTGCAACAGGAGGAGCAGCGTGTCTTAGCAATCCTTAGGGAATTTACTCAGTATTCAGGACAAGCATTGCATTGCTAGAAGCAAACAGGCAGGAGTTCTTGTAGTCATTAGTCAGGTTTAGTAAGATACAGAATGTGCTCTCATCTGACAGAAATAAAGAGCAAGTTAAATTTCATTAACCAATGCTTATGAAAATCAGAAAATAGGTTTCCATTCATACAAGGTTATCAATTTACCTTCTCCAGTGACTGTTAGTCACAGCCTGTTTCCTAAGCAGTGGCTGTGCTGGTGGTGTATCTAAGTGAAGAATGAGAAACCTTGAGAAACTTGCACTTGAATTATGAAGAATAACATCATTTAAAGGTATCTAAACTAAATACAAGCTAGCGCAGAGATGAAGTACTGATTTTTTAAATGGAGGACATCTTGGTGTTTTTGTTGGGGGGAGCAGGGGGTAAGGTGACAATTTCAGCTACTTTGGAGTTTCATAGATTACCAAGAGGTGATTTTGATAATGGGGCAGTGGGCAGCACTTCTTTTCTTGCTGTATCAAAACAATCATTGCAGAGAAAAGCATTTTATTCTTTGCCACAGTGATTTCTCCAGGTACTGGAGAAAATACCACAGCAGGCTTTTCTGAATCACAAGTTTGCTGGCCTGGTGAAGAGCTACATTTGAATATGTGATCCTGTATTTCTTCCCTTATAGATCCGTTCAAAACACAGCAATTGGTCCTTGTGAGGAAAAACAGGGATAATGACAGTGGTGGTAGATTCTGTAATTATGGGAATTGCCTTGTCACAATACATTGAGAGGCTTTAAATGCCTCAGTTTGGGTTTTTATTATATCGTATATGGCTGAACTAATATTTATGATAAAGGTTCTGCTTGGTTTTTGCATATTTGGAATTCATGTAATTTAGAACACAATCATATATGAAGAAGTTTAAAAGTACAGATAGTGCTTGGTGCATGTGTATGGTAAAATCTGCATGTGGCTCTTAAAATGAGTCATGAGGCATCTTTAGAGTCCGTTGAAAATGCCGTGCTAATGGTTTGAGAATATGGAGGGTTCCAATGAAACCATGGAAATAATACCTGTTGATTCATGGAGATCTTTTAACTTCCAGATTTGAGATCACCAAAATACCGTTTGTTCTATGCAGGTGGTATTATTAAATGAGGGTGCAACTATTTTGATGGATAAAAAAACCCCTGTATGATTATCAAGAGGAAAGGATCTTACAGACTGATAAACTTAAGTCATACTTCTTTATAAGACAACCTATAAAGCCCCAAAGTTTCAACTCTTCAGGGTTTATTAGACTTCCTTCAGACTTAGAGAAAAATTACTGCCTGTAGACAACAGCTACGAAGTCTTATGGAGGCTTAAAATATTAGATATGATATCAAGTAGTTGTGTTGCAATCTTAGTCAGTTTAAGCAGCAATTTATTAATTAACCTATGGTTGGATATTCTAGACCTAAAAGATTCTGAAGTGATGATGATCTTACAAGTGTGCATCTAGAGAGTTAGTATTTATTGGCAGCCTACTGCAACTACAGAATATCAGACAAGTGCTTATATATCATAGAATCACTAGGTCGGAGGAGACCCACCGGATCATCGAGTCCAGCCATACCCACCAATTGCTAAACACTGCCCCTCAGTACCTCATCCACGCGCACCTTAAACACCTCCAGAGAAGGTGAATCAACAATCTCCCCGGATAGACAGTTCCAGGGCCTAATGACCCTTTCAGTGAAGAATGTCGAGCCTGAACCTCCCCTGGCATAGCTTGAGGCCATTCCCTCTTGCCCTGTCCCCTGTCACTTGGGACAGGGGGTAGAGTATATGGTAGAATAGCATCTTAAAATCATTTGCTCAAAACAAAACTCACTTTTTTATCATTTCCTACAGATGTAGGGGGACCTAAAAGGCTTAGTATTTGTGCTTCATTGACTTATCTGACATTGGATGTGTGCCATTATCTATTTTTCTTCTTATTTCTTCCCAGTAAAGCATCATTTGGATTTCTAAGTTCCTTTACAGCTACCATGATTGATCAGACTCTCATCATACAGAGAACATGTAACCCCCTTCACTGATTTACTACAGCTTTTCCTTGTTCTGTTGTGTATGCTGCAAGTACATGTTAACAAATAGTGAGATGTATTCTGGTTTTTTTTTTTTTGCTTTCTATACTACTTTTGATACTGCCAATAAAAGTTATCTCAGGACGTCATAAGCATTCTGTAAGATTGAGTTTCTGTACATCCTCACAAAATTATGTACAATGAAACCTATATTTTACGAGACAGCAAAACAAATGATTAAGTTTTCATATGATCTTTTGCTACTATTTTTTTTAACTGCACTTGGCTAAACAGGCAATCTGTTCCAAATGCAACAACATAGTGAGCAGGTAGTCTTCCCAGTAACCACAGACTCATTAAAAACCCACAAACCATGAATCCCCCAAAAAGCCTAAACCAATATATAATGAAACAGTCCCCTCAAAATTGAAACAACCCACCCAACACCTAAAAATATAATTTAGGAAAAATGCTGTCAAAAAATAAATAAGGAAAATGAGTAATTCTTGCACATTATTGGGATCTATTGGAAATTTCATCTTGAGTTTAGCTACAGATTTAAAGACTGTTCAGAACTGGGTGAATATAAAAACAAACAAAAAAACAAGTAGAGAAGCTACACAATCACAACTGGATACAGGCATAATTGGAAGAAGAACTGGCAAGCTGAAATGATACAGTACTGCTCTAAGGATGAGAGCTCTTGAAAGAAAAGCCTAAGTACTAATTCCTTAACAGCCACCAACTCAAATCCCCTGCGCACAGCAACATTCAAATTTCAATGCAACTGTAGTGCTGGTAGTAATGTAATGATTAGAGGTCAAGATTTCTTAGATAATCAAGGAAAAAAGCAGATTTTCAAGCAAATGTCTTTGAAAGAATTTGGCCGTCCAGTGAAAAGCCTAGTGCTGTGATGAATGTAGAAATGTCACTAACCAGTCTCTTAGAACTAAAGGAAATTCTCAGCACATTAAGTTGTGTGTATTTTGGCTACATGCTCAAATTCAATAGATGATTAAACTTAAATCAATCAGCTTGAGGAGATAAGCATGCCAAATAGAAATGTTAAATACATTCCTTAGCAGGAGAGCAAACTGGTCCCCACGGCACTTAAGAGAAAACTGGAAGATGTTGGCCTCAATTCTGTAAATGCCAGCATGAGTAGGATAAAAAAGTGAAATGATGGTTAATGAATTTTCAAAGCTTGATCCACCATTTATTGCTTTTATAGAGATCAACAAATCACGATCAGCTGTTTACTTCCAACTGACTAATGACTGCTTCCTTTAGGAACTGCAATAGGATGGCTCTGGAATTATGTTCCTGCTGAAAGGCGGCTGTTCTCATTTCATATGGTGAATAAATCACCTTGTCTTTGTATTGTTGCATTGGTTGGTCTTGGCTTGTAATTTGCAGGTTAAGTTTGAAGCCATAAGCATCCACAGCTTCCCAATTGCTGTAAATTTCCATGGTTTGGCATTTCAGAAAGAGAGAGTAGGGTCATACGGTATTTTAAAATGTCCTCATATCTGTGACTAGAGCAAATATAAATGAACAAACACAGCTTTAAATGTTGGCTGCCCCCCAAGTATATTAGTAATAATTTGACTTAGATTTTATTGTGATATATTATTTAATTATGTAGAGATTTTAAGGGAAGAATGAAGAGTGAAGTTTTTTTTACTTTACTTATATTCTCATTGACTACCTAAGTTTTATATGCACAATGAAATTTCCTTCTCCTTAATACCAGCTTGATCCCCTTGTATTGCCAGCTCTGTATCCTACCTGTCCCTACATCTTAAATAGTGTATGTATATTAGGCTAAACAAGCATTTGCTTGTAAGAGCATCTTATATCACATAGTTCACAGAATCACAGAACAACCAGGTTGGAAGGGACCCATCGGATCTTCCAGTCCAACCATTCCTATCTAACACTAAACTAAGTCCCTCAATACCTCATCCACCTGTGTCTTAAACACCTCCAGGGAAGGTGACTCAACCACCTCCCTGGGCAACCTATTCCAGTTCCTTCCTTGGGTTATGCATCCTGGAGATGGTCCTTCCACTGTGAAAAGATACGTGTGAAAGCTGTGTCTCTGCTCTGCATGGCTCTATAGGGAAGGATGGCAGTATATGCTGGGTACCCCAAAGCTTTCAGATTCCTTTGTGTGTAGCTTGGGTATGCTCTGGCTTTCACAGCAGACAGTTGAAAGTCATCTCAGCCTTCAGAAGGACTGGACTGCAAACTCTGTTCTTAGCTCTTCTGGCACTGAAATGACTCATTTAAGCTAACTTGCTATGATTTTTATTGTGTCCTGTGGCAAAAGCAAAGAGGAGTAGTTTTTTCAGCACCTGCCTGTGAAGGTGGATAAAGATCTTGCATACTAACACAGGTATCTACCCTTTCATGTGTCAAAGCACAAGCTGTTGTTTCTAGTTAGTGGTAGTTACTGATAAACACTTAAACATATGCTGGCTCGAGCACCCTTCAAGCCTGGCTATTCTCACCATTTACAAGTCCATGGAACAACAGGAAGGAAAATTCTGTCCTCTATTACAGTGGTGCTAGTGCAGAATAAGTGATCCCATCTGAGCAGGATTTAGCAAATGAAGCAAGAGATAAGTTATGTCAGGAGTCATATCAATTCCATTCATTCCAAGGAGCTTATTTTGGACTTATTTTTTCATTGGGTTGTCTGTTGTTTTCTTAACACTATTACAAGGTGGCAGTGAATGTGTGTCCTATATTTGCATGTAACTCATCTATATACTTTTCCTGTGTGCTATTTTCACAACAATTCGTGTAACCTTAGTTTTAAAATAAAACAAAGCAGGCAGCGTAAACACAGAATGAGGAAAAGTCACCTTTTTGAAAATCTGTACAGTCATTAAACCCCTGACCTTCCAAGCTCTCTACCATTTTCTGTGAAATTTGTTATGGAAAGAGTTTTATTTATCCTCTTTTGCTTCCACTTCCCTGATATGTGTGCATTCTGGCAGCAGTTATCAAAGCTGCAGATATTAAGACACAGACTACAGAAACATAAGAATCCAATAATCTGACTGTGTGTGATAGATTGCAGCTCTTTGGAGCTAGTCTTGAGCATTGTTTGATAGCGTTAGCTTTGCACACAGCAGCTCTAAAAAAATGTTCATTGCGGAGGAGCTTACAGCCACCTCTGTAAGCAACTACAATCCAAATTAATGATAATGAGAATCATTCATGTGTCAGGAGGAGAAAAGAATGTAATAAAAGTTATTTCTCTCCTGAAGCAGCCTGTCTCCTTGACTCTGTCAGAAGGGAAACATACCTTAGGAAATCAGTCTTCTCTTGTTAATTCCAGCTGAAATGTCTCAAAAATATTTCTTGCAAGTGTTTTGACAGAATGTACAAAGAAGGATGAGAGGCCTCTTCCTGTGGTACTTCAGCTGGAACTAACACTGGAAGGCTTTTAAGAAGGAATATAGTGAAGGGGCTCTGCAGTCAAAATGGGAGATTCTGCATTAATATCAAAGTAAAACTTCTACGTCTGAAAAATTAAAAGCCAAGCAACATAAAAAGCAGGAATATCTTGCTGAAAAGCAGAAGACTCTTCATAGATAAAAAATAGTTAACAAATGGAAATAAGGATTTGGTCTTCTTCTTGAGTATCCAAAAGCAAAAAGAGCTCACAAAGGCTGGTGCTAACAGCATATAATCTTATGAAAGGAAGTCAGGAAGGGCCCCAGGCATATCAAATGCAAAGCAAATAAGCATTTTAATTCAATCTGTCAAAATTAATTAGAAACAAGATTAAAAACCCCCTCACAATCAGATGAAGCATTAGCTTGTTAATGTTGATTCCTGTTCTGTTATTGTTTGTGATAAACCGAGTCATAGCTATTTGCTTTGCAGCTGATGAACTGCTCTACAGAATCTGAATTTTCTTTTTATTTACTTTGAAATCTGAGTAGAAAATATCTGTAGGGACAAGCTTATAGTGTGTTTCCCCAACTATGAGGGGGGATGATCTAGGGGCAAGGTGTTGCCCAGGCTTCTGCTGCAGAAGCTCCCTTCCTCACCTTGTGGAACTGTTCACCTTCCAGGGAAGGGTTATGGGAGTAGGTGTCAGATCTCATGAGGAATTCCTGAGAAAGGATTCTTGATGCCTTTGCCCTAAGCTTCCAAACTGATCTTATCCATGGCTGTTTGCTACAGCTTCCTAGCATACCTACTTGCTTTTTTTTCTGCCATGTGAGCTCAGGACAATAGTAACTCTGGCTTGGCACTGCCTTTGTGCAGCGTAGCTTTTGGATTGCAATTACCTTGCATGTGGAGGCAAAGCAAGCACACTCCTGGTTGCCAGTCAATGTGTAGCCATTTTTTTCTCATTTGCATGGATTGGACATGCCACAATGTGCAAAAAATAACCCCCCAGATTTTATTCATGCCTTGTGTTAAGTTTGATGTGATGAATTCAGTAGGGAAATTACTGTAAAACCCACTGTATGATGGAGTGTTTTGCATTCTTGGAAGAACTACAGTGTGTCTGGACTGAGCGTGGTAAGGTTTGGCCCAGGAAGTATTTATTTTGATAAGATGTGTCTAATGCCAGGATAACATTGTGTATCGTTGTTGGAAAAGGTCGCAGATTATTGTTCTGTGCTTTACAAAGGGTGTATATGTAGACAGAGGTAGACTGAGAAAGCAGTCCTAGATATAATGGTCATTTGTAGTTGCACCCATAATGTAAGCATATGGGTATTTATGCTTAAAAAAAAAGAGAGATCTAGCTCTTCTACGTGCAAAAGTTAAAAAAAAATCACTATTAAAAAAACCCCCAAAGACCCTACAGAGATGTAGACATATTTACTACTATATATGACATTAAGAGAAAAAATGTAGTTTTCAACTACTCTTTATGTTCTTGGAAATACTGGTGAAGATGTATAGTTCAATAAAATGAGCAGAGTTGGCATTTTACATTGATGAGAATAGAC
Source organism: Coccyzus lansbergi (assembly GCA_033558105.1). Lineage (NCBI taxonomy): Eukaryota > Metazoa > Chordata > Aves > Cuculiformes > Coccyzidae > Coccyzus > Coccyzus lansbergi. The sequence continues at coordinate 1,885,892 of JAUMJK010000030.1, read as the reverse complement.
CACATGCCATTTGCATTATTAGCCACAAATCTCCTTGGGTTCCTAATCATATCCCTGTGCATGCTTAGAAGCAGCCTGGACTGGGAAGAGAGGTATCGAAAAGGTAGGCACCTTAGCATCACTGTAATTTGGAGAAGGTTGTGAAGATATTTCATTTCTGCTTTATTTCCTAGAGTGACATGATAAAGTAGGTGTGCTTGTACCATCCCTAACTCATTGAGACAGCAGTGAACTCAACCAAAAAAGTCTCAGCTGCCTGGTGAGTTACTGGCCATTTTTTACATAACAGCCTAGGTGTTGAAGCATTGATCTGGGAAGTGAAAGATCAGGATTTTTTTGTTCCTCTTAGCCCAAGAGAGTTTCAACCGCTTCTGTTTCCTAAAAGAATATCTTAGAAGGCAATATAACAGACTGGCCTGTGTTGAGGCCATGCTTTCTCTATTGAATCCTGCTGCTGAGGCTGCCCCATTGCGTGAATCAGAATGAAAGGGGGGGAAATAACAGTTGAAAAATACTATTATATTCAATATGGACTACATATGCTTGTTTATAAAGCTGTTTTAAAGCTATGTTTTCACACTATTTTTATTCTTTCCTTATATTTTAGGGTATTATTACATCAAGTATCACAGATAATGAATCACAAACCCTGTATATTACTTCCTTAAATTTGCGTAGCAAACTATGAAAGAATTGGATCCAGAGTAGCTTTATGTGCATTTTCATGGATCATTAAGAAATCGCATTTTCCGCATAACACAGTCTAAGTCTTTAGTTTAGCTAAACCAAGACCTAAAGACCAATCGCATCTGTATTCACTTCAGTTCCCACTGGTATTGCCCATAATACAAAGCATCAATAGTGGTTTAATTACATCTTAGCAGACATATATGTGTATTTTTTACATCTGAGTTTTAATTTAATGTGAATGAACTTGATACGCAGCCATTTGTGCACCAAGTGTAACCATATTTTATGCATTTGAGACTTTTGGATGCCTGCAGTACATGAAAAGCACTTTATGGGAACTTGCATTATTGCATATTTCATTATAATGTAATTCTATATTAGATATTCTATTTATGCAGAATCCAAAAATAGTTTGTGCTGTGTAGCAATGCAAATTTTGTGAATAATCCACAAAGAATTTCAAAGCCTTAACCATTTGTGACATGCACTATTCTCTGTCTTTAATGAGGACTCAACCTTTGAATAAATCATACTGGGCTCTTCATGAGCAAGACCCATTTCTGTGCTTCCCCATTAAAGAAGCGTCTATCACTTCTTGTCTAATGACATTGAAAATGTTATGTTTTATCATTACTATTAAAAATTCCTCAAACTGGTTTTAGAAGATTGGTTAATAGTTAAAGTGTAAATCGGTTTCTGTGCTTTAAGTATGTTCTTCTCCCTTCCTGCCTGGGAAGGGACTGTTTGCAAAGGCTTGTAGTGATAGGACTAGGGGCAGTGGCTATAAACTGGAGAGGGGCAGATCTAGACTAGACAAAGGGAAGAATTTCTTCACAGTGAGTGTGGTGAGGCCCTGGAACAGGTTGCCCAGAGAAGCTGTGTCTGCCCCATCCCTGGAGGTGTTCAAGGCCAGGTTGGATGGGGCTTGGGCAGCCTGATCCAGTGGGAGGTGTCCCTACCTATGCAGAGGAGTTGGAACTAGATGATCTTTAAGGTCCCTTCCAACCCAATTCTATTCTATTCTGTGATCCCATAGGCAGATTCACAACTAGGGCCATGCAGATAGTGTAATAGCTGAGGAAAATCTACTTTCCCCATGCTGTCTTCTCAAGGAAATGAAATTAAATCCATGTGGAATGGAAGGAATTTCTTTCCCTCTACTTTGGGGAAACAGTGATTGTGAATGGGGATGCTCTGCTCATCTAGTGAAACTGAAGGTCTTCGGGCACTGAAGCTAAAGACACTATAATAAAAGACTTGAAGACTGTATGGCCTCTCCTGTACTGATGTAAATTAAGACTAATGGACTACGCTTAAGTTAGTGATATTATACTAGTGCAACAATTCAAATCATCTCCCACTTAGACAATATATCCTTAGGGATGTAGCAAATACAAGACGAAACAAGGAAGGAATCTTTTCTTGGGCTACTTACAGACGTTGCAAAGGTGGGACTTAATGTTCTTTACAATAGGTAGCACTGAGCAGAAGTTTGACTAGAAATACCATACTTCAAAAGTGTAGATAAATACTTCATTTTTTTTCAACTGGTTTTCTCTACTTCTGTATCCAAAATTAAATATTTAAGTGCCATAATGTGGTAAAGTATCAGTTCAGAAAATCACCATGTTGCTTTCAGGAGATTGAATAAAACAGACCCTATAAATTTCTAATGAACAGCAAAACACTCAAAGTCCATTAGCACCAGCTAGGAACTTTATAGAATTTAGGTGATATTTTATCAATCGTAGCACAACTGAGTTCTCAGCACATAATTCCACAGAAAACCAAATTAAAAAAAAAAACTGTAGAAAGTGCCTGCAAAAATAACATATCCTTAGTAATAATTTTTACATCAATATTTACTAGATTAAACCTTTTTCTTTTTAATCACGTGTAACAGTTCAAGTTAAAAAAAATACCAAAAATCCTCAAAACAAATGACTTGTTCTTCTTTTTCATGTAATTAAGTGTGCATTTGCTAACCTTCTGTAACCTTCTTGCTTTTTGGAACAGCAGCTCCAGAATATCTAAGCCAAAAATTTTGGTGTTATTTTCATGATCTTTTAGGTAAACTGTATACACTTCATCAAAATTATTTTGCAATCTGTCAGTATTTCTCTGCACAATTAGATGACAAATTGTGACCAAGCCACAAGGGAAGCAACCAAAATATGTTCTGTGCTGCCATCTATTCCTCTACTGCTCCTTTTTCTGAAAGCAGAAATAATGAAGATCATGAAATAGTGGTACTGTCCTAGTCTTTCAGAGACCAAACCCAAAGATGTCATAACATCTTCCCATGCCTCTCTGTTGCTAAAAGTGGAGAGTAAGATGTTGTATGGTTAAGATGCTGGTATCAGAGCAGTAGAACTGGTGTGATGGTTGGAACTGTGGTTTGTTTTCTTTATATGTTCGTCAAACTGGTCTCTGTTTATGATAACTAGATGCATACTGATAAAGTTCTAAAAACACTGTCACCAAAATTTCTTCAGCCTCTGGGCCTGTAGGAGGAGAATATAAAAACCTGAATGCTGTAATTACTATCACTAAGTAGATCACATTGTGCAAATAAAGTCAAGGTGATCAGTTCTATCAAATAACCTTCACTGAGAAGCCCATGAACATGTTCAGGTGGAAGGAATTGTCAGCTTTACAGAAAAGAATCTCTGCTAGGATGACTTAAATCTACAGAGATCAAGAGGTTCCTGTGTTCTAGGTCTATATTTACGAAAAATAAAAGGCTACAGCCTTGCTTTTCAGAACTGCTCTTCTGAATTTTTAAGGCATCTGCATTAAGAGACTGTGTTCCTACGGGCCCTGTACTCTGACTTCCACTTTACTACAAGCTTGTATAGTGTAAGATGGAAGGCAGCCTTTGTTTCCCTTCATTGGACTTTTATTTCCTCTAACAGTAGCTAGAGCGAGCTTCTAAGATGTGATGATCTGCTGTGATACCTCATGCAAATTTGTAGTCATCCCTAAATCAGTATTTAATTCTTCTCATTTATCCTCTTCATATTCCCGTAGCATCCCCTTGAGAAGTGCTGAATTAAGAACTGATGCCGAGATTGGCTGATTCACGATATATTTGAATGTGTGATGATGCACATGTGGTGAATCAGGCACCTATCTCAATATCAGAAAAAAGAAAACAACTCTTGAGTTTCTCTGCTGCCAGGAATTATTTTGAGTTACTGATTGCCAGAATTCTTAAAATAAGAAGCAAGAAAATTTTTTCACCTCCATGTTTGCCTCAATCTTATTTGTCATTCTCTGTTAGAGCATACTGAAGTAATTTAACTCAAAACTATCACAGCCAACACAAGCTAAGGGTACTAACAGGGGGTTTTCCACAGCAACCATTTAAAATGGGAAGAATACCAATGTGCAGACTAAGTTTCCAAATAAGACCTATAGTGAGGGCCTCATCCACACTCTCTGAAGGCACTGGGCCATGGCAGTGACTTTAAGGGTTTTGCGTCCAGATATTAGGTTTCCATAAAAGAGTTCAGTTCAAGAATAATGGGAAGTCATTAATGTGCCCTTTGGCATTCCTGGTAATAACCTTAATGATACTGAAATTCTTTAGTCTCACAGCTTTTACAGGAATACCACTGTAATTTAGCATTAATAACAGACCCTTACTAGGAAGTATTACGATTTTCTGTCTTAGGTGATGTTATAATTAGCAATATCTTGCTGTGACAATTGCTGCTGTATAAGAATTGCCATTTATAGACTATATTACATATGCAGGATGTGCTGCATGCACATCCAAGCACATCGATATGTGCTAAGTGAATGGAACTGCAGCGGTGAAAGATGTACAGACAGGAGAACATTTAAAAACACTTTAGATGTAATGCTAAGCAACTTTTTTGCACATACAGGGCTGTAAATGAAATAATAAGAGACCTGAAAGAAGGTTTTAAGTTATGCTTGATTAAATCTGTGTTATAAGCTTCTGGTACTTATATCATACTTAAGTCTCCTGGGTGCTGTTAAGCGTTGTCAGCCAACAAACTATAATTTCACACTCGAGCGGACTAATACAAGCTTAGGCTTCTGCTACTTTGTACATACAAACTACAGCATGCCGTAATGATAAAGTGGGAAGAGGAGGAAGACATAAAGCAAAATAAAAAATTGCCATGTGGAATAGTAATTCTTATCAGTAAAATCAGGTACTAAGATGGCTCGAGCTATTATTTGTTGAGGTCAATACACTGCGAGCCCTATTACTTTCACTAGGTTTTAGATCAAGTCCTTCAGATTCTGTATTTTGATTTGGCAGGTACTGTGCCACACAGCTATGCAGGTAGAAGTGAGCTGTGAAACTGGAGAGCGGTTTTTTAAATGGAGCAGTTTTTCTAGTTCCGTCTCGTGTCCATGCTGGAACATTTGGCTCTTGGTCAGTAGCTATTACCATAGCACCTCTGCATAAAATGTCTCTAAGAAGAATCCTCTGCAGTTAGTTCTGTCTTGGCAGTGTATATGCTGAATTTCTCTCATGCTAAAGTGTAAAGCTTGACACTGTCTAGTTTTAAGGTGTTATAGCTGAAAATGTCATTAAGAGAAAAAATGAAAATATTTCTGTAAGCTGGATTTGCCTGACTGAGGCCTTGTTTGTATGAAGTGCTTTGTGCTCTTTGGGGGACTCGTAAGCATGCACTGGCCTGCTGAATAGCTTCAGAAATGGCCCTTGTTAAATCGGGGAGAAATGCCTTGGATATTTTAGCTCTCAGGTGTAGTGCAAAGATTCCTCAGGTTAGGGGAGTAGACCACTCAGCCATAGGGAGGGATGAAGCACGTAGCAGTGCTTTGTAGAGAAAGGGGTGTCTTTAATGCCAGCTCCTAAAACCTACCGGAGGAAATCAGTCATACCCAGTCACAATTTTTCAGTTGTTTTATCTCTGTGTAGAAACTGTGGCTTTGCTGAAATAAAGTGTGACTTTCAGCAGTGTTTTAAACAGAAGCTTTACCTGTTTCCTGTCCCTTTCTCCTTTACTCACCAGCTCTGGCAAACAACGTGGAAAGGCACATTAACAGCCTGTGCTGAGACCTCAAAACTCAGATTTCTTAGGGCTCCAATCCTGCTTCTCTACTTTTTTTTTGTTAACTTTCTGACCTACTTGGTGGGCTGTCAGGAGGACAAATCCCCCCTCCCCCCAAAAAACCTCACAAAAACCCCAAACCACGAACCAAAAGAATTTTAACTTTTAGAATGAGAGTTGGAGTTGCTTTCTACTGAAAGGATTAAAATGTTATATTTCTTCTCTGAACAATTTCATTTTTTTTAGAACTCCTTGTGAGATGAGGATGTATTTTCTAGCTATTGCAGATTTTAATGCATTTTAATATATTTTTGCATAAAATTAAATTGTTGCATAAATAGCTATCTATTTAAATTGAGGCCGCTGAGGTCTATGAAATAATCTCAATATTGAGTTGTGGTTTGCATTATCAGAAATTGAGAGGAAACCTTTGAGCAGCACAAACAGAAGGTGCGCTGTGTCAAATGAGCTAGGATACTAAATAGAACAGTTGGTGACTTTAGGACAAGTTGTCTAGAATAAGCTGTAGACCAGGTTCTGTCTTAGAAACCATGCAAAACTCTTGAAAAAAATCAGTGACCGCTTGACACAAAGAACAGAAAACAGAACCAGGCCCAGCATGTCTCCGATTGAAGACAACCAGGATTTGAGAACAGCTTACAAAATGAGGTTAACGTTAATGCACTTTCTCACTTCTCACTTTCCAGTAATAACAATATGCTGTCCTCCTCCATTTGTCTCATGCCTGCACTGTTTAACCATTATTTTGAACACTATTTTTTTAAAAAAATCCCATAAATTTCTCTCTACGTGTATCTATTTCTTCCTTTAAAGGCAACAGCACTGCTTACTGCTACAAAGGCTTTAAGGAAATCAAGAAATTTGATATAATGGCTTTGCTACCTGTTGAGTAACACCTTTGGGAGGGAAAAAAATGTCCTATTCAAAAAAACCTTAGGTTTTGTATCATTTTATATAAGAGATTAGACTATGAAAAAAATATGTCTAATTTTCCTTTTGTTTTCTCTTGATAGTGCCTTTTCTTCCTAACTCCATTTTTTCTTTACCTTTTTTGTTTGTTTGTTTTTGTTTTGTTTTAAACATGTAAACAGACCTGTAACATACTGAATCTTAGTGGTAGGAAAAATCTAAATAGTAAAAGTCTCAAACTTTAATTCCTTTTGGCTGCATTTTGTCAAACCAGAATTCCTTCAGCTCACTTCTTTCTTCAGGATCACGGTGAGGAAAAGGTGGGTTCAAAGACTTATATTTTGTAATAAAAATATCAAGAAACTTTTGCAAATAATCTTTACGTGTGTCTCTATGCAATGGGAGGGTGAAAAGCATCAGATGGCAAATATTGTATATGAAGCGGAGATTTTCCATTTAACGCCCTGCATTTAATTTTGCATTCATAATAGTTATTTAACCCATGTTTAGTAATTTCTTGTTGTAAAAAGACCTGGACATGAATGAGATTTTTAAAAGAATTGACATGAGAGAAGCTTTAGAAATGAGAATGATTTTACTTGCATATTCAGCATGGAATTGTTTAAGAATTATTTATCTCTGTTTCTTTCTGTGAATGGAGGACAAACTGAGGTCACTTATTATTCTGGTTAATTATTAGCCATGTTTATTTATTAGGTTAATTTGCAGAGTTCCAACAATCTTGTGCCCTTGCTCAGGAAATAGCACTGAGTCAGATATACTGATTATCTGTGCTGTAGAAAGAACAATGAGTTTTTCTAGATTACGTGCTTGAAAACGCTTTGTTGGAATGAGTTTTGAACCAAGGTCAAGCAATTGTTGCTAATGATGAAATACCTTTTCGGGAACCAGTACTGCTCAATTTTGCAGTGTATGAGAAAGCCTTATGATACAGTCAGCTGCTCTTGTCATGTTCATGTTAGAATATCCATATAATTAACTTAGTAAGAGTTGTGCTTTCTTCTTAGCTTTTATTATGATCTGTTTCTAACACCTGCAAAACTGATTCTTGTGCTTTATTGCCGTATCTGTGCTAGGATGTCTACATTTCCTGTTAGCCAGTTCTATATTACTGTTTGCATGGCCTGATGCATTATCTGATGCTCCTTTAAGTCATAATTAGGCTGAAGTCTCCCTAGCAAAATCAGGTTCTGGTCTGAAAGTAGGACAGTATGTGCTATTTCAGTGTTGTCATTGAACTGATAAAGAATACCAAATCAGAATATTAGTAATTAAGAAACCTTCCATTCTCCAGAAGGTAAAAGAAAACAGCGTACAGATGTACGCTTACAGCCTTTTGTCTTTTTCCCTCCAAAGATATGTCTGTCTGATATGAGTGGCAAGTCATTCTATAAGGGAAATTCAGCTGAAGACCACAAAATGCTGAATTTGCCTTTGATTGTTAGTTCACCCCAGAATGCACTTTTGCTTTTAGTGGCTTTTCCATTTTCTCGCAGGCACAGACTAGTACTTGCCTTACTTCATAGGCAGCCATTACATGTGTTTTATCCAGGTACAAAACATGAGAGAAATAAAATGATAGGTATCCCTATAAGTTAAGAAGGACAAGCTTCTGAAGTCTACAAATAATGCAATTCCTTTTGGCTGATTGAGTTCAGCTAAATGCAAAGGACAGAAACAGCTTTTTTTCTTAAACTGAAAGAAATGTATCTGAATGATAGGTAACTGCAGTTCAAGTAGAAACACTTTTAGAAGTTGCTTTATGGAGAATTGGCTTGCTCTGTCTCAGAATCCTACTTCTATTCAGTGTAACTGAATATAGTTCCTCTGGTGGAAAAAAATTGATAAAGAGGAGAAAGCTGTCCTCCTCCTGCTCTATTCATGACAGTGAGCTGCTCAAAGAGCAAAACTTTATGTGAGTTAGACAGCTGCACAGCTATCTGGTAGCTTGGAGCAATGCTACGAATCCAATAGGTGTGTCATTGCAATACTTCCAGTGCCTGAGCTCTCAGCTAACGATGATCATCGCATCTCTCTTGTTCCCTCTGTCTCCTCGCATATGCCAGAGGTACACAGCATTAGTGCTCTGGTCATGTCTTGTATTGACCACGTCACACACAATCTCATCCTTGCCCCGTTGCCAGAAAAAAATGATCAGACTTGGCTGCTGGTGGGTCCAAGGGCTGTCTATTGCATTTTAACACAAAAATATTTAAAGGAACTTACCACATGCTTGAAGTGTTTGTCCTTCTTCCTCCCCTTCTTGCTTTCTTGTATTGTAATCTTGCATGTGTTTTCCTGTTATGTAGCAACTGTTGTCTTCTCAGTGCAAGTTTTGGTGTGTGCTATTAAAGTACATATCCTGCAGTGCAATGTAGGCTTCTCCTCATTAAGCGATGGTGAGCATATATGGATGGAAACATCTTAGCAAATACATGATGCTCTCTTTTTTTTTCAATCTTCAGTTATTTTTGCATTTTTTGTGTTTTAGTGCAGCAATCCCAAATCTTTCACTCTCCTCTCACTAATACAGCATGAGAAGCTGGAAGAGCCGTATAGTCATCTTCCTGACTGATGCTACAGAACAGCCAACAAGAGCAAATAACCCCTATGTGAGGAAGTGAGGATTATATGAATACATAAAGAGAAAAAGAAACCTTAGTGGACGAAAGGACTTATATAAGGTCACGTTAAACTAGAAACTGTTGCAGGAGTTTAATCTAAAGTAGCTGGAAAAATAGGGGAAGACTGTCAGACACTTATAATATTAATTTTTACCTTCATTTTGAGCAGTAGGTTCTAAATGGTAAGACAGGCCTATGTAGAGGAGGAATTCTAACTCTCATCCGGAATGCAACGTCTTGGGATGAGGCAGGCAAACCCCACTGATATTTGCTGGGCTAAGCAAATAAAGAACTTTGGGACTGAAGACTCAAAATCCACCAAATTGCTACTGGCTGGGAGCAAAGTTATAATTTTGTTGTGGGATGTGCTGGAATGGGACAGCTTTGCTCACCATTTGTTTGAGCTCTGCCCTTACGCAGGTTCTTGCCCTTACAAGAATGAAATTTCCATCTGCTTATTCATTTGTTAGCTAAAATTGGCTACATCTCCCTTGGAAAAACACAGAGAACAACATAAAGGCATGTATGTAGAGCTGGATTATAGATCTTATTTTCTCTCTCCCTGATAAATTATTGAAATATCTTTCCTTATTCCCTCACTTTTCCACTAACCTTAAGTAGGATATTACAGCTCTAAATGTAAGCTATAAAAACAAAGAAGTTGAAATAAATTCGCTGGAATATACCCACTGTCAGATACCAGGTACTTTTTTGTACTTGGATATCTCCAAGTACTTAAATTACTGGGTTTTCATTTTTATTATTTCAATATTACCATTTTTTAGCCCAGAATTTAGAGAATGGTACGTTTTTCTTAGGCATCAATACCTGAATCAAAGATATTTGCTTAAAGAAAACAACCCTTATTGAACTCAGCTAGCTGTGGATCAGGGTCCTACTGTTTATTTCAGAATAAAAATAAAATTTGATTCTCAAATGGAATCTAAGAGGGTTTTTTTAATATAATTCTGCCCTAAAGTGACATGTTGCCATTGCCTAAAACTACTGAACTAAGTGGAAACCATTCATAAGGATAGCAAGGAGCAGCACAACTTTTTGATTTCCTCAGTGATATTTCTTCCCTTTTGCTTTTCCCTTGTGAAATAAACAGAGAAAAAGATGTTCTTGCCAGAAGAGTGGGTAGATTTGTGTTAAAGCTTAACAGCAAATGTCAAACTATAGAAATGTCACAGTCTTGAATGATTCTGAAGAGTATAACTAGATAGATTATTATTTTTGCTGTATCATTTTGTTGAAAACTTTATCATAATCCTCTATGCAATCTTGTATTGGGCACAAATACTGTGCTCCATGGCAATTTCTTCTTCTAAATTTAGCAGCACAGCTTTGTAACATTAAGCAGGGAAAGGCAAAAGAAAGTTTAGGTGGATAATTCCTCTTTCCCTGAAAAGAATATTTTTCAGAAATAGTCATGCCAAAGAAATGCTCAGCGCACTGAGTCATGGCATTGGTGGGTTGAACCTTTATTCTCTGCAGGTACATGGGCATACATTTTCAGGGTTATTAAAATGTAGAAGCATTATTTCACAGAATCACAGAATCACAGAACAACCAGGTTGGAAGGGACCCATCGGATCTTCTAGTCCAACCATTCCTATCTAACACTAAACCAAGTCCCTCAGACCTCATCCACCCGTGTCTTAAACACCTCCAGGGAAGGTGACTCAACCACCTTCCTGGGCAGCCTATTCCAATGCCCAATGACCCTCTGTGTGAAAAACCTCCTCCTAATCTCCAGCCTAAATCTACCCTGGCGGAGCTTGAGGCCATTCCCTCTCGTCCTGTCCCCTGTCACTTGGGAGAAGAGGCCAGCTCCCTCCTCTCCACAACAACCTTTCAGGTACTTGTAGAGAGTAATGAGGTCTTCTCTCAGCCTCCTCTTCTCCAGGCTAAACAACTTGTAATAAAAACGTATTTTTAGGATAATGGGAGAACTATAATCTCTGAAAATCTGCATTCTAAAGAGAGATTATGACTTGACACTTGACACCTAAGAATAAATTTGTTCTTTTAAAGAATATTTTAAAAGAATCACTTAAAATATTCCCCTTGAAGTGCAAAAGACATGGAAACCAGACTTTCTAGAATAAAACATCACGCACCCATACTCAAGATCTCTACCATACACACAAAACCTGAGAAATGGTGCTTCTGGTCAATTCTATTGTCCTTTTGTTTTGCATGTCTGACTTTTTCATATTGATTTCTCTTTCCCTTCTGCCTCTGTCCCTTGTTTTTCTAGCTCTACCCTTGTTGTCTCTTTCAGTTCTTTTTTTAACTCATGCCTTTGTCTTGTTCTCATATTCCACATTGTTTTGCTCTGTCTTTTTTTTAATCTTTCTTCCCTTCAGAGTACACATTTTTTATTTTTAATTTTACTGTTCATTTTAAACTTCTGACTTACAGTTTCCAAGAAATGCCACAACCACAGGCTATTCCTTCTGAAAAAGAAGTGGGTTTGAGTGGTAGTTAAAGCCAATTATGCTGATACTTAGCATTAACTTTTAAATATATTTCTTACCTTTATATTTCATTCACCTGCTATTCCTAAGTATCCTTGAAGAATTGTCCTAGGGAAAAACTTTAACACTGAGTGCTTTATGGCCTTTTGCTCTTGTGGATGAATTAGGGAAATACATTCAGTTTTAACCAAAAAGATGTCTTCTGTCAAAAGACTCTTCAAAAGTTAACTTCACTTGAACTCTCTAAGGAAGCTGTATTCCCAAAGAGTTACATTTTATTAGCTGAAATATTTCATCCTAGTTTGCCACAGCTGGTATGAGAACAACATAGGTGTAGCCTGTACATTAATCTCCACTCAGCCGCGCAGGGTAATGAACCAATAGTTGTGTTATTGAATAATGGAGACTGCTGGTAGAGCTTTACCCACCCAGCTCCTGAGCTATTAAAAGTTCAAGTTAGCAGATGGGCTTCTCTTGCATTCATCATATCTTTCTGTTGAAGGCTTAGGGCATGCATGTAATTATGGGATCTCTCTGACTGCTATGCAAAGCCTTTGCAGAGTCAGTTGAAAAATGACAATAAATGAGAATGGTAGCTTTTACCATCTTTGCGCAGGAATTAGTGACTCTCTCTCTCTCTCTCTCTCTCTCTGTAAGTGTTGGGGGTGAACCAGTGTTGTATTATTTTTACTTTCTCTTGGGTAGCTACTCTTTTGTGAATATGTGGGCAGGCAGCAGCAATTGGGCTTGCTTCAGTCTCCAGCCTTCTGGTTTCCTGAATGCAGAATTTATACCATATATGATCAATAGTTGGATTAGTTTTATCCTGGAATTTAAAATGGATAAATTATTTAAGCCTATTGATTTTATACTAATATAGGGCAGAGCTTCTTAGGTTGTTTTCACTCCCCATAGCCTTAATCAGGAATATGCTGCAACCTCACTGTCCTGCATCTCTAGACCTCCTGTTTTTTTGAGCTTTCAAGATTTCTTCCCCTTACAAAAGTGTAATTTAAATGAATGTGCTTAATTTTTAATTCTAGAAGTATAATAAATTTTGAATTTGTAGAAATGTTAAGGTGCCAGCTGTAATGCAGCTATCATCTATAGCTTGTAACAGAAAAGGATACTTGTGGTCAAAGCCATACCATATTCTGAACAGCCAAGCACTCTCAGCCTTGGTGGTATTTTTATCCAAGTTAGACACACTCTGCAAAATAAACAAACGAATAAAGCGAAATGCATTTTTACAACATAAATAAAACATGAAGTTCCAACATTAAAAATACATGTCAAAGGAAATTACAATTAACTGCTTGCTTTTTTTCCCTTTTTTAAAAAAAAAAAATTAAAATCCCTCTTTCCTGCACTAATGTCAGCTCTGTGAGTCCAGGAGCGAATTGGCTCTTATAGCACATTTCTCATTGCTATATACTAATTGGAAGAGTGCAGCATTTACTTTTATTAATGAATCCAATTTTATTAAGCAGCTGTGAAGCACTATATTATGAGATCAATAAAGTGATATTTTGATTTAATTGCCATTGTGGGACTACAGTTTACTCCTACAAGATCAGATGCTATTTGTGTATGGCTTACAAAATGTCATTCCTAAAGAGATTGTGATATTCTAGTAATTATGGCACTACTTTCTGATCTTTCTGTGCTTTTTTTTCCAAGGGGAGAAACACAGCAATATTGGAGAAGTAAGGGTAGTTTAGAAGCATGAAAAAGAGTCAAACCATTGCTTTTCATGCTGCAGGCTATTTCTGGGGTGTGCTGCACAGGTAGAGAGATGGACTGTCCTTTTACCCAGGGTCAACATTTGGAACAATACATTAGACTGTTTTGTACAAAGAGAGGTTGGTCATACTCTGGGCATCACATCAGTACTGGTAGAAGAATTAGTGGCAGAATGGTATTAATAATGGGACTGCCAGTTCTCTAAGGATACTTCATTATTGTCTTGTTTCTGTTTTGCTGCAAGTTTAGAGTGTTTTGTAACGGAAATACTTTTCTTTATGACATTTTAATCCAATTTAATAATTTTTATGTTTTAATCTAACAACACATTAGAAACATAATTTCCTGTGATGCATTAACATGCAAGTAAATTGACTTTTGCCTTTTTGTAATAGATCAGCTTTGTAACTCTGTGTGATTATGTACCCTGCATACTGCTTATTAGAATTAGCTTTTGGTGTTTATACTCTCAGTGTATGTGATATGCAGCAAACTGACTGCTCTTTTTTATTTTTATAAATTATTTTCTACACAATAATATACATTATTATCTGTTTGGTACATTATGTAATTCAGTTCTATGAGAGTCCATCGATAAATAAATGGATATGAATATTAGGCTATTATTTCCTCTGTTTACGCTTACGATAATGACTTGATGATAAACACATTTAAGGAAAGGCAATACACAATTGACCCAAAGAAGCAGAGAAACACTTTTGATGGAAGACATCACAGCATGGCCAAGTCCAGATAGTAGTTATGTATTGTAAGGCTCTACACCTTCACTAGGGAAGGAGCTCTGTGTTTCAGGTCTTACGGGTCAAACTCAAATTTGCTGCTAGCAAACTGACAAAAGTAGGGATTGAGCTAGCCCAGAATAGAGTAATAAGCATAATCAGAATTCCAGAAGCAACTGTGTACATCGAATTGTTGACCGAATAAATCCATTTCTTTCAGAAGAGAGAAAATTAAATTTCTAGAAGTAGAAAGAAGGGAAAGATGAAGAGGTAGGAAAGGAAAAGGCTTATGGAGCTAGATAGCTGCTATAGTCTGTGACATAGTGATCATGAAGTGGGAAGTATTTAAAGCTTTTTCTGCCCCTAAAAATTCCAGGTCTGTTTACAGATATGGATTGACAGGTTTCCACAGCAGGATGCTCTTTGTCCTGATAGTCAGAGTGGTCACAGAGGAGAGAGATTCAAATCTCCACAGCAAACCTTGTGGCTTCCCCATTCTACCTGAGCACTCTGGATGAGAAGGGAGGAGACTCGAGGCTCATTTTCCTCTATTTTTTCTGGTTTTTATGCAACTTATTTTTGAAGATTCAGTCCTTGTTTCTGGTTCAATCTCCCTTAAGCTCCAATTAATGCCGTGAGAGTTGGCATGTGGTTTAAAGTTCATCTGGGCGGAAGCTTTAACTAACAGTGGGAGATTCTGGCACTTGATGCATTATTTGTCCAGGCTCTTTGTGATGTTAAAAAATATGTTTTGTGCAGGATTTAAAACAAGCTATGAATTGGTTACAGTTCTGAAAAGCAGATACGTATCATAGTATTCAAACCACATTTGATTATTCCCCTGTTCTTGGTCTTGTGTCCCCTCCCTGTGTTTTGTCAAGCTGGAGGAGGCAGAATTTTAAGTAGTTTGATGGTCGAAGTTGTGTATCTGCAAGGTTCAAGGTTTGGATATGCTTAATCTCTGATACTGAATGTATGGCCCGTACAATGACTTTTTAAGGTGCAGCAGTATTATCTGTGTATTGGTACCTCTATAGTTATCACAAGTTTTAGTTCAGAGCATACTCCTTTAGTCTTGTAGGGTCTCCATTCATTCAAATGCTATGCCATTTTGCTAAGAACTCAAGCATAATCAAGGTTTTCTTTGTCTTGCTTGGACATTAAGGACTGAAATTTTATCATCTATAAGATATGTTTGTGTCAGCCTCTCTGCCTGAACATCCTTGTGTATGGCTGTTGCTTTTCATTCCCTATGAATCTGGAAAGGGCAATAGCATTCTCTTAAATGGATGACACTTGCTAACGTGGAATATGTGTGAGAAAACCAACCTCTGTTACTGTGAAGACACACTAACATAGGAAGAAAATAAAAAGTAGGTACATTAAATAAAAATATCATATTAGAAATACAGGTAAAGAAAAAGTCAACAAAGGGGAAGAAGAGGAGTGAAAGAATGAGATAAGATGTAATAGAAAATTAAAAGAAATAACCTCACATAAATAGAATAAATATGATAGATACTGATTTAAAACAGAGTGGTGCAGAGAATGTTGATTCACCTTCCCTGGAGGTGTTTAAAGCACGGGTGGATGAGGTCTTGAGGGACTTGGTTTAATGTTTGATAGGAATGGTTGGACTAGAAGATCCGATGGGTCCCTTCCAACCTGGTTGTTCTATGATTCTATGTCACAAAGGTCTTATTAGTAGGAGGTTAGATGTCACATACAAAAGAGTCTGACAAATGAAAACAGAATACCACAGGGGGAAAGAGAATAATCAGAACTACCTTCCAAGCTAAAAATTACTACTATAAGGAATGCTGACTTGGACATGATAGGGCATGAAAGGTGTTACATTTATTTACACCTTCTGTGTTGTATTGCTGAGTTTAGTCAACAGAGATAGGTGTTAATTTACAGGGCACAGCTGGGACACTGGATGTGTTATTGCTATTCATAAACATGAATATTTTCATTTTTAATAAAAAGAGAAAATGATATATGCCTATTGACTTCTGAGGAAATCAGGTTTTCATAAAACATGCAGTCAGTCAATTTTATACTGCATTCACCACTATCAGATCTTTGATAGTTCATGAGTGCTGCAAAGTAGGAAAAAAATCTATGAAATTATGTGTCTTTAAAATCTAATCATGGTTAGATTAAGTATTTGTGTCCTGGCTTTAGTCAGAATTTAGGGTGATGCATTGCAGGAATTCTACCAAAATGCTTAGGAGAGTGATATTAGTGATTAGTTCCCTCTTTATGACAGAATAAATGATTTTTTCGGTAAGATGTAATGGAGTTTTGTGTTAGCCCTTTTAATAGTGACCAAGATGTAAAACTAAGGATATGGTCAGACTCGAATAATATCCTTACTCTTTTTTTTTTCCAAATAAATATCAGGACAGTTAGGTGCCTGAATTCCTTTCTGTTTCAGTGGAAGCTGAGACCTTAAATACCTTCATGTGTGTGCAAATGTGTAAAAGTTACTAACTCAGTAGGTAAGATATATTGAAATTCTGCCTAATGATACCTTTAATGTATTTTCAAGTGAACGGAGTATTTTATTCATGTCTGCACTGATTTATTTTCTACATGTATATTACTGCTGGTTGATTTCAATTTCCATTCCAGTTGTTCAGTCTGAAAAGACTGCTGGGGATGGCACTGCCTTAAAAACATGAACAGTCTTAGGTGCTTTTTGCTTTGGCAACTTGTCAGCTGTAGTGCTGCTTTTCCTGAGTTCTCCTGCTGTTCCACACACTCTGCTGAAGCACAGCGTGTGTCTGTGCATGGACTCTATAGATGTTAGCTGTCGTTGCAGGCAGTGCTGCATTTGAAATGCTATACAGGTAAGGCAAAAAAAGGGAGGGTGACACATGAACTGTTGCAACTTGTTCAGTAACCTCCTTTAGTTTAAAGTATTCAAGTGCACAGTGTAATTTCTGTGTAAAAAATAACCAAAAAATATTTTTTATGAACCTGATCTACTAGAACTGAACACTACCCTTTCTCCTTTGTAATCCTGGGAATAAAATGTTGCTCTCATTTTCATGAATACATTGTGTGGAAGGTGGTAAAAATTTGGATTTATCAAGCAATACCTCCATTATTTTGTTTATTATACCTCTTAGACTGCCTTCACATTTGTTTATGCTTTTTTTTCCTAAAATCCTAACATTTTTAGTTGCAAAATTTTCATGAGTGCATACACATTGAAAAATCTATATATCTCTCCTGTCTTTATATCTTGCACAATGAAGGTACTTTGCAGCTCCTTTTTATTTTTAACTTGTCTGTTTTAAACATTTTCAGCTATAACACTGGTTTTTGACAAACATGGTCTAACAAGAGCTGAATGATTTTAAATAGAGCATGGGTATCTAAAATCTTGACATACCTGGCTTGCAGCTTCTGCTTTTAGATCTTCATCTGGATCTATGAAAACTCTGTTAAAAACAAAAAACAAAAAACAACAATAAAGGCATATAGTGATGGTCTTATGTATATTAGATGGCGTTGAGGGTAGAAATGTTTCTCTTATGTCATTCATGTCCTACTAGGTGAGAAAAGCTGGCAAAACATTAAGATCACTTTTTAAATGAAGTTCTTAAGCTTTTAGGAAATTAGATTCTTTTTCATTGCCACTCCTAACACTTGGAATTTGATCTTTACTTTGGCCTGAGTCCGTACTTGGGGAAAGACAATCAAGTCATTAACCTGTGCTGTGAAATTCTTAATTACTGGTAGAAGACAATTGTTGAGTTAGAAGGATCTGTAAAGGGTAGAACTGCAGGACTCCAGAGTTTCTTGTCTCTGCTGTGTAATGCAGCTTCTGGAGAGATCTTGTTGCATAATGTGCAGGGGAGTGAACCAGAGGGGAGAGGAGATTGCAGTAGGGGATGTGCTACATGATGAAAACCTGAGTGGCATTTTGTTTATACGGACAGAAAAAAATAGTTAAAAATGATGAATTAAATTATTTTGAATATTATTAATGCTCAGCACTGAGGAGAAATGCAGCTGAAAAAGATGTTATGAATTGAATGACAGAGGCTTGTGCTAAGGTTCACACCAAGAAAGGAAGGGAAGTAGAGAGGGATGATGAATAACGACCCTTCTTCTTATCACTGGAACCTGAAGCCCATAGCTAGTGTGACCAACAACCCCCGAATGTCTCATGAACACCCCCATGGTATCAGGTCCACCAAGCTAATACAGAATTTACTGATGCAAACAAAATGTACTCTTCCCTAGATATTCATTCAGTGCTGCTTTACTGTTTTTCTGACAGTGTTCCTTGAGTGTATTTTTCCTTTTGGTAATAACACATCAAAATAGACTTTAAAATAATATGAAATATTAACAAACTACATACCTCAACATTCTTTCCTGTAAATATTATGCATGCAGTCTTATTCAGTTAGAGACAACAGGAACTATATGCGAATTATCATTGAATGGTTTGAGTTGGAAGGGACCTCAAATCCCATCCAGTCCCACCCCCTGCCATGGGCAGGGACACCTCCTACTGGACCAGGCTGCTCAGAGCCTCATCCAACCTGGCCCTGAATACCTTCAGGGATGGGGCAGCCACAGCTGCTCTGGGCAACCTGTGCCAGTCCCTCATCATCCTCAGCATGAAGAATGCTTTTTATATGTAAATAGTGAATGGAAAGAAAAAAATCTGTCATAGCTCTTGAGCCTCAAAAAATCTGAGTCCTTCAGGAATAAATATTTCTATCATTTTATTAAAAATAACAGTCCTGGTGCTGACTCAACAAGGAGGCAGAATTAATAGCCGTTTGTGTTTTTTTCTTGTCCTGTTGGTCTTTAAATTGCTAGAAAGCAGTTCTGATGGCACTAACCTATTCATTAGTTTGGAGTAAAGCAAGCCAGGTACTCTCTACTTCATTAAAATAGAAATATTTACATGGGGTAAAGAAACAGAAACATTACATTGAGGTTTAATCAGGTACCTGACATTGGTTTTGTTATTCACAGAATCACAGAATCACCAGTTTGGAAGAGACCTACTGGATGATTGAGTCCAACTGTTCCCACCAATCTCTAAACCATGCCCCTCAGTACCTTGATTGTAATGTATGAAACAGTGGTGTCCAGGGCCTTCTCTGTGCTTGACGTTTCAGAATTAAGTAAGTGGTGTGAGACAGCCCTACCCTGTGTGTGTTGCAACTACAATGGGATGCAAAGGCTGAAATGGTGACACAAACAGAGGTGTGATGATCCCAAACTCATAAAACTGGTCAGAATCAGGAAAAGGATCCCAGTCTCCCAAACACAATTATATACCCTGCTTATTAGGCTACACTTACTTGCTAGATGTAGTTACTGACAGCACTATTTGACTAGTACAAGAAAACATCAGCAAGATAATAGTTAAGAGCCTCCACAGTTCAGGCAATAAAAAAATCTAAAGCATTTACGCATGATAGGTGTAGCTGAAAGGCTACAGCACAAACTTCCCCATGCTCTCGTCTCCTTAATGGGCTTGACTTGACCTCAAAGAATCAGTCTCGTGGGACAGAAGTAATTTAGCCTTCATGCAGTTCTGAACTTACTGGAGTTGAGAAACTGCCAGTTCTGGCTGATTGTGTGTGTTGGAGTTGTGATGCATTTATTATAGAAAGACAACAGAAAGGATTTCACTTAGGACTGAAAGGACTCAAAGGAGATGTAAAAAAGGGTGGGCAATGGGGCCAGTAGGAACTGTGATTTCTGGCTGTGATGTTTCCTTAATAGCGATATAACTACTAACTGATCATTGACAAGAGGAATACTCTGGCATAGGAAAAAAACCCCTGGATTAACAGAGTTTTGCAGAATTTTTGTATGCTCAAGCTTGTCTGCATGTATAATTTCTAATTGTTATAGTCAGGGACAGTAACCATTTTGCCTTGTTTATTCTGCAGAGAGCAGAGTATGATAACGTGGTATGGATGAAGATTCTCACATAAAATCCTAACAGGAGTATTACATTTAAAACCATAAAAAAACCTGCAAATATCTAGTGAAATAACAGTTCTGTCTTAGATTTTTCACGTATGAAAAAGAAAAGAAGACTTCTATGCCACATGAATGCCATGGAACCACAGCTGATGCTTTCTTTTGGTCTGGCCTTCACTCTCATTTAAAAGACAAGGTCAGATGCTATTGTTTTTCTCATGGAATATTATCTTTCTACTGGAAATTGAGTCTGGAGAGCATAACCTTACCTACTGATTTAAAGTCCTTTGGGAAAAGGACCAGATAATTCTTTGCATTATATGGGAGAGTTTTTAAATGGATTAAAATAACAGGATATTTTTGTAATAATTTGAACATTAACAATTTTATTAAGTATGTGTTAAGCAGGTTCAGTTAAGTTAGTTCTGGAATAGAGGCTAATTATTTCATATCCAAACACAGGCCTGGGGACCCAACATCAGGCACCTAGCACTGAAAATCATGGTCTACTATAATTAACTCTGATGTACTAGATATGAACTAGAATGCTATTTTTAACTTGCAAATGTTGAAAAAACAAAGCATAACAAATTACACGAGACAGTCAATACAACTGAAATCAAGCACAGATATGCGCTTCAAGTTTATATCCCGACTGCCTCAAAAGAATTTCTGTATCTATGCTGTAGCCACTAGAATTTGTAAGCTTGAATTTTATATAAGTTACCATGAAGCGCTCTAAGAAACACTTTACTGTTAATATTTGTGTAAACATCTTTTGCCTTTTAAGCTTCTCAGTTTTCAGTTTCTGTAAGAAGATCTAGTCAGAAAAATGTTTTTTTTTAATATTTTTTTTTCTTCTTTCTTGCTGTCAAATTTGTCTGTCTTCTCCTGTTACCAGGTTTTAATTCTTGTGGTCTCTTCTGTCCTCCTGTCCCACTTTCCTGGTGGCTTTCCGTTACTTGTTCATTCCTTCATAGCTATTTTAAATAGTGTATGCTTTTATTTCTGATTTCTATTTTTTTGCATCTTTTTATTCTATACGTTAATTGTTTAGGATGACTTCTTTTTCATAAAATCAAATGCAGTGACTCCTTAATTAGAGCTACCTAGTAGTTGACTTTATTCTCTCTGTTTAGTCTCTAGTAATGTTTAGGCTTTACTAATGTCTTAGATTCAAATGCTTTAGTTATAAAGGAATTGCAAGCCCTGAAAGCTGTTTAGTTTTGTTCCTTTTAAATTTGTTTCTTTGTTTGGAGGTGGTTTGGTGTGTGGTTTTTTTTTTTTTGGTTTTTTTTTTTTTTTTTTTGTTTTTAAATAATGGCTGGATCAAAACCTGGGTTCAAAGCTGCTCTATTAAAAATCTAGAAGAGGAGCTTATGATTTCAGTCTGACTCTAGCAATTAGGCCTAAGCTTTGCTAGGAACTGAGCATTAGTTTGCAGAAGTACCCTTTACAGTTGATGGTATTTAAATCCCTGTGTGCTATCAAGTGCATAATTTTTTTAGCAACAGTCAGAATGCATTTGGTAGAAAGAGGAGGAATTTGTCACTGAATACAAAGCAATTGATAACATCTTTTCTTATGTGGTTTGAAATGAAGGTGGATGGAAAGATAAATCCTAAATTGTCAGGGGAATCAGCTGTACAAACTACAAAATAGGAATATAGAGTAGCAAATCACTACTCAGCCATTGCAAAATTTTAATTCTCTCACTTCACCACAAAGACAAACTGGGGGATAAAATCTCTGCTTTCTATAGTGAAGCCACAGAACAATGTATGGACTCATGTCTTCATGAGGGTCTAGGCAGGCAGAACAGGACTTCTGGTGTCTATACTTAAAAGTGTGATTTTTGGCCCTCCTTCACTTTAGGTGCCAGGAAATCTCCAAATATAGGCATATCTCTGAAATCTGAATTCTGATTACTGAAATTCTACTTCTGGGTCTACAGAGGCTTTCTGTATTTGCAGAATGGAGCCTGATTTATGCAAGTCAAATCTTGCTTGCAGTCCACCTGGTCTGGTTTGCACCTCCCATATACTCAACACTGGTTAGCTGAGCACCAGATGAAAGAACCAGGACTGCTTTGATTTGAAAACATGTCCTGTCAGCTTATAGTTGATTCTATCCCCTTTTCATTTAATGACTGTGTGTCCTGCAGAGAACTGGAAAGCCTGAAACTGAGGTGATACCACAGCACATCCCTGAGAGCCATAAATACTGTCCTGAGAACAATATGGATGATGGCACTATCTACTGTCCTGCTGATGCTGTCCGGATATACCAACTTTCAACTTCAAGCACCAACAAAGACCCAAACCCCAGTTGATTATAAGTATATTTAATGTAGCTAATGATTTAAGAACCAAACATCAGTCTTGGGAAAGTTTACAAAAGACATTTCTCCTAATGTGAGTAACAATTTTCCATGACCTAAGTGTGTGATGGTGAATGTGTACCTGATGGAACATGATATTACAGAGCTGTCACATAAGGGTCAGAATTAGCTACTACCTCTTCTAGATCAGTGGGGAAAGAAGAGCAAATTCAAGAGTGAAGAGTATGGTTTCTCTTTGTTTTTCTGGCCTCATTCTATATAACGGGGATAAGATAATTCCTTCACTCATTGCCTGTCTGTTTTGTGTATTTACCTTGTAAGCGCACATCCTTCACTATGTTTTTGTACAAAATCTAGCTGAGCAGAGCTATGATTTTGTTTAGAGCTCTAGGAGTGCTGCTGTAAAATAATTAACAGTACTGACTTTGCTTGTCAAAGGTTTTACTGGAAGAACTCCCCTTCTCCGTACAACTGCCTCAGCCTTCTACTGGCTGTCTCGCTGTAACTAAAAGTCTTCAGACCTCAGCTTATATCTTGAAAACTGCACATATCAGGAGGGGGTTTTTGACTAAGTGATTTATAACCCAATTTTCAAAGATGGCCATTAAACAGCATTTGCAACAGGAATCCTGAATATTTTTGCATGAATAAATCTGAAGCTCATAGCTATCCATCATCAGCATATTGCATTCAGCACATAATTATTAACTGTAAAGACTAGAAACATGAGCAAAATCCAAAAAAGATTGCTTCACCATCTCTAATAAATCATTACAATTGAAATTAAAAAACCTTCAGGATAAATAATGATCGCTCAGACCATTATTCTTGTCCATGTGGCAGTAAGTGTGATGTGTATTCCTAACAAACTGACAACTAAAATCTGCTTTTGCTTCTACATTTCTGTATTGCTGCTCCATATTGCTATTACTGTGGACTGATGCTGTCAAAACCAGCTGCTATTTATAGTGTAATATTTTCATTGACATAAACTCCATGGAGAATTATGGCATGAGTATAAATCTTCAAAGTTCAGATCAAGCTGTCTCTTTTTATAATAAATGAAAACACTTTAGTTCAGATTTAAGGCAATAATAATCACTTGTGTCTTACAGCAGAAAGAACAAATCAGTTTAATTTCACACTGAGAAGGTTTACAATAAATTATCAAGTAAACAATGCTTCCTAAATGATTATGACAGCTGTTTGTCATGTGGCTAGTGCTTTCTATCTTATATACACAACATCTTGAAAGAGAGCTAAGAGTATGATTTTAAACCTTTAGAATCATATGAGATGCATGCTGTATTTTGACTTCTGAACTTGTAATTCCATAAAACTGCTAAGACAATTTTTTTGAAAATGCTACTGTAAAGACGTAGTCCTGCAGTCAAGCTCAATGGATTGTTTTCAGTGGCCATATGGAGAATGACTGGGTTGCAGAGCTGAAAATTACATTAATATGATAAGAGTATAAATGCCTTCCAAGTAAAGAAAGGTTACAGAGCATGAAGGTAATGCATTAATGCAAATAGAAGATAAGACTGAAGAAGTAACTGTAGTGCTCTGTAACAGATCCACAAGTTATAGTCTCTAGACGTGATCTTAAGTATTGAAAAGATTGTGAAATTGTGGATAATGTCACTGCATAAAATTTTACCAATTGCTTCCCTACAGCTGTGCAGCTGTGTGAAGTAAAATGCTAAAATTTAAAAATAGATGATGGTTTGCATTTACATTTACATCACGCACTTATGTGGAGTGTAGTTAGAATGATGAGCTGGATTTTTAGGTATCTGGTATCTGATTCCCTATTCTGATAAACCTATTTTATCTTTATATCGGGACAGGGGCTAAAATAGTTTAGTCACCTTGAAGTAAGAAGGTATATCTGTATGGCACAATGTAATGTCAGGTGTCTTGCAATCATGACAGCATGGTCCTCCAGCTCAGGAGTTCTGAGAAGCAGTGATTTATATCCCTAAAATGCTTCTGGCACACACAGTAGGTTACGAATGTCATTGTGCTACATGAATATACCTGCAGCGAAGAATCAGGCCTCATTCTCAAAAACATGAACTGAAGTCGTCTAAAATGAGCACCATACAACTTCTGTTGATTTTTTTTTTTTAGGAATCATCCTTTGTAGTAGTATCTGTGCACGTGAACAGAACTGGAATGAAATCAGCATGAAAGATGGCAGCATCTAAACTACTATGAACTTCTGTGTGGTGACAATGTAGGAACTGGAATTTGTTTTCACATTTAAGGAAAGATTGTTGTTGTAGATTCTCAGTCTAGAATAAGGTGGTTTTTTTATATAGCATGTTACATTATAGCAGACCAAATCTGGCTGGATGGGAAATTCATATTGTGTGTTTATATCCACAGACATAGGAATTGCGTGAATTACATTGAATTCTATTTCAAACTGGAAAAATAGCAGCTACTGGCTTTGCCAAACCCACTCTGCCCACTTATTTTGCCTGAATGGCATACTAAGACCTAAATCCCAGCACGCTGTTGCAAGGCAGTTCAGGACTTCCATATTCAGGCAGTGGGCTGCGTGTGATTCCTATTATGAAGCTTGATTCTGAAAAATGTAGTGCAAGACCATTTTCCACACGTGTGTACGTATGCACCTGTGTTCAGTCTTTAGAGACTTGTTGCTTCCTGCCTCTGATACTACGTCAGTGTGAAAAACTGGATTTCTTTTCCTTTTCTTGAATGGTTTCCTTGGACTTTACAAGAGTTGTCCAGTTAAATATCTTCAACTTGTGACCTGTAAACAGCTAGAGAACCCCCCGAACCCTTGGCAGTAATGTTTATCATCCTCTCAGGATACCAGCTGATCAGTACTATTTTGCTTCTTTCCTGTACTAATGTTTTTTCTGTAAAACTCTACCTCACTTTTTTTTTCTCCTTTGTTTTTGGTTTTGGTTTTAGTTTTGGTTTTCTTGCTTATGTATGCTCATAGTCACTTGCTTTTCCTGTATCTCTCATTGCACTGTTGTATGTGATACAGGTATCACCTTCTGCTTTGCTCTTCATAGTTCTGCTTTGCTGAGTAACAATTCACTTGAGTATTTTATTTTTCTGCTCCTGCTTTAGGGAGAAGTAAAGCCATTCATAAAATGGGGTGTTTTAATAGTTCATATTTAGATTAATAACTGAATAAATAGATTAAAACTTCCTTTCCTTATCTGGAAAATGTGTACCTTGGATACAGTTATTTTTACAGGAACGTGGTGATGTTCGGATCCCTTTGGCAGCCTGGCAAAGCTTTGTTCTGTTCCCCATTCCTTGGTAAGATCTGGATTGCATGTAGTGTGCTTGTGCATCAGCCAGTGCTCTCCCCCTGCCCTTGTAGAACAGGTTTTTTTCACATACTACTTTTTTTCACATACTACTTTTTTTTTTCTAAGAAGCCCCTCATGTTTTCTGTGTAGTCTGTCAATTGTGGTGTGAGGAGAGGTGTTCACAAAGTGCTCAGCATCAGCCTAACAGCTCCCATTCAAGCTCAAGCCGCTGGTGTACGTTGGCTTCAAAAGGAACAAAGTTAGATGAGCATAGATGAGCACTGAGTGTTTCCAAAGAGCCTTTGCTTATTTTTTTTTGCTGTCTTTCAGCATTCCTGAGCTATATAGGAATGTGGTGGTAATTTTAATTTTCCAGTTATCATTGTGCTGGCATCACTCATCCAACACACTGACGAGTGGACAGCGCTTTCTGGTATCGCTGTCATTTGCTGTTTTCTCAGTGAGAGAAATAGATCATTTCATGCAGCTCATTTATATAAAATCTGAGATCTATAGAACAAGGTGAACATTTTGCTGCCTGCTTTTCAATTTTCTAGTAGTTCCCTCTTATTTTGAAGAGCAAGTGGAACAGAGGCGACATGGTCATGGTCAGTTAAGTCACTGCCCTTCTCAGTTGTGCTCTGATTGAATAGGTATGTGAATGCTTGTGGACAATCAGATATTTATGGCAAAAGGACAGGGAAGCTTGGAAGGACTATAATTCTCCTAAATTTTTATTTAATCTTGGCTACAGAAAAAAACCAATTCCCGAATCCTCAGCAAATTTAAAAGTTGGGGTAACTTAATTTCTACCAGCAGACTTCTAAAATAACTCCGTCATGCAAACAGTAGAATCTTTAATATTAAAATATTACAAAATTATTAAAAAAAATTGGTTTGTTATAAATCAGAAAATAATCTTTTCAGACTTAATTGAGATGCAATCATATCTAGAGAAAAACATGGCTACAAGGTGTCATGTGCCTCAGGAATAGCATGTGATTAGACACTGAAAAATAATAATGTGAGAAACAATAACTTGAATAATTTTGTGAAACCACAAGAGCAGTTTAGGTGTGAAGGATGTGCATGATAGTAGCTGGGATATACAGTGCAATTATGGCTTTCTTACTGAGGCTGCATTTTGCTGTTTAGTTTTTGCCTGAGTTTTGTGTCTCAAATGAGAATTAGGGCCCCTAGAATAAGAAGATACCTTGTTAACATCTTATAGCATTGGTGCAGCATTGACTTGGAAAAAAGGATGGGATTTACTACCTATTTTGGTAGTAATGAGGTTATTTCTTCTGAGTACCAATCCAGCAGATACCAAGAAAGATCAGCTTTTGAAATATTACTGGATCACAGCAGAGTGGCAGTCTGTAATGAGGTGACGGTGGTGCCTTCCATTTAAACTCAGTCTTGTTTTGATTTCCCTTATTTTAAGCCAAATGATCTTGTATTTTGAATAGCACCTATTGGGACTGATATCAGCCTACATGTGTTAAGGAGAAGTGATCATGCAGAGAGGAGACATTAGACGTGGCAGGTGATTTTTTGCTCTAATTTAAGATACTGTGAAGTGGAAAGGTATAGACACACAAATGCATCTCTCCCTCATCCTTTCAATTAGAGGCAGTACACAAAACACAATATTGATTAGCCTCTACATGCTTTAAGAAATATGGCATTATTACCGTACTTCTGCCAATGCTATGAGGAAGTCTCTAGATCAAATGCTCAGTACACAACTCTGAAACTGTATTAGTAACATACCCTTGTAATGTTATTAAAAGTGCATTTTCAGTTAATGCAAAAAACTAAACACCACTGGATTACAAGAATTGTCATTTTTGTACATAGCAAATGTCCTAACTGCTACTTTTATCACAGAATCACACAGAATCACAGAACAACCAGGTTGGAAGGGACCCATCGGATCCTCCAGTCCAACCATTCCTATCTAACACTAAACCAAGTCCCTCAAGACCTCATCCACCCGTGCCTTAAACACTTCCAGGGAAGGTGACTCAACCACCTCCCTGGGCAGCCCATTCCAATGCCCAATGACCCTCTGCGTGAAAAACCTCCTCCTAATCTCCAGCCTAAATCTACCCTGGCGGAGCTTGAGGCCATTCCCTCTCGTCCTGTCCCCTGTCACTTGGGAGAAGAGGCCAGCACCCTCCTCTCTACAACCTCCTTTCAGGTACTTGTAGAGAGTAATGAGGTCTCCTCTCAGCCTCCTCTTCTCCAGGCTAAACAACCCCAGCTCTCTCAGCCGCTCCTCATAGGGTCTGTTCTCCAGCCCCTTCACCAGCCTCGTTGCTCTTCTCTGGACTTGCTCCAGAGCCTCAACATCCTTCTTGTGGTGAGGGGCCCAGAACTGGACACAATATTCAAGGAGCGGCCTCACCAGTGCTGAATACAGAGGGAGAATTACCTCCCTGGACCTGCTAGTCACACCATTTCTGATACAAGCCAGGATGCCATTGGCCTTCTTGGCCACCTGGGCACACTGCTGGCTCATGTTCAGTTGGCTGTCGACCAGCACCCCTAGGTCCCTCTCCTCCTGGCAGTTTTCCAGCCAGGCTTCTCCCAGTCTGTAGCTCTGCATAGGGTTGTTGTGCCCCAAGTGCAGGACCCGACATTTGGCCGTGTTAAACCTCATGCCATTGGACACTGCCCAGCGGTCTAGCCTGTTTAGGTCCCTTTGCAAAGCCTCCCTACCCTCCAGCAGATCGACACTTGCACACAGCTTTGTGTCATCTGCAAACTTGCTAAGGGTACACTCAATGCCTTCATCCAGGTCATTGATGAAGACATTGAACAGGACTGGACCTAGCACTGAGCCCTGGGGAACACCACTTGTCACTGGCCTCCAGCTGGACTTAACACCATTTCCCACCACTCTCTGGGCCCGGCCATCCAGCCAGTTTTCTACCCAGGAGAGTGTGCGTCTGTCCAGGCCAGAGGCTGACAGTTTCCTAAGCAGAATGCTGTGAGAAACTGTGTCAAAGGCTTTACTGAAGTCCAGAAAGACCACATCCACAGCCTTTCCCTCATCCAGCAGCCGAGTGACTTTGTCATAGAAGGCGATCAGGTTGGTTTGGCAGGACCTGCCTCTGGTAAACCCATGTTGACTGGGCCTGATCACCTGGTTCTCTTGTAAGTGCTTCATGATAGCACTCAAGATCACCTGTTCCATGACTTTCCCTGGCACTGAGGTCAGACTGACTGGCCTGTAGTTCCCTGGATCCTCCCTGCAACCCTTCTTGTAAATGGGAACTACATCAGGCAGCCTCCAGTCCAGAGGTACCTCCCCAGTCTTCCAGGACTGTTGGAAGATGATGGAAAGGGGTTTGGCCAATACATCCACCAGCTCCCTCAAAACCCTAGGATGTATCCCATCTGGCCCCATAGACTTGTGGGTGTCCATTTGGCCAAGCAGGGCTCTGACCACCTCCTCTTGGACTATGGGAGCCTCGTATTGCTCCTCTGTTTTCCGGGTATCTACACAGAGGGAACAGCTTTCTTTACAATTAAAGACTGAGGCAAAGAAGGCATTAAGTACCTCAGCCTTCTCCTCGTCCCCTGTCACTGCTGTTCCCTCTGAGTCCAAAAGGGACTGTATGGTCTTCCTTGTCCTCCTTTTACTGTTTATATACTTATAAAAAGATTTTTTATTGTCTTTTGCAGACTTAGCTAATCTGATCTCTATTTCAGCCTTAGCCCCTCTGATTTTTTCCCTACATAGCCTCGCTTCCCTCCTGTAGTCCGTCCAAGAGGCCTGTCCCCCCTTCCAGAGCTTATAAATATTCCTTTTTTTTCTAATTTGACTCAAGATTTCCCTACTCAACCAAGCTGGTTTTTTCCCCTGCCGGCCTTTTTTCCAGAACACGGGGATGGCTTTCTCCTGAGCTGCCAGGATCTCCTTTTTGAAGAGCTCCCAGCCCTCATGGGCTCCCTTGCCCTCAAGTGCTGTCTCCCAGGAGACTTTGCCAACCAACCTTCTAAACAGTTCAAAGTCTGCCCTCTGAAAATTTAGTGCTACTGTCCTGCTTAGCACCCTCTTCACTTCACCTCGGACAGAAAACCCTATCATCTCATGAATCATCTCATCCCTATCATCTCATCATCTTTATGAACTCTATGGAGATGAACACAGCTTTAAAAAAAAAAAAAAAAGTGGTCAGGAATTAGGCCATTTTGTTGACATATTACTTAGACTACTAATGAGCTTTGCCAGCCTGAAAAATGAGACCTGATTTTACAAAAGATACGTATGAGGAAAAAAAAACTGTGCTCACATGCGTTTTGACAATTTCCTACAGATGAGGCTAGTTAATTCTTGGCTCAGAAATAACAGTTCCCTCCAGTGAATTATGTCAATGAGTTTTAGAGCAGTAAAATGTTTGTTCTCTGAATCACTTTAGGTGTCTGTTCCTTTATTTTCCTTGAATATAAACAGCAGAGCTTTGGAAAGAAGCCCAGGCTATTGTAGATGCATTACATTATTGCTAATGTGATTAATCCAAAGAAAAATATAAAATGATCCTGAAGCATTTGTCTAATTCATAAAATGACCAATTCTAAGTTCCCCGGGCTCACGGGGTGGAGGAAAACATATTGCACTTCATCTTCCCCAATGACATTTGAAATTTATCCCATAAAGCTGCTACTGGGAACAGTTCTGTGCTTAGTGCGTGAAAAGTAATGCTGGTCAAGCTACACATGTGCTACAACCAAAGCACACAGAGTAAATGTTTTGCTGCTGAGAACTGGTGATGAAGTATCTTGCATAAAATCTGTCACTGATTTCTCCATTTAGGCTGCTCTTTACACAGCAGTTTCTAAACCAACTGCATTGCTTAAGTACTTATTTAATTCCCAGTTTGGTATACACTCATCTAAGTTCTGTCTGAAACGCTCAGAACAGCAGGAATTGACAGTAAGGACTTGGATGGATTGCTTGACTCATCTGTATAAAGCAGATATACAGTATATAGGAGAATATACTTTCAAAGATCTGTTGTGCGGTGGTTTTAGCAAAGGGTAAATGAAAACGGCATTTCTGAATTTAGAAATGATCTTAACCAGGCAGCACAATGTCCCTGAGAGTTGAGATCACCACATGCTTAAGCAGAGACATTGCAGTTGGTAATCTGAGTGAGCACTGACAGGATTGTTGCCATCTTTCCTCATCTAGGAGTAAACATTGTCAGGCAGTGTGCTTAGTTAGCTGGGAATTAATCATATTTCTATGGGGAAAAACCTACTATGCAACTAACTAGAATGCTTTTATTTATCTATTTTGTGATTGCATGCCTACACTTTAAATTTTGTCAACTCTAGTATTCTTCTTTTTCTTTTGAAATTCTGAATCAAGCTTTATAAATAACAAACCTAAGGAAGAATATCAGACTAAGTAAAATGTTATGTACAGAAATGGAGAGATTTTTGATGTGTGCAGTGTCAACAGTGCCTTTCAGTTTTAAAGGCAGAGAAACACCTCTGCACATTCCTGATGAAACACTTTTTAAAGCCATTTTAAATAGAGCAGTATAAACAGTAGTGTCGTTTGTGAAGACAATATTCTAAAACACTGCTTAATGGAAAATTTCACCTTTCATTTCTTTTACATGCATTTGCTTTCCACCAACAAAGAATAACAAAATTACTCAAAAAGACAGCCATTTTGCTCTATTTTGTTACTCTACCATTAAAACCCCCCTGCATAGATTATATATTCCTGATTGTAGTGAATATAAATTAAAACAGAATAGTCTTTTTGACAGACAGTGATTATATGGAACTGCTGGAAAGATTTACTTCCCTTCATCTTCTGGTGTTTGCCATGTCCCATGTTGTTTTTAATTCATGAATTGTTTTATTCCTCTATAATCTTAGTCTGATAATTGCATTGTTTGCTTTAGTGTAGATTTCTTCTGTTTTAAAACTTGCTTTTGCCATATAATCCTTCCTTCAGAAACTTAGCCACCTTTACCAGTTTCGGGCAATATATGTGGCTGTTTCAAATAATATTTAGGCCATTCACATAAAAACTTGCTGTCTCCAAAGTAGATGCGGATCTGTAGTTACACTATTTGCAATGCTAGACAATACTAAAACTCTTATTAATATAAACGTGCACATGAGCACCTCACAGACTCCCCAACTCTTTCCTACAGAGGTTCCAGAGGGAAGGAGCATTTTCTAGAGTAGTTTGGCCCACATGATCCGTGACATTATAAGTCCTGCTTGTCCCACAGTGGTCATGAGGCAGGGTATATCTTGGATAAAAAGTCATTCAGGGCTTTTTTTCTCCTTTTTGGGTTGCAGGAGAGTTTTGTTTGTACAACAGCAACAATAAAGACAGATGATTTTATCTTAGTTGCTGTATTAATCCAGAACTATTGGAACTGACCTTGTTTCACAGTATGTAAAGTCCCTTCCTAGATTAAGGAAGTACACAAATGACATGCGTTAGGCTTGTTTTTTTCTTAATCCTGAATATAGCATTCTCACATTTGTGAATATGCATGATGTAGTAATAAACTCATTCATCTGGAGGGAATAAGAGTTTAAGTAGAATGTAAATGATCTAGAAGCCCAGGACTGGTGCCCTAACAGAGGTGAAATTCAACTTATATCCATATATGTGCATTATGTCACACTGAATTTTGCATTTGCAAATAGAGTTCTGGGATAGCAAAGGCTTCAAATGTCAGCACTAGCTTTTTTCTTTTGTGTCAGCAACTCAGCTGTGGCTACAGGCTTCTTGATTATGCTAATTCCATCCCTCTCAAGTTGACAATTTCCCAATTTTCTTTTTCTTTTGGTGATGAACTGAATTGGCATTCTTGTCTGCTTTGCTGGGGGCACTTTCCTAAACATATGCTTTATTAAGATATTTATGTTGCATGCCCCAGTCCTTGCAAGCCTTTTATGAGCACCCAGGAGGAGAGTTAGTCACCCCCTTGTTGAATAGTACTTATTAACTGTGACACTGTACTTAGAGTTGATAAAACACTTTCATTTTAATTAATTAAAGCCTTTATCTTTTTACAAGACCATTTGAAGACACTCTTCAAAGCTTCTAGGTTTTTTTTAAAAAAATTATTTTTTCTTCTCCTTATAGCTTGATTGCAAAGCCTGAAGCACCCAGTTGGGCTTGGCTGCCATTTAAAATGAGTGCAGTAGAAAAGGAGTACTGGGAGGATGAGATAAAGAGTATGCTATAAAGGTTCATATTTTCACTTATGCTTCTTGTGTTGCTTTGCAGTGTGCTGAAGGTGTTTGCTGCATTCTAGTTAAGAAAGGGACTCTGTTCCTATTGTGCTTTTGCTTTCTTATAGGAATAAACTACTGTTTAAAAATAAGAATAAACTTTGAGCCAACATCTAAATTCAAACAGTGACAACAATGAAAGCAATAGATTGCATGAGATAATGCAGAAACAAAGTGAGAAAGTACAGAGTGAGACATTGCCTCAATCAGGGATCCTCAAAGCACATTATACTTCTGCCTACAGGCCAAGAAAATAAATGAAATGTTATTATGACAACCTGCACCGGCTAAGGATCTGTCCCCATTTATCTACTGCCATGCAGCTTCCCTGGGGCTCTAAGTAATTCTGTCTGGCTACTGACTTCAGGCATTTGTGATAGTTCTGTCCGTCTATTCATAAATATGTGATACTTTGACATTGGCTCCAGGTTCCTACCTTGCTGAACAGAGGAAGAGAACTTGATAGCTGAAAGGCAAGTCTAATGCTTAAAATTCCACACACCCTGCAACCTAATGAATCAGTAAATACTGCGAGACAGCACTTCTTAAATCTAAAGGATTTGCCTTGTCTTTATGGTATAACATTGGGATCCAGAGAGAGTACAAATATAAAAGTTGATTTGTAAACCACAAAAGCTGTTTTAATTTTTTAAGAGCCCTATAAGATATAACTTTTCCTCTTGTCAAGACAGAATGTTTATTGACAGAGTCATCAATAAATTAGGCTTTTAAAAAAGATTTTGTGTAGTTCTTTGTTAGGATGATTGCAGACAGTATGTTTAGCTTAGTACAGCTCAGTGTTATAGAAAATATCCCAAGGAGCTTGCTGTCTAAAAGACAAAACTGGGAAGGCAGAAGACTGAAACTGAGAACAGATTAATTAATTTTGCATTTTAAGTGTATTGTTCCTTTCTAGGACATGCATCGTCTTTCTCTTATGTAAGTGTAGTGCAAATTGAGTCATATGTAATAAATTGCACTGAAAATCTGATGCTTGCTTACTCTAAATTAAAGAACCTATCACTTGTCTATCATTCAGACTGTTAATATAAGTAATAGCAAAACAGCACACAGACACTATAAATTTGAGTTCATAGTGACAGGGCAAGAGAAAGAAACGCCCTGACACAGACTCCAGTACAGTATTTGTTCTTCCAGTATTACATTGAGCAGAAATAAGAAAGGCTGTCTTTTGGAATTAAGATCAGTGAATGGGTGAGTTTATTACTTATCAATATGAAAGCAATAAAATAGTATTTGTGAAGATGTTGAAAAAGGAAGCAATGCTGCTCAGTTGCCAGAACAAAGACACGGTCATTGAACCAGTTTTGGCCGCTCCTTTTATGGGCTGAGAATTTTTCTTACTGCTTTCAGCATCAGTAAAATGTAAAACCATATCCTATAATTAGTTTCCAAAGGAATATGTGCTGCCACTGACACATAGCGCCCATTTGGAATGGGAGCTATCACCCAAAGCCTGAGACCTTCAGATCAATAAAGGAGAGTTAGATTGATGGGAGATAATATAGCCAGTGAATTCAAGGGAGGTGGGGATGGGGATGGAAACTTGATCTTAAGTAAATTCAAATTTTTGCTGTGCTCTGGTAGTTGGCTTTGATAGATTTAGGCTAGACATTAGGAAAAAAAAAATCACAGAAAGGGTCACTGGGCACTGGAACAGGCTGCCCAGGGAGGTGGTTGATTCACTTTCCCTGGAGGTGTTTAAGGCATGAGTGGACGAGGTTTTAAGGGACATGGTTTAGTGTTTGTTAGGAATGGTTGGACTCGATGATCCAGTGGGTCTTTTCCAACTTGGTTGTTCTATGATTCTATGATTCTATGATTCTAAATATATGTAAGTTTAAGGGTTATTAAGTCAGAAAGCCTGTGAGCAATTTCTCTTCTGTGTACTTCTGAATAGGGTACTAGAAGACCTGTATCCTGGTCTTTACTACAGAGAAAACAACTGTGTTATACTTCATGACTCACTGTACATAAAACAGAAACACTTATTTAAACAGGAGTTGGAAACCCCCTGGTAAACACATTAACCATCAGCCTACAAAAGAATTTTAAATTAGTTTTTCTATTTTTTGCCCTCTGCTTTCCTCATCTCATGGATACGCATGCGTACATGTGCAGAATGGGTGATGTTTGGGCCTGGACTCCTCCAGAAAGGGGGATGAAGTATTTGTGAATCCAATGAGGCAGAGGAAGGACACCATTAAGGCCATGCCATTAACTGATGGGATGCAGCAGGCAAGATGGGGAGAGCTGGCCCTCTTTTGCTCTGTTTAAAATGAAAACAGAAGTTGCCACACCATTTGTAGGAATCCCTTTGGGGGATTATTAGAAAAACTCAGGGACTGATCAAGACGTGGGAGATTCAGGCAGACTACCCAATCCCATGCTGTGATTCGAGACCAGGATTAATGGGCATGATAAAGTGTATAGCAAAAGCAGCTGGCAAGTTTCAAGGCCACGGTGTACAGCACTTTGTCTACTTGTAATATTAGTTCAGGAAATCATGTCTTTTTTAGGATTGTTCTTTAGGGTATTTTACCTGAACAGCCCTTCTATATAAACTTCTATATAAGCAGCTGCTATATATGTTTATTTACATAGGAGATAGGTTGGATTTCTGAAAAAAACCCCCCAAAATTTTATATGCAATTTCAAGATTCTTTATTATTTGTCATTACATTACAAAATGGTGCATCTCTTTAAAGAACTAAAACAATGCAGAAACTGATAATTGACTTTGATGGATTTAAAAATATGTTACCTTTTGCTGAGATAAGAGGCAATTTTCTCATTTATATCCCATAGATGTACTGATGAGCAAATCACTGTTGGGCTATTTTTGCACTGATAATTCACTACAAAAAGCCTGTATTGTAGTGTAATTAGCTGTTTAGTAAATGCTAAACACCCATGTTGCTATACCAAGCCTAGGTTATTGAATATCTGTTTAATTAAACTATCACATTCAACTAATTCTGGAACAGTTCCATAGGTTTGTTATCAAAGGTGCCAGATCTTTTGTTCCACTCCACATGCGAACACAAAAAATCAGAATTTCGAGAAGAATGTTTTATGCGAATCAAAGGTGTCAGGAAAGTTCCAGTCATACGGTTCTCCTCTGCCACCAAGTTCCCCTGCAAACCTTAATACACCCAGTATACCAAGGTCTCTTTTATTTGTTTAGATTTAGCAGATGATTTCTATTGCAGCTCATAATCTGTATAACACCATTAAGGCCTTATGCTCTTCCAGCTAGTATCCTTTTTCTTGTTGGAGGACAAAAGATATAGAATGTCCCCCCACGCTTCGTGATAGCTTAAAAATAGAATTAAATGTTCTTGCACTGTGAGACATACTGTTAACAGGTTCACAGAAAGCAAAACCACAGCAAAGTTTAAAAAAAAACTAAGACTGAGAAATTTGGGGTTTTCATTTCAGTCTGAAATGATAATTTAAGTCAAAATGAAGTGAAAAATGTCATTCCTTCAAAATGAAACATTCATTTTGTATTTTCTTGCTGAAGAAATTCTAGTATTCTCTGTCAAGCAAAATGGGTGAAGAATGACCATAAAAACTTTGGAAATCAAGCAAACTAAAAAATGTGAAGAAAATTTTAATGTCATACCCTTCTGGTTTTTGGGTCAGCTGACAGTATTCCAAAATTCTTAAACTGTGAAAGCTTAGCAATTATTTTACAAAAAGCAACAATATCTGATAAGTAATAGAGAGGGCTAAAAGGAATCTTGAACAATACCTACAAACCAGGGATTAAGGTTCATCTTTGTAAATGTTTTCATTAAGTTTTTAGAGCTGGGATTTTGTAGCACATATTTATCTCTAAGTTTTAAAGGTTCAAATTATTTTTGTCTATCTTCTATTTACCCTCAAAGAACATAGTTCTGTCACATGCTTGAAGTTGACTGGATTTATGCTTCTGCCAGTTTAATATTGGTGTACTAATTAGAGATAGGAGTCTAAATTAATTTGGTAGAAAGTAATACCTCATCAGTTTTGTTCTAAAGTCGGAGATAACTAATTAAGAAGTTCTCTAGCAGTATTTCCAGATAAGATTGTTTGATTCCTTATTTGTAGCTTTAACAACTTCACACTGGCTGCTGTAGAGCAGCTGCCTTTTGTATGACAGGGAGGTGCACTGTAGTGGAAGAAAAAACTGATTGCATGAAATGGAAGAAAGCTTTTTTTTTGCATACTCAGACATCAAAGGAGCACTATTTTAATACTTGAAGAGACAACAAAATAATTTTTTTAATTGATACAAATCCTGCTGGAAGGTTATATGTTTGTTTATATATTTTTAAAAATATCTGTGAACTATTCTCAGGGTTTGTCATGTAGAAAATCCATCCTATCATATATACCTAGGAAACTGAAAGCCATGAATCTTTCTTATTGCTGTATAGTTTTTCCCTCTCTCCCGTACCAAATATCCTTGCAATAAAAGCATGTCTTTCATGTCATAGAATCATAAAATCACCAGGTTGGAAGAGACCTATCAGATCATCGAGTCCAACCATTCCTATCAAACACTAAACCACGTCCCTCAGGACCTCATCCACTTGTGCCTTAAACACCTCCAGGGAAGATGAATCAACCACCTACCTGGGCAGCCTGTTCCAACGCCCAATGACCCCTTCTGTGAAAAACTTTCTCCTAATGTCTAGCCTAAATCTCCCCTGGTGGAGCTTAAGGCCATTCCATTTCTCCTTTTCTCTTCTGTTTTCAATAGTCATGTGGAGCTAGAAATGCAAGGTATGGGAGGTGGGTTTTAACTGCCTGCCATGCTAGGAAACTGTGCCCCTAATGAGACCTCTTTGGCCGATGAAGACCAACAGGGTTGGTAGCAGCAGTTGGGTGGGTGTCACCTGCAGGTCACAATTACAATACAAAACCAACTGCCTTTCACAAGTGGAGTCACAAAGCCCAAATCCTCTGTATTTTGGTGTTTTATTTTGTTATCAAGGACTATTACAGCACAAATATTTATCAATGTTGTTTAGTATTATTCAGGTAAAATGCTATGGTGAATAACTCGGAGAGATCAAATGCACATCTTATCTTAGCAGAAAAGTACTTTGTAAATAAATGATGGGCATTTCAGCAGATCACTGATATTCATTACCTGGACTATTTCTCATTTTCAGATAGAAATGAAAGGAAATTAACCAATTTCTCTTTTTATAATAACATCCAGTACATTTATTGTCCAATTTTATGCTGCTTCTGGATTTATAGCATTTACCAGGCTGATTGTGCTCTAGCTACTACAAAGCAGATATTATATTAACCTTGTCAGCGTGGGTGTGCCCCAAGAAGAGTTTGTTTGTTCACAGACAATTTTATGTGAGAAGCTGAACGTTGCAAGGTTTGAAGTAGAATGCATTTCCCTAGTACATCTTTATAGTCAGGAACGCTGGAACATTTCCCATTTGTTGTAGATGCTACATACACAGTATGTGTATACGTACCCACGATTCCAGAACTGGTGGCAAAGACTACCAGCAAGGGGAAAGTATCTCCTCTAACAATGGTTTTGTATAAAAAAGATCTTTAATTAGGATGTAAACCAATGTTTTAGTCTGTGCTACTACAGCAGATCAAAGGGAATGAAGTGATAAACTAGAAACTGATCTTACGCTCTCTGTGATCCATGTCACAAGTAACCAACAGATTACTGTGCAGATTACACAAATCTTTACTTGCACTGATCTCAAATGTGTTTGACCAAACTTGAAATTGCTACTGGTAGTTTATAAAGGCTAAATGACTTACTGCTGAGGCTAAAACTGCATCTTCCTCTATGTTCCTGGATCACTTGTTACCCATCTGCTGATGGACAGAGTGACTGACAGCCATGCAGTGTCCTGTCTAAGTCAACCCTAAACCTATTTTTCTGTTATAACTGGAATACTGTATGGGAGCAAGGATGGGACTTGGCAGCAACGCTATGTGTCTTGAAGATAACCCTCATTTGATAAATGTAAGGCAATGTTTTCTCTGAGCTATTGTTTTCAACTGTTGGTGAATTTGCAAAAATGATTCCTTCATTTTCAAGGAATTCTTTGTGGATGTGAAAGTTATCTTTAAAATAGCATGTAGGTTTTGTGACCCAAGTCTGCATGTAATCAGTAATATCTAATATCTTCGTGATGAGGAGTAAAAAATGTGGTTTCTCATGTACACGCAGTTAGTGTTTGTTAGCACAGGAACGTTCAAACAACCATCAGTATAGAAGATGCTGGGCAAAATGTCCTTAAGATGTTCACAGGTGCAGACAGTTGGCCAACTAAGGTAAGCAGTACTTTTACAATAACTGCAGCATTAATGGTAAGACCTGTTCCGTTATGAGCCAACAGTGTGCCCAGGTGGCCAAGAAGGCCAATGGCATCCTGGCTTGTATCAGAAATGGTGTGACCAGCAGGTCCAGGGAGGTGATTCTCCCTCGGTACTCAGCACTGGTGAAGCCACTCCTTGAATCCTGTGTTCAGTTCTGGGCCCCTCACCACAAGAAAGATGTTGAAGCTCTTGAGCAAGTCCAGAGAAGAGCAACGAGGCTGATGAAGGGGCTGGAGAACAGGCCTTATGAGGAACGGCTGAGAGAGCTGGGGTTGTTTATCCTGGAGAAGAAGAGGCTGAGAGGAGACCTCATTGCTCTCTACAACTCCCTGAAAGGAGGTTGTAGAGAGGAGGGTGTTGGCCTCTTCTCCCAAGTGACAGGAGACAGGATGAGAGGAAATGGACTGAAGCTCTGCCAGGGGAGGTTCAGGCTTGACATTAGGAAAAAAGTTTTCATGGAAAGGGTCATTGGGCACTGGCAGAGGCTGCCCAGGGAGGTGGTTGATTCACCTTCCCTGGAGGTGTTTAAGGCACGGGTAGATGAGGTCCTGAGGGACATGATTTAGTGTTTGCTGGGAATTGTTGGACTCGATGATCTGGTGGGTCTCTTCCAACCTGATGATTCTATGAATCTATGATTACATTACAGATGTTTCTGCATTTTAGAGGACATAGAAGGATAAAAAAAAAAAGGATGTAAAAGACTTCCCAGGCTGTAGCAGTGTGATCTCTGTTGAAAGTGTGTCTGGGCTAAGAGAAACACTGTGGGCTGAAATGGCTTGCCTGAAACTGGGCTTCCAACAGGAATATCTATTGCAGCATGATTTAAAATAATTTCTGTACTGTGGCTAAGCGGAATATGTCCCTGGAAGGAAAGAAATACCTTTGTTTATTGGAGCTATTTCTGTTACTGAGAGGGAATAATGGGTCTAACTGGTGTAAGTATTCTAAAACCAAACCAAAATAATAAACAGCACAAAGCACACAGAAATATCACAGCACTTGAAAATAGACTGCCTTTAATTGAACTGTTCATTTCTGTGTTGTGGTCACTTGCAAATTACAGTTGAAGATACTTAGGCTGACATTCCTTTTCCAACAGTAAATCAACAGATCCTTCACTTTCACTAAATTGCTTTCCAGGACTCTGGGGGAAATATGACCCAAAGGAATATGGTTATAGAGGAGAGAATGTGCCAAGGCCAGGAGAAAACATTTAATTAAATCTTCTTTTCTAAAGTGACCTTCCTTCCTTTTGACAAATGGTGAAAGGAAAAGGTGTTCAAAGGAATACAAGCAAAGCAATTAAGAAGTTTCATAATAATTTATAACTATTGAATTATGGCTCCTCTGAAGATATGAATGTATGTTCTTGGCTGTTTTGTTCAGTGTTTCAAGGACTAGTCATGTTTCAGAAGGGATAACCCTTGTGTGCCTATGTGAGGCTGAGAAAGGACAGCTAAGATTTACTCAGAGTAAACCTTCCACTTAATTTGGGAATAAATGAGGATCAGTAGAGATCATTCTCCTACAAGAATCTACTTCATAACAAACGACTGTAAGAATATGTACTATCTCGTGCTCTTCTCTATGAGCAGAGCAGAATTCAGCAATGAAGTGCAATATTCTGATGAAGCTCCTCTTAACCAGGCAACAGGATCGCTCCTGCCCACTTCAGCTGATGGCAACCTCTTTGCCTGGCTCAGCTGTCAGAACGATTATTTCCAGTACCATAGTCATATCTCACCCCAGTAAGATTATGAAGACATTACTCCACTTAGCATTAGATGAAACTGTCTAAATCAAACTTTTGAAAAGCGACTTAGGAGCTTCAGCTCCATTGAATTTAAATACACTTTGGACTATAGGACTTCACAATACGGAATAGAACATGTGCTTGTTATTTACGATTATACATTTTACAGTTTGGGAATTTACAGGAAATAGTCATTTTATCACTCACAGTTTTAATGCAGTTAGAAGTCTCTCAAGGTTCTCGCTACTTGTGTTTACAGTAAGAGATAGTGTCCCAGGAGCTGAGGGGGCTCAGCCACATGCTGAGAAGCAATAAAAAGGGCCCAGTACAGTTTGCACATAAAGCTCTGGGGCAGGAGGTTGTCAAACATATGCAAATGCTTTCAGGTCAGTTGGATGCAGAGACCTGTGTGACATCTGTATAAGTCTGCTGTGTTTGACCCCAGAGATGGGAGTTGTGGATCCTTTACCTATGCAGCTGACTTGCAGGGTGCATTTATCCTCTGTATCTGCAAAGCTTCTTCCTCATTATCATTAGTAAATAATAATAAGATGCAGAACCTCAGCCTGGATAGCAGTGGAAGAAGCACTGCATGAGAGGAAGTCCTATTAACTTAAGGTGAGCAGTAGTGGCTTGATCACTGACTATAGTGTTGAATAATACACAATTCTAGCCTTGTGCCCAAAGCAGATGCTGCAGATAGAGGCTGATATGAAAACTGTGAGTTTTAACATTACTTATGTCTTATTTAGACGCCTTCTAAGCCAGTTTGGTTTTGTCCAAAGATTTCTGTTTAGTAAACACTGTGAAATTAAGGATGGTATTGTGAGAGCCCAGTTCTATCACCACCTTTCCCATAGATCCCATTCATACAGATCTCTTATTACTGATTTGACAAAGCAGAATGAACAAAGCTAGCCAGATGCTACAGCCATATCATGGCAAATCAAACTTAGCTCTGGCATAACTCGGAAACGGGCAGATTTTTAATAAGCAAGACTTGTGTGCCTTATAAAAGAAGGAAGAAAATACCAATCTTTATTTTTAACTTGAAAGATACAGTAATGTAGGCAGCACCATCCACCTTGTCTAAAAACATTTGTTATTCCTTTGATCTAAAGTGCATCTCCTTTGTTGAAATGGAAGGTTCCTGCTCAGCACCTCCTGTTGCAGAGACCTGAGGCTCAGTCATATTTTTACCACCATTTCAATCCTTGAGATTTCTCTCCACTAAAGTTGCCTTTCTAGATATGGAGGAACTCTTTCCAAAGCCCACAATATTGTTTTTTTTTTTTTTTTGTTTTTTTTTTTTTTTAATTTGAAAGGCCTCTTCTGGGAAACAGAAATAACAACTTGAGGAGCTTAAAATACATACCAAATCTGATCAAAGCTTGGCGCTAACCACTGCTACCACTGTGACATTGTAAATTGCCTTTCTGTAGCATCTTTTTAAACACAGAGAGCACTACTACAGAGTCTGGGAATACTAAAAAGAATATTTTTTTGTTATTGAAACAGTAGCACTATAGTGGCCCAAATCATGTTGTTAGTCCAATTCCTCCATCAGAACATTCTGTCTTTCAGGAGTCTATAATCAGTTGATTAAGGGCTGAGATAAGCAGAGAATCTCTTACTTTACCAACCAATTTTTTTTTGCAGAGAGCCATGATCATAAGTGGTCAAGCCACAGCTGCACACCTGCATCCCTAATGTGATGTCCTGGTAAACATAGAGACAACCTTAGCCTTAACATTACAGCAATGGATTAAAGTGTTAGATACTGAAGGAACCAACATTATAACATGTTGAAAGAATAGATTATCACTTAAACATTTTAGTTGTAAAGCGTTAATTATTCTAGAGTTGTCAATGACATTGAGCTCTGCTAGCACTTTTGGATGCTGTTGTCTGCTTGAACACCCATTTCCTGTTGTATTTAGTGGATTTCCAGTGGGAGTTTAGGGTTTAGCAGTGTTTTTTTATTTTCAACTTTTATCCCATAACACTGAATAATGGTATAATGTTTTGTTTCCAATGTGATACAGTCAAATAGTTGGCATTATTTCAAAAATGTTAAGAGCTAATTCAGATTCTCAAAATATTTTGGATACAACCCTTTCATGTTTTCCTTTTTTCATTTAGAAAATTGTGCTGTAGCCATATTATAAGGAAATTTACAAAGAAAGTTTATGAAGTGTATACCTTTGACATTTTTAGGTTTATTTTTGCCTAGATGGGCAAAGAGAAATAGCTGTTGGTAGTTAGTAAGCTGGAATCTGAACAGTAAAAAGAATAAGTAGAGACCTGGAAACCTCTGGGAGGTAATCTGAAAGTCTGAGTCAATTAGAAGTTAGAGAAGGCAATAGTTGAATATTAGAAGAATAGCCTTTTTTATTAAATCCATTCCCTGGGTTGATGCTTTCTCATAGAATAGTACAATGAAGAGATGTTCCTGTTGCAAATGTGAGTTTGGGCAGCCTAAATGATCCCCCTAGATGTGGCGTGCCAGCCTTCTGGCATTGGTGTTCGGAGAAAGTTAGGAGGTTGGAAACTGAAGTTTTAGGTGAACTAGAGATGGCATGTTTTCAAGGGCAGGCAGGCATGTAGACACAGTCAGTTTGTAAAATACATGCCAAAGGCAATGGCCAGATAGTTTAGAAGCTACTATTCAATACTACTTAGTATTTACTTAGTGTATGGAATAAAAATCTCCTCATTCACTGAACAACTGCTGCAATGAGATGCACAGAGTCTGGAAGTCCCTTGGGAAACATTTACACAGGAGGTGATGATAAACAAATAGGACCTGATACCTAGCACAATGCCTTTTTAGGACATGTTTTATTAACAGCTTTGTATTTTTGCTCTGCCTGTCAGGAGAATCCTTCATCTCCAAACCCCTCATTGCAGATTTACTGTAATATGTAGCGCTCTATTTTTAATCAGAGTATGGGGAATGGAGACATACATCCAAAAGCATTAGCAACTAATACTCAACATCTCTGAAGACACATTTATTGAATACTTCAGTGTGACTGTAAGCTCATGCTTAAACCGCTATCTTTGTTTTGCTGATGATGCATCGTGATATTATTCTGAAACACTGATGCAGATTTACTCATTGT
Organism: Coccyzus lansbergi; assembly: GCA_033558105.1. NCBI lineage: Eukaryota > Metazoa > Chordata > Aves > Cuculiformes > Coccyzidae > Coccyzus > Coccyzus lansbergi. Next base: position 1,841,451 of record JAUMJK010000030.1, on the reverse strand, counting down.
TGACTAAGAGCAGTACATTGTAGCCCTTGGATGCAGGGAGTAAAGGCAATATTCTTCTACCTATAACTCTCAGAGAAGCCAAATGATAACGTATTATTTAGGAATATTCTGCTCTCACAATGGCAGCTAACACTGTAACTGATTGGGCACATGCCTCTACACTCAGAAATGTTACTGTGCCAGACAACTGTGAATATTTAAATAGGACCTCATTTTCAGAAAGGGAACACTAATAGTTTGGGAAATTGAGAGTTTAACGTATCTAAAAAAGAAAACAGGTAAACTAAATGAAATACCTCTGAAAAAATGTATGTTTATTCCTTAAGACCATGGTTAAAAAATACTTGGACATTGCCAGGGATCTTAAGACTCTTTGAAGGCTATTATGTATGGATAAATATACCAGTAAAGTAATGAGAATGATTGGTGAGAAGTTCCTTTAAAACATTCTTTAGATATACGGAGACATGTAGGCAAAAGTTCTGCTGTCAGCTGGTCAGATTGCCAAGGCTTTAAGAACCTTTCTTAGATTCAAGCCATGGTTTAAGTAGGAACATATTTCAACATAATTAATTTGCTAAATGAAGGGATATAGAACTATGAACTTTAGGAAACTCGTGTGAACTCCTGGGATCCATGTAAGCTTCTTATAATAAGAGTTCTCAGCACAGCTGACCTCTGCAGCCTTGCAAGATAGTTGAGTGATGTTACTGCATTAGTAGGAGAGAGAAATGGCCTTCTTGAGTAGCAGCACATGGTTAGTTTTGATAATGTGTCTTACTTTATGTTTTGGTAACAATTTGCAAGTGTTGTGTAAGCCACACATGTTCCTAGAATAAATCAACTAGTTACCTCTGAGGTCACATCCTAATCTTTTATCTAAAATTAGAGCGACAGATTATATTTACATTAAGTTGAATTTTAACTGACAGAAAAGAAAGGCAGATCTGATGTTATTACTGTGAGGTTATTCTCCCTCTGTACTCAGCATTGGTGAGACCGCACCTAAAATACTATGTTCAGTTCTGGGCCCTTCACCACAAGAAAGATGTTGAGGCTCTGGAGTGCGTCCATAGAAGAGCAACAAAGCTGGTGAAGGGGCAAATTATTATTATAAATATTATTTAAAAATTGTCATAATTCTGTTCCCTTATACTTTGTTGATATACGAGGAGTCTTGGACATCATTACGAGAACTTCACAATGTAAGTTACGGAGAGTGCAATAAGCCATCAAAACATAATATAATATATAGACAATAATCTATAATGAGGCACCTGTACAGATCTTGGATACTGTCTATGACTTTGACCTGTAATGCATTATGGTAGGGCAAGTAGTAAATATATGTTAGGTATTTGTAATCTGTGTTATTTTTACATGTCTCCAGTTAATGGATGATAGGTTTATTTATGCTTTAGTACCAAAATGTGAATAAGGTGGCCTGTAACAGATAAACTCAAGCACTTATCTCTAGGATAAGACTAACCTCATCAAGCTCGAGGAGTTAAGAGTTGTATCTCCTGAATTACTGATAGAAACCGTAGGCTAGTCCGTGTAGCACAAATTAAAACGTATGTGAGTAAGACTCAGTTCATTCATGTGGTCCTAGAAATCACATAACATAAAGAGCCAGACCAGAACAGTAATTTAGTGACCTAAATTCTTAAAGTAGACACATGCCTACTGCCCACCTCCTTTTCCTTTACTGTCTTCTCATCATTATGCCTTAATCTCATATTATAATAGTGATTTGTTCCACAAGATCTAATGAGGATATTCTTCCTCACTCCCATTTCTGTTGTTGACAGATAGTGGAAAAATGGCAAATCTCAGAAAGGTGGAGCACATGCAGACTTTAATGAATCTGACTGGCATTACAAGACATGAGAGAGACAGCATGAAAAAGACTCAAAGTGTTGCAGAAAGAGAGAGCCTGCACAAGGTGTATGGATGCCTGCATTTTATGTTTGCATAGTACACTAGTACACTAGTCCTTATTTTGTCTACAAGCTTTTATCTATGCTCTTTGTTAAAGCTCCAATTTAGTTATCTTCAGCTGGTATTTTACAGCAACAGTCTGACAGGAAGGTTTGTTAATCAGACATCATTTTGTAAACAAGGAAATTGTATGCTATATACAGAATAAATGATAAGAAACTGTGAATTACAAGCCTATCTTGATACTGAGGGTTTTTTTGGTGACCTTGCAAACCATGGCAGTGATTTTGAAGCAAGCAGAATTCATCAATAGTATTGCTCTCTTATTGCTAAACGTGAGTTTTCAAACAAGCATACTTGGTGGGATGCTATATTTAAATTAGATGCTCTTTATTCCAGCTTCCTATTTCCCTTTTTTTTCTCATTTAACCTACTTTGTCATTCATTGTCTGTGAATACAAGTGACTATGAAGTAATTTAAAAAATAATAGAGCGAAGGAGCATTTATAAAAGAGTCAGTAATAAATTGATGGCTGAATGATGCACCAATGCAGACAGATTTTCTAGTATATTCACATTATAATCAGAAACACTTCATAATGTTTCTGTAATAAATACACATTTTTCGATGAGGAAAAAATCTGCATTTATAGCTCTTTCTTCAACAGTGAGCAGGTCACTGCTACTTTATTCACAGTGTTTAAGAGTAACAGTAGTGAAACAAACTCTTAAGTCATGCTTATCCTTATTTCCAAGGTCCAAACCCATAACAAACTCAAGAAGAACCTGTTGCTTGTGGTCTGGAGCTTCTACCAGGCAGTCAGACACCTCCTTTTTGCTTGTAAAACTCTATTAAAAAGTATATATTTCTCAGAAAGCTGCAGGAATTTAGTGATTAGTTAATGGTGATTGCATTCTGTTTCAACAGTTAATATTGTAGAGTACTAACCTGATCTGAAGCCACGTGAGCATTGGTGTTGTGCCCCCACCAAACACCCAGACTGTGAAAAACACAATAAGCAGAGCTGTTGTGAACATCATCTGTTTGGGTTGGGTTTCTGTATCTTGAATAGCCAATGCAAATGCTATTGCACCACGTAAACCTAAAAAAAAAAAGACAAAAATTATGAACTTAATGTGATAGAGAAATAGAATTTTATTCTGTTCAGCCTGAACCCCATTCCAAGTGCATAGGAAATTTGCTGTGGTGTTACTTATAAAATTCTGCCTTGTTCTCATTGAAAGGATGGTGATTAATGCAATATAAGCAGCTTTGCAAAAGTGGACAATGAAAGTACTCTCATATTCACATATTAACGACACATTCTTTTTATATCCATTGAATTCTTTCTGTTGAATAATTGCAGACTAAATAGTAACCTGGACCTTATGCATGTCTATTGTTATGCAAATCTGTTTCCTGTGTCGTGTTACTGACTTTGGTGGGACTACTCATGAAATCAGGTGCTGGTGATAAAAAAGGGTTGGCATTAAAATCTGTACTCAAATAGGCTACCTGTTTCTTGCTTGAAAAAACAGAAAGGTCTTTAAAATGTCTTTAAAATCTTTCAAGGTGTGAACAGCAGTCAGAACAAATTTGACTTAAAAACAATGAATACAAGAATTATAAGAATCTAAAAAGGGGATGCAGAATATGTAGAGAGTTTTAGCTCTTAGAGTACTTGAGCTATTATAATAGTTGTAAAATTATACACCTACAGAGACTGAAAAAGCAAAATCTCACAAATATGCTGCAAACAGTTTAAAAAAAGCCCTATAGGTAGAAACAAGCAAACTAAATAGTTCCTCACACTGTGACACATTTAAAAAAGCCCACTAGTGCCTCGATCCATCAGGTTGCACAATACAAATAATACTCTATATTTTCCAATTCTTTTAATTTATGTATTTAGATTTACTTTATTATTTTCTGGAAAAAAATTCCACAAAGTAGGTGTAAAAGAGAGAGTAAAGGTATTACATGTGTACAATACTAAATCCAAAAAGTACTTTGCAAGTATCAAGAAATTAAATCTAGTAATTAAACATCTTGTAAGGCATTGATGGTATATGCAGGATCATTTAATCAGCTGCTAAATGCATCTATTTTTGGAGTAGAACTCTGAAGCTCCTTAAGATTACGTCGCTAGAATGTGAATTATTTGGTATGGAAGATGGATGTTTTTTCCAGAGAATATCACAAAGCCATTTGGGCAAGGAAGTCCCGGACTCTATCTCCAGTAGCTGAAAATGAGCAGTGGCAGCAAGTTTACAATCTCTGTTTTCATGAAAGTAACAGTGCAGTCAACAAGTGGGCTTGCTTTTGGGTCTGATTTTACAAGGCATCTCAAAGGATGCACACGCTTTACTGTTTTCTTAGGGGATAAAAAATAGCAGCTCATTTTAAATGTATTCGAGGAGGGAATGATCCACTGTTGAAACAGTCTTTTTGTCACTGGTTGTAGGGGTAATTTAGGTGAATAGCCTAGATTAAATGCCTAAATTATTGGTAGTTTTATTTTGGCAGAAACCAACGCTACTTTCCGCAACCACATCCCAATGGTACATGTAATATTAAATCTAGAACATCTCTCTTGGTAAGAAAGAATATTAAAAACAATTAGTATTTCTTTAAGACCCTCTTCTTCTTGAGCATTGGGCTGGGTATTTCTTCAGCTTAGAGAAACAGAGAGTGCCTTCACTGCACTTTTCCTTTATAAAAGACTCAACATGGTATATAAGAGCTAATTCAATTTTACTTTGGTATGTTTTCAGTTGAAATAAACAATCAGAGCATTTGCTTCCATCTAAAGCAGTGGGAAGCAGATGAATATATCCTAAAATATAAAGACTCAGTGAGAAGCAAGTAACACTATTATATATATCAAAATATATTCTAGCCAACAACACAAATGAAGGCAGGGAATTTTAAGAGCCTCAGTAGATGGTGAGACACTGATGTAGTCTGAAGACAAAAATTAGTTTTTCTGTAAGACCCCAGGGAAAAACAAATGAAGCACACTTGGATGACTGGCTCCAATGGACATTAGTATCTCGGCTACACCTGGAGAGAGTGGTGCAGTTAGAAGTAAAATCCTCAAATTAACCATTAGTAGGGATTCTTTCCCCTTGTCTTTCAGAGATGCTGCACTGACAGCAACTCTACTTCTGTGCTGTGATACATTGATCCCTTGGGGTCTATCACAGATTTGCTGCCAGATATTCCTGCTGGCTGTGTCAACCATTAGGGATTCATCTTTAAGAGATATTCTTTCATGGGTCAGGGCCTCCAAAGAAAATCCATCCCCAGGGTTGAGCTTCAGAGACACACAGAATAGAAAAAGTGTGTCCTATTGGGCTGTTATCTATCCTTTGCTTATGCTCCACAAACTCATATCACTCTGTACCTATCCCTCTGAAAAGCTTTTGAGGGCAATAATGTTTGTGGGTAGCATGGAAAGAATCTGCCAGGGAAGGAATGGTTCGATAGGTAGATGTGCTGGTTTGGTTTCAACTGTAGCTATCTGTTTCTTCCTTGCTTTGTTTCCTCTTTAGCTGATTTATTTTCATGTCTTCTTGGAAAAGTTCACTGACACTTCCCTCCACTATGTTTGAATGTGCAGATGTAAATGCCTGCGCAACAGCAGCACGTATACAGGAATTCTCCATTTTTCTTCTGCTTTTGAGTCCTACCGTATCAGAATTCACTGCTGCTGTAATGTCTTACGTTAACAGCAACCACCCCTGTAGACCTGTGTCCCACAAGTCTCTCTCTTGCTGATTTGTATGTTGTAGAGAAGAGAAAAGCACAGTAAAAAGCAAATAGAAGTGTCGGAAGAAGTGTGGAAGGTGCAGTGAAATAGTGAAATAGTCCCTTCCTGATCGTGTGGCAGTGATGCCCAAATATAAAACACATTACTGCCAATAATAAGTCCATCTGTATCCATTTAGGTTCTTTCTCTTGTAATTTCTTGTAAGACCAGTTAAAGACATCACAGCAGGGTCTGAAGTGAAATAAGGCATTTTTAATTCAGCGCAGGCCACTAGTGAATACTGGTAGCTCCCTCACAGTTTAAGACATTAAAATATTTCTTCTTCACGTGAGCAGAGACTGGTGGCCTGCATATTTTAGCTGATGTTGAACTTAATTTGAGAAGCTTAAGCTTAATTATACAAGGATTAATTTAGTTTTGATTTACAATGGAATGTTATCAGGAATTATGATTAAATGCAATTGTAAAAGTGAATTCATCCACCATAATGTGGTGTTAAGGGAGTGGCAGAAGCAGATGAAGAATGTAATAAAGCAAAATGCTATATAACTCACTTCCAAGCCTAAGTATTCCACCTTTTCTCAAATGTATTAATACTCCTCAAAAAGTAGAACTTAATGACTTCAGTGGAATTCTTTGTGGTGTATACACTCAACTACTAATTGACAATATACTTCCCTGATGCTATTTCCCTTTTTTCAGACTTTGATATTCACTGTGGTTATGGCAGTAAAATTCAGTAAAGGAAGCAGAAACTGTTTGGTGCATTAAGTAATGATGGAAAACAAAACTAGCAGCAAATTTGTTTTCTACACGTAAGTGTGTGAGTGAAGCCCAGTTTTCCCATGATCAAATAGAACCTGATGCTATACCAGAATGTTGCTGCGTATCTTGTATAGGTGATTAGCACCTTCTTCCAAACTCAGATTCAAAGCCTTGTCTGCTCATATCAGAAATGTGTGTATCTTTTGACAGTCACTGCCTTCTGTTTGCTACTATATACAGTATGATCAATTTATGTAAAAAAGAATATTATTTTAGTAACTGAGCACAAATCTTAGTGCATATTAAAAAGTACCACTACGGAGAAAATCCACATACCCCAAGTGAAGCGTCAAGCTGCTGGCAGTGCAAATAGCTTAAAAACAGTAAAAATTTACTTTTCTGAGCATTTTAACATTCACATTTTAGAAGCTTTCAATACTACTATTTTCAGTTCTCAGCTGTCAGAGTTAGCTAATGTGAGTTCTCACATTCAGTTGTTGGCTGCAGGCTGCTTTCGACTCCCAGTTCTGTGGAGAATGAAATTTGACTGGAGAAAATGAGGAGCGAAAAGTTGAAGAATGGGATCTATTTTAGAAGATTTTAATTCTGTACTTTAGCTGATGGAAAAGAAAGGAAAAATCAGAGCTCAGGGACAAGATAAGTAATGATATGAAGCTATCTTTTCATGCTGTTGTGTAGTTGACCACCTGTGAGCTTTACTAGAGTGATCTACCTCTATGTCTTGCACAGCTAACAATTCAGGTGAGCAGGCAGTCCGAAAGCCAATTCCCAACTGTATGTGTGTCATCATCTCTCACTACTGTCTAGGTGGTTGTAACTGACAATTTCAGTGGCAGCTTTTAACAGGAGGATTGAATGGATATAGAAATGAACTACTGTGTTGCTCTCTAGAGAGATGGAATTAGATAGGCATAAATGAGGCACCCTGTTGAGGAAGCTTGAAATGCGCTGCATTCTATTTTACTTGTTATCTGGCTAAATAGATCAGTGTACATCATGGCTGTCAATCAAGAACTTGTATCTATAAAAATTTAGAACAGGGGTTTGTATAAGAAGCAAGAAAATGAAGGGAAAAAAGTACTGACTTTCTAATTTTAGAAAAATATTTCACAAATGTCATTGGGGGATCTGTGTTTCTGTCTTTTTTTTGAGCAAATATTCTTAGCATGTAAGTGACTTCCTTGTAAGTAGCATCAGAAAGCCAACTGGAGGTTTCTAGCTTAAGCAAGTCAAAAAACTCAGAATCCAGCCGAGATTTTAACAGTTCAGGGTACGTGAATGAATCAGAGTAGGAAATTACTCCCTCTTCTGGATTTTTTTAAATTTTATTTTAAATTCTGCTGTGTTAACAAGAATTAAACATCAATAAAATCTGTATTTTGAAAATACAGTACTCCAGTATCAGGCTGGAATACATACAAAAAGGTCTGTGGGAGTAAAGTCTCTGAGGCTCCAGTTTTGAATTAAAACTGTTCTTGAAGGTAAAGGAATTGCCAAAGACCATGTCTGCTTTGACTGTCAGTACCAACACCTTCAGATATTTATTTGCTGGTACATATGCACACCGCCAGGGATATCACTGCTGCCACCAAAACCTATACATAACATAAAACCATGGTATTCCCAAATTATAATGGAAGTGTAGACAGATGGGGGACAAGTGGTTGTAAGCCTGGCTTCCTGAGTGATGGGTTTCTGAAAAAAGTGCAGCACAGTGAAGCTGATGAGAATACATCTATTTGCTTCAGCAGTTTTGAAGAGACTACCTTGAACTTTAAGGTAATGGCTTCTTTGTCATGTGGCTTTTTCTATTGATAGATGACCAGTTTTGTCAGTTGTTAAATGTAGGCATGAAAAACACCAAAATAGCACTTACCTGAAAACATCATCATGTGTTGAAAGTTTCCGGGAATCTTTTGTTTCCGACCCAAATTCAAAAGGAAAGAAAGTGGATATATGTTGCAAGCTCTTGCTACAAAAACTGCCACCTATAGTGTAAGATGTTGAGGAAAATGGTGGAGAAACTACTGACACAGCTAACTTAAACTCATTATTTCTCCAGAGTTGTTTTAGTAGTATAATTAAAATGAATATGAGGTTATCTTCCCCCAGATGTTACACATCAGATCCTTTTGGTTCCGGTTTCATTACAAAACTGTGCAGCAGCAGAGATTCCCTTCCCCACACGCCCTGGTTTTATATTCATCGTTAGATATCCCACTTCAATCACTCTGCTTTTACTCATCATGGTTGTATCGCATGTGACTTCACCTTCAGTCCTTCAGTAAAATGCCTGTCATTAATTGTAGAGATGGCATTATCTCCTTGAGCATCAATTTTCAAAGAATAAATGTGCTTTTGACCATGATTACTTTCTTATTCCCTGACAATTCATGCTGTCTATATCCAGCACTCTTTGCTCCCCAACCCCCTCCTTTCTCTTTGGAGATTTTCTGAAAGGAGTTCTTTATTACTCCTCTGTGCTATGATCACAAAAGTTGCCTGAATTAGAAGCATGAGGCTATTTCAGATTGATAAAAAAGACGATGAGAGTTCCTTATATGTGCTTTTAGTGGATTCTGTCCTCTCCTTGTCTTGTTACTCCTAGAGCTCAATGATGGCACTCAGTCTGAGACAAGCTGAGGGCTGTAGAGGAGATGAAGTACTCGAGTAGCAATGCCTGTATCTATCAGAGCTGCTAGGCCAAGAGCTGCTTAAAGCTCCTGTGGACTTGGGAGCAGATGCATTAGCAGTGGTTGCTTCACATGCCCTGTGCTGAGCCAGCCAGCTCAACCCTGTCGCAGCCTGTTGGCTCTTAGTGAGAGGAAATTATAGAGCCAGGTCCCTGCAGTGCTCTGGAGGTGCTCTTGCAATCAACTGTCTTCCCATACCAGGAGAGCAGGGGACAGCATTGCAGTTGCCTCATGGTGGTTTGGGAGTGCACTAGGCCCTCACGGTCCTCTCTGCCATCTAACCCAGCTGAGGGAGCTGTGCTGCAGTTCATATTATTCATTTGGAAATTATATATAAAAATCACTGTAAGTAAACAGTCTGGACCCACCTTTTAAAGACAGCATGAAAAGTTCATCAAAGAGCGATAAGCAAAGGGCTGCTGCTCTGAGCCAAAAAAGTCATTGTATAAATTGTCAGTGCGAGAAGAACCACTACCACTCTGCAAATAAACAATAGGCTCGTGGAGAAACCACGGCAGAATTAAAGACAGATGTTTTTTCTTATTAGTCTCTTAGGTACAGGATGATGTAAATAATTCCATGTATGCTAGAGATACCAAATACAAAGAGGTAAAGATATGAGCAGTGCACTACTGTTTGCTTTTTAAGGACTTGATTTCATTTCAGTAGCTTTGGGGAAGTTCTGCTTATGGCAGGTACCCGTCTGGAGGCAGCTCTATAGTCTGTGGATCTGCACTGGCTCTGCTGTGTCTCAATACACATCCCAGTTCCCCACCCTCCCTAAACCAGTGGCAAAAGCTCTTCAGCCTGTTTAAAGCTGTTTGCCTTGCGACAGATCTGCAAAACAGCAAAGGTCACTAGCCCATGTGCTTCTGTGCATTGAGCCAGTGATTGAGATATGTGTAATACAGATAATGCCTTTGGACTCGACAAAACATTGATTTTTAGTTTTTAAGGATCTGACTGGTTTCCTTGTTCTCATTTTTTTTTTCACACGGAGCACACATTCTTTATATATATATAAACATGCACCTTTAAAGGAAAGGATACAAATGCGCCAAAAATAAAAAGAGGATTGAAGATATGATTTTGAAACGTGAACAGCGCGAGTCCCATGTAACAGAAGATGACATTCTCAGCCAAAAAATTCATGAACTCAAACAGCTTAAATGAGAGAGAAAGAACATAATTATGAGTCATGTCTGTAGCTACTGTTTATCACTAAGTCCCCTTGGAATACAGAACTTTTTAGACAAATGGAATAGAAATCACACCTATTTCAGGGGTGGATTTTAAAGCTAAATTTGCTATACAGTATGTAAGGCGTCTTTTACCTTTGAAAGTCATAATTTCTTGTATGGTCTTCTCTAATTTGTATATGACAGCTTGACACAAACAACCGATAAAATACACAAGCAGCAAGTAAGTTATACAAGCTTCAACACCAACTGTAAGGGAGCTGAGGGAATTTAACTTCACACCTGCTTACACAGGTGATGCTGGGAGATGGCTTAGATCCTGGTTACATAAGTATCTGTGCATAATACAGTGCTGGGGATGAGTGCGCTGATGCCAAGAGAGGAAAAAAAATCCTAAATGGACTTCTAGGAACCTGTGTCTTTAAAATGTAGCATGACCTTCTTTATTGCTGTGAGTATTATCCCGTAGACAAAAACGTTTCTTACACTGTATGATCATCAATATCAATTACTTGTTTTAAATCAAGCTATTTAAGATCTAATTTAAATGCATTATAAAGTAAGTCTAAAATATGTGATTATGGTAGGATTTTTCCTGTGAAAAAAACAGCAAAGCCAAAGTATTCATTTGCCTTGAGGAGATGTTCTGGATCACATTTGAAGCTGATTATATAAAAACTAATAAAATAAATTTCATATTTATCCACATCTGGAAAAAAATCAATCATTTCTGCCAAATAACTACAGAGGAGAGAAAACGAGGTCTTCTCACTTCTGAGAAGCTTAGCTCTGCAGAGTATGCTAACAAGACCTGATGAAGAATTAAGGCTGAAGTTTGTCAGTCTTTCTACAACCATTTATACATCACTACTATCCAGAAAAATGTATCAGAAGTGTCATGACATGATTTTTTAATATATATAAAAATGTCTACATACAAAAAATCTTTTAAGGGAAAGGTACTTTTCTGATGAGCCACAACTGCATTCTTTAGTTGTTGGGGTAAGAGAAAGGTGTTTAAGGGACGGGTGTACGAGGACATGGGTTAGTGTTTGGTGGGAATGGTTGGACTCGATGACCCAGTGGGTCTCTTCCAACCTGGTGATTCTGTGATTCTGTGATTCTGTGTTCCAGATGTTTTAAAGCTGAATGGTATTTCACTTTTCATTTAAATATCCCACTCAGCCCTTGCAGAGATGTAACTGCTATTGGTGTATTTTAGAAACACAGTTTCTGAAACTGAAATTTCTTTCTTGTATTTTCCAAACTTTTTAAAGAAAGCAGATTTTGCTATACCAGTGCTTTTGCTGGATACTCCTTTTCAATAATCTTCAACAGTAAATCCAAGCTCTTACTCTTGTCTGAAGTGCTTTCCTGATGTTACAGCTTTTAAACTTCTCACCTCTGCCAGCAATCCAGTCCTGATGCAGTCTTCATGAATTTCTTAGTTCAGTTTAGTGCACTTTTTACATCTCCCTGTAACTGTACCACCTTTTCTGGCTATATGCATCCTCATTTTTTTGCTACTTCATTGCAGTTTCAGACCTTCAGAATCATTTCAGTAAGTGATTCTTCAGATGAAAAATCCTGAATTCTTGACTGTGTTTCCAACCAACATGAACACTCAATCCTTCCTTTGCTCATTGGACCAGTGTTTCTTGTGCCACCAGCATTGGCCTATTAATACTCTTGGCCTATATTTACAGTGTATTTAACACCTATTAGCCACATCACCTACATCAGACATGTGCAACACTATTGTCTATTGCAGTTCTTGAATTGTAGTGCTAGACATCTGTTGGTGTGTTTGAAAGAGCAAATCCAATCTCCCCCCCACCCCTTTTTTTTTTACTGTGAATTTTGGTGCAGAACTGTGCTATTTTTTTCCCCTCTCTCATCGCTATTTTCTTTGTATTTTGATCTTCCACTATAAGAGCAATGCCTCCTTGCTGGAAGATTAAATCTGTGCTAGCTTCCTTCCTTTGTATAGCAAAAATCCAGGTGCTAGTTCAATAGGTAATTTAGAGCAGGTTCTCTCCTATTCCAGGCACAGTAATGCTATGGTCTGTTATGAAAGATTCAGCTCCTTAGAATGGTAAAAGGAGCTCTTTAGCTTCATTCAGAGCCTTCTGTACTCCATATATAGTTTGCTCTCTCTTTTTAAAAGTATATCATTCATATGAAACGTTTATTCATGGAGTGCACTCTATTCTAACCTCTCACCCTGAGTAAACACAATAATATTAAAAAAAATCAACTGTCCCAGAACTAGTTATTGTCACAAAAGAAGATGGTGGCTGAATGCCTTTTCCTGGAACATGGCACATGTAGATACAGTGTAAAACTTAGCTGCTGTCATCCGGACTTCACTTTTGTTCCTGTATTCAGCACAGCGCTTTATTTAGTGTTCAGTTTCTGTGTTCTGTTCAATAGTAACACAGAGCCCATGGAGACACACCACTAGGCACTGAACTGTCACTGTTGAGCAACACGTGTCCCTTTGGAAAGAAACATGAAGTCTTCTAAAAATCATGTTAAGAAACAGCTTCCACAGCAGCATTTTCCCAAATTGTCCTGCCTTTCACTTGCTAGTTCTGTCACTGTTTTAAAGAGGAGGTGTCAAGACCTTTTGATGAGGAGCAGAAGATTTGGAGGAATAGGCTCCAATCTGGAATTTGTAATTTCCTGAGACACCCAAGGAGTTGCACCATACACATTAGCCTCTGAAAAATATCCTGAGTGGCCATAAGCCAAGTCCAGGCTATGCGCTGTGGTCTGCTTAAATACCCCTCAAAAATGCCACGTATCGTGAATATTAGTGGTTCCAAGTGGGATTCCTTACAAGGAAAAAGAAAAATAGCAATAAAACTAAGATTAGGATCCAGTCCTAGGTATTGAGTCCCTGGAAGTATTTTGTCTATAACCATAGGAAAACTAACCTCAGCACTGAGGTGCTCGTGTGCTGGCATTAGTTCCCCAAGGCTATCAGAATATTATAGTAGAAATCATTTTAATATATGCAGAGTCATAAGACATTTTTTTCTGTTTAAACCTAAACCAACTCATTTATAATGTGCCATTTCTACCTCCCCATGAAGTCTTTAAATCTGCTTAAAGTAAGAATTTTAAGGAATCTTCCATCCCATTAATAAGAAAACCATTAATAAGAAAGCCATGGTCAGAACCATTCTGGGCACTGGGCTTATATGTTTAGGTCAGTGAGTTACTGAAACTGGCATTTACTTCGCTTTGTTTATTTTCTCTGTAAAAAAAGTGGATATTAAAATGTCTATTAAAATTGACATATTTATGTATTTAAAACCATGCCATTTGCTAAATATGCTTAGGTTTTCTATTACTCTCAGCCACTGTAAGGACTAAGAGAGATGTGCAAAAAATCAGTTTTAAGTTGGGATATTCTGGAAAGTACCACTTGTAGTTCAGCTCTCACTGGCAGAGGAGAGAATCGATCCAGAACATCTATACCTTCAGCCTTGCTGTGGAGAAGTGCATCTTATACCGATGTTTTATTTTAACTCCAGTGAAAATAATTGTAAGATATAAACTCTATTAATTTTATCTTTTGAGTGACATAAGGAAAGTGCCTTCTTTTTAGTTCTTCTTCCTTCCCTCCACCCACCACAGTTAAGTCGAAGCCAGTTAGATAAAACAAGCTACTCAAAAATGGGCTTTGCAACTTGATCCATTTTGTAGAATTACTTACATTTTCACTGAGTGTTAGAGAGATTATCTAGATAAGTAATTAGTGCACCTGCAAGATGAGACAGTAAGTTCTGATTTCAGCTGCACCAAAAATAGGATTCTTTAAAGGTGCACCAAAAGAAGAAAATGAACATATTCTATGCCACAGTTCCCTTGTGGCTGGGGAGATGGAAAATGTAAGATTTCTCACATCTTAACATTTTAAACAGTATTTTTTCATCTTAAGGGAATACAGTTAATACGAGAACACTGAGTAAGGGCAGAATTACAGGCAGCATTCTTTCATCTCCAGGGAATAACAGCAGCACAAGGATATTGGATAAAAACTGAATTACACCTACAACTTATGTCCAGAAATATTTGGTGAATTTTGCTCACTGATGGCAATATTGCCTTCTTTTACCTGATTTAGCACCTGCTGAAGGAGTGTCCTCCACCTTGCAGGTACCTGCAAGCGTTCTCTAGTGGCATTGATTGTTCTGGCAACGTGGAGGAATGCTCACTGTCTTGAAGTCTGCATCTTACAGTGATATATTCTTGCATGACATCAAAATAGAGAGCATTCTCATAGTCCAACAGCAGCTAGGAAGCTACGATGTAAAATGGATTATACTTTTAAAGAGAGGTTTGAAGGTGATGGAGAGCTATTAAAATCCCAAGCAGTCAATGTTAAGTGATGGTTATAAAATTTATTATATTTGAATAATTCTATTTAATTAGAACACAGCTACCAAAAATGTTCCATGAAGTCAAGAATATTGATAAATCAATAGCTGATGAAAATTGCTCTTCCCTAAGTATTTTGAAATAAAATGTAGTAAGAATTCAGACTACCATAATTCTTATGAGATAGTAGAAACCCTCATTATAGCCTAATTGTTTCGTTAAATCTTTCTCTTTTGATTAGAGGTTTCAAAATCAGGAAAAGAAGGCTTGAATTTGAACCACTTGCCTGAGAATCTTGATACAGCTATAATAAATCTTCCTAGCAAAGGAATAAAATGTTCAATACTGGATTAACATGCTTAGATGAAAGAATTAGAAAAAGTAACTCAAATTAATTATAGAATATACAAATATTTATGGTGCCAATGTCAACACTCAAGCAAATTTCACTGTAAACTTATAAACAGACTAGCAGGGAGAGATTCTTACAAGATTTTTTATGTCCTGGAGCGTAATTCTGGCCTTCTTTATCAGTGGGCTTTGCTACTGAATTCATTCACCCCAACAGGTTTATGGAAGACACACAGTAACTATGCTTCCCAATAGACCTGGGAGGTTTAAAAGGTTTGTAGAACCCAAAGAAGAACTGGGAAAGTAAAAGGGAAAAGAAAGAATAGCAGCACCATGAGACAGGAAAGGCCAGCAATAGTTTGCATTTACACAGTATGGATTATTGTTTCTGGCATCACCTACACAACACTGAAGTTCAGGGTGGGGGAAGCTGCATAAACTACTGGCACAGGATACACTTCTGATGAGCAAAAGTAAAGAAGAAATGTTGGCCACAGATATGAAGGCAAATAATTTCTGTTGTTAAATATGCCATAGGCATTGCTGGGCAAAAGAAATTTAACCAAAACTGTTGAAAATTAGACAGCTAAATTCTAATATTTTTCTAAACTATTTGGAAGAAGGAAAAATCAGAGGGGGAACAACTTAAAAAGTAAATAATTCAGAACTTTTGAAAAAGTTTGACCATAGGGGTAACTGGAAGCTTGGTTTGGTTTGTGTTTACAATGAATACAACATCATGAAGTATAGAATTCAAAATAACCTTCAAGAAAGAAGTTTGTTATTTGATTTTATCAAATAATTGACAAGTGAGTGACTCTGTTAAAAATCTCAGACTCAATATGACTCAATTCTTCTATGTGTAAGGCATGGGGAGTGGTAGAAATCTGGGTATGTGCTTGCCATAGAGCAGCCAGATTCAGTGCCTCATGAGATTTTATACCCTGCCTTCAACAGATGCTGTTGAAAAATTAATTATTCTGTCATTAGCATTGCTAAGTTGCCTAGGAAAGGGAGTTTGTAAGAGAGGGAGCCTTTTTAGATCACTGCCTCTTTCAGCACAACTAACTTTTGCCGTTATACATCAGGCATTATGTTGTACTCAAAAATAACCTAAAAATGACACCTTAATGGAAGGTATTACCAAAACAGAGAGGATGCTGCTGCTGCTCCTGCAGCTTGTCATCTATTTGTTCACAAAATAGAAACAACTGCTTTCAAAGTGCTTATCTGAAATTCCCAAACTGAGATGTCGCAGGCACAAAGGAAGAAGGAATCATCAGTGCTCTGCTGTATCAAGATAATGTGCTCAGGGATTACTGCAGTTAAATCTCCCCACATTTGCTTTAGCAGTTCTGTATTATTCTGTAGGTATTATGGAAGGGTTCTGCTCAAGCTGGGGCAGAACAGATTGCAGCTGGAAAATTGTTTGAAGGTATATAAAGACCAATTGTCTGGTCAGCAGTTAATGGAGATAGTGAAATCACTGTTATTAGGGATGAATTTGGAAATCTTTGGCAATGTTGATGGCTGTTCCATTTGCTGTTAGAGGGTTAATTATGGTAGTGGAAAATGAGGCAGCGATATACTATGAGGAGGTCTGTGCTGTCTAGTACTAAGCTATCATGAAGCTGAAATGAGAGAAATGGACACATGGCTTTCTTATCTAACTGTCCTCTACAATTAAAAATACAATCTAGAGTGTGTACTGTATGGAGATGGGATAAATGAGACATAGAATATGAAGGGGATTTCCTTGAACTTTAAGAGTGAACAAACCAGTTTTTTAAATACAGGAAATGTCAGATACTGGCCGGTGATATAGATTTTGAAAACAATACAAGGGATCATCTTGTGGATAAAGCACAAGAGACTGTTATTCAGTACAAGTTATTTTCAAAGTGGCTACAACCTTGGTACCTCCAAGTAAATATTTGCTTGTGGTGAAGGGCTGTCTAATACTCTGCACTTGTATCAGAGGATTTCAGATGAAAGATAATTGGAGGACATGAACCTAAAATTAAAGAGAGGAAATTATCAGTGCTCTATATATGTGTGCTTTGCATAGCACACAGTGTATGTGTGGGCATGTGTGCTCTCTGTCTGCATACACCACTACTATTTATAAAAGCCAATGGAGATGAAGGTGTGGTATTAAACACAGAGTAATAATGTAAAAGTTAAAAAAAGCTACAGCAGCTGGATGTTGTTGTGCTGCAAAGAATGTAAGGTAAAATCTTCTTCCTAAAGTAAGTGTACAAACCCAACTCGAGCCTGTTGATGTTTGAATTTAAATGATAGTTTCATAATTCATTTTAATAGAGCAGTTTTGCATCTGGTTATAATGTGACTCCAACTGAAACCAACAGAATAGAAGCAGTTGGAGAAAGCATTGCAAAGATTTCCCATCTTTTCAGGTTTGCTGAATTACTAGTAGTCACCTTGGTTATGTTTTATTAATCCCAGAACTGATATCAGCCAAAAAAAAATTACGTATGTATATATACGTAAACTTATTAGAACAAGCAGAAATCTAAAAAAACTAAGATACACCTTCAACTATACTTCAACCTGAGGGCTCAAGACACTCTTTATTATACATAAAGTTAAGCATCTTTAGTGAAAAGCTACCACCAGTCATTCTTTAATGCATCTTAAAAGTAGGTCTTGAAAAGAATCCATGGGAAAGCAGAAGGTGGGTGGACTAGGAAAGTAGCATCTAGCTCCCCATAGAGAGAAATGGGTTTTTAAGAAATGTATGAGTCACTACATGCATGTGTGCTTCTGAGGATGCCAAACTTCTGTTTGGAATTCTCAAACTCTTGGAACTCTTCTAAAATTCACTGGAGGCAAAGGTGGATGGTCAGTCCCTCCTCCTAAATTAGTGCGACTGAAGCAGAATTAAAAGTCAAAAGCTTGAAATATATGCTCAGACTTGCATACTGTTTCCAATATTTTAGGTGAATGAAAGTAGATAGACTCCAAGATATGCAGAAAGACAGAGCACTGATTTGAAACCTAGCTGTGATTTAGACAACCTCAAAGATTTTGACAAAGGGTTTTTTAGCCCTTTAATTATTTCCACACACAGAACCATGAGAAAGAGATGAGCCACTGTCAGCTGTTTAGTATTTCTCACACTGTACCACAATTTTGTACAAACGTCTCTCTTGAAGGTAGAAAATCCATTAATTGTGAAATGGAAACACAGCTGCACAGTCATGAAAAAGATCGGGTGTTGGCAAGTGCTTTAGACTATTATAGTGCCTTATTTGCATCTATTTATTTCCTTCTTGCAGCTTATTGTGCAAGAATTTTAGCATTAGCTACATATTTCTAAGAAGTTTTGACCAAGGCTTTTGTGAGGTTTTTTAGCTGATGCAGAGTTTTGCAGAGAACTGTAAGCGATCAGCACTTATGTGAGAATGATGCAAGTTAAAAAGGAGAGAGAGATAAAACATATCTTGGACTGCGAGAATGGATCTTTATCAGCAGCAGTTTGTTAATGTTGGAAATCACACAACAGCCCAGACTCCCAGAGGCCTCCCACTGCCCCTGGATTCTCTCGGCAGGGCAGAAGCGTCGCTATTTGCAGGGGAAGCAGAGACCACAAAACGTCAGTGAAGCTCCTGGCTCCCAGTCCACACAGACTTCTTTCTGTGATGTCAGTGCTCACTTGTGACATGGTCTAAAAAGATCACAAACTAACCTATCTGACTGTGCAAGAAATAGCGATCTTAATTTCTTTACCAAACACAATGTTCCCTCGTAAGAACAGTTATGAACGCACTGACGCAGTCATGCAAGGATAGGGCAGCATAGGGTTGTGACAAAAGAACCTGTTAATAATACCCTCAACATTAAAAACTATGTAAACTGATGTGCTGAATAATTTTACTGCATTCCATTTTAGCAGTATAATGTACTAAGCCTAGAAATACAAAACAGATGTTGTTTTCGAGAGGTTCATTCTGTAATTGGGGAATGTATTGGTAAATCCTGTATTAAAATCACCTAAACCAATAAGGGGAAGTCAGTGTTTCAGAAAAAGAAAATGTTAGAGAACATTATTACAATCAAGACACAACTATATTTTAAGAAAGAGTCTGAGTGGTTTTGCTCATATTATCATTAGATTTGGAAAATTCTTCATTTATAGCATAAGCCACATCTCATTAAAGTCAAAGAAAGGGCTTTGGTTCATAATCAAATACTTTATTAAATTATTTTGCCTGTGGGAAAAATGAAGTAAGCTCAAATTGTAGAATCTTGCCTTTGTATTTTGTCTCTGTCACAAATTCTGAGGTCAGAGCTGTTCCTGACTGTGTGTTTAAGGTAACATTATAATAGTCAGCTTTTACAAAATGCAAACTTGAATAAGACATAATTTAAATCAAAGGTAAGCAGATACACTCAGCATATGTGATGCAAAACTGCACTCTGTACTGCTTCAGCGCTACCTGTTGATGAGACAAGAATATGTCCATAGTGCAGGATTAGACTGATTTGGGTTTGCTTTTTCTCCTTAGGAAACCCACTGTTGCAGTGTTTGAGGAGGGTGGCAATAATTAGGAAGGGACTTAATTTAACAACCTGCATACTTAGAGGAAATTCTCTGCACAAAAGTACACGTGCTTTACAGAGGTGGGGTATGAGCCTAGGTCTTTGCCTGGACACAGACTCATAAACTAGGGATAAGCTCTAGCTACCCACAGAAAGGAGAAACTCTTCAGAGTTTCTTTCAGTGTCATCAAACCTCTTGTGAGAAGATTGAGAGAGACACAGTAACAGATGTGTGCAAACTAAAATCACACGATCTGCATAGTTACATAATCTAGCTTTTTGGTTCTGCAGTAGCTTACATAGCCCTGTACAGCCTGACTCCTCTGTGCAGGTGAAGATGTATGAGAGTCTCACTTGTGATTCAGGGCACTGTTCAAAGAAACTACAGCAATGTGTCTCAGTTTGAAATTCCATTATGCGTTTATCCATATGCCAATGAGATTTTGGCCTATAGGTTTTAATTCCAGTTGGTATCTGCTAGCATCTGCCTCTGTGCTGTAAAGAGTAAACTATAACCTTAAGAATCAAAGAATGTTATTAATATTTAAAGAAAATGTTTAATTTTTAAACAGATTGTAAAAACTTTAATGAAGCTATTTGGAAACTAGTTTGCATATGGCATTATGATCCTTAACCTACCAGCGTCAAAAATTA
Source organism: Coccyzus lansbergi (assembly GCA_033558105.1). Lineage (NCBI taxonomy): Eukaryota > Metazoa > Chordata > Aves > Cuculiformes > Coccyzidae > Coccyzus > Coccyzus lansbergi. The sequence goes on along the minus strand of JAUMJK010000030.1, from coordinate 1,821,102 downwards.
CTTTTTTTCAATGAGACAAGTTTCTCTGTCAAAATACTGCTTTCACTACACTTCTGGGTTTCTTCAGGGTATGAATTACCATTGAGCATGTGTATTTTCCAGTTTCTGTGCTTAAGCAAAATGAAAGTTGTTTTCCTTTGTTTTTCAAGATCTTTTTCGTAGATCTGAAATGTTATTTTTATTCATTGGAGGTATGTGTGTAACGTATTAGAATATGGTGTTCCTTGCAAAATGCTGATGACAGAGGAATACATGCTAGATGGGAATTGAGGCTAATGTAAATCTGCACATTCTCAGCTAAGGAATCACTAAAGCAGGTATGCAAAACCAGAGGAAAAATGGATATTAAAGAACAGAGTATAGAACTGAATATTCTAATGATATTCTGTATGTGGATACCAATGTTTTCAGTATTATGGGTAGGATAGGAGCTAGTTTATCATATAAATTCTGCAGCTAGTTACTGATGTACCATAGTTATAAAGTCTACTGTTATCAGTTCACTTGTAGCAATGTTTCCTAGCTGTTTACCATCCATCATGTAGCTCACAGCTAAAAGAGAGGAAACAACTACAGCATTTCCACATAAATTTAAGGGCAGCCAAATGCAAAGAGACTGCAGATTAACATTCTTTTAGCATGGTTAAGTAATCAGGAACATCAGTCAGCTAATGAGACATTTTATTAAGAAATCAAGATTGGAAGATGTGGTAGTATAATTCCTTTTGCAGAAATCAAGATTTTCTTATGTTGTTATGATTCTTCTTGTTAAACCCATACAGTAAGCAGCTTCAGCTTTCTTTATAGCATTATACTGTTCTACAGGGTTCCATAAGATCTCATGGTGCATCTGGCCAAACAATGCCTCTGGCACATTTCCAGCCTTCAGCTTTTTCTGCTAAACACAGAAAATAGCCGTGTGGAGAACTGGAATTCATTGTGCACTTCCTGTTAATTGCAATCCATTTCAAAGGTAATAATTATTATGAGCACTATGCATGTGGTGCATATTTAATTAGAGATAAGAAAGCAACTTATAAACGAGGGCAGTGTGTTTGTGGCAGCCCCAGTGGCTCTGTAGGGATGCACGGAGTTGGTGAGCGAGGACGGTCCAGCTCACAAATAACAGGCCACACGTGCCTGTGACATGCTGGCGCTCATTAGTGCCTCGGGAGGGAAAACCGGAGGTTGTAGGGGAAAGTGCAGGATGAGAACGAGGATTTGCTTCTCTTGGGGGTACACAGGCCACAGCTATAATGATAGCTAATATCTGAAGACATGTAGCTTTTGAACTTTTAGAAGTGTCTAAAACTGTTACTCCTTCTGTTTTCAATATAAATTAGGTGTCTCAAATATAGCAGAAATGTCTGCTGCCTACAAGTTCAGGCATCTACTCTTACAGCAATATGCAAAATGCAGTACAAGCTTCTTTTTTAACGCTCTGCTTACACTCTTTCAGTGTCTGTATCATTTTCTTCCCTCAGAAATAAATAGAACAGGGGCATTTCTGTGTCCCCCCCAATTGTTTTGAGCAGCTGCAAAATGCAAATTTTGCTATAGGCCTTGTCACAAAAAAAACCCAAACAAACGACAACCAAAAAAACCCAACAAAAAACTGGGTGAAATATAAGAAAACAAGATTGAGGATTTTCCCATGACTTAATTAATTTCTAAAGTGTTTACTTTAAGCAAAACTGGCTAAAAATAGGGCATAACTATACTGACACGATCCCAATAGAAATAAATCTTTCCAAATATTGTTTTATTTTCTTATTATCAGAAGTAGCTGCTCCTTCAGACCTTTCCACCAACTATTTCAAGCTGGTGACCTGGACACTTTCCTGAGCAGCATTGACTGAAGCCTTGGTCTTTATTGCTTTTGAGCCTGACCTTGGAGAGGTTCAAGGAGGTTGGAAATTTAGGGTTTTTTTAATTCAGCTGCAGAAAGGGAACCATGCAACAGAAGGAGGCAGTGCCCATTAGAAATAACTTTTATGGTCAGCTTCCACGTAAATGGAGGCTAAATAAGAATCTCCTGTTTACTTTTGAAGAGTGCCAGACCTGGGTGCCATGTGTTAGTTAAAAAGAATTTTCAGCTTAGCCTCAGTCAGAGGATTAGCCATCAAATATGTTATCTTCTCTCAGTCAATGATACTATGTACCTCAGAAGATAATGAGAAAACATTCTCGTATGAAATTTTCCTGCAGGCACTGCAATTGGGGTGTGCTGGAAGAACAGATTCCTCCTGCACAGCACACATGCAAAGACTGATTAGGATCTGGTACTGGTGGTAATCTTGTTTAAAAGATAACTTCATTTTTTCTTAGTCTTGCTTTCTGCCAATCATTTATGTGGAAACACCTGACCTCTTGCAGGGCCTTAAAGGTCATTTTTTTGTAAGTCAAGTTCCTGAATAAATCACAGCAACAGCTGCCAATTAGGGTGCTCATTTCAAGAGGATGACAATTATGTTTTGTGGTGGTTACTGCTCTGCTAATTATCAAAGGATTTTGCTCTAAGTAGGGTTTTCCTCAGTCTAGAAATACTCTTGAATTTTTTAAAAGTCAAGAGGCTGAATTGTGAGAGCCATTATACCCTGACATTTGTGTGGCCTTTTCTTGCTAGAAGTGTAAACTAATTATCTATAAACAATTTGATGTCTGATAACAGAAAATAGTAGGCATTAACCAGAGATAAATTAATAGAGGCTGTATGCTTTAGAAGTAGGCACAGATCTGATTGTTTGGACTCTTAAACAGTCACACAAACAGCAGGATCAAAGCCAGAGGGCACATATGTCCTGCATGACAGAGGAAGGGTTAAGATAAGGACACTAAACCAATTTCATTTTGTGTTGTTGCTCCCTATGACATAGAGGACTGCTTCTCCCAAATGACAATACAGGTGGTAGGTATTGAGTGGGACTCTTTGCAAATAGCAGATTGGTGTGTTTTGGCAGTAGTAGCACATAGCCATCTCTACTAAGCTGCTCCTCTTCTCTCATAGAAAGATAAAACCAGTAGCTGCAGTTCCTGGCATGTCCTTTTAACAACAAAATCAGGAGGAAGAATTCTGCTACTGGAGCAGAATTTGCATTGCATTATTTCTTTCCTTATGTAAAGACAGCTGACAGAAGAATCCTGTATAGAATCATAGAATAACTAGGTTGGAAGAGACCCACCAGATCATCGAGTCCAACCATTCCTATCAAACACTAAACCAAGTCCCTCAGCACCTCATCCACCCGTGCCTTAAACACCTCCAGGGAAGGTGAATCAACCACCTCCCTGGGTAGCCTGTTCCAGTGCCCCATGACCCTTTCTGTGAAAATTTCTTTGCTAATGTCCAGCCTAAACATCTCCTGGTGGAGCTTGAGGACATTTCCTCTAGTCCTGTCCCCTGTCATTTGGGAGAAGAAGCCAGCATCCTCCTTTCCACAACCTCCTTGGTAGTTACTAAGAGCAATAAGGTCTCCTTTCAGCCTCCTCTTCTCCAGGCTAAACAACCCCAGCTCTCTCAGCTGTTCCTCATAAGACCTGTTCTCCAGCCCCTTCACCAGCTTTGTTGCTCTTCTCTGGACGTACTCCAGAGCTTCAACATCCTTCTTGTGGTGAGGGGCCCATATGACAGCAATTGTATCATGTATCTAAAGAAAGGAGACCTGTTTTGAGTCTAGGTCTGCTCATTACTTGTTTACAAGATTTTTAGGCCAGTAGAAAGGCAGTAGAATGACTATATCACAGTGATGGGGCTTGATTTGGTTATAGTGAGACAAAGACTAAATTCAGCCACCTCTATGCCCTTAGTCCCACATTTTTTTACTACATATTGTTTGATTGCTATTCAGGGACCACCTCTTTGATTAATTCATTATTCTCCCCTCCAGTAGATTTGGACATCTCCATTGCCATACTTTACTTTTTAAGTTATATTTTCCTGCTATGTTATGATTTGCCTCAAAAATGAGTATATCACAGAATCACAGAACAACCAGGTTGGAAGGGACCGATCGGATCTTCCAGTCCAACCATTCCTATCTAACACTAAACCAAGTCCCTCAAGACCTCATCCACCCGTCCCTTAAACACCTCCAGGGAAGGTGAATCAACCACCTCCCTGGGCAGCCTATTCCAATGCCCAATGACCCTTTCTGTGAAAAACCTCCTCCTAATCTCCAGCCTAAATCTCCCCTGGTGGAGCTTGAGGCCATTCCCTCTTGTCCTGTCCCCTGTCACTTGGGAGAAGAGGCCAGAGAGTTATCAAATGCTCCATCAACACATCCAAGAGAGGAGCAAGGCAAGCAGGGGCTCCACGTTTGTCCTTGCTTACATCTAAACTCTGTTAAAAGAGATGACAGCATCAGCAATCAGAGTCAGGCTGCTTCCCAAGACACAAACTGCCCCAAGCTCTCCTCTGAGCAGACACACACACACACTTGGCTGGAACACATGGGAGAATGGACGACTTCCTGGAACACGTAATGCTTTCTACTTTTTAAATATGCAGCGTAAATAATAAATAAATATATAAATATATAAAGCTGATCATAAATATTAAAGCATATATAATTATGTATGGAACAGTATCAAATCTAAGGTCTGTATTGATAACATCAGAGTTAAGAGTCTAAAATTATTTGATTTGCAGTTTTTGAGGAATTAAAGAAAATATGTTTCATGACTTTCGTCAGCCTTTTTAAGCTAAGATGGTTAATTAGCATTAAATTAATATGCTTATGAACACAACACTTTTACATCAATCTGTCTTTGGAATACTGCTCAATTTATGATCCAGTGATCAGCCTACTGATCCTCAGCCACTTTCCTTGTTGGAAAATGTATAACAATATCATAAAGGAGTTAAGCAAGTTTTGAAAACTTAATGTATTTTCAAGGGATTTTCAGGACATATTAGCCACTCCTCTGCAAAGTGATGACTTTTAATAATCAAGAGATAATCACATCTGCTTTAGAATTTGGAGATTATAATTTGAAACAATCAGTACTAGGTCCATCAGTGAGCAAAGCCCAAAGGCCTGTCTGAACTTTCAGTTCTTCAGTGCTAAGTTATTTTGCCCAAGCAGTCCTTGTAAGACTACATGCTTTGGTAAAGTTACTTGGAAGTTCTGCAGCACTGAGTCCCTTGTCTTACCTTTACCCCCCTGTCAAGCGCATGTAAAAACTTAAAGCTGAATGGCTGCCGAAATCTTCATGTGGGATCTTGTGCATACTGCATGCCCAGTGAACAATCAAAAGCCAGACGTCTTTTTCTACGAGGCAAGTGTTCCCTAATGGGTTTGCTATCAGGATCAGCCAAAAATACCAGCAGCTGTTTAACTAGTAATACGGTTAGAAAAGCTGTTGCATGTGATTTGAGAAAGCAACTTTCAGAAGCCTGTTAGACACAACTATTTCAGAGATGCCTATGTAAACAAAAGTTAGACTCATGGAATGAATGGAGACAGTTGGGGCACTATGGGACACCCCTTGCTGTCTGGATGTGCTTTCCTGTGCCTTCTTGTAATACACTGGTTCTACTTCAATAGGAGATGCAGTTCTGGCTTCCCTTTCTAGAATTTATAAGTTGCTGTCAATTTATTTTATCTGAATGCAGAACATTCCATACCCTTGCACACTTAATCAAAGAAAGGTACTACCCTGTTCCCTGGTCTCTTCATAGTGGCTGTTCCCTGGAGTTAAAGGAATGTTACTGGAAGATGATACAATTCCCAAGTATGGTGGAGAACATAACTCTTACAGCCATTAGAGAAAGTGAGAAAATCCTCAGTACTCCACCACTGGGAAACTGTGCTGGTCTTAGCTTGGCCTTTAACTGAAATTTATAGAGGACAGAGAGAAAAAAAGCAGCAAGGAATGCCTTCTCTTCCACAGAAAAAACAGTATTTTCATGCATCCCTTTCTAAAGCTGAGCTGTAGAGAATTTCAGTCTTTCTGTTTTCGACAAACCAGCAATTTCTGTTTCTCTAGCTACATCTTGCCCAGCCACTGACTGACTTGTAGCTAAGCAAATCAACGCAATCCAACTGTACATCTGAAGAACCTGATGTAAAATCTGAACTATAATGTCCCAAGATTTAGAAGCAACTGTTGTTTGCCTGCAGGATAACATGAAGTTATACTTACTAGCTGAAAATAGTTCTAGAGAAAGCTTCACAGAATCAAATAGCTTTCAACCAGGTCCTAGCAGTGTTGTCTTCTCCTTCACTAAAAACGCATTGAATTGATTAAACTGTTAAATGTATGAAACTCAGGAGCATTCTGTTTGACCTAGCCTTGTTGCCATGGATGGCAGTGTCAATTTTAATGTTAAAATAACTATGACCATAGTCAGGTCAATGATAATAACTTATGTTGCTATGAAACATCATTCATGCTAAAAACAGACAATAAAAACATATGAAGAGAATGTTTATCAATAGTGAGAATTGGGATGATTGGACTGAAAAAACTCTCTAAAGCCTGCATTTTCACTAAATGGTTATTATCTTTTCCTCAGACAGTGTTAAAATAATCCATAGTTTGTTACAAGATTGATTACTTTCTACTTTCAGATACTGTATGTTTCAGATGGTTGAAATCTAATATTTCTTTTTCATGGGATATTAAATGATGATTGACAGGTTAATAAAGGATAGGTAGGGCCTAATAATTGCACAGCATCTTTTAATAGGCATTTTTAATAGAAATTCTTGAATTCTCATTTAATAACTGTAGATAAGTTTTCATTCTGTATCAATATCAGAAGAAAATCACACCAGTCTTTTTTTATTTTGTATTATTTTTGACCAAATGATGAGGTGTGATGAGTAACGCAGAACTCTGAATCATGGCCAGAAATGTCATTTCTATCATTCTCTACTGACTTTTACCATTGAGCTATGAAATTTTAACAGCCACTAAAAAATGTAAAGACAATTATGCAAAGCAGTAGAGAAAAAGCATTTGTTTGCAAACAGCTAATGATTTTACAGTCTGATTTACAATTTTAAATCTAATTTCCAAGTATTTGTTAGCCTTGGCTTCAGCCTTAACTCACCTTTTTGTCAGTGTGCATTACAGTTCACCAGTCCTTATTGAAAGAGCTGTCATATTGTAACAAACTAGAGAGGCTGCCTTGGAATCATTCTATAAATGAACTGAAGCGCCCTTGATTTTGGCCAGTAATGAGTAATAAAAATGACTTAGACTGGGAGCGAACCTATCTGTCTGAGCAACAATATTAGTTTAAAATGCACTGAAGTCATATATGAGAATGGCATATGATGAGAATGCCAAGTGTGTGGCTTAGTAAATTTGCTTGAATAGAATTCTTGGGGGCAGAGAAAGAAAGAGGCAGTGCAGGTCTCACTGAAACAGCTGCGTATGAAAGGGTAATCTTTGGATTAGAAAATAAATTAGAAAAATTCAAAGGCATTTAACAACAATTTTTGAACCATATCATAAGGGAGGCTGAGGATTAAGAGCTTATAGGGGGAGAGAAAAACAGAATAGAAGGGTTGCATAAAACTCATAGTTCCACAGAGAAACACATAATCCCTTTTCTATGCATTCAAGGGTAGATTCAGTTTATTTTCACTACTTAGTTTTGCACTGTTGAATGGGAGGCAATGAAAGAGTAAAGATGAGCAAAACCAGTATGCATTTAAACTAAAAGTTAGTTATTTCTGTAGTTGAAAAGCTTTATGTGTAATTAAAAATACCATGGCCTGCCTTTCTCTTATTCTCTCTCTGAGGCTGTGCATCATTAAATCATGCAGATGAATCCCTGAGAAAGCCTTGTATTCCAGTTGTAACAGCTATAAGCGAGGGCAGAAATGGCATATGCGAGTCAGTATTTCTACAAAATAGAAACAGTTCTATAGTAGATATAAATTTTATTCCCTTACGATACGGTTATTAAAGAAATGTTCTCTTTTCTGCTGGAATACTTTTTGAAAGCATCAACCTCAGCTGGTGTGAAGAAATGCAATTGAGAAAGCTTACCCTGTTCAATAGCTAACACTGCATTCTAGAAGTACTGACCAGAAAGTTTTTTGTAATTTAAATTCTGAGGGAGTCTGACAGCTGAACTGATATGTGGCCAGTATTTTTTCTATCAAACTGTTTTTGATAGAAAATTGGATTTTTTTTATTAAATTGGGACGTGCAAGAAGTCATGAAATTTTTTACATAAAATTTTCAGTGCTTGAAACAGAAGACTTGCTGAAAAAGGTACCAGATTGCATCATGAAAATTATAGTCTTGCACCCTGTGTTTCCATTTTGTTCTAGGAGATAGATTTGATACAACCTGGGGTTCTTAGGACATATGAGTCAGCATTAAAAGGGAAGAAAACTGCATTTAAATGACTTCTCACAGGATCCTAGGTAGTGGCAAGGTAGTCTAAAATTACTCCTTGTGTTGAAATAGGTTTTCAAAGTCGCAATGCCATATATCTAGGATTGAGAATAGCTTCAAGTTTATTGCACTAGTCACCTGATCAACAAAGAAAATTACCAAACTTTTTTCTATCTCTATACTCTAAATAACACAATGGAAAAAAAAATCACCATCTTTCTAATTATGTCAGATTTTTAATGAAGTGGAAATGAAACAATGCCATTGCTTGGGCCAGACTGATTTCTACTCTACAGTCCCTTTGCAAAAATCCACAAGGATCTAATCTCCCAGGCCACTTCTCTTTTATTTACCAGAGCTCTTTGATTCCCTTACCTTCATAGCACCTTTGTATGTAAGCTAGTGTACACTGTTATCTCCTTGACTGACATTGCAGCTCTCTTGGGAAGAACAGGTTCTTACATTTTTCCCTCATCCAGAGAATTGTTACTGTTTTCCTGGCAAAACCTCATCTTTCCCCTAGGGAAGACACAAGCTTCTTCACTTGCATTAATGAAATTCCATCCAGCTCTGTTCCAACTAGCTCTGTCTGTTACTTACACCAGTTGAAGACGCACAGTTATTTCTATGCTCTACCTGTTTAGTTCTCATTTTGGAGTCTGGTGACAGGTTGTTGTAGGTGTAATGGGCCTGTGTGACTCCACAGAAAAGGACTGCAACAATACCTGAAACCGAAAGAAAAAAAACAGAATTAGCTTTTTCCATTTTCTTACTTAGGTTTGTCAAAGAGCTGCATAAAAATGCCAATTAGACTGTTTACAGGATTTTATAACAGAAGAACTTTGAGATATATTTTATAAGAATATCTTTCAAACAAACTAGAATGTATTTCTTTGCTGAAAAGCAGGAAGGTGTTGAATCTTCTGCCTGGTCCATCAAGCATTCATAGCATTTCTGCTGATGTGTATTTGGCCAAAAACTGTAGGAAATTAGTTTGAATTAATACATGGTAGCATCTGACCATAATCTGACTGAGAGTTAGGGAAGACTAACATAACTATAATGTGAAGGACTTCATACTATTTGGAAATTATAGCAGAGACTGCATAGGAGAGGCAGAAATAATTATATTACTTCTAAATAGTCAGAGGTCCTGAATAACTGCAACATGGGAAAGTAATTTCAGGCTGTGCCTGATTGCTAGCCTTATCATAAGCAGCGTGCAACAATCTGCAAGGTGGACAACAACATATTGCGTAAAAATGATGCTCTGGCAGAGGCAAGCTGCATTGCCCAGAATGACAGGGTCAATGGCTGCAGCCGTGTGGCAGCAGTTGTACTTCCCAGCTTATGGAAAGTCTTGAGGAGAAAGGCAGCAAGTTTGTCAGGAGTAATAATAGTGATAATAATAGAATCATAGAATAGTTTGGGCTGGAAGGGACCTTAAAGATTATCCTATTCCACCCCCCTGCCATGGGCAGGGACACCACCCACTGGATCACGTTGCTCAATATATTTGTAATATAGTGATATTTCTTATTTTTGAATATTTCCTTCCTGGCCCTGGTCCTAGCTTACTATAACCATTACATCATTGTAATGCAGAATTATAATTAAAGTAACTGATAAGATTGTAACTGCAATTTCCTGTCAGGGATGGATATAGATAAGGCAGAAGGAAACCACACACAGAGACTGGAAAATTAGAAATAGGGACCCACCAGTAACCATATGTAAATGCCCATGGAGGAAGACAGCCTGGTGCTTTTCTTAAGCTTGTGGCATGTCTACACAGATAATTATTTACGCAAAAGCCCAGGGCTTGTTAACGTCCTTTCCAATCATCATTGCCTTGAAAACCCACACATATATTTCCTGAAGTCTGTGGAGCATACAAGTTCTGCTCCGTTTCTAGATACGCACATCAGCAGCAACTGGTTTTGCACAAAGCCAGCCTGCAGTGTGTTCACTGCATGCCTGTCATCTCCGAGGCTCACAGACAGGCAGTTTTCCACCACCCACCCCACAGCTCTTTAGTTCTCATGCCTTTCAGCCCCTCTACTCACTGTCTGCTGCCCAAGAGCCACAATGTGCCCTAATTAGCATTTTAGTTCTGCTTCCTCATGGGTTGCTCTGCAATTGTTTGGTAATTTTTAGCTTATAGGCTGACATTTACTAAAATAACACTGATGAATCCAAGGAAACAGATTGAGGCAATGAAAAAAATAAAGAGATACCTATCTAGGTTTAAGCAATACCCATCCCTGCAATGTGACCATGCACCAGCTTTCTTGGCCTTTATTGAGTTAAAATAGCATGAACTGAAACATCTTGCCTGGAGAAGAGGAGGCTGAGGGGAGACTGTATTGCTCTCTACAACTACCTGAAAGGAGGTTGTGGAAAGGAGGGAGCTGGGCTCTTCTCCCAAGTGACAGGAGACAGGACTAGAGGAAATGTCCTCAAGCTCCACCAGGAGATGTTTAGGCTGAACATTAGGAAAAAAAAATCACAGAAAGGGTCATGGGGCACTGGAACAGGCTGCCCAGGGAGGTGGTTGATTCACCTTCCCTGGAGGTGTTTGAGGCACGGGTGGATGAGGTGCTGAGGGACATGGTTTAGTGTTTGATAGGAATGGTTGGACTCGATGATCCAGAGGATCCTTTCCAACCTAGTGATTCTATGTAAACCAGCTCTACTTAGAAGCAAAGAGCACAAATTGGAATTGTTTATGTAATCCCAGTCTGTGCCTTCGGTCTTGGACTTGAAACTGGTCAAGGCTTCCTCCAGCTTCTCCAGGATGGTGACTCTCCTCTGCTGACAAAGGCCAGCAAGAGGCTCAGTAAGGGGGCAGCATTTTCAGTGCTGCAGGCTTTAGCACAGCAAACCCAACAGAAAACAATCTGCTTCTTCAAAAGAAGCAGGCCAGACTTCACAGTCATGGGGAAAAATGTCGATGGTAACGTACTGAACGAGTGTCAGGTGAGAGTGCTGGTGCCGCAGTAGGTTATTTAATAAGCTTATCCAAAACCTCTAAACACTCAAATTTAGCAGTAAGAGGGCCTTGAAGTTAAGTGAAATCTCCCCACCTCTAGAGCATGGGAGAGATAAGGAAACATGGCAAAGTGGAAATATGGACAATGCTGAAACAATTTCCTTTAGGGAAGTGAGTGTGTGAACAGCATATTGCCACAGACCAGCGAAAGGAATAACTGCCTTGCCATGTCTTTCTCAAGCTTCTGACTCTGTCTGGATTGCTAACTGAGAATATTGTCCACTACAATCCAACTTCCTTTACTTGTAAGCCTCTCTTGTTTCTGGGAAGAACTGTGGCCTGGCATTAATATATCTTTGATGGAAGAAAAAAGTATGGAGTAAACAATTCTGAAATGAATCTGGCACAAGGGATAAATGCCATCAGAAAGAAAACGAGAAAGCAAAGCTTTCCCCCCCCTCCCCCCAAACCACTGTGGATGTTTTCTTTGCTTCTAGTTTTGCTTTATATTGTAAATTTACCTGTGCTACTTCTACAGAACACGGTTGCTACAGCCAAGAGAAATTCCACTGAGCTTTAACTGCTGTGCCTTTGGTTTTTAATATTTAGTTTTTAACGTCTGTTTTGATATTTATTTTTTTTTCCTAACTACACTAAGAACTTTCTTTGGAATAAATAATGTGAGGACTAGTAAGATTGTCACTGCTTGAACAGGGCACACATGGTTTTGTGAGGTCTAATCGCACTCTTAAATGTGTCTAAGTCTTTTTCTCAGTACCTGTGTTTGATTGTGCAGAACTCACCCAAGGAGTTAAAAAATTGTCAGGATGTTAATATCTAATGGGGTGTTCAAACAATGACATTTCAGTTAAAAAATATAGGCAATCAGTAAAATTGCTGTCAGTAACAGAAATGGAGATAAGAGTTTCTGATTCACTTTCTTCTATGGGAATCTTCATCTCAGAATGGATATTAGGAAAAATTTATTCACCGAAAGGATTCTCAGGCACTAGCAGAGGTTGCCCGTGGAGGTGGCTGAGTCACCGTCCCTGGAGGTATTTAAAAGGTGGGCAGATTAAGTGCTTAGGAGTATGATTTAGTGGTGGACAGGTACAGTTGGGCTTGATGATCTCAAAGGTCTTTTCCAACCTAGTGATTCTATGATTGTGTCAAATCTTGCTTTTTTAAAATTGACTAATAAAGTCAACTATGATTATAAAGTGCTTTTTGACTGCTAAGAAACTGTTAATTATGGGTAGCGAGAGAACTGAGAGTGACATGAGGAGTATAATGGCCTAAATCTGATTTTACAATAGGAGTAAATGATCTGAACCATGCAATTATGCAAGTGTAGAAACTAGATCCCCTGTTTCCAGGGAAGACCAGAGGAATGCAGTGGAATATTTCAATTGCTACAATTGAATGCTTAATGTGTACCAGCCTCACCTCCCTTCATTAAAAGGCTTGGAGAAAATTGTTTATAATGCATTTCCATCAAAATTATTACTTAAGAGTAATGACCAATTACACGTTAATGTAACTACAAAGAAGAGAGAAGTGCCTGAAAAAGCAAACATATAATGCTTCAGCTTGAAGGAAAAAGCAATCTGGATTCTTCTGTAAGAATATTAAAGCTGGCTTGTGAAGTTATCTGGGTAACAAAATAGTGTATGAGCTGTGTATGTCACATAAATTAGGTAGTTACATTTTTGCAGCCTTTCTTTCACAGAGAAACAGATAAGACCAACCATGACAATACTGGAATTGTAAACAGAATTTATTAGATGCAGGGAGGCAGCTACAGGGAGATGCTCCTTTTACCAGACCTTAGAGCTCAGTGTTTTAATTTGGTGTGTTTGAGATTCAGCTCACTTTTTCGGTGCCATTACATTGTTTTATTTTTAAATAGCAAATTTGGCAATTACAAATGCTGACCTGAACGAAACAGGGAGTGGCTTGAGTTAAAATAGGTGATTAATTGTCAAGTGCCATACAGCTGCTTGTGTCTAAAAATAAAGTTACTGAAATTTTTCACTTAATACAAAAAATGAGGAGCCTCACAGTAAAATGTCGATAGCCACTAGTGAAGTTTCAGCTGCAGCTCAATCTCTTTGAGGTTTTATTACAAATAAAATCCTAGTTTTGTTTGATGTACTTGTTCCTTGTATAACAGGGCAATAGTGATAGCTTGTTAACTGCTTACATGATTAGAGAACAGATAGTTACATTAGTTTTGCCAAATACTTATAGCTCAAACTGTTGCTAGGACAAAGGCTGGTAATATCAAATGATAATACATGATAAAGGTGTAACATCTATTTTTAGAAGTATTCGGCTGATGATGTGAAATTAACATGACAGGTCAGGGCTTCTAGTGGTAAAAAAAAGGAATTTAGAAAAACTTCTAACCCTCTGCCCTCTGAGGAAACAAGGGAGTGGATAAGATGTATAACTTCATCTGAAAAGATCTATAGATAAACTGATTGCTTTCCATCCCAACTCTGAAGCATTGCAGAGCTTCGGGGATGCCTCTGTAGTGATGCAGACAGCACTGCAAATCCCACAGTACAACAAGCAACAGGAACTGCTCTTCTATCGGAGGCAGTGAAACATAGGGAAAAGAGAACAATGAGGATTTGGTAATAGAGAGATTACTTAACTCAGTTAGCATAACATCTACTTTGGAGTCATGCTTATATCAGAGTATCTTTCAGTGCCTACTGGGCACATCCCAGTGCAGACTGAATGTGTGACTGGCACTGTCTTCTGCCTCAAATTGTTGCAGTAATAACCCTGCAAGACCAGTAGCAACACTATCCCTATTCAGTCTGTTTTCACTGAGGGCGTGTTTTCACTGAAGTGTGACTAATCATTTTTTTGATACTGAAGCAAAAATTCAAGGCTTCTTTCACCAGATCTTCAGCAGTGCAGAACCAAAGCTAGTGCTTTGTTCATGAAGCTTTCATCTCTGGAGTTCTCTGAGGTTGATTTTACATTGAAGTGACAGAAAGCAACAAAAGACAGAGCTGAGAGAATTTTTTAGGCCCTCATCTGAAGAATGATCATTGGCGTTGCACCTTGTTGTTTTATGTGAGACCTGAGCTTCAGTGTTGTACTTTTGTAACCCTAAATGAATTGCAGCATTCAATTTAAATTGGAATTCATACAACAAGACTCACCAGATTTCATCCTAGACATGCAAATAATGCTTACCCTGTTCTTATTCGCAAGCGCTAAGACTCCACTGTCCTCATTTTATGCAACACATCATTTATCTCAGACTAATGCCATTTTAGAATGTGTGCTTTTCTCTAAAAATAAACACCTTTCTCTTCTTCCCTTATTGTTTTAAAATTCTGTACCCTCAGCAGGACCTAAGTTAATCAGACTCAAACACTGACTCAAGTGTGTGCATAACCTTGTCAAGTGATGGTCTTGAAAGGGCAAACAGGATAATTGAAACAGCAGAGTCTACTGGATATAGCTTATACGACAGCAGAGTATGTCCACAGTTCTCTAAGGCACAGGTTCCACCTGGCATTCCCCATTTTAGAATACCACATAGATCATCCAGAACCATTTCTGAAGTCCTACAGGCAAATAATGTGTTAGTAATTTGTGGCAAATTTGTGCAATTGTCATCCTTCTCTGCAGAGCAGTGCAAATGCTATCTTCTTATCTAGGAAGAGCCTGCTTTCCAAATTAGACTCAAATTTCATCCTTTCCTCCCAGGAGTGGCAGAACTACAACTTAGGAGAGCTGAGGTCTCTTTCCTTTTGACCCTGAAGCCAAGCTATCCCATCTCCCTCTTTACTGGGAGGAGTCTAAAAACTTATCTGCATGATACAACACAGCATGTTACTTACAGGTAAAGGAAAGAATACTACAAAGTTACAAAGTTGAGAATTTAAAGCTCACAGTGACTTCCTTTTATAGAATAATATCAGCCCACTGACCTAAAGCCAGTCGGGTACCGACCTGCACTGTGCTCCCAGTGCTTAGAACTGCAGGCAGAAATGCCTTGATAGAGGAAAAATTGGCCACAGCACTTACAAAAACTCCCAAAAGGTAGATGATGGATCCAAGATAAATTACAGGAAACAGATAGGAACGGTGAGCAATCACAAGAATAAATTCACTTTGTCAGAAGTACTAAAGGAAATGAAAGTTGGTGACGTTTGTTCTTGCTACGTCCTAAATATAAAGGTAGCACAAAACTGCCCCAACAAGAGACCAGATCTTTGGATTTGTCCTAGGAATATCAGTCATAATAAGCTGCTTATTTACTTTTGGAGGAAAAGCTTTCTCACTAAGTAGAATGTGCTCTCATGTGAGCCCATGCAGAAGCAGGCAGGTGTCAGACATACACAAAATGTTCAGAAAAGATTTGGTGTGGGTGAGGAAGCAGCAGTAATATATTAGCACAAGGCATTTCCTCTGTAATGATCACAAACCAAATAATTTTGAGATGGGCTTTGAAAAATCAGTAAAGGAACAAAGATGATCCCTTCAAGAATTTTTCTTTCAAGATCTTTCTTAGCTTCATAGCATAGGTCTTTGGCATATAAAAACCAGAGGTGTTTGGTTGTAATTTTAATGTTTTCACACTGATAAATGCTGTATGACTTCGAAGTAAGCATTAATTAATTACAAACCAACAAGTAAATTTACACATCTATATTTGAGTGCAAGTATAATAATCTCTTTTTATTTAAATATCTGTTTAACTCGAATAGCTATAGATAGAGAGGGTCTAACTGGGGTGAACATTATATATCCATGTACGTCATGGAATCTTTCACAGCCTGATGATTGAGTGATCAATTCAAAAGTAGCAAAATTTGTTAATTATAGTGCAAGACAATAAGCAATTAATAACTGTAAGATGTACTTTCTTAATTTATTTTGACAAGTGTTTAATTTATTTATTACATTTTTTTTAGCCTCCTAGTAAATATTCTGCAATGAAGTTGAAAATGAGAACAATTATATTAATGCTGACCTTACTATCGTACTCTGTTATTACAGCTTCGCTCAGCAGTCAGGAATGATGTACTCTGAGGCAAATCAGAAAGTGGACAAATTGGATTCTACTGTATAAGAATCAATTTATCATGTTGTCACAGCTTGATGATACAGCTATAAGATTAATAGCCATAACATTAATTTATAATTTACAGTTATCAGTATAACAATAATTGTGTAGTCAGCCCAGATTTTAATTTTGATTTGCTGGTTTGATCACATTCATTTTTAAGTCAGGGTCAGGCTCATATATCGTGTGTTATACATCATGGGACATCTTGAGGTAGAGGAATAAAATGTTTTATAAAATGCTGACCCGTTCACATTTTATTAAAAAAATCCGTAAGCTAAACAGGCGAGCTCTACCACCTGCTATACTACACAGAAAAGAGTATAGCCCGTTACTTATAAATTATGACATACTTCAATACTAGACATCAAAAGGTTCATTGTTATTGAAGAACAAGTGTGGAAAGCATTATAAGTATAAAATCATTTTGCAATTACATTATTTAATAGCTACAGGGAAATAATGATGTCTATGTTAATCCTTTGAAGTTCATTTAGAAGGCATGAGCAGAAGAGAGACAATATCCAAGGAAAATAAAGAGGAATATAGTCATAAATGTAAAACGGATCAAGTTAATTTGTGAAGCAAGCCTGTTGAAGCCAAAACCTTCCAGCTAGGAATGCAGTTCATTGAATGGAGTGGTCCAGTAAGGTCATTGTGTTGTTCTCTTAATTCTTATGCTTCCTTCTGAAGATAAAGACATTTCAGACTGCAAAACCAGATGCTGCATCAGGTGAGACAAATGGCACAGCAAGTGAGCTGGAAAAGACTGGAAATGGTAGAGTGTAACCTCAGAGCTAAGTGTGTTCTGAAGGATGTCTGGCTTTCCCCCAGGCTCCCCATGCCTTCTGCAACAAGAGCTTTGTGCATCACATTCCCATGTAGGAGTTTGCATGCCAGAACTGCATTTTACACTGGTTTCCTTAGCACATGTGTAGGAAATTGCAGTCACTTCAGAAATCTGTACCTCCAACAGAATCCAAGCTAGCTGAAAATTTCTTAACTAATACAATAATTCTCCTGGTGGACTGGGAGTTAAAAATCATATCATGAAAGGAGGAGAATTGGAAATATTTCAGATGAGATTGAGAGAAGATGAAACTAACATCAGGACTGATTAAACCAAAGAACTAGAAATATCCACTCTAACATGTAATGTTAGCACAGTACTAATAAAGAGAATTCATTTACAAAACATAGCTTTGAACTTCTGAAGCTATGAGAAAGTCTCCATGAGGTTTTTCCAGTGAACTCACTCCTGACAAAAGCCTTTCACAGAGACTAAATGAAAAAGACCCAAATGATAAAACCTTCAAGATTAAATCTTGCCTCCTCACAACAGTGTAATTAAACAATTTCTACCTGCAATTCAGAATACACCCATGAAAAGAAGGCAAGTGACAGAACTAAAAGGGTTTGATATGTTTTTCTTAGAATTTATGTGTTGCCAGAGCAATTCTCTTCTATATGCCTATATCAATAACTTTGCTTATAAAAAACAGCTAAGTTTCTCAGGTTTCCTAACTTTCCCCTTCAACTGGAACTTTACTGTGGTTCCACTCTCCTTCTCTGACCCTCCCTCTGTCTATTTAAAATTCCTTATCTTGGCTACTGTAAGAACCATTGGTGGGATCCAAGAACTATATTTATTTCAGATATTTGATATATGGCAAAAGAAAAGCTAAATGAAGGCCTCACCAGGGTGACTACTAGGAGAGACTGTACTGCCTGACATTACTTTTGCAGCATGTGAAAAAGACATAAGCCAATCATTTTCTGTTTAGACATACAGTCTATTCCAATACTCAGAAAATGGGAATTACCTTTGGTGCAGCACCTGAGACTTTGAAAGGTGTTAGTGTTTCCCTTACTAATCCACTTTTTGGGCATAATGTATGACATACCAACTGTGCATTTGCTGAAATAGCGAATCCTTTTTTTCAGATGAGAATGTATTTTAAAACAGTTTTTCCTTGGAAGTCATTGGATTAGGAAATCATTGCCTCCAGTAGGAGGCAGGTGATTAAAGATCATACCTCTTTACTTCAATTTTTATGTAGTAACCATGTCACATTTTAAAGAACTGTTAAGCATAAAGACAAAAAATGTACTTCTATTCCAGCTGGTATCTGATTTTTGCCATATGATGGAATAACAACCTTTTGTTCAGTTCACTGGTCTGAAGATTCTAGCACAAAACAAGGTGCAAATTTGTATATTTAACAAGGCAAAGATGCCAGAATGTTAACACCTATTCAGAAATAGTTTCATTGTGTGGCTAATACTAAGAAAGTAACACGCAGCTCCATAGAAGTCAGCAGAAATGTAATTGTTGACTTTGAACAATTTTGCAAATAAAACTGTATGGGCTGCATTAACACCCCATTAGGCAGTTTTCTTCCTCTGACTTTCCCTGACATTAATTAGAGCACTGGATTACAGCGTCAAGAACGTGTAAATGATCAGGCTCTTACAAACTTTGTTCTTTGACATCATGCTGTACAATAGGTTGCTGTCGAGAAAAACTATATCCATTTACAATTTTTGTCTGAACTTCTGTGGACTGTTGTAAAAAGCAGTCCCTGATGTGTCCATGGCTGCAATTGCACCATTTCCTCATAAATATTGACAGAAAGCCAAGCAGATCATGTCTTTCTGCCTGTCACTGGTACATGAATGTACCCCTCCTGTTGCAAGAAATCTTTATGGAGGTACACTGCACACAGTGGAAGTTGTGGCAAGGGAGGTTCAGATTAGATATTAGGAAACATTTCTTCACTGAATGGGTTCTTGGGCAATGGTAGTGGCTGCCCGGGGACGTGGTTGAGTCATGATCCTTGGAGGTGTTTAAAAGACAAGTAAGTAGAGAAGGTGCTCAGGGATATGGTTTAGTAGTGGACAGGTAGGGGTGGACTTGATGTCTCAAAGGTCTTTTCCAACCAAATGATTCTATGATTCTTTTTTTAAATGCAGATGTGGATGCAACCACTGGCAATGTTGTGGCTGACACTATCCTTGGTGTAGTCATTGAAAACTGGAAAAAAGAGGAGGGACCAGTGCATGCAGAGGAACACACAGACTCTGACAGTCACACAGCACTGTGTATTTGCTTCCTCACACTCACTGTCCTCTTTGGTCCTCCAGCTGGGAAGAAAATGGTGGGATTAACAGGGGGGCTTATAGGGCTGGGACACAATAGGAAGGTGGGGAAAAAAGACTGAGGACTTCAGCCTGATCTGATAAGCCTTTGTGACTTGCAGAACTTAAATATCATCAATTGTTAGTCCCCTTAGCCCTGCATCATTTGGCTAGAAGAACAATTCAGTCCCTACAGATTTAGTCTTAAAGACGGAACAATTCCCAAGATAGAAACTCGCTCTTAGAAATTTTACATGTGATGTCATGCCCCAAATATACGTGTGAATTCTCCACACTAGAAGCATATAATAAAAATGCTTCTATTCAATAAAATGAAACACTTACCTGTAAGACCAGCGGCTTCAGCTGATAAGAAGGCACTCCAGGACAGGAGAAAAAACAGACCTGTCTCCAACATAGGGAACTCACATAGTTTTGTAAATTTTGTCAAGTGCTAAATGATTATTAAGGAAAAATAAAAAAACCTAGCTGTTTTGTGAGCTAAAATTGCCCCCAACCTGGTAAAAGATGAAAGAAAAAAACCTTTCCACCATACTCATATATACGAGTCAAATCCAGATGAAAATCACAGCTCTTTCTATGACTGTATTTTACCTGAAGAGCTGTAAAGCATAAGAAAAATGCAGGGCAATAGATATGCATTTTATTTTTAGTTAGGTAAACTGACTGAATTGATTTGTAGTCTAGTGTTTGCCTTGTATTTTTATAATTGTTGCTAGTCTGTAGTCCATAAATAAGTTGCTGTAGTTCATAAATTAATGTTTTAACCTCAAACTACTTCAAAACACATTCCTAAAAATGTAATTATTTACAATGTCACACATTTTTTTTTCCGACATATATAGAGTTTTTCATTGAAAACAAGCTATAAAGGATATTAAAGCTGTGACAACAGCGTAAGAGGATCCCATGGCAAATGATCCAGCAAAGATCCCCAGGAAATTTCCAACTGATTGGAAGAAAGCAGCAGCATCAAATGTATTAGGATTCTCCTTAGGACTGTAAATAGATATAGAGCTGAAAAGACAACAAAGGGATGGGGGAGAAAGAGAGAAAATGGAATAATGAATTAAATAACAATTTTATGATATTGCAATCAATAAATGGAAACGGGCATTTTTAGGGACTTAAAATGCAAAACAAGGCTTCTCTGGGCTGACAGCAGATGGGAGAGCAAAGTAGACAGGGATCGAGGAGGGTAGGGGAAAAATGGTTTATTTTCAAGGTATCACATTGGAAATCAATAGTTGTCTGCCAGTCAGTAAACATTTTTATACAAGAAGTACCATAAAGAATATTGTTTCCAGGCCAACTAAACATTAAAAGGTGGTAGGTGTATAAGAAAACTGCAGGGAAGATGGATAACTTTGAATTATTTATTGGCCATGTGTCTTCAGAGCATTACATATTCACAAATATTCTTGATAAAAAGTGCAGCTTCATGGCTGAAGCTCAAATGGGTGACACAAATCACTGCAGGTATCACATCTGCGGCAGCAATCTTGTCATAAACCACCTAGTAGTTTCCCTCTCAGTGTAACTCTTCATAAATAGGGCTGAAAATGTATCACGAGCTCAACAATGGGAAACCTTGCAGACTGAATGAATGTTGCTCCACAAAAAAAACCTGCTGCAGTTGTCAAAGGTCACCTGTACCCCACCCCTGAGGGCAGCCATCAGGAGCATTTCTGAATGTGAAATGATGCCACCAAAGGGCAGGCCACACACTGAAGCATTTTTGAGTTTGAGTTGCCATTCACCGCTAGTCAGTTGCTGCCGGGAACACTATTAACACTAAGTATGTACACTGAAACATTGAATTTAACAGATACAAAATAACTCTAAGCCTTCCAAAGTCATTGAGGAAACTCCTAGATTATTGTGGTTCTGTTGCTTTCAGTACTCTAGATCTTTTACGTTCATTGTCAAAGAAAATGTACTGAGCTTGGCACTGGCTTCCAGAAAGCAGCTTGGATTGCTGGAAAATGATTGATATTTTAAGCAATAAAAATTTAAATTTTTAAAATGTTTTAGATACTTTCAGCTCTTGTGTATTAAGAATGTGACCCCTACAGTCTAATGTCTTCCATCTGGAGAGGCTTAGAGATGAAGCTCTGTATGGAGGATTTCCTAAATACTTGCATTCATGTGGGAATATCCACATAACACGAAGACATGTGAAAACATTCTCACGCTTTCAGTCTGCAAAAAAGGCACAAGGATTCTAAGGGCACACGGTGGAACACCACTAAATACAAGTGGTGAATACATATCCACTGCAACAGAAATTGCTAAGCACCAAAATCTGCCGTCTCTGGTTATGTTGATTTGCACCACCACAAATCCAGTGAGGTGATTTGTAGCAGAAAGTGATATTAATGTAAGTACACAAATTATTCTTCCCAGCAGAAATGCTGACCAACAGGTAAAAAAAAAATTCAGTTCTCTTCCAACTGTGGCTCTCTTAGACCAGGGATCAGTTAGAATTCTTTGCTTTACTTGCCTCCAGTTCATTATTAAAATGTTTGTCATCTCTGGTCTACCTAAAATTTATTGTTTCAGATCCCGTGAGAAATAATGAACTATATTAAGGCATAGATATATTCTTTAAACTGACTCTATCAAAGGAAACCCTACCAGCTGCGATACTGTATGATTATAGTCTGATTTACTAAGTGTGTTTTGGGTGCTTAGAGAGGGCTTGGGTTTGTTACTTAGAGCTGAAACTACTTGGTAGTGTAACCAGCATGGACAGATCTAAAAATTACAGTCATGTCTTGGCAACAAAACAGCCACTTGGTACTCTGGTATTTGCCCCAAAATAAGTGCACAAGGGATGGCAGTTGCTGTTCTGATTGTTTAGTGACCTATCCATCAGGAATTGATCTTTTCTGCCTCTGGTGCTGCCATAACCATTGAATGGTGAATTCAGAGATGTCAGCCCAACTACACCCTAAAATCAAGGAGAGTTATTCTACTATTTTGATGGGCTCTGCCCATGGGAGGAATGTGCAGTAACGAAAAGTAAAACAAAAACCCTTGAGATGGAGTGAAAGTTTAGTAGTCAAATGTAAGCTATGGCTATTCATTGACTATGTCAAGTATGTTAACCTTAAGGCAAGAAAAGTTGACTTTATTAAGATCAGTTTAGCTTCTGCTTTGCCCTCCAATTTACCAACAGCTTTCAGGAACAGAGAAAACTAAAAGTAAGTATCCTATTCTTACTGTAGTTATTTCAGGAACAAATACAGAGTGACTCATTCTCACTGGGAAATTTTTCTGCTCCCTGTGCCCCCCAAACCCCACGGCTTTCTAAAAGCACCATAACACAACATGTGCTCATTATGCGAACTGTGCTTTCTGATCTAAATTTTTCCAGAACTTCAGTTTCCCTACAGCTAAGAGAGTATTTCGTTGTATTTTTAATTTTGCGTTATTCTGTATTATAGCTATTATTTCTTTTCCTGAATGTATTGTTTTTTTAACTCTTTCAAACATCTAAAGAGCATAATAATTTACCTGGTAATTTCTCTGTATAAGCTGTATTTCAACAGAAGATATTTTTATCCTGTTTATCTCAGTACTTCCTGCCAAGCCAATTATTTGACCTAAAAGCAAAATTGCAAAGTCTGACACTAGAGAGAACCATAATTAAATGTACAGTGCCTCCACTCTCTTTTCCTCAGAGAGCAATTCAAGAAACACCCTGGCATGACTTCTCATTTCTGCTATCTGCTCTGTGCGTGACACAAAAGGGGTTGATTGCAGTTCATTAACAAGCAGTGTGTGTGGGTTTGACACTAAAGTCAAAACTGTATTTAGGTTTTAATATTAGAAGCTTTCTAACTGTTGATCTAGTATAATGAACAATAGGTTTATTTCTGTAAATTTGTATCGGAGGTGTATTAAGCAAATCTTGGAAATAAATGCAGTAGAAAACTGTTCTCGGAGACTGATAAATGAACAGAACTAAGGATAAAGATGTGCTTTATCTACCACCAATAATGAGTTAGAGTGGAGGACAGGAATAAAAGGGTTTTTGTTGGGTCCTCACTCACTGCTTTATAGACTTATCTCACAAATGCTCATCCCCACCCCTGGACCCCTGGCATCTATCCATCTGTAAGTTTGGTAACTTCTGACTCTCCTACAGGCAGAAGTAAAGATTAATAATTAGCTCCCTTACTGGTTCTTACAGGGATAAGCTAACTATTTAACAGATCCCTTTATTCTTTCCATTTCTTCTGTTCTTCCTTGGCCAAACAACAATGGGGAGGGTCAAGTGCTTTTAAAGCAGGAAATACAGGCAATGTTTATTTATACAATAAATTGCAAGTTAGGATGGTAGCTTTTGCTTGAAGCACAAAGTTTGTACTAGTTGAACCACAATGATCATCCCGTTCTTCCATCCTCTCATCTGTTAAGATCATTTTAGGATGAAAGCTCAGTATGTGAAGGATGTTTTGATCTTTGGTCTTATATGGGGATATGATACTAAAGTTCTCCATAACAAGCAGAGGTGCTGCTGCAACAGAAAGTGTACAGTCATGTTTCCAGTTACATCTTATTTGATTGCTTTTTACATCTTTAGTTATTTTCAAGGAAAATCTCATTTATCAATAAGATCATCTTCTTCATCTTCAGCCTGGGAATGTAACACAATGTATCTTTCTTCTAAAAAAACCCTCAAAGCATTTAGGATTAGAGCAAAGACTTTTCAGTAAGTCATGGAAGTGTTTTGAGGAAAAATCAGTAGGAGAGTTGAAATCTTGTATCCTACTTTTTGTTGCTGTCAAGGGTTGGATTTCTAGGGCTAGTGTGGCAGTATCAGATATAGAGATGTTAATCAGTTGTAACTAGGAACAGTAAAAAGATCCTTGGAGTTGATATAAGCCCAAGAGATGCAACATGCATATCAGGTGAATTTTAGAAAAAGGCAATAAGCTGACAAAAATACACTTAGCGTCAGAAGAAAAATGGATGCAAAGAGAAGAAAATTTCTAAGTTTATCATGTGGAACACATGGTTAGAAATAACCAGAAAACAAACTGTTTTATTCCTTTCTTCATCTTTCTGCCTTTTTGACCAATCTGATAATAAACAGTGTATTATAGAATCATAGAATCATAGAATCACCAGGTTGGAAGAGACCTACCGGATCATCGAGTCCAACCATAATAGTGACTCCTGCCACACTGCCATACTTCAAGCCATGCAGGACCACTAAATGAAGTCCCAGAAAGATCTGGCAACTGAGACAAGATGTTAGAGCATTTAAGTGCTTTCAACTAGGGCTGCTGACAGATCTCTGCTCTGCACTGAAAAAGGGAGTTCTGCAACTAAAGCACATCAAACAAGTCAAATTGCAGATACCCCTGCAACTAACTAATAATCAGGAGCAGTTTAGTTCCCTGCAGTATTAGTGATGTATTTGCTTGGAAATAGAAACTGAATTATGTTTAACAACTGATTTAAAAAGCCTGTGCTGACTTTGAAGAACAGAGTTGGTCTTAACTGGCAGACAGGACAGAATTATCTTTGGAGAAGAATAATTCTTTCTATTTACTAAGTCAAAGGGCTGCTTCCTGCCTAGTCATTCACCTCCTCTATGCTGCACTAGCATGTCTCACACAACATGATACAGAAGAGAATCATACTGGAAAAGACAAGAAGGTCAGATATTCCTTAAAATACCTTAATTGAAAGAAGTGGGTTCTCCCTCAGGTGATAAATAAATATAGAACTACACAATGATTTCACCAGCTGCTAATTAAAAAAAAAAAAAAAAAAAAAAAACCAACCCAAAAAATCAGGCCAGGAAAAGAAAATAATTGTAGAGTTCAAGGTTGTTTTTAAGAGAGAAAGAAGGTCATTTTTTCCTGACACTATACTTACACAGAACAAGGTAGGTTGCTATACTGTGCTAGAAAACTTGGAGCTTTCAGAGAACCAGACTGAACTGAACAGTTCCTGTTCTCACACAACTTTTTAACAATGTCGTTTTCATAGACGTGTTGAAATAAATCTGAAAAGACAGAACTGTATTTTTCCCATAATGTAAGTGTTTGAACTAGAACCTTGATGTGAAAGTGCATGCCTAGCACCAGAGACCTAAACCTTTTCTTGGCAAGTTTTCACTTAGTAAAGCCTTCCAGGCTTTCTCATAAAACAGCTCCTCAAACAGTAATAATAAGTAGACAAACTATAAAAATGAAAAGACATGAGATAAGATTCAGATGTGAGTATGCTAAGCCAACAAAATCACATATGAAATACAGAAAGTTTAGTTGGCAATTAAGGGAGAGCAAAGAGACACATCAGCAGAGGAAGGCTTTAGGACTAGCAAAAGCAGCCAGTTATAACAGTAGTGTGAGACAAATACAGAGAGATCCTCTAGATGAAATGTTCCAATAACAAACAAGCTCACTGTATTTTTCAGATGTGTTTGAAACACTGTTGGTAAGCAAATGAACAGAAGGTGCATTAAAAGAACGTAGATGAGTATTCTGTGCATCCTCCTGTATAAAGGAATCTGTCTCCCTGGGATTTATTCCTGACAATATTTGCAAATGTTTAGAGAGTTAAGGATCCAGAAACATGGATTTCACAGAAATATCCATATTAAGTTTCCTATTTATATATGCACAGGAACTGCAGAGGAAAAGAATTCCTGGTGGCTGAGTGAGTGGCATCCAAACCTTCCTTTTTCTGAATAGCAAAAACTTTGTTCTCCTCAGCATGGTGCATTTGCTTCCTCTCTTTTCTGTCCTAGCCTTTGTTTCTTTCCAGGTTTTCCCAGACTTCATGAACTATTCTAGGACATTTTATTTTGATTACTTTAAACCAAACTTACACATAGTGTTGTACATGAGACTTTGCTGTTTACAGAAACCTTTCATAGAATAATCATAGAACGGTTTGAATTGGAAGAGACCTTAGAGCTCATCCAGTTCCAGCCCCCAGGCTGCTCCAAACCCCATCCAACCTGGCCTTGAACACCTCCAGGGCTGGGGCAGCCACAACTTCCCTGGGCAACCTGGGCCACTGCCTCACCACTCTCATTGTGAAGAATTTCTTCCTGACGTCTAGTCTAAATCTTCCCCTCTCCAGTTTATAGCTATTCCCCTCGTCCTATCACTATATGCCTTTGTAACTTTTCTAACCTTTGTAACCTTTCTCAGAATGGATTTGCTATCAGGTAGCTGATGGCAGATGGCAAAGCACCAGCAATGCTGGAGAAGTCAAGCTGCCACAGACTTCGTGGAAAAAAAGTTTTCTGACTGATAATAAATATCCAGGGTCTCTGCTAGATTTTTCACTTAACATAAAACATCGTAGATCTGCTGGAGGGTAGGGAGGTTCTGCAAAGGGACCTAAACAGGCTGGACCGCTGGGCAGTGTCCAACGGCATGAGGTTTAACACGGCCAAATGCCGGGTCCTGCACTTGGGGCACAACAACCCTATGCAGAACTACAGACTGGGAGAAGCCTGGCTGGAAAACTGCCAGGAGGAGAGGGACCTGGGGGTGTTGGTCGACAGCCGACTGAACATGAGCCAGCAGTGTGCCCAGGTGGCCAAGAAGGCCAATGGCATCCTGGCTTGTATCAGAAACGGTGTGACCAGCAGGTCCAGGGAGGTGATTCTCCCTCTGTATTCAGCACTGGTGAGGCCGCTCCTTGAATATTGTGTCCAGTTCTGGGCCCCTCAGCACAAAAAGGATGTTGAGGCTCTGGAGCAAGTCCAGAGAAGAGAAACGAGGTGGTGAAGGGGCTGGAGAACAGACCCTATGAGGAATGGCTGAGAGAGCTGGGGTTGTTTAGCCTGGAGAAGAGGAGGCTGAGAGGAGACCTCATTACTCTCTACAAGTACCTGAAAGGAGGTTGTAGAGAGGAGGGAGCTGGCCTCTTCTCCCAAGTGACAGGGGACAGGATGAGAGGGAATGGCCTCAAGCTCCGCCAGGGGAGATTTAGGCTGGAGATTAGGAGGAGGTTTTTCACACAGAGGGTCATTGGGCATTGGAATGGGCTGCCCAGGGAGGTGGTTGATTCACCTTCCCTGGAGGTGTTTAAGGCACGGGTGGATGAGGTATTGAGGGACTTGGTTTAGTGTTAGATAGGAATGGTTGGACTAGAAGATCCGATGGGTCCCTTCCAACCCGGTTGTTCTGTGATTCTGTGATTCTGTAGGCTAGTTCTATTAATAAATTCAGGCTACTTTTTAGGTGACATAAAGCGTCCTCAGACCCGATGTAACTGCATATCTTACTAAGTTTTCACTGGTATTACAAGCTGCTGTAGCATTTGAGTGACTCTGTCCCTTAACTTGGGCAGTCAGAAATCAGCTTAGCTCTTTGGGAGTCATTTTTGGCATCTAATAATAAATATTTTCTACACTGGGAACTAGTTCAGTTTTCTTCCAGGCTCAGGCCTGAGCTGACACACGGCAGCAGCTTGCAGTACAGCCAGAGAAAGCAGCGGATAGTCTGTGTTAGACGCAGTATTTCCCTAATGCAGATCTTAGTTCTCATCTTCCCTCACACATCAGGGATGGCAGGAAGTCCGTCATTCTCCCTCCTACTCCTCTGCCTCCTTAGCAATTACCTTTAGGAAGCCTCCTCTTCCTCTTTAGGGAGCCTTAGAAACCATCTCTTTATCATCATGATCCCATTCTTGCCCTGAAAATTCTACTGCTTTTGCATTAAACGGTCCTGGTACCTCACCCACCATAATGGAGTTGAACCCAGTATCCTGGTGCCAAGGAAAAACCTCTGGAAGCCCTTCCTGACAGAGTAAGCATCTTGTCCCTCTGATGTTGATCAGAACTCAGTCACTACAGACCTGTAGTCACTGCAGACATATAGAAAGGAGATGCATGATGACAGTTTTGACAATGAGTAATGACCTACTGGGCCTGCAGGCTGAGCAATTTCAAGTCTAAAGTCATATCTGATCTGGTGTGGAGCTTTACCCCTTTGCATCTGAGAAATGGTATACGCTGTCCTAGCAGATCTGTACAAGTATCTTAACTTCTCATTACCTTGTTCAAGGCAAATACTACCCTATTTTCATCTTTGACAGAAAGAAATCCCAATGAACAGCAACCTGGACTTAAAAATCTTTGTAAAAGAAAACTAAGGGTTTTATTGTAAAATATGTTAGCATTTACCTGAGGCTTTAAATAATTGCTCTTGCTTCTAAATTTTCATAAATCTGTTTGAAAATATCAGTAATTTTCCAGTGGCATCTCTTTTCTGAAAAGCCTGTCTCATATCTTTAAGAGGAATGAAGCACATCAGCAGAAAACAGATGGCCGATAGTGGGTCGTCTGTGATAGCATGTGCTGTGTTCTGTGTTATGCTGCTACCAGGGTCTGACTGTACTTACTTTCTTCATATACTGCTAGACCTTTATATTATTATTCTTTGAGATATCATTCTTCACCTTTGTCTTACCTTTGCATTGCTTGTGAGCCACTAGCCTCAGAGCAGAGCTGATAAATATTTATCAGAAACATTTGCACAACCTTCCATTTATATGACAGTTCTTACCATTAGCCCAGGGTGAGGCGACCCTGAAAAAAAGTGTTCTATAAACAAAGGGAGAAGAGTTTAATGTGCTCCTGAAGGCCTAATTCAACCCACAGCTCTGGTTTACTTGCACAAAAGTTGCAAACCATTGTGCTATGGGATTTAATTTATACACACAGAGTTCAAAGAATAGAATGTCAGGCCACACTAATAAGACACTGGCTGATGTGTCCATAGGAGGTAGCAAAGGTGCTTACTGGAAGGATCAGTGCTCTTAATTACCACCCATTGCCTTCTACTGACATCATTGGGGTAACTCCAGGATGAGATAATGAAACTTTCATAGAATCATAGAACAACCAGGTTGGAAGGGACCCATCGGATCTTCTAGTCCAACCATTCCTATCTAGCACTAAACCAAGTCCCTCAAGACCTCATCCACCCGTGCCTTAAACACCTCCAGGGAAGGTGAATCAACCACCTCCCTGGGCAGCCTTTCAACCACCCTCATCTTTTACAGGGGCTACATTCTTACTAGTAAACATGACATTTACCCATGCCAATTGAATACTGCTTCCTGTTGATAAAGCAATGTAGCCTTGTTGTTGCCTGTGCCGAGTGCCTTGCATTAGAACGCTGCAGCAGATTACCACAAAATGACTATGATTTACTGTCATTCTGCTTGAAAATCCTAGATGAGAAACTGCTTCAAACTACTGTAACGACAATGAGCATCTGAAGTAACTCAACTGATTCAATGTAGTTGTTCCAGATTTATATTGGTGTAAAAAAAAATAGAATATGACCCAAACACTTTAAGGAACATTTGAAGGAGCTTGGTTAGCCATGAAATATCCTTTGTCCTTTTGGGCAACTACTAGAGATTAAGTGGAAACAGTTTGCACAGAATCTTTACTGATTCGTGATTTTCTTATAATCACACAGGCCATGATTTTGCTCAGGAGAAGCTTAGGACTGAAATAACAGAAAATGATGTGTATTTTATACCAGACAGTACTCTGTTCATTTACGGTTTGACTCATCGTCATAATGTTGTAGCAGAGCTCACTGCACCTGCCTGCAGTGTAAAATGCTGAGGGATGAATAGCAGCCTTCCATTTGTAATAACAATGAGTCCTCATTCTTCACTAATGCGTAGTCCTACTCACATCAGCCCCCTTTGGGGTTTAAATCAACTTCTCCCTGAGAGTTTGATGGTTAAACGTTGCTACAGGATTCTATAATAATCTTCTCTGAAATCCCCTTGAATAAGTCTGAATGAAGGGGTGAAGGGGCAATGTCAGATTGCTTAGCTGATCGATGAAAGAACATATATAAGTTATTTATTTTATTTTCAAAGACCTTTCTTTTCTGTGGCCTCTGCTTATGAAGATCCCGAGACTCGTGTTCAAGGGTGGTGTGTCCAATTTCTTTTCACAGACAGCACTCCAAATTCACAGGAGAACTGTCTACAGACAGCTCAATGCTTCCAGACAGTAGCATGAAGAAGTGCTTAAGTGCCTAGTCCTCCTCATCTTGAGGAAAACAAACAGCCTGTTTTTTCACTGCCTCTCTCCTCTTTGTCAGCAAAACAGAAAAGAAACCTATTCCTACCCCTGGTCTGCCAAGCCTCAACTGTTCCCTGTAACTGCTCTGTTTTAAGTATAACAGCAGATGTAAAGCTTACCCATGGACGTCAAAGAGGAAGGACAGAATTGTGAGTCTGTTACTGGTGATGTGCTACAGAGATTTCAAAGCATTAAGTAAGGAAGCAGGAGAAACAGAAAGGAGACTATATCTTTTGATTTGTACCAGATCTCAGTCTATTAGAAACACAATATCTGATCCACATGCTTTCATAAATTTTTCTCAGGCGCAACAGAAGTAGTTTGGGGATTTATTCTATTTTTCTGCTATGTTACCTGCCTGTGATAAACTGTCCATGACACAAAATTAATATAATGAAGCTGGACCAAATGCTAATTTTTATTCAAAATAAACTTAGAGTTTAGTAAGTCATCAATGAAGTAGGGATATTCTTTGTCTGTTAAGAGATTTGTAAGCTACTCTTTGTTTTTCAAATATTGCATCCCAGACAGAGCTAAGCCTGCTGCTGTAGAGGATGCAGATGGTCGCTGGAGTGGATGGAGAGTCTATGACCAGTACTAAAGTGCTGTGCCCAGTATCTGGCCTGTCAACACCCGCAGCCTTTTTCTCTTCCCAAATGTTTTCTGTAAGAGATTAAGAAAGCAACCCCTAGTCTCCCTTCACACAGTCTTGAGCATCTTTAGGAACTTGTGAACAGAGCACTATGCTGAGGGGCCTGATGCTGAATGTGATTGATGAAGATAAACTACATTATATCCCATAAAAATTAGAGTGAAAAGAGTCTGAAGTCTATCTAAAGTCTTTTCTGTATCAGTGTTCTCCCTCACTATCACCTAAGGTTCTCTAATGTGTAATAAAACAGGAAGAAATGTGATCCTTGGCAAATGTCCACAACATAGCATATGATCTCTGTATAGTCTGTGCTTGCAAAATATATTTTATTATATTCAGAGGGGGTTTAATTGGAAAATAGTTGTACATTTTGTGGACATTTTCAACATCTGGATTAGAGTTTGTTGATTTTCTACTCAGATTTTTGTGAAGATTTTTAAAATGTTTAAAGCTCTGAGAAATATTGGAAACAGATACAAACAAAATCAGCCACGTGATTTCTACCCTGGACCATGCACTGGATGACCCTTTCTCAGTCATGTCTTCCAACGTCACTTTCAGGTCCATGCAAAACTTCCCTCTTTTAGGCACATTTTAATAGGGAAATCTGCACTGTTATCTTACACAGCATAATATATTGCAAGTGATATGGAGCAAAATCTTAAGGGTTAGTTCATTTGGAATTATGTTGTGTTACCCTATGAATTTCTCCTTTCTATTAGGCATTAGCACTTTTTGAGGGTGGGTCACATCCTTTTTTCTTCCCTTGAAGGGACATTGTGTGTATGTAGTTTGCTGCCTCTGCTTCAGCTGAGAACGTAGCTGGTATGAGAATGAGATTTTCAAATCTCTGTGCCCCTGTAGACTTTTTTTGTGTGCCTGCCAAACAGATGATAATTTTTGCCCCTTGCTAATCTGGATTTGAGATGAGCCAGTAATCTAAAGAAGAAAATCTTTTTAATCTCCTGAGCAGTTCAATCCCACCTACATTTTGTTATTGAAAACATTTTCTATATTTTCCTTTTTGAAAATGGAAAGACTGAGGGAAAAGGACTCTAGCATTGTCTGAATGAAATACTATCCTGATAACAGAGCTTCTCACACAAATATTAGTTCCACTTCTATGGCTTTATAATAAATGGTTGCAGCTGTTGCCATGGCAATTTTCATTTTTAAAAATGTATCCAAGCAAAGACAAGAAATGCAGCTGTTATCATGAAAAAGTCTAAAATAAATCCAGATGCGAATTGTACACTCTGGTGTTGGCAGTAATAACATCAGAAAGAAAACATGTTACCTGTTTTGTCTTCCTGATATACTGGAGCTGCAGATGGGGATTAGGGATATTCTGAATTGTAGGTCTCTGTTCCTGATCCAAATATAGCAAATAAACAGAACTAAATCTAACCTTAGGGAAAGGCACTTTACTTGCTAGAAAAGCTGGTCAGTCTTGCATAGAGAATGGCAGTAATATTCCTGTAGGAGCAAGGTAGGCCTGAAGCTCTCCTCATTTACCCTTCTAATAATGCACTAACATTTTGGGTTTTACAGCTTACAAAGAGAAAAATTCAAACCATGGTAGTAATTTTAAAATTGCAGTCTCACCTATTGCTTGTTGCCTTATTGCTCTGTGGCCTGAAGTTCTTTAAAATCCCTATAATACCTTTAATGTTAGACACACAACATCAAAATTATGAGGCAGTGGTCTACAAAGGAGGTGTGATGCAACAAGTCCCAACACGGGTAGTAATAGTCACCTGCTGGAAAAAGGCACCGTGATGGGAAGGTATAGTCTATTTACGACACTTTACAGAAAAAGCTGTTTAAAGAGTTTCTGAGAAGGTGAAAGAATAGTGCTGGACTTCTTTCAAAGTGACAAAAAAGAATTTGGAATTGTATCTCTAGCAAATTCTGACTGAAAAGGAGTTGCTCACAGAATGAACAAGAGAGCTGTTTAAAGACAGACTGCATGCTCTGACAGAATATGGGATGTGAGTTGAAAGGTGGTTTTGCTTCTGTTGTGTACCTTTTCTTACCTAGGAACTGCAAAAGGCTGCTTTGGCCGCAGCCTTTCTAAACTGTAACTGGCTATCTGTAGTCTCAGTGGTTCATTTCAGCAGCTGGGGGCTGCTGAGAACAGCGATGCAGCTGCTGAACCTCAGTGAAGTTGTTTTGCTCAAGTGTTAAGTCAGTGGTGACTATGACACTTGCAAATATCTTTTCCTCTGGAGGATTACTCAACTAGAGTCATAGTAAAATGGAACAAAGAGGAGGAATCACCAGCTAGGCAGTGAAGTTAACATGGATAGGATTCAGTCACGTTATTTAAGGCAATCACAATGGTTAAAATTCTTACTATTGTTAAAGATTATAGTAAGAAGAGAATCCTAGAACACATACATCCCATATTTCTGACTTCTATCTTAAGCCTTTATTTCCCTTTCCCTGTGGCAGGAGTGTCAGATGACCAGCAAGATTTAAATAGAGCTACATTAGCACAGACTACTCTTGAAGAACAATCTGACTGGTAACTGGAAACTTGAAAATAATCTGAATATTTGCTGAGTCTCATCATTTAAGTAGCTATGAAATGCAGTAGCTAGAGGTGTACAAGGTATATAACCTCTCCTCCTGTTGTGCCTGGTGCTCAAGGAAGGCAGCTGCATGCTGCTGTTATCAATTATTCTCCTTGCTCAAATAACAGAAGTCTATTCAGCAATCATTAAAACTCCTAATCTAGAAGGTGAAATATGCACACTGAAATAGTGTGTTTGGTATGGACAATTATGTTTGATTACAATGTTTACAGAAGGTGCCTCCCCACTCTTCTATAAGACGTGAATATATCTTTGGGGTATTACAAAACCCCCGAGTACTTGATAACCTTTGTATTACTTTGATGTGCTTTATGGATGACTTCCCATGCAAGCATAAATATATATGTAAACATGTGCAGATGGAAAAGAGTTTTATGTAGAGTTATGTTGTTTCACTCTAACTGACTCAGTGGCTTAATGATGTGAGTCTGAAAAGATCAAGGCTTGCAGCGGAACCAGTTTACCTGATGTTACTGTTAGTGGAAAAAATAAGGGCTTAGAGCAGGTTAGAATGATGAGATTCAAATGAAACTGTATAAAGAGTGCACAGCTTCTGGAGGGTTTCACAGAGGGATCACTAGACTCTTCAGTCTTTCCCAGTGTTCCTGGGTAGCCACTGGAAATGTGCATTCCCATTTTCACAGTGTGAATAGTTTTTAGTTTCATGTAATCACAACCCGATCTCCAAAGAATAAAAGAATTTCGATGGAGGTTTATCCTGTTGTAACAAAACCTCTATCTCTTTGAAATAGCTGTACTCTTCGGGACTGTATTTCTGGGCAGGATTTGAAGACTGAATAGGTAATGGTGGGTACCCAGTAAAATAAAAAGGCAAGCTCTCCCTTGCCTTTCCAATACATACTCCTCTCCTTTCTCCCCTGCCAAGAAGACTGGGAAAAAATGTTGATCTGCAAATACCAGACAGACTCTTATGTAGAGTATCTCATCCAGCAAGGATGAAATGAGCTTTCATTTGGAACGCTTCAAGGGAAATAGTTTCAATACGTTCATTTTAAACTAAAAGGGAGTTGTCTCTGTAAGTAGAATTAGACTCTCTATGTAATTATCTTGCTCTCAGAAAATCTGTCCTATTCACTAGAGAAAGGTTATTTGGATAAGAAAAAACATCTGGAAGAGCTCAGAAAACAAGCTGACTTGTACCAGGGTGTACTTCAGTTCTGAAGAGTTCCCAATAGGAATCTTTGAAATGAAGAAGCTTTGATGTCAATTTGGTCATTTGCACGGAAAATGTAGCTAAATAATTGCCTCTTAGATGTGATTTGCAAGCACTGCAAGCAGTGTTCTTAATTCTGAGCTTGCATTTCATATTTTTAAATGTTATCAGTTTGTTTGTGTATAACTGGACAGAAATACCTGCAGCTAGTCTGATTTGATTGGATATGACAAGTACAGACATTCCCAGCTGATTTGAGCTAAGCTACATTTTCATACATCCCTAAGGGCAATCGCCATAACAGTACTCACTGAAATCTATTCTAGCTTAGCAGACTGCAACTGAAGGCTGCCTGTTCAAATAAATTGCATAAACAAAATGGAGCCAATTAGATAACTTATAGCTAGAACAACTTTTTGTGTGTATTAAGTAGAAGCTAAGCAGAATTTTAATGGGAAGCTGATATTGGAAAAGGGGGGGATGAAATATGCAAAAGCAAAAAACCCACAGTGATGAGGATTACCTCCTGAAAACGTTCTGTTACAAGTCTCTATTTTCATTATGACATTCCAGCTATAACAAACATTACAAACATTCCATAGCATTTTTCCCCCTGATTTAAGGGCAGTACTGGTCTGTACAGTACAGCTCATGGATTAAAAAGCAAGTAAGTTTTATTAAGCAAGGACATCATAATTTTATGTGGAATTTCCTCTATTCTGGGAAAGAAGCTCTTTTAAAGTTCCTGCTAATAGCAAGTTTGCTTAGTTTCCCAGTGCTCACATCTCCTGTTCCAGATGGTCAGTGACGTGAAACTCTAATTATCATCAACAAAATAAGCTGGGACTAAACCCTTCCTCAAAGGTAAAAAGAGCAGATGGACAACCATAATTTTGTTATTATAGAAATAATAGATAGAAAGGATTTCTCATTCGTCTTTTAAAATCACTCAATAACTTGTTGCACAATTAACTCTTTGCCGTATTAACTTATAGATTACTCTGTTATTTGACTAGTTGAATGGCTGCTGGGTACATAAGCCTTTCTAACCATACTGGCAATAGTAGGCATATTCATCTTGTCTAAGAGGAACCACTAAGTGAAATTTTTGGGCTGAGCTTCAGTTGAGCAATTTGGATTCTTTCAGGTTTTCAGGTATTTCTATTTTATTCTCTTCCAAAGTGGCAGACTCGACCCTGCTCAGGAATCTTTGTGGGAATAAAATCACAAATAGTATTTATCTGGAATGAGGCCATGGCTGACTCTAGAGATCCAATTAGTCAACTGCCCAGAAACATAGTTCACAGGCATTGAAATTCCTAAATCTCTATCAAGGATTCAAGGTTATGCAAGCCAGTACCATGCCTTTTCCTACACCTATTATGGTCCAGTGCTGGTCTCATGCTGGTCTGCAAGTTCTAGGTCAGGTTTTGTAAAGGAAAACACCCATCTAAGCCTTCCATTACTCAAACTGGGCTCATGGATGCCTCAGTTCCTCCAGTTCTGTCAAATGAACTTCTGTAGACAGCCACAAAGACAGGGCCTTGGGACAACTTCCAGTGTTTCTGCCAGGATCTTATTCCTTTTTTGCATTCATATTCATTACCCGATAGTAGCATAGCACTCTTTAGAACTGGCTGTCCCAATTCCTATACTTTTCACAGTTTCTTTACATTCAGGATGTACTTCTTAAGAATTTCAAACACAGACATTCCTAACAAAACAACATAAAATTGCAAAAAATTGCACCAGAAAAAGATGTTTTCCTTCTACATCCCCATGAGTAAACAAGTTTTTCTTCCCTCTAAGGAGTCGTAGCTACAGGTTTCTGTATCACTGTCACAATTTGAACTTACATGTCATGCCATATCTTGGGTTCTCACCATGACTTGTCTTTCCTCTTGCTTCTTTCTCTTAGCTGTGCCTTCGCAATCTCCATTTGTTACTTTTACCACTTCAGTTCCTTTATCTTTTATCCTCATCTTACCATCTCTTCTCACTGTTGGAAATCTATGTGCCACCTATTTTCTTTAAGCACGAAAATATTGCATGTGTTAATAATAATTTTCTCCTCTTTGTCACCTGTCAGCTTGCAAAGGTGCTTGTATTTCCCTCTATTTTCCCTTGGCTAGAAACACTTCTCTGTGTATATTTTGTGCTATCCTTGCAAGGAATAAGGCTGATAAGTTTTTCAGAAAGAAGTACTAGGCTAAACAGTTGTACGTGTAGGTACACAAAAGCTACTAATGGTAGGTGCATAAGGACCCACTTATGAATAAATTTTTTTACACTATTACTTATGTACTGATATGCCAAGGATGTGTAAACAAGATCTTGTCTGCACTCAGGCACATGTTGGAAATAGTTCGAACTTAAATGAATTTATTTTTCACCCCAGTGGCTGAAATATGATGGTATAAGGCACTAAGAAATTGCATGAATATGTGGCTAAAGACATAGCTAAAAATACAAGGGCAATACAGAAACATTTTTTTATTCATATGTGGTGGCTCAATACTGAACCAATCATATTTTTTGCTGTTTGCTAACAATGCTAATAAATCTCAGTAGATGTGGCAAACAGGCTGACAGACTTCACCATATTCTCAGGTCAAACAAACTCCCAGTTACCTCAGATGAGCAGTCTGTGTTTCATAATTGATTACATGTGGTACAAAAGGTTTTGAGATCGTATGTGTGGAAACCCATGATGTCACATTTAAAGACTGCTTTCTAACTGTAACTGCAGTTTAAGGGAAAAATATATGAGCATATTCAGCTGTATTTCCTGTGCCAAATTTGTTATTCAATAGGTTCAGGAATCAAAGTGTGGCAAAATCTATACAGAATAATGCTCCAAAAATGCAAGGGCAATGGATCCAGATCAGTGACAGTCTATGACAAAATCAGAAAACTTAAAACAATGTCACTAGGGCCTCAGATTGGCTGAGACATGCATCAAGGAGTGTTCAGAGCTGATACTGTTTCCTGCAAATACCAGCTCCCAGCTTCATTATTCAGCAGCATAGTTACAATGTCATTCTATATCCTTTAAAGAACTGCTGATTTTAATATAATACACAAGGAATCACAATTAGAAATTGTGAAAAGGAGGAAGGTAAGACTTGCAGGTAACGGATAGTTACCTCACCAGGATGATGACCAAGTTAAGCGAAACATAAACTGAATATTTGTACCTATATTTGGCACTTGTCAAATATCTGTTTTTTCAGCCTTTGATTACACTTTCCTCTTGTGTGAACTGCCTTCAAGTTCAATGTCATAGTAACAGAATTACAACTACAATGAAAATAGAGCTAAACAACTAAAGCCACAAATGTTAATGATTCTTATTAATTTTCTACTTGAGGTCCATTTGATCAAAAGGGTTTCTAACATTTCGAAGAAACCTGAACCAAACTAAAATTAGTAATATCATGACTGTACCTATCAGTAAGAATCACCAGCATGACAGAAAGAATTCTCTTGACTTCCTAAGGCAATTATAGGGATCACTGTCTGAGAAATGTCAATCTTAGAGGGTGCTCAGAACAAACTGAGCTGAACTCTGGCTTCTGAGTTATTTCCCCTGGAAATTGATACTGTTCTTCAACAAATTTGTCGCAGTTACATTTGCCCTGTTATTTTAAACCCCTCCCCATACAAGCATCCAGAAAAACTTCTACCAAGAAAGATTTGAGCATGATATTAACAGGTATAGGGCACTACTAGACTAGAATGAAAGTATTTCTGAACAGAGCAGAGGTATTCTATGATATATGTTGAATAATTATAGTTCTTCCTGTATACTTTGTCCTGGTGGATAAGGTCTAAAGGAGGAAAGACAAAAGCAAGATGAAAGGCAAAACCAATCTTCAAACTATTTGTTATAAATTTCAAGCCTTTTAAACTATTAAAAAAGGGGTCTTGATTCTAACAATTAATTTATCAAGCATGGAAATGGTGTCATATGCTGTAGCTAGA
Source organism: Coccyzus lansbergi (assembly GCA_033558105.1). Lineage (NCBI taxonomy): Eukaryota > Metazoa > Chordata > Aves > Cuculiformes > Coccyzidae > Coccyzus > Coccyzus lansbergi. Next base: position 1,781,996 of record JAUMJK010000030.1, on the reverse strand, counting down.
TCACAAAAAATGGACTTGAAATACATCTGTTGTTAGGGAAATGTTATATTCCAACAGCTTTGGAAAACTAAATTTCTTCATCATGTTAAACTGCTTGGTAAATCTTTGAATCAATCCTTGAAGCTTGTTCCACAGAAGAAGGTTGGAGTGCCCATCTACCAGTGCAGATCTTTTGGGGAAGAAGGAAAGAAAGGAATGTTACCTATCTATTCCCAACCATCTCATTTGGCCAACAGAGGCTCACTGGACTGCTGAAATTATATTGCATCAGTAAGCACCAGTGGAAATATGTACCTCACCAAAGAAGCCTGTTATTAGCAAAGGACCATACATTACAGGATCTATTACACTTCCACTTCTTATCTACTTCTAAGAATTTAGCCTTTCAGTGCTGGTCATAGACTTTTGCAAAGGGAGTCTTACACCTAACTGTGTCAAAATCCAGGCCTCCTGTTCCTTGATTTTTGCTAATAGATTGGAATGAGCTTTTTTGGAATTTATAGAACCAATGCGTACTTCACAGAAAAGTCAGGATATCTGTTACAAAACAATTCAGTATTTTTTGTTACTTTCCTATTCACCTTCTTCTGAACATCCAAGGTTATCATTTTTTCCTTTACATACTATTTAACGTACTTAAAAATGGCAAGACAGACTTCACATGAAACACATGCTTGCTTTATTGCTTTCCTCTATGCCCAGAAATGTCTGTACTTCTAAGCCTTCTAGGACAATTAATATTTTGATGTGGGAGGTCTTAATTTCATATATCAGCTAGTTTCTGTGTTCTCTGTCTTCACTGCTGTGTGATCCTCAACCATGGTTTTTATCTCTGGGATTTCCACTTCATTCATCTATCAAGCTGTTCTTGATTGCATGCAACAGAGCTAGTAAATCCACTACTTGACACATGTCACACGTGTCACAGTGTCACATATCCTGTGTCCCCTGGCTGCTACTCACTTGTTTTGATTACTTCTGAAAGATGCTGCCACATACACTGATGTCCCTGCTGCCCGTGTGACTTGCACGCTATCTCGTCTTCCAGGCCAGGGGTGAAGCTCCTCAGGCCCACTGAGCAGTGACACAGAGACAGCAGAGAAATGAAGTCATGTCTCTTGCATAATGATGGTACAAACGCTTCTGACATTGACTACAATGGAAACATTTCTCGTGTAATATTCTCTTAGATAATTTGTTAGCAGGGAACACGTACTAGTATTCATTACTGCTTTCCACATCCTGCGCTCACTGAGCACTCAGCATGAGAAAGATTAAATAGCTCTGCTAAATATACTGTCTCAATGCTAATGACCTGTTCAGCTACTTTTCAGTCATATCTCAAGCTATTCAATGCTTTTTCCACAACTTCTTCCACACTTCCTCAACAAATTTCTCTGCAAAAGCTGTGCCAAGTCCAAACCTACAGCTTGTGCACTCAGAAAAGAAGCAGATGTTTTCTTCAGCAAGTGATATATTGCATGATGACAGAACAATGCAAAAGGAAGGAAAGTGAAATGAGAGGTTAATCTTATTTACTCAAAAATATCTATAAGTTATTATTTTTCAGCCAGGTCGTACAGTCTTCACCACACACAACTCCAACTGATGTTACTGGGATGTTTCTCAGTTTTGAACTTTAGAATGCGGTCCACAGCTAGGAAGTGCCTATGTGCACAGACAATTTGTTGTCTGTATCTGTAAAATACTACCTACAAACCTAAGCAATGATAAATATTCCTGGGTCTGAAATCTGTGAATGAAATAGATCTCCTGGAATATTGTGTCACATAGCATGAATGCCTATGGATATCCGAAGCAGAATAAATTGCTGCTTTATGATGATCAGGGAATTGGATGGCAGAAAGTTGAATTTATAGCTAAGAGAACAGCTTATGTGTGCTAGAACATTGTAAGCTGGATTTTGTTAATATTTTTGCCAGAAAACTGAGGAAGTTGAAAGCCCAGGTGTTAGAGGATACAAACACTGGTAAAAAAAGCTGTCATCTAGACTCTTCTGTGAAAATATTCACTACATAATAGGCCAACCTCCAAGAAAGCAAAAGAAGTCATTCTATGCTATATATGTTATGATACAGTGATACAAGAAATATAATCTTAAATTATATTCTTTCATTCTGAAAGCTAGAGAATAAACCCAGGTAAATGTCTTGGAGATGAAATACGATTTATGTGAAGAACTGAGAATGACTTATTTATTAAAAATTGTAATACAAATATGATTGGAAAGATGTTTTCATGAAGAGTTGACACAATCTGTGGTATAAAATTAAATTCCAAATGCTGAAACAATCTCTAAAGACTATAAGCATCTTTAAACACACTTGGCAGAAGCTCGAATATCATATTTCTCCTGCTTATGTTTTATATCTTTGTTTTAATATTAGCATATATAAAATACTCCTACAGATAAAGCTTTTGTGTAAATAGACATAGAAAGCAGACATGGGTGACAAGTTAATTTCCTGAGAAGCAAAATACACAGGAAGTATTTCTGGTGTAATTAGTCATATAGGCTTTTTCTGGGTAAAATCAGACATGTTTAATCATGTAATAAGTACTGCCATATAGGGCTCTGTTATTATTTTTCTTAAGTATATTGAATCCTTAATGTAAAATGGGCTCAAAATTTACTCACTTTGAATATTTAAATCCTCAAATGTTTGTTTTCTGTGAGAATTCTCACAGACGTTTTATTAAAAGGAATTTTTTATCAAAAGGAAATTTTTGTCCTAATAAGGAAGAATTGTAAGCAACCCTGCAAGTTACTTATATGGGAGAAAATCCTTGTTTCACCTGCAGTTCCCTTGCTTAGAGAGGCCCTTGTATGTGTGACCTCCCTCAGCTGCACAACAGCTTGTCAGCCTTTCTGCAGCCCCTGCTGCCAGTCTGAGCCTCAGTGATTCCTGCTGCACAGGTTTTCTAGAAATAGAAGGGTATAAATGAAATCTTGCCATTCTCACAACCAGGTGTTTGGAGTGGCAAGATGGCCTGTAGGAGAGTTGCTGATGTATCCTGGTGAAGTTGTGTGCTTGATTGGTATTTTCTGAGGGCGATTGCCCCCAGTGTCAGCACATCCTGTGGCAGCAACATACAACTCATGAGACATTATAACAACTCCATTAGCACGTGTTGGGGTGGCTGGTCCTGCTGCTGTACATCTTAAACTATGTGATAAACAATATAGGAAAATAGAGCTTGGAGGGAGAAGCTGAAGGAAATAGAATTATCAATATAAAGACTTGTTGGCAGTCATGCCATCTTCCCCTTGCCAAATGGCCACAGTCACCCACAAGAGCCTCCCCTCTTCTCCTCATCCCTTTCCTGCAGTGAGTCACTCCTGCAGACATTACCTTTGTTATTCTGTTAATTGAAGAATGACACTGTATTCTCTGGTTCTATTTCATGTTTACCATTACTTCTGGGAGAAGTCTGTCTAGAAAGCTGCCAGGAGGAGAGGGACCAGGGGGTGTTGGTCGACAGCAGACTGAACATGAGCCAACAGTGTGCCCAGGTGGCCAAGAAGGCCAATGGCATCTTGGCCTGTATCAGAAATGGTGTGACCAGCAGGTGCAGGGAGGTGATTCTCCCTCTGTACTCAGCACTGGTGAGGCCACTCCTTGAATCCTGTGTTCAGTTTTGGGCCCCTCACCACAAGAAGGATGTTGAGGTTCTGGAGTGAGTCCAGAGAAGGGCAATGAGGCTGGAGAACAGGCCTTATGAGGAACAGCTGAGAGAGCTGGGGGTGTTTAGCCTAGAAAAGAGGAGGCTGAGAGGAGACCTCATTGCTCTCCACAACTACCTGAAAGGAGGTTGTAGAGAGGAGGGAGCTGGGCTCTTCTCCCAAGTGACAGGGGACAGGACAAGAGGGAATGGCCTCAAGCTCCGCCAGGGGAGATTTAACCTGGACATGAGGAGGAAGTTTTTCACACAAAGGGTCATTGGGCATTGGAACTGGCTGCCCAGGGAGGTGGTTGATTCACCTTCCCTGAAAGTGTTTAAGGGACGGGTAGATGAGGTCCTGAGGGACATGGTTTAGTGTTTGATAGCAATGGTTGGACTCGATGATCCGACAGGTCTCTTCCAGCCTGATGATTCTATGATTCTATGATTACATACTGCATAAAATTACATATTGTTGCGCCTTTTTTCAGATTTGTAAACATTATTCTCACACCTTTTCAAAAAGCTCCCTATTATTGTAATTATAAACATGTTATGTTTGCACCATCCTAACAAGCAAAATGTGTTACAGAGAAAAAAACTAGCTGTTCTTTTATAGAGACAGAAAGATAACATTTTTCATTCAAACACAGTTTGTTTTAGTAGGGTGTTAGTTCACTGAAGATGACATTATTAACAGCATAACTACTTGAAAGGCTGCAGAAAGGAAGATTGTGTTAGGCTGCAAAAATGTTGTATTTGTGTATAAGCTGATTATTTAAGCCAGAAATTAATGAAATGGGAAACCGATGATAGCATATATTCTCTTCAGTCTCTACAAATTGCAAAATATATTATGGAAATCAAGGTATCGGTCAAAATGAAAGCATATGAAAATAGACTAGTGTTCTAACTTCCATGTACAGCAAGGAAAACATGAGAAGACGACAGCCAGCCTTTGCATCAGGTATCCTCTCTATGGATTTCTGTATGTATGTGTGGTCTGAGGGTATCATCCTTGATGTGAGTGCTGGAAAAGCCGAGATTAGAAACTCATGAACTACCTGAGAGTACTTTCCTTTCTAGATTTGCTTTGCAGTTGAGTTCCACCTTTGAAGAGATCCATGTGCCTGGAGATCACAGAAACTGAAAACTGCAGACGTTTAGAATAACCTTGAGCTGCTTGTAGCCTTACTGCTCCACAGTCTATAAGGAGCCTTGCACTAATGAAGAATCTAAATGAGCTGTAATTGTCTAGGCTATTATTAAAGAAAGCCAAGGATGAGAGAAAAAAACCTCAGACTTTGTCACCTACATGCTTCTTTCCAATTCTAACAGCTCCTTTAGTGCTTTTCTATCTGTTCTCTCTACGGAGTTTTCTATTCTTTGCTGAGTTTCCCTTTCGTGCATTTGATTCTCTGCTGTGCTAGATGCTCTCTAAGTGACACATTCCAATGACAGGCACTGAATGTGACAGCCAGGCTGTATCTAGTCATGAAATGCTAGACACTTGACAACATCTGAAAATATTACTCTTGCTCTAAAAACAATGTGAAGAATTTACTGTAGGTGAATGTAACAAGACTGATAATTGACTGAGAATGATGAATTAAATAGGACTACTATTCTTTTGTATTGTGAAATATTTTTTTGGTACTGTGAAGCATCTTTAGGAGTAGTGGAAACTGAATTTGATTCTGCAGAGTTTTGCTACTTTTAAGATTATCTGAAAGGATTATTTGTATTTCTAGCAAAGCTATGGGAAGCATATAACGCCGGTAGAGTGGAGTTAGCTTGAGATCCTGTTAATCATGTACTTGGCATCTGCATTTTTAGGACAGCACATACTTGCGTTGTTTGGGCCCATCAGTTTGATTTGCTTGAGGATTCCTGAGAATAAAAAGGCTATATATAATTTTAAGATAACATTTTCAGATGAAGCTCTGTCAGATTCAATGGGCAGAAGTAGATAAATTGGGCTACTGTGTACCACTTTGTGGTTTTAATCTTGGAAAATAATAGATTACAAAAGATCAAGAGAAATTGTCTACAATTTTATAGTTGCTATAGTTGCTTTTAGGTGCTCATTCAGCATTATTTTTTCATGATATTTAATTTAGATGAAAAAAGAAATCATATTAAATTAAATTTACACAATTTACAGAACATACTGCTTTCTAGGTCGAAGAAAATAAACTAAAATTACATTCTGGAAATACAGTTTCCATAACAATATTGGAATTCTGATGTTTAACAAACAAAGAACAACCTAGCTCTCTCTCATGAAATCTTCAAATAAAATGTTATATCCATGCTTACACAAACTACATCAGTGAAAACTATATCAGCAGCTAAAGCCTGTAAATATCTCACCAAGTAAAGAATGCACTTACTATGTCAGCACGATAGCCACAGCATCATTTAGGACACTTTCTCCAAACAGCAGTGCGTACAAATCGGCATCCACGTGCAGCTCATAGAAAATAGCAAGGACTGTCACTGTATCAAGACAAAGCAAACTGAGTTTGTTTTCTTCATATTCCTCTGGCAGTTCAGGATATAAATCAGTTAGAATATGGGTTTTGAGAAATTCCGTCCTATTTATTACCTAAGTGGATAATAAAATACTAAAAGGGATCAACTGAAGTATGTAAAACTAAATCCAGCAAGTCTGTGAGTTTTCATGCTTCAGCTGAGTTAGGAAGAAACTTTTCTTCTCACACAGAGAAATGTTCATAAATACAAATGTCACAGCATATTTTAATGTGCATAAAGGACTTTGATCTTTTGACCAAGGAGAAATAAGAATGCTGAAAAAACTTGGTTTTGTCACAGACTTTGTGTGTGATGAGGAAATCAGTTTGCCTCCTTTAAGAAGGGCGTAATAATGCTTACTCATCTGTTATGCGTATTTACTAAGGAACATGCATAAAAACCTTATACCCTGTCTCATCAGCAGCATCTCATAGTGATATGTAGTGATAGGAATAGGGGAATGGATTTAAATTGGGGAGAGGCAGATTTAAACTAGACATAAAGAGGAATTTCTTCATGATGAGGGTGGTGAGGTCCTGGTACAGGCTGCCCAGAGAATTCATGGCTGCCCCATCCCTGGAGGTGTTCAAGGCCAGGTTGGATGGACCTTAGTCAGCCTGATCCAGTGGGAGGTGCCTCCGCTCGCGGCAGGGGGGTTGGAACTAGGTGAGCTTTAAGGTCCCTTCCCAAACAATTCTATAATTCTATGAAATAGAAGAAAATTGTGTGAGCTGAATTTAAACTGAAGTTGGGCAAATAATTTAGATACACATCCTCAAGGGCATTTAGACATTGGGCTCATATTCAGGTAATTAAGTGCTATAGATATTAAAGGATGCCTCAGCTGTTTAGTGTCTCAGTTTCCTTATCTGTAAATAGGGGATAACAATCTTTCCCAAGATCTGCCTTGCACTTCACAATGTCCAAATGAAGGCAGTTATCTGTCGTCTTTGTTGATATTCTTATTCTCTCTTTCACTGGACAAAGCAGAGCTTTCTCTTTTCAAACAGAAAAACAGATGATCCGATGGGTCTCTTCCAACCTGGTTGTTCTATGATTCTAATTTTAAAGTTTCCAATTATTTGTATGGTTAAAAATTACATGGTCATTCACTGTTTCACTCATGCTCGTTCTAGTAGATAATTGTGCAATTGGCTCAGTCCTCATAACCCAGGAATCTCAAAGATTAGGATTGCCCCTGGGATGCCATGTTAACATCTGACATTTCAGAAACGAAGATTTTATACTTGTATATTGAAATGACTGCTGATAATTCACAACCACCCCATGAACAAGTGATTATGCTTTGTCTCAATAACATTCCTTGAAACTTTGAAATCATTACTGATAAGATTTTCTAAATAGCACTTAAATATCTGTGTAATCTAAAAATCAGGTTAGAAACCTAAAATAGATTCTTAGTTCTCCTTTGAGATGTTATGTCAAAGTGATCTCTGTTCATGTGTGATCTTTCAAGAATTTTGGAAGTGTTATTCTACAGCAGATGATTTAGGAGATGTGTGGGGCTGAACATTTGCTGATACAGCTATATTTAAGTCAGCTACTTATATTTAACTATCCTGGTAACCTCACCCATCTACTCCCAGTGCAGATATAATTTAAACTAGGGAAAGAGTTATTTTCCCAGAACAGCTCAAAGGTGTCGGAAGAAGTTTTATTTGCAAAACATATTTTCTTGATTCACAAAGATCTCTGTTCAGGTTTTTTTTTCTGGATTTGCAATGTTACTCTAATGAGATAATTGTGGATCCAATTTAGTCTTCCATTCTTTGATGTCAAAAGCATAACAACAGACTTGTTTTCTAAAACTATTTGCCACTTGCTGCTTTTGCTTATTAGCTAATTAGTTTGGGCTCACATTAATAGTCCCTGTGAATGATAGAAGGAAAAGAAAATAGTAATCAAGGTTCAATGTACTGTCAGTATGTATGTGTAGTAGGCCAATTAGAGAGATGCCCACGTATTCCTCTGCTGCCTAAGAAAACAACAGCTTTCTCTTCTTGCTTTCTCTCCCAACACTGCCCCAAAAATCTGATTTAAAATCTTTTCAAATGAAAGAAAAAATAATAAGGAAAGCAACACAGCAATGCATCCATTGACTCTTCCGGGAGAGACTCCTGATTCACCCAGTCCTCAGAAAACATTTTCTATTTCAAATCCTCCTCCCATCCACAGTAGAGGTTATTGGTTCTTTACAGTACTGCCTGTCCCAGACTGATGAATTCTGGTCATTGAAGGAAGACCACTACCAGTATCTGCTCTGTTCCCTGGTTTGTTTGGCCCAGGACACAGCAAGTTTCAGACAAACTACTGCTGACAGATATTGATCTAATCTGTTTTTAAAGAAGTGAAGTGATGCTGGTTCCACAAATCCCAAAGGAGACTACCCTGCTCTTCAGTATTCATGCAATTTATAAATGCAGTTATTCCTGAATGTCTAACCTAAATCTCCCCTTCTGCTCAAGTCTGTAATTTCCATTCCTAGCCTAATGACACATGAATAATTGGTCACGTTTATTCCCTTTTTATTTCCAGCAACATTTTTCCTATTCAAAGACTCATTTCTGACATCTACCTAGACTGACTTTCTCCTTTCAATCTTCTCCTTTCAGTAATGTTTTCTAGCCCTCTAATTACTTCTAAGTAGTCCATATATTTCTTGAAATACAGTGCCTCAAATCGGATCCCAGTACTGTAGAAGAAAATTGCTGTCAAGAAACAAAGTGAAAAGATGCTGTAGAATATGTCTACATAAATCTCATTTTCCTTTTTTTTTTTTTTTTTTTTTTGCTATGTATTAGTACTGATGACTCATTTTCAGGTTGTAAACTTGAAATTTTTTCAGTAGTGAATGCTCATTTCCTATCTTCTGTCTCTGAAGCTGATTAATTCTAAGTGTAGTGTTTATCCTTGGAGATTTTAAATCACTGCAGGAATCATATTAAGCTCCAATCACGTCATAGAACCATAGAATGGGTTGGAAAAGATCTCTGAGATTATTGAGTCCAACCGTGTCTTTCAAAGGGTTTGCAATCTCCTCTCAGCATAGTATTACACATTAAAGAAGCATCCTCTACTGCGTTAACCAACTCATTAATGAACATGTTAAGTAGCATCTGTAAAAGAGCAGAGAACTGCATAATCTTTAGCACTGCCCTCTCCTCCCCCGCCCCCCCCATCATTTAAGGGTTCAATAAAACATTTTCACCTTTTTTTTGCCAACCACTGTCTGGACATTTACTCAAGATCACATTTTCTGTCATTAAATATGAGAACCTACAGATATAGCTCTACATGGGCAAACTACAAGATGTTTCTGCTACAGAAGAAAGATAATTAAAATGACTCTCTAGACAGAATAATACTCTATGAATAGTCATCATTGTCTGAAGTAGTTGTATCAGAGTTTGTCTGATGGTTAAATCAAAAATTCAAGAGAATTGTTTTAGAAGTGCAATATTTGCTACCATATGCAACAGTGCCACATCTAAGCTGTGCAAACTTTCAGATCATAGGCACAACATTGCAGCAAGTACAGCTTCTCTGGCTTTCTGAAGGCACTTTAGAGGAACAGTAAGTAGGGCTTGGTTTTTGTGTGGCAACTACTTGCAAGACCTGCATAATTCATTGGATACAATAGGTATTTTAAAAATACCAAACTCCTGTTCATGAGAGTACACAGCATCTTAATCTCTCATTCCACTCTAAGCAAAAGAGGTCAGAGAAAGGCAGCTAAAGAGCTAGGTGGCTAGGACAGGTAGTTGGAAGACAGTGAACAAACACCTTTGATGGAAGTAGAAAACTGACACAAAAAGAAAAAACATGTATTACAGCTCCTGACTCAGAAAGGGCTTTGAACTTCTTCAAAAAAATTCACTGATGGGAAACCTGAAATAATGAAATGTCTAACATTACTTGTGACAAGAGAAATCGGATTAACTTCTTCCTTGACTACATTGGTTGAGCTAATATCTACTAGATGCTAAGCCTACCATAATTTTAGTTGTACCCAAGTCAGAACAAGCGTCTATGGAGCTGGTTTGTGAAAAATATCTTTTGACACATGTAAAAGCAAATTGGCTTGGTTTTAATTCCTGTAAAAAGTGTGTATAACTGAAATATCAGCAACCTACAACAATCCCTAAGCTAACTGAATCCCATGCTGCTTTGCTGTTATCTTTGAATAGGGATCTCAGAAAATAAATAAGACTATTATATATAATGCTAGTAGTACTGTACCTCAATCTTTTGGCTAGAACTATTAATATCTTTCATAGCTCATGGTCCTAAATTCTTTTAGGAGGGCAACATCAAACTGGAAGAAAATAAGATGAGAGAAATCTCACTTATATTTCCCATCCATTTTTCTCTTAAAATAACAATTCCAATTTTTGTTATAGTCTCCTTGCTCTACCAATAAGTCATGCCGCTCACAGATTAGTTCAGTGGTGAATAAGAAGGAAGCATAAAATATTTTAATGAAAAAGACATTTATAAACAGTCTTATATAACTAGTATATAAACTATATTACCTTGCAGTGTTTATAAATTATGTTTCTTAATGCAACCCCCTGTGATTTTATGAGAAACAAATAGCTCTTTCTAATAAATATCCAATTTTATCAATAAGAACATCAGCACAACAGATCTTCAGTTCGTCTGTAACCATGGTAACTTCAAATAGAGAAGAGTCTTGTGATTATCAATATGACCAAAGGTAAGGGAGCTCATATAGCTCAGGAATAGCTGTGCTGTAGCAAACCTTGGGAAGGTAAATATGTTTTCTATGCTTGAAATGTCAGAAGTTAAAAAAGGAGTGCTAAAGATACATGAATGCCTTTGGACTGGAAGGTCATCACACAGAAAGTGCTAACGACAAAAGCTAAGATACACTGCCGAAGTTGTACTTTCTGGTTATTTAATGGTGGCTAAGGTAGAGGTCAAATCTTTTCTTTCATGTGCCCATTTTGTTCTGTCATTCCTCTTATTCCATTACAATCCCTGGTACCCTGAAGCAGCCTCCTGCTGGGGCTTATTACTGTGTCCTGCCTTTCAACTGCAGAGGACAGTTGTTGTCAGAATATCCTTATCCATGCTCACACAGAAGAGTCCTCAAGTCTCTGATGCTCGAGGACCAAGAGCTGGGGGCTCCATTCACCACATCACCTTTTCCACAGTCTCTTTGCTGCTCCTGATGAGCAATGCATGTGCCAGAACATAAGGAGGAATTGCTCCATTCCTTTTGAAGGGATCGTTCCCTTTTGATGGGATCACAAACCTTCCAGAGTCAGGTTATATTAGAAATCAAAACACAGTACTGAGAGATGGGAGTCCCTTTCAATAGCAAAAGAGTTAAATCTGTGCTGTTTTACACAGATGAAATAATAAGAAGAGATGATTTCCTAGACTACACAATAAATTACACCTATTAATTAGAATAAAGAAAAATATCAATACTTTTGTGATGATTTAAATCACAGACTAATGAAGGGACAATTTGGTAAATTTTAAATTATATTACTAAAAATTAAACCCCTCACCTGAAACCTTGAAATGAGAAACTTTTTCTGCTGAAAATGAAAGGAGAATTTTCCTGTAAAATTAATTATTCATTTGAAAGTAACCTTGCTTTGTCCCTAAAGTTTATACTTTTTTCTCCTAGAGACATCAGAGGTTTTTGAGGCAACACTAAATATCACAGATGTTTAGGAGCACAGTCTATAATGCAAAACACAGTCCTAAGTCTACTAAGTCATAAATTCATTTCTTAGTCTTAGTTCGAGTACATATTTATTATATAAGGAACCGATAACATATAGGAACAATCCTTCTGAACTAATTTTATGCAAATAACTATATTAAAAATCATGAAATACCTTTCAAACCTAAAACCTACAGTGTTGTGATGTGATTTCCTTCTCATGAACCAATTTTAGCAACTTTTGGCTGGGAGACATATTTTTACTGCCCTGGTAGTAAAATTTTACATATAATGTGTAAACATCTACCAACTATCTTTACAAATAAGGAACTCAATCAAAACAACTTCTGTCAAGACAACAGATCAGTTTTCAACATCTTTTGAGACTTAATTGCTTTTTGCAGCAAGGGAAATTAAATCTTTTGTTGAAATGAGTTTATAATCCTACACAGTGAAGAATTAAATGAAAAATCAGGTAGCAAATCTGACAGGAATTTATTATTTCATTTTAGGACTTTTATTTATTATTTTATCCTACTTTTGTAATGCTAACAATATTTTACCAGAGACTACTTTTTTAAAAAAAAGAGTCTAGCTGTTATTTTACACCCTAGCATGTATTAGGCTTTCCAGGGACCACATTTTAACTGATTCTGTAATTCCAATGAGATCTTCACATGATTTGAGATTATAATTCAATAGCAAATCATACAACACAGTGAAAGATTTTCAGCAGTGTCTATCATTAAGAAAAAATGTAATTCAAAATTTCCTAACTCTTTGAGGGACTGAATTTTACAGATAGGATTAGTAGAAACACATAATATCTTAGCATATTGTGACTAGATAACAGAGGGAGCAAGACAGCATTAAAAAATCTCTTGGATGTGCAGAGATACTCTACATAGGCAGAAGAGTAATTACAAACAGTATTAATCAATGACGGTTTGTCACAGTAAAAGTAGTTTTCTCAACTGCAGTTAGCTTTTCAAGCCTATTTTAAAATCTGGAAGAAGTAATCCTTGTCACTTATTCTTTCCAGTGCAAGAGGAACTTCTCTTTTTATTCCTCCCTCATGATGGCTCCAGATTAATCACTGGTGATATAATGCTATCATAATCAAAATCAGTGCGTTTGTCTCATGTATTTCTCCTGATAATTCAACACATTCATTTGTGAAGCTAAATACTATTGGACTGGAAAATTGGAAAAGAAACTAAGCCATCTTTAAAACTTTATTCATATGCAATCAGAAAGTGTACTTGGAAGCTGTAAGCAACCTTTTATTCCATAAGCAATTTATTTTTTCCCTAGGTCTTCTTTGTGCTTTCACTTTCTGTGCTTTGCTCTGAGGACAGGCTCCAATCATAGGCTGAATGTTATTAAGGTAGCTGGGGGAGTTTGCACATGGCAGCATATTGGATATTTGCATTAATTTGAGAATAACAATTTGATGCCACTTTTCCAGCAATCTTGCAACAAATGGGTTTGTGAAAAAAAAAAAATTACACCCTATTTTGAAGCCATCATAATGATGAATCACAAGCTCCAAGTCTTTTGTTGAACAATGAGGGCTCATATAAAGAATGGAACAAGTTTGTAGAGCAAAGTTGCTTTCTGTCGTTTCTTTTAATAGCCGTGAATTTGAAAGATTTATTCCTAATATATCAGGGAAGCTTCTTAAATGTAGTTAATATTAACGTAGGGCATCGTGCATCGTAAAATGTTTTCTGTTCCACTGCCTATCACAGTTCAACTGAAAACTGCAAAAATGCATTCTCCCCCTTCAGATATTTTACTTTGTTTCTCTGTAAATAGCACATGGAAATTCTTTTTCCAACTGCTCCTTCCCTATTGTCCCATAGATGCAAAAAGCAATGCTTTGCTTCTAATACCAGAGTGCTCCTATGAACATTTCTAATGTAAGCGAATTTGGAGAGACCTGTGAAACCTCGGCTAACTTTGAGGTTGGCTTTATTTGGGTTTGGGGATTGGGCTAGGAGACCTCCAGACATCCCTTCAAGTAGAAATTATTCTATAATTCTGTGACTCCAAAACCCACTGAGTCTGTTCTCTAGACTTAGGTATTTACTGTAACATTAGGTCGACATGTTTGTATCTGTCTTTTTGGAGTTGTGTTTATCATGAAACATAACATTCAGATTGTAAACTGATACCTTATAAGCAGTATTTATGGGGTCAGATCTTAAAGCTATGTTCCCCGTATCTTTAAACTGGGTTAGATCACACAGGAACACAAAGTCTAAATTATTAAGCGTGAGGTTGCAGTGTTAAAGCAGGTCTCATACAGCGATGAACAGACAGGTGTCCTGAAGACTGGAGAACAACATTTTTCCACTCCCTCCAGCAACTTCATTTCTAAAGTTTTCAGCTAAACACAGGCAAACCTAAAAGTTACTGAAATAAATGCAAAAGATCTCTGCAGCCAATTTGACTTATTATTAGCAGAACATCATATATTTAGCAGCTCTGGGAATGAAAATTTGCAAGCAATGACTTTGTGTATTTCTATGGAACATGCAAACGTCATGTTCCTATTTACACTTCTAACTCTGGAAGAAGTAATTTATTTTAAACAGTTACCTGGGTCTGTGGCAGACATCAGCGACCCAAAAAACAAACAGTCAGTGAAGTGGAATTCCCATCCTTTTAACTGACCAATATGTACCATGGCCTTCACAAAACCGTACATTATTAACCTGTCAGGGGAAAAAGGACATGGGCATTCAGACAGAGTATGTAATACGTTTAATTTACAGTATTAAGCAGCTGCTTACTCTCTTCAGTTTCTTTTAAATAAACGTATCACATGAATACTGAACATAAACTGCTGTCATATCAAAATCCTATTTCCTATTCAACTGTTTGAGTATTGTTTCAAAATGTCACAGACAATTCCAAAACAAAGACTTTTCTGAATTGTTGTCATCTGCTGACAGCAGAGGACAATGCTTTTAGCTGTTTGTTTTTCAAAAGGAAAGATAATGCAAGCTTAAGAAGACATTATTAAGACTAATTTGTCTAATGCTGTAGAACATTAAACAAAGGCAATTCACTATCAGCTCTGTGGCTTGCTCTAATATTTCTAAATGAATTGTTTTGTTCTAGCAGCTTTAAAATGTTAGCTGTGTTCAAAGTTTCAGATAAGGTCTCCAAATGAGGCAGATATTTAACAACTGACAGTGCCAGTGAGGAAAAAAGTCACACTTTGAAACCCACTGGTAAATCCTCCCTAGTTCCACAGGAGGTGTTACCATATAATGGTGTGATGCTACCTGACAGGTATTCTAACAGGAATATTGAAATGTCTCAGGAAAATAAAATACCTTGTTGTTAGAATCTATAGTAGATTTTTAAATTATTGTATATTTCTAATCTAGTTAATAAAAAACCCCATTGCATTCAATACCTTTAAACACCTTAAAATACCTTTAAATTGACAACTGTTCTCTTCTAACTACAGACTAAAAAACTGTTTAAGCAAATCTACAGACGTTTCCATACAGAGCTACACTTTGCCCTTGGCTGCACTCCTAAGACGTTTCTGAAGTCATCTAAGTACATGAGATCTGAGTGACAGATAAAGTCCTGCTGAACAAACAGTTTGAGTGTTAATTACAAGTTGTTTCAAGATACATTAAGAAGCTGTAGATTTTCTAAAGTGTAGTAAGCTTCCTACATTGGGACAAACAGATAGGTCACCACAGAACTCCACAGTGGTCCGAAATATTTGTGTATGTATTTACAGAAGCTGCCTGGCAAACAGCCATCAATTGTTCTAAAGCAGTTTATCCACCTGTGGGTCTCCTTGACTGATACTTTCTTTTCATCTCCAAAGAATAAGGATTCAAGACCCCTCAAATGACATCAGATCTGGTTCTCAGTTTCACAGACAAGAACTAAGAGAAAATAAAATTCTAAAGAGTTCTAAATCATAGGAGTTACTCTGCATTTTAGAGTGGTAAAACTGAGACCAGACTCTAACCCTGTGTATTCCAGTTTGTAATATTTTATTTTTAAAAAATGCCACTCCAGCTTTAGCTCTGCCTCCAGTGACTGAGATTATTCAGCTGACACAGTCTAATATAGAGTCAAAGTTAAACAATAAAGCAGTTTATCTATGAGAAATGTTAATAACAACCCTCTTTTGAGTACTAGTTGATGATGCAGTGGGACTTTTCCAGTGTATACTGAAAAGTTGGGTCCCAGCTGGATACTTGAACTTCCAATGACAATGATATTAAACATCACTCAGTGCTACGCAATGTAACTGTTCTTAATGGCAATCCAATGTGGAAAGCATTCCCCAATGACAGCAGGACATTAATCCCAAGGAAACACTCTGTACCCATGTCCCTGTTGCTGTTATAAACCAGAATTGAGAAAAATAGTCTTATTGATTTTTGGGGCTGCCTTAATTTCATTTCATACATCAGGATTATATCTAGCAAGTTTGCACCCACCAAGTTTCAGCAAATCTCATTGCTTTATTTATCTTCAATAATCCATTTAATATATATGTCCAAAATAATTATTAAAATAGATGTTAAAAAGTTGTAGGTAAATCAAAGTGTTGGTGACTCTAAGTTTCCTCCAGAATCTTCCTGTCCCATTGGGTGTTCCCAACCCAATGCTTGCTGTTAGCACAGAGTAGGCTATCGACACAAACCAAGTTAACAATATTAGAAGCCCTGAATCTGTTTAGAAGGACAGTACTTTAATCTTTCTGATTTTTGCCTCTGAAATAATCTTTTTTATTTTAGTTTTTTACTTTAGTTTTTTACTTTTCTGCTGATATAGGATACTAGATTTTTAGAAATAAATGTAAGTAAATTCATCAGTAATAAACAGCTGCTGAAGCTTTCTCAGTTGGACTTGTTGATAGTTCGGTACTACAAATAAAATTTGTGAATAACTGGTTTGGTCATGGGCTAGGGAAGGTATCGTCCCTTTATAGTCAGTGCTGGTGAGGTCACACTTTGAATCATGTTCAGTTTTGGGTCCCTTAGTACAAGAAGGGCATTGAGGGGCTGGAGTGTGTCCAGAGAAGGGGAACAAAGGTGGTGAAGGGGTTGGAGCACAGGGGTTATGAACAGTGACTGAGGGAAGTGGTGTTGTTTAGCCTGGAGAAAAGGAGGTTGTAGGGAGACCTCATCACTGTCTACAACTGCCTAAGAGGATGTTGTAAGTGAGGTGGGTGCTGGTCTCTTCTCCCAAGTGATAGGACAAGGCATAGCAGCCTCAGGTTGCACCAGGGAAGGTACAGATTGGATATTAGGAAATATTACTTCACTGAAAGGGTTGTCAAGCACTGGCAGACACTGCCCAGGGAAGTGGTGGAGTCATCACTATGGAGGTATTTAAAAGATGCGTAGGTGTGGTTCTTAAGGATATGGCTTAGTGGTGCACTTGGTAGTGCTAGGTTTACAGCTGGACTCAATGGTCTTAAATATCTTTTCCAACCTAAACTATGCTATTATTTGGAATATTGAGAAAATGATATACTAGAAGAATAAAACTCAGATTAGCTTTGGTGCAGCACACCTGACACTTTCTACACCCAAACATAATTTATTTAGAAGTGTGGGGGGAAACTCATCAAGCCAAAGCAAGTATTTTTCCACTTCATCAGGAAAATAAAAATACCCCATTAATGCAATGAAACACAGGAGAATTCAGAATTTTCCATCTTATGCAAGTCTGGCACTTAGGAAGTGCCTCATCTCTAAAAAATGCTACATACAATGCTGTTATTACACAGTAGAGGAGATACTATATAAATATTTGCCTTGCTGAAGTAAGAACCATCTTCTGGGAAAACAAGCTTTAACTACCCTAATTTCCAATACAATTTGGAAAGTAGACCACATATAATCTCAGTATAACAATGCAAAATAAACTTTAGACTGACAAAAAATCCAAGTAAATAACAGATACTGAAGAGGCAGAACAGAGGTCCTGCAAGGCTTTAATGATTCTAAATACTGCATTGTCCTTACAATTTTGAGGCTGGACTCAATTAAAGTTTGCCCGTGTGAAACAAGGGGGAAGGATCACCATATGCAAAATGTCCAGGTTTTTTAGTGCCACAGTTCTGCTGCTCCTGATCTTTTATTGCCACGTGTTGAGGAAAGGAGTTTGGAGAGCATGTTGGCTGCCTGGATGCTACTAGATGTTTCCAGTGAATTTATTTATCAAATTTATTTATTTATTTACTCTGGGAAGGATGTTCTGAGACTGGGATGTTCTTGAACTAGCTGCTGTTTAAAGGTAGAGACCCTCTCCTAAGGACTGGACAGAGTAAGCTATTAAAGGACTGGACAGAGTAAGCTACTTAAGAAGCTATCGAAATGCTCAGGAAGAGCTTTAGATGTGGCTGAACAGAAACCTACTTTTTTCTTTCTTTTTTTCCTCAAGACTTTCCTTTAGCAGTAGATTGTTTTAAGAAAGGATTTAAAAAGAGAGAGTTAAATTCATTTGGGGTATTTTGGGACGGTCTTGTCAGAAAGTTCTAAATAACAGAGCTTCAATCCAGCATACTGCTGGGTAATGTGTAGTTTTAAAGCAGAGACGAGTAGGTTACGTCTCATGTAGAACAGAACGGGGAGCTGCAGGAAAGATGTAAAGAAAGCAACTGTCAGTTGGCTGGGAGAACAATTTTATCAGAAGCAGTGTGAAGCACAAAGGGATCAGACCACATCTGATCAGAAAAAAGATATTTGAGTCATTGAGACAGGGAAGACGAAAGCCTGGCAAGGTTTTAACCATACAGATGAGAAGGGCTGAACAAGAAACACATCAAGACAATGGCAAGCAGGCTACCTTTGCATAACACAGCTTAGGTATGTGTAGAATATGACAAATATAAGTTGAAATAAACAATACAAATGTCTTATGGTAAGAATAAGCCTGGATAATGCAGTCAGGTTAGAAAACTTCTGCTGAGCTTTGCTTCCTGAAAAATCCTACCCAAATTCTCAGCATGTCTACAGGTACCACAGCACCTATCTCTGCATTAGAGCAAACTGAAAAAACTATGGCAATAAATACAAATAGGCAGGTGCTTTACAGGATGCTGCTTCTTTGATAAGTAACTGTATTCTCACATACAAGCTAAGGAGAAAAACCCAATAAGTTGTGAAAGAATCGTCTCTTCATATAAGTACCAGAAACCACTAACTGAAGATGTACACTACAAGTAGAATATTCTCAATAGACAGCCCCACCTGCCTGATGATTTTATCAGCAGTTGTATGTTCTTCAGTTTTCTTACTCATTGCAACATCTTCTGAATCTCACTGGTAAGGGTCTTTATTGTGCTAAAGGCTTAAAAAGCATAATGCCATATTTAAAGTGTATGTGCACTTGTGCTGTGTAGCAAGAATGAGACTTGTAATTCCAATCTTTCTTGCCAAATACATTTTCTAATCTGTAGGGAACTTTTCATCTCATATTTTAACTCCCTGAAGAATCTTACTCTATCTAGACATGATTATCTTGTAGCCTGAAGCCAGCTGAATAGCGCAACAGATCGTAATCATACAAGCAAAAGACGAAAAAAACCCTGAGTTGCATTTCTGTCTTTTCACAAGGAATAGCAACACTAATAAGCCAACAACAAGAAAAGTAGATGATTTTATTCTTACTCATGTATGAAGCAACATAGTGATTGACCAATATCACAACACTAATAAGTCACTATTCTAAATTGAAAGTATATGCTGAAATCATGAAGATTAGAGATGAAAATGAAACACTCATTCTTTTATTCTGATGTTTCTATTTCTACCTTACCAATATAATCCCACAACTTCTTCTGTATAATGGAATGCTTTGCATCAAGTGTTTTGGCTACAGTTTTTCACTATTTCAAAGTGCTCCATGTACTCGTATATTTTTTTTTTCATCACCGTTTAAATCAGTTTTGTCACTAGAAAGAATATTATCACAGGCTTTTCTTCTATAAATCATTTGCTAACTAATCAAAGCAAGAGAAAACCCCGGTGAAGTGTCTCAGGTAGCAATAAACCAATAGTAAAGTTACCGTATGCTATTCTGTATAAATCACAAACAGAAACCCCCTTTGGCTATAGAAATAACTAGAAAACAGAAGAAGAAACTGGCTTTACAAATCCACTGCATGTGTAGTGACCTGAGGCACAATGTTGAACAGCTGCCTAGTAGAACTATATGCAAAACCTTAGCATCTATAGGTCTGACAGACACTCAAGTGAGCCCAGCTGTGACCCTGGGAGAACACGTGGTGATCTAAGAAGTGCTTTACTTAGCATTTCTCAATTATTAATTGAAAAGATCTACCACCAACGTTCATTTTTAGTAGTCTCGGATTGTCTTCTGTTTGCTTCTTAAATCAGAAGTTTTTGTGGGAAGGTCTAACGGAGAGAAACACACTTTGCACCTCAGAGATATGATTTATGTGAGTCTGAGTAAGAAGAGCTGCATTTCAGTAACCACGATGCTATAGGTAGCTTAGCTTGTTAGATATTCCTGTGGTATTGGACTTCTGGGAAAGCGATGGCTGTTCAGAGTTATCCAAACAATCAAGCAAACAGATACTGAATGTGGATGAAAAAAATCCAGTCCAGGTTTCTGTGTATTTCAACCAGGGGCCATTGCCAACAGAAAAAGCGTAGATATCATGAAATACACTTCAAAATGTTTACCTTAGGTTTTACAAACTACCTGTGCTGGTACAGGGCCAAAGTGAGAGACTGTCCTTACACTGAAACCGGGAGAGATCAGCTGAGACACCTGCAAATATACTCAGTCATGTGTTTCAGCAAGTGCGTGTGTGCAGGCTGGCAGCAGAGGTGTGAGCTTATCTGTCCTCGCTGAAAGGAAGCTCAGAGGTTACTGCCTTTGCTATAGCTGCACCTTCTGCTGTATTTGCAGGGCTGTCATGCCCAAGTAAACCAAGTCCTTTCATTTTAGGGAAGACCAATCATACCTGTTTCATGCTTTAGGACCGGCTTGAATAAAGCTAGGCAGAATGCTCGAGTGGTCAGAAAGCCTGATTGTCTGAGTCTTTGCTTACTTAAGAGCAACCTCTTATGCAGTCATGCTCAAGAAAGCTACGTGTCAGTATGAATTTCTTTTTCTTTTTTTTTCTTTTTTTTTTTTGGTTTGTCTTTTGTAGTATATTTGACCATGGAAAATATAGAGGGGCTTTCCAATAAAATGGAAAAAACCATTTTGTCCAGGTTCAAAATGTCAAGCTGCAATTGCAGATTTTGCTAAATAATACCAACAATGAAGCAACAGTAAATGAGGAGTGAAAAAAAGGGACTAAGGTGTGGACCTGCTGACAAGTTAGTTGAGGTCACCAGACACAGCTGCAAACTCTCAATAAATGATATTGCAGGTTGTTTCTTTTTTTAAAAAACAACTACTCTTTCTTTCAGACTGCCTTTCAAATAGCCCTTACTGTACTACAGCTTTACAGTGCTCTGCATCAAAGACATACAAACCAATTCACACCGCTCACAACTACACAATATTATTTAATGCATTTTTAATAGTCCTCTAATGACTGTAACATAGCTTCAGGATCCCTGTTTTCCTGAGCTCCATTTAAATCAGAGCCATTATGCATTATATACATAAAACCCGAATCTCTTTGCAATGAAAACGCTGCACTTGATCTTTAAGCGATTACTAAAATCTCGTAATTTCTTGGGCAAATGAGCCATGAAACTGTCAGCTGTACTGTGTCTAAATCATGGTGCCACTGAATATTTTATTGCACTAGAAAGATTTAAACATTACATCAACTCTTTACTCAGTATTATTAATTGAAAGAGCCTGTGATAGAAAGTGAATAATTGACAATCTTGCACACATATTTTGAGACAGATATCCTCTTGACAGTAAAAATAAAATCTAAAAAAGACAAGATGTAAGATTTTCCAGATATAATAATGGTAGTGACTTCCATACAAAGACAGAAGGACTGAAAATAGCTAGTTTATAGAGGGAAAATCAGATAGTGCTGGTATCACCTACAGGAGTTAAAACCATTGTACTTAGATGTCAATAATTCTGAGTTCTCAGATTACACAACTGTCACACTGAACTAAACCAAAAAGTCAGTCAGGGTACTAATCAACTGGATAATTTAGTCAGCAATGAATTTAGTTCCCCAATTAGTTGTTTCAATGATTACCATTCTTAATAGTAATCATAACATGCAAAGTTATTTCTTTTTCTTCAAGATGTCCATATCCTGATTAATTTGCCCTGGTCAGTACATATGAGAGTTTTGTATGTTCAAGAAAACTTGTTGCAGCCAATTACAGAATCACCTTCTGTAAGACAAATTTCTAGTTCTCAGCTGAGCGGGTGCTTTGTATTCTGAAATGTGAAGACCCCTAATCCCATCTCATTATCAATACAATCATGTAACTTTATTGAAGAGTCTACTTAATCCATGGCTTTAACAACATCTGAGGCATTAAGTATCACAGATTAGCTACAGACCAAGAACAAAAATTTCTATCTGTTTTCTTCACCTTTGAAGCTTCAAATGTGCTAACCTTTAATATCATTGAGTATCACCTCATGATTATATTGACAGGGGGATATAGAAGGATCATTCGGTCTTATCTTTTCAACCTCAAGAATATTCCCTGACTCAAAAAACTTTTATAGGAGTTTTCTTCAGAACTCTTCAGGTAACAGCACAACCCTACTTTCAGAAATAGGTTTCCAGAGAGTTGAGAATGTTAGTATAAAATATGGTTCCAGGGCAAGCCTTCAAATGACACAAACCGGAATAATTAAAATTGGGGGGGGGGGTGTTGAAAAAAATCTGGTTCAGCAGAAATACAGAAGAAAAGTATTTTGAGTCAGGGAAGTGAGAACCAATAATGTTTTAAAGTCCTTCAAGTACAGAGCCATTGCTAGATGCTAACCCTCTATGAATCTATGTGGAAGACAGACTCATACTTCTGGTTATTATTTGTGTTGAACAATTTAATGAGCAATTCATCTGTTTTCTAAGTTTCAGAATGGAAACCCTCCAAAGTTTATGAAACGGCAATATTTTTGCCCCACATTTAAAAACAGAATCAGAGAATTAGAGAATGAGTTGAGTTGGAAGGGACCCCAAAGCTCATCCAGTTCCAATCCCCTGTGATGGGCAGGTACACCTCCCACTGGACCAGGCTGCTCAAAGCCCCATCCAACCTGGCCTTGAACACCTCCAGGGATGGGGTAACCACAACTTCTCTAGGCAACCTGTGCCAGGGCCTCACAACCCTCATCATGATGAATTTCTTCCTAGTGTCTAATCTAAATCTTCCCCCTTCCAATTTAAAGGGGTTTCCCCTCATCCTGTCCTGCTCCATGGCCTTGTAAAAAGTCCCTCCTCAGCTTTCCTGTAGTCCCTTCAGGTACTGGAAGCTACTCTAAGGTCTCCCCAGAGCATTCTTTTCTCTGGGCTGAACAACCCCCAAATACAGTGAAAATGTTGAAATTTACATATAAAAGACAAAAATATTTTTATTTAATATTTCCCATAAAAATACATAAACATGATGATCTTATTTGCAAGGACCTGTTACAGTAGGTTGTCACTGGAGCACCTGATGTTCCCTTAAATATGGACTTGTATTACCATGAAAAGATAATTACAATCAGTTTGTGATTTCAGAATAATGTAAATTAGATTAGAGAAAAACCTTCTGTACAATAGGGCATGAAATGAAGTACAGAGAAACATGTTTGAAACCATCTCAGCATTTTTATTGGATTAGCTCAGTCAAATAGTGATACAAGTGCTCAAGAATCAAGAAAAGAGGAATTCAGACCTATACCATAAGTGAAGGTTGTCAGGCACCCTAGGTGGATGTTTTGAAGTGCAGTTTTGACATGTAAAATACATTGTTGAAACAGTTGATTGTTTTTAGGACAGACAGGGACCTTGCTAAGGCTTGAATGTTGTTAGGTATATCCCTGGGTTTGGTTCAGTCTCCCACAGAAATAAGGGACCCAGGAATATCAACCCCATGTTTCATGTTTTTAAGTTAGGGTGCAGCTACCTCTTGGGATATGGTTCAGTCTCGTGCCAGCTTTTCTTCCTTAGTAACTGAAATCCTCAAATTAGACCTCTGAAAATCTGTAAAAAGGGTACAGACAGGGAAAGAAACCCATATAACCTTTAACAAACACACTGAGTTTGGTTTTAAACAGCACCTTTACTATAGCAAACAAGGATGGAGGGAGAAGGACAGGATTTCTTGTGACCAGGCTAGCTCCTGTTTCTAGGAATAGAAGAGAATTAATGTGTGATGATGTTCACTGATCTAGTAAAAAACACAGTTGTTTTCTTGGACAAGAAACTAACAAATTAACTGAATGACAGGCAGCCAGATGGGTCTGATGCGACATGGAAGTGGTGTGATAAAATTCTCAAAACAGGCATCTTCTAGTCCAGTAAATAACTTCCCAAGGTGAAAGTATTTGTCCTGATGTGATTCAGAATGAGTCAGCAGGACATGAGCTTCAAAATACTTACTTGTAGTGAATAGGTTATCTGCTGCTTATACTGCTCTCCTTAATTGGTATGCTGGATAAAAATGTTCTTTTACTACATTAAATATAGCAGCAGATTCCCCAGGCAGCCCACTGTTGTACTACTGTTGAGTTTTTTTTAAGTTAAAATGCTCTTACTTAGTAGCTTTGTGGCTTCTGAAGTAGTAATAATAAAAAATTTGACAAGTACCTGTGTCCTTATAAAGGAGGCGAGTATGCAGTTATGAGTCTGCAGTATTGAGAGTTTTATCTTGCCCAGCCTGCAGTCCCTATTCCTGTATCGTATGGGTTATGTTGTTTGGTAGGTACACAAATATTTTAATCAGAACTTTCACATGGTGGTTTTGGTTCTGTTTCCTAGAACATAGTTCTTCTTTCATTGTAGTTTTGTTATTTATATGTTAAAATGCATCAAATATACAACTTTTACAGCAGTTCTTTAATTAAGGATAATTATGACAATGACAGTGTTGTGCTGATGATTTCACTGTTTCTCTCTGATGCCACAAAACATCTATGGCAAAGATAGCTCAGCTAGTTACAATACCTGAGAAGCACTGGGAACAGGACAGGAGTGAATACTGGTGAAATAAGATGACTTGTGCTTCTACATTCACTGTCCATCCCAGTCCCTATTCTTCAGGCAGCCTCAGGGAACATTTCTGTGTCAGTTACTGGTCTCAAATAAGGTCCCAAAACCTTCTGCTGGATATGTTGCCAAAAATACCTTCCTTCAATCTCAAGAGGGCTTAAAACTAACAGAAAATCCCTTGGGGCAAAGCCTAATTTTAACCAAACACAGTGCACATGAGGCAACTGCTCTTTGTGGAGCATGTGAGAGGTGGGATTGGAAAAGTCATTCCCCTATCCTCTAAATATGTTTAAAAGCAAATGACAAATTTCAGGTAGCGAATGGCAATGCAAATGAAAACTTCCTGTCCACACTACCAAGAACATACTAGATACTCAGAGTACATGATTCATAAACTTCTGGCTCACAGGTTTTAACTTTGTAAAGAGCCCTGTATGGAAATTACTAGTTTTTCATATTTTAGTGGAGTTTACACTGCACGAACCCCCACCACACAGCAGAATATTCTGTGGCTCTATCCTATATCCATACTCTTCCCTGACAATAAACAAGGACAGGTCCCATTTCAGCTTTGGAATTGCCAGCAAATGTGGTTAGTTATTGCTAGTAGAAGGCAGCAGGTGGAAGTTATTGCTTACTCCTAGTTTGTAGGATATGAACCTATAGGATAGTATAGGACTGAACCTCTACCATAAATCTATAGATGAGTTAACATCTACTTCACTCCCTTCCCAGTTTTTCATCTTCTCTCCCCTGAAGGCAGAACAACCACCTAAAGAACTGTATTTTATTTCACTAGCATTAGGATCCGATTACGATGACTTACACAGGCAAAGAGTTTTACCACAGCATTTCTGAACAGGTTGTGGAAATAACATCTTTAGGACAGACTGACTCAATGGATCTCAAGAAGGACACTTTTCCAAATCCCAAGGCCTGCACACACCCAGTTATAGGACAGGTTGTTTTCATTACAGGGGTTTCATAACAGTTTTGTGTCTTGTTCAGCAAAATTTCCCATTCTGCAGAATGAAGGTCGTCAGTCTTTAAAATTTAAAGTTACTACTGTAGCTTTTAGTTGAAATGATTAAGCACAAAATTGGCTTAAATGTTTCCTGGGTGAGGCAAATGAATGATAATTAAATTGATTAAATGGAAATGCAGTTCTGAGGTATTGACTACTTTCACATGGAAAATATAATTTGTAAATAAACAAGGAATAAATGTTTTTGATGAGAAAAGACTGAGATATTTGTGTAAGAGATTTTGACTTTGCAGCAGCTCTAACATAGTGACAGTGGATTACAGGGGATGTAATTCTCAAAT
The DNA here is from genome assembly GCA_033558105.1 of Coccyzus lansbergi. Classification (NCBI taxonomy): domain Eukaryota; kingdom Metazoa; phylum Chordata; class Aves; order Cuculiformes; family Coccyzidae; genus Coccyzus; species Coccyzus lansbergi. Next base: position 1,755,564 of record JAUMJK010000030.1, on the reverse strand, counting down.
GTATATGTAAAAACATCAAACCAGGGGACAAAGAATTTTTGCTTAACTCATGTGAATTATTTATCATATTAAATACCAACACGAATCAGGTAAGCATAGGGGATTTTAAGTGTTATTTTTGATGAGTCAAAACTGTTGTGTCTCCTCTCCTTCACTCAGACTGAATATTGCTCCTAGACACTGATTCCTGTCAATAGGGTGTACATGTGGAGTAACTGCCTGGATTACTTTGGATGTCCATCACTATTCAGTAGGCGTGACTGTCAGTCCATGACACTGCCTTGAACATGTTTTGAACATTTTACTGATATTTCAGTGTTTTAAGAGCTTAGAGAAGAGTGCACTTTCTTTTTTACATGAACAATTCTGTTTGATGAACCATATAAACATTTACATGTCAGTAAAACACATCCCTGTGATAAAATGCTTTAGAGATACAGTGTTTACTAACTTAAATTAACTGATAATATAAAGGAGGAAAGTAAACTCAACTTCCCCTGTAAGAACAAGCTGTTTATTTTGTTGTAAGTTGCTTTTTTTCGCTGATATATGACAACTGACTGAACCACACTTTCCCTTTACATGCTACGTTAGGGCTTCTTCAGCTGAACCAAGGGGCACGAAAGAGTTGCAGAGCTGGAACTTACAAACAAGGAATGATCTGTCCTGCTGTCCAACATGGCTATTGTCCATGTGAGCAGCCTGACAGTTCTGTATCGTTCCAGTCACTTCCTTTTCCTATAGGGATCCTTAACCCAGCCAGGTTACAGCACTTCTGTGCTCGGTGATGGAGACAAAGAGACTCTATTAGAACTCAGAACTATCTACTAATGTTGAACTGACTCTAAGTTTCCAGGTTAGTGAAGGCAGAACAACACGGCTTATTGGGAGAAAAGCAGGTGCAACTTACTCAGATTCAGAGTGAATTTATAAAAATGTGTCATATTATGCAGTTACATTTGCATGAGAATGTAGCAACTGCTCAGTGGCGCTTATCGCTCTGATAAAGCTTGTAGAATAGGGAAGGAGAAATACAGCCTATAATCAAAACTGCAGGGGAAGTCAGGGTGAGAAGAATGCAATGTAACTATTCTCACTAAAATTAGTAAGGACATTGGTGCAAATGTCACTACTCCTGCAAAAGCATGCGGGTTCTGTACACATGCATTATTCAGTGTTGCAGTTCTTCCAGAAGCACAGTTACCCCTGTAGTATTCCATTAGAGGTGAAAGTATCTACCAATCCACTGACACTGCTGTATTGCCTTTCCTACATGCCAGCGCTGGCTTCAACTATTCTTAGCAGAGCTCTCTGCTGCTGTGTGTCAGGACATGGGTGGAGTTCAGTGGATATGTAGTAATGCCCTGCAAGCAGACGTAGGCTTCATGAGACACTGGGAAATATTTTTCCAGCAATAGGGCTGATTAGACATTCACAGCTAAAGCTGAAGCACTGTAGAAATGCAAATAGATTTGTTCTCTGTAATGGCAGCAATTACTGCTGTGCCTCATCCTATAGCTGGATCAAAGCAGCAAGAAAAGGACTGACATTTCTGCATGCTAGAATTGCTTCTTCATTATTTCCATGCTCCCAGGTTTTTATGAATACTGGACAAAGTATTCTGCACTGCAGAACAGACTTTTAGGGAAGCAATAATGAGCTATATGGCCTAACAGCTCTTTTCCTGCTCTAATTTCTGTGCCTCCACAATCTACTTCTTCATTTCATGACTTCAAAGGTCAGAGGAAGATTATATTCCTAAACCAGCAGGACTGAAGAACATTCCCTTCTTGGGAGGACACTTGTATAAAGTAATTGATATTACATCACTGAACATTGGTTACTATGAACTACAGTAACTTTTGGTTGTGATATTACACAGCAGCTGTAGCCAAATTTGTTTAAGACACACACACAGAGAGAGAGAGTTTTAGAGTATCTATTTAGACTTCACTGTAAGCTGTAAATTGCAGAAATCTTTTTCCTCTCTCTCTTTCATCTTATCTGGACGATCACTCACTCAAAGTGCTTGCCAGTTGCAGTTTGTAGCATAGGTTGAACCACAGTTTATGAGATATGGCTCAAATCCCATTAGAGAAGTGTTTCTTAAATCAGGCTGGGCCTCCACAGATGGTAAAAATTTTAAGACTACTCACAAAAGCAAAAAGTGCTTCAGAAATGAGTATACAATTGGTTTTGGCAGCCTGTTGGTGTCGTTTCAAGTACTTAAGTTAGAAAGTATTTCTGGAATTTCTTCACAAAACTTTAAAAATTGGCCTTATGATCTCTGCTTCCTTCAGTTTGGAATTCTTGCTGTGGTAACTTATATAGTATACTTTTTATATCACATCTTCATTTTTTGTTATACACATGCACACGTGCAGCCTTCTTTTGTCATAGCTGTTTCTCCTGTACAATAATCCCTGGTCTATGCTTTGGAGCACTGAAAGGGTTAGAGACATTACAGAATTACTCACACTCATCAAACACCTACTGAAGTCACAGATGTTTGAGCTGCACAAGGAAATAACAATGACAATGTTTTTTCTAGTAATGGAGTCTATGGTAAAAACCCAAACAATATAAAAGACAAGACAGACGAGCACAACAGAGCTGTCTGCAGTTAAGCAACAGCACTAGCAACCAGAGATCAGGGAATAAATCTTGATCCCCCATGACAGATGAAGAAGCCTCAAGACTGGAAATGAATGTAAAACACTCGCCCAGCCTCTGCAGGGGGTTCGTCCCTAGGCCCACCAGCAGCCCCAGCCCATTTGCGATGTGGGCTTTGCCACCCTCTGCTGTACAAATCCTTCCTAGGCAGCAGCCAGTCACTTATCATCCGAGTTAAAACGTTGTTTGGTGCAATTCACATTTGCCAGGGCACGTAACTAAAAGAGAGGGTATCATTTTCTTCTAGTTGCCCTTCACTTCACAAAATGCCACATGAGCTTGGTTCTGGGGGTATTCCCAGCTCCCACTGCAAACCCAGAAATGGAGCTGGCATTTTGTTCACTACATCTTTTTCCAACACTTTGGCTGGTGGCAGCTGGGATGTGACACAGCGTCAGGAGGACCGGCCAGATTCTGCATCAAAGCTTCTGGCCCAGCAGCCTATCTATTGCTACCACGCAGCTTGTGACTTTGGCCCTGCCTCAGGGTGGCTTGCTCCCCTTTTTCCTGCTCGTCCCTGCCCTGTTGGAGCTTAAACCTGATGAATACCTGAGCCTTGTTTACTTGACGGTTTGAAAGACTGTTTGTACCTGCTTTTGCTGATGGAAAATATTTTCAATCTCAAATTAATTTTAGTGAGTATTAGAACTTCTAAAGGATAAAAAAAAAACCAAAACAGATCTAGGAGCTCCATTTGCATTCACTGCAGCTTGAATCTATTCAGTGGCATAGCAAGAGGAACTGCCTGCAACACCTTTCCAGGAGAAAAAGCATAGATGAAAGGAGGAATCATGGCACTAAGGATTTTACATTTCCACTGCACTTTGATGTTCAGCTCTCGCTCCCTTCCCTACCCGAAGCAAGCTAACACCACAGTGTGTGACTACATGCTTCTAAGTGGTTGAATCTGCCTCCAGGCACTCTCCTCCTAGTCTTCCTTGCTACATTTGAATGATCATCTGCCTCCCTAGCATCTGTTCATGAGTGATGACGATCAAGGCTAAAGGAAGAGAAAGGGCATCCCGTTGGCAATTTTATCAACTGGAAATTGTACATAAGACTTTCAGTAATGGGCTAGGAGGAGGAAATCAGGAATAGGGGAGACTATGATGATCAAGTAGATCAAAGAAATGAGATGAAGAGGAGAAAGTAACTCAGACTTCTTTTTAGAGGCAGAAAGCCCTACAGAAAAGGAAGTTTGAAGGCACAAATATCTCAGCACAGCATCTTGGCACTGAACTGTTACACATTCCCTTGAGATAGGGGCTTATATAGTATCATTGCAGCAAGAAGACAGCTTTCCAGCAGAGACACTGGCTGAATAACACTGCAGTGTTTCCATCTCCAACATATTAAAAAAAACCCAACTAAAGATAAACAATAAGTCCTCAAACAAGATTTTTATTAAATGACATAGTTTGTATTCTTTGCACTGTTCAGCTTTTAGCCTGTGGTTGGATCATGTTTTCCAGTTTTTCTTAATAATGAGGCATTAAAAATAATTGAATATGATGTTTTTGAACAACAAGAATAGCCTCAAGTGTGGCATTTTAATTAAAATATCAAAGATAATGAGGTTTACTAATAAATGCAGATCTGATAGCATTGAGGTGTGGCACACCTCTGAAATATGTTTGAAAGACTGTTTGTTGCCTGGCTTCAACCACCTGTTCTGGCTATTACCAAAGGTTTTTGTTCTTGTAACACAATGGGGTTTGCTGTTGTTGAAGAGAGATATGTAGTCAGAATTGGAATAATTAATTCTTTCAAACAGCAGCCTCCCACAGGCCATACCTAATGAGCAGAGGAGGAATAGTTTTGAGTGATGTGGCTACACATGCCTTGTTTGCAGCTGATGACAAGCTGGCTTCATGGTGTGGTATTTTTTTCTCCTCAGAAGAAAAAGCCTTTCTGAGGCTCTGTAGTCTGGGGGGGCATTATCTGAGAGAGTCTGTGAAACTGTTTGTTCTTCATCAAGCATTTGTGGGCAGTTACTGGGAAATGTGTTAAAGTGATCCTAGTGTGCTTTACTGATGTGGCAGCAGCCCACCAGGATGCTTTCCCAGGGCAGCCTCAGGAAAGAACATCTTGGTTTAAAGAATCATTGATAAAAACTGGAATTGGTCTTTGCATTGTATTGAGTATCTTTTACCATTAGACCCAATGGCTGTTTGCCTCTGCCCTGCACTGAAAACCCCTGAACTGACAATTCAGCCAGAGAAAGAGGGTGAATACTCTGAGAGAATGAAGTCAGAATGAACCTTGGGTGATCACTGCCAGCTCTCCTATTACACTGTGTTTCCTACTGGCTAGGCCCTAACATGCATGGATGTGTATTTGGATCCAACAGATTTTCCTAGCAGCCACCTGGTTCCAGGGCAAACACTGAAACCAAAGATAGCCTTCCCTTGCAGTAAGCTTTGATCACCAGTTGACGATGTTCTACTTGCTACTCTAATAACACATCGGTTGTTAAGCTGTCTTTGTTACTCTCCTTACTCTTTTTTTCCCTACTTAATTGCTCCACCAGGAAAAAGTCATCTGACCTTAGCTCCCAGACATATTTAAGAGACAATAACACACCTTTATTCCACGCGTCACATATGCTTCAGCCAGACTGTAGTGCGAGGGACACAGGAGAGAGTGCTCATGGATATTTGTGGCAGGTCCATTCCTAATTATATATATTTCTTACACCAGTGGAGCACAGAAACAGGACTCCAACTGACTATCTAATAGCAACTGATGCTGCCCTGCAGTAACATTAATGCATTGCATGTCAGTGTATCATTCACTGACTCATCTATTTGTTTGGTTTTTTTAAAAAAAATACATATTTCACCCTTGTAATATGTAAGAATTGTAGAGACCATCCACACCACTGAAGAGACAGTTTTACAAGGAGAGGAAGTTACTTCACGTTACTTTCTTGTCTTGGCTTACTAGGAAAATTGGACAAAATTTATGTGCTTACAGTTATCGTTAGATCTTAATTTTTGGCAGGTTTAACTACCACCTTCTCCTCCCATTTATTTTTAAGTGAGCTGTGTGCTCGTGAACGAGTCAGTTTGATGGCCCCAAGGACAGAGAGCATCTGTTTGCCTATAAAGGAAATACAGTTACAACATTCGCTTCCACAAACTGCTCCCGAAAGAGCGCTCCAGTCACACACTTGAGGGGCTAACAAGAGGATCAGGAATGTAAAACCCCTGTCATCTTGCCAGGATTACTAATGAGGCTGCAATTTGCCAGGGAGAGGTTGCAGCAGTAATGGGTTTTGCAGTCTATTCCTTTTACAAGAAGTGCATGGTAACAACCAGTTTGGGCTTCTGAATCCCTTCCAATAGTGCGAGTGTTGCCATAACTAATCTAATTTGTTAGTGATGTCCTTAAATTGTTGTGGTATGAATCCACTAACAAAGTCCGTGCTCAGAAAACTAACTGCAAACATTTGGAAATCAGGCTGATTATTAACATCCTGACAGGAGCTGGGGACAACAATTTCAGCTGAAAGACTCCCTCATATCCACCAAATCGCTAGTTTTCTAATAACGGTTCACCAGAATTGTTTATTTTACTGTGTTCTTCGGGATCCTTGCCCAGATGCTGTTTGAAGAGTTGCGTGTGAAGGCCGGTGGGTGTTTAGGAACTGGTATCTCGAAGGTGGGGAAAGCAGAGAGTGTTCTGGCTGCTGCAGCCTCTGGAAGCGAATGGCACCTGACGGCAGAGCCGGCACCCGTTCGTCCCCAGTCGGGATTGGAGCCATTTATAGAATCATAGAACAACCAGGTTGGAAGGGACCCATTGGATCATTGAGTCCAACCATTCCTATCAAACACTAAATCATGTCCCTCAGGACCTCATCCACCCGTGCCTTAAACACCTCCAGGGAAGGTGAATCAACCACCTCCCTGGGCAGCCTGTTCCAGTGCCCAATGACCCTCTGTGTGAAAAACTTCCTCCTAATCTCCAGCCTAAATCTCCCCTGGTGGAGCTTGAGGCCATTCCCTCTTGTCCTGTCCCCTGTCACTTGGGAGAAGACGCCAGCTCCCTCCTCTCCACAACCTCCTATCCCCCAAACCCTCCCCGCTGGGTGTCCTCCGGCCCCAGGACAGCCCCGAGCAGAAGCCAGCCGTTCGGAAACAAGTTCCCTTGGAGGTAAAACGAAACGTTCTTTTCTCTCCTTCGTATTTTCCTCGACTCATCCAACCACCAGCGCCAGCGCTGCCTTTGGATCAGCCTGACGGCTCTGTGCGGGGCGCGGGAGACACCTGCTGGTTGCTGCCTGTCGCTGCCCCATCCCTTCCCCACACCCTGTCCTAACCCTGTCCCTTCCCTTCCCCCGTCCTGCCTCTGTCCTTGTTCCTGTCCCTGTCCCCATCCCAGACCGTCCCTGTCCCGTCCCTTCCCCACCCTTGCCCTCTCTCTTTCCCAGCCCCTGTGCCTGTCCTCGTCCCATCCCTGCCCTACCCTTGCCCCATCCCTTCCCCGTCCCCCGTCCCTGTCCTGGTCCTTCCTCTTCCCTATCCTCTGCTTCTGTCCTGTCCCTGTCCTTGCCTGTCCCTTCCCCAGGCCCTGTCCCACCCCTGTCCCTGTCCCTTCCCCTGTCCCTGTCTGAACCCCTGTCCTTGCCCCTGTACCTGCTGCTGTGCTGGGTTTTTTTCTCCTCTCCTCTGATGTCTGTGCACAGAAATGCCAGTGGTCTGCATCTTTAACAGGGAAAATAACACAAGAAGGATGTTGAGGCTCTGGAGCGTGTCCAGAGAAGAGTGATGAAGCTGTTGAAGGAGCTTGAGATCAAGTCTTATGAGGAGTGGTTGAGGGAGCTGGTTTTAGCCTTGAGAAGAGGAGACCTCATTGCTCTCTACAACTACCTGAAAGGAGGTTGTGGAGAGGAGGGTGCTGGGCTCTTCTCCCAAGTGACAGGGGAAAGGACAAGAGGGAATGGCCTCAAGCTCTGCCAGGGGAGGTTCAGGCTTGACATCAGGAAGAAATTTTTCACAGAAAGGGTCATTGGGCATTGGAACAGGCTGCCCAGGGAGGTGGTTGATTCACCTTCCCTGGAGGTGTTTAAGGCACGGGTGGACGAGGTCCTAAGGGACATGGTTTAGTGTTTGATAGGAATGGTTGCACTCGATGACCCAGTGGGTCCCTTCCAACCTAGTGATTCTGTCAGACACAGGGCAACATACAACAGCATAATGGGACCACTTAGCATCTTAATAAAACCATGCATAAGGCTCTTGCAGTGAATGCCTGACTCAGGCTCAAACACAACTGATCATCTTGGCCACAGGTGAGGGCTTTTCTGGGAAGATGCTAGAAGGGGATTGTGATTCAGACAGGAGACCAGATTCCCAAGTAACCCAGCTATGTTTGCAGCCCCTCTTGCTCAAACTGTGCTCTCCAATGCTGGTCTCACTGAAGCCATTCCCTCTTCCGAAGTACACAATTTTTTGAGTCACTCAAACATTGACGGCAAAAAAGTGCATTTAAGGTACGCGTAGTTGTACAACAAAGAGCCAGGTGATCAGAGCAGGGCATGGGGCTTTGAAGCTGCCTCCCAGCTCTGACGGTGACACTGTGTGAACAGTCACATCCCTTAACCTGTCAGTAAGTGCACTTTTCCACATCTAAAGTAAGAGCAATATTCTGCTTCCTAGACATCAAGCTGAACTTAAAAGGTATTTTAATATCTGTGCATGAGAAGTTCTATGTAGCAGACAGTTTAGACAGTTAATAATGCTGTGAGGGGATTTCTGTAGGGACTAGATAAGGTAGCATTGTTGGGAAGATAACTGAAAGCTGATTAAATTAAATCACTCACCATGGAAGGACCTCCAGGTGGGAAACTTACTCTCCTGCTGGGTCAAAAAGTAATGATCATTGGTTTGAAATATAGCTTACACCTAGCTCCTAAAGCTGTTCCCTAGAAGTGGATATTATGTTTCATTCAAAATCTGACCAGAAAAGGCTCAGAGGAGCCAGCTCTAAGTTTTGAAGTTAGACTTGCTTTCATCAGGGGACTGGACCTGAGGTCAACTCCACCCTAAATCTGATATTCGATGACTGGGACAAAAGAGTGGAGAAGGTGGAGAAGAGCAATCTCACTCAGGTTGTTGTTTGAAGGGACAGAAATGGAAACAGGCTGTATCCACATCTCAATGAACAACAGAGGGCAACTGTATAAACCAAGTGGCATGATTTGCAAGAGAGTTGAACAACATCAGATAGGTTCTTCTGCCTTCCTAATTTCACTTTATGATTCTTGTGTTCCACAGAGATTACATAAATGCACACTATTTCCCCTCCCAAAATAAAATAAATGACCCCAACCAGGGAACACACCTAATATTTTCCTATGCAGCCACATTTGGGTTAAATCAAATAGGCAAACAGAACTCTGGCAATAATCCCTATGCTTAGTAAAATGATTTTTTCTTTATTTTCATCACTGAGCGAAGGAAGGTGAACAATGCTCTTGTACTAAATAAGTAGGCTACACAAAGACATCGATGGTGCAGTATATAGATTAGTTGCTGTGTCTAGATATGACCTTACATTCTTGTTGCAGTTTCACTATTAGTCATTGCCTTTTTACTGATCAAGTTTTTTTACATCATCCTGCTTGAAACTCACAGCATGCACACAAATAACACAAAATAGATAAAGTAGCCATGGTCCCAGAAAGGTAAAGATCAAGCCCAGATGGAGATGGTGGTTTTCAAGTTTTCAATATTGTTTGCTGCTAAGCTCCAAGAGAGGGTGGTTAGCTGGAGAGAGGTGATGGTGCAAAGAGCAAGCAGCCAGTATGTTACAGAAATGAAAGTGGCTTTTCCGTAAGGTATGGAGCTGGCTATGAACAGAGGCATTTTAAAATCCATCATCAAGTCCTTGCTGCAGCAAGATGTGAAATAACCCCAGTCATTTTTCCTCAGTAAGCGTAGACTCCATATATCAAAAATGGTGAGGAAAAAGTAAAACTGCTGGGGAAGCTAATTGTTGAGTATGGGATGTTGGAATCAAAAGAAAAAGTGGTAGCAAAGTTGTAAGTACAAAATGGCCAAAAAGAATGGACTATGAGCAGAATATGTTCTGTTGTAATGTATGTTGTTTATAGCACTACAGAATTGTAGACTAACTTAGACTGGAAGGGACCACAGGAGAGCTCTAGTCCAAATATCTACTGAAAGCTGGGTTAGGTATGAGATCAAAGCAGAGTGCTGAAAAGCCTGGCTTTGTCTTGTTGATAACATCCCCTTGAAAAACAAATACCCCAGAGCCAGTATATCTTCTTCTTCTGCTTTTATGTCCTCTGTAGCCTGGACTTGTTCTGGGAAAAGGGCATGTACTCTGAAAAGGGCAGCAGACTGTTAGAATATGAGTCCAGAAGGGAGGTCTATTTTCCATTTCACCAGCTGTGTAAAGATGTTTTCCCTGAAAGTTAATATAGAGACTTCCAAATGATGCTGCACGCAAGGAAGGTGTGTTGCTGTGTGGTCTATAGCCAGCGAAGTAGGGCATGGCAGCCTTTGAAGATCACACTGGGTGTGAGTTCTTCAATTCAATGAAAATCAGGGAAGACAACATTAGGAGAGCTATCCAAAACTATTTCTGAAGTAAAAAACTTCAAGTTCTAAGGCAAAAAGGAAGAAATTTCGTAAAAAGCACCAACAAACATAAAATAAACTAACAAACTCCAAACAAACTCTTCCTCCCAGTGTGGAGCTTCTTCTTTGAAAATATCTTGACTCAAATGTTCCTTCCTATTTTGCCACAAATGTTATTCACTTGTTTTTCAGAAGAGTGCATGATTTACATTTTCTTCTGGATTCATGGAGAACATACTGGGTACCAAATACCAAATTAAACATCCATTTGATTTTAGATGAGTCCCCTGCTCTCTGCGGTCCCACACCTTTTGCATTCCCTGTAATACAATTCTTTTAATATCCTTAGTATGCAGTGGGGTTCTTCTGGAAGATACAAATAATTACACCCTGCTGTTCACCACATCTGCTTATGAGAAGAAAAACTGTGTTTTCTGCATGATCAACTCTGCTGCAGTAAACAATGTCAGATGTTTATTGCGAAACAGCTACAAATTCTGACTGAACTTGCAGCAATACACATACTTGAATGTTTCAAAGTACTCTTGGAAGAACTTTCAGCTCTGTGTGGGTGTTCATGGTCTGGGAAACACTATTTTATATCAGTGTCTTCATTTAACACAGCTTCTCATCCCTAAGTTGACAAGTCATGCAAATGAAGAGGCTTTTTTTACTACTTTATAGCTTTTAGAACTGGTAGAACACCCTGAGAGTTATATCTAAGAGAAAGCCTCTTTCCTTTTTTACTCTCAGCAAAATTCCTTCACCTAGATATTACAGCAAGTGTGTATCAAGTTTCTCTAAAGTCACACTTTACTAATCCAAACATCTTTAGACAAAAGCGATAAACTGGAATTACCCTTCGCAGCTGCAGCTGTTGAGCTGACTGAAACAGAATCATAGTAGATTTAGACTGACCAAATAATCAAAGTTACTGCATTGAGGTACTGAACTGCACATTAACTAAACACATCAAACCTCTTCCTGCCAGGGCTGTGTTAGCTTCCCTTGTTTGGAATACTCTGGACAGACAGTCTGATTTTTCAGCTAAATTGTGCCTGTGGAGTTTCCTAAAAACAAGGCAAAAATGGTGCAATACTGCCTCTTGACTAAAACAAAACACCTGCATGCACTCCAAGAGGGACATGAGCAGCCAAAAACCTAAGAAGGGCACCAACACAGGTACGATACCCTTACAAAAGCTATACAGCATTCAAATGATTGTCTGCTCACTAGTTCTGGCTTTATTTCTAGTCATAGGCTGAATAACTGGCTCCAGAAGACTAATAGAAATTATTAAAGACAGATATCCAATAGTTCAGGGATTTTGTCACTGGGAAGGACCGATAGTCTACTTATAACTCTTCCCTCTTTCTCCCTCAGTTAATCTCTATAGCACCAAGATACTTTAACACTCCCCCTCATCAGCTTCTGTTTGTACCAAAAATAAAGCCTTTATTCTTGCCTGTGAGGAGGTTAGACATTTGCTATTTACAGGTGGCATGGGAAAGAATGATGGACCTGGGGTTTTTTTGTGTCATTTGGTGGGAACATGCAGTAGAAAAAAATATTTTAATTAGAAAAAGCAGCTATATTCCTTGTGTATGAATTAATTGTGAATTAATACAAAAGTAATCATCTAGGAAGGCAAGAGCTCAGTTGGTGTAGCAGCAGAAAATCCTTATAAATATATTTGCTTAGTTTATGGAGAGCTCTGTAACAGAGAAGTCTTTTTCTGTTATCCTGAACTTGGCCCCATTTTTCCTTGCAAAAACAGTTTCCAAAATCCAGGAGAATCACATAGCACTGTACAGAAGATTCAAGCCAAACATTTGGTTTTGCTCTGCTGAAGAAAATAGCTACAAGTGTTTAGTTTCCAAGTTGAAAAGTCTATCCACAGCCCTCAGATTAGAAAGAACAGCCAGATAATGACCTCAACACTGCTTCATATCAGCAGACCCCATTTGTATATTCCATTAAGCTTCAGTCAGAAAGTGATAGAGAACACCTCCCCTAACATATCAGTATGTCAATATACCCATATCAATAGTCCTGTCTCATGTTAACATGAGGCCAGAGCAAGCTCACTTCTAGTTGAGAAGAGGGTTGGGAAATAAACTCATTTTTCTGGATAACACGTCAGCCTTTTCTTTTTTGTTGTTGCGTTGGGGTTTTTTAATTTTTTTTTTTTGTTTCCAAATACTGTTTTCTACCTAAAAGGATTAATTGTAAATAGTTGGTGTAAATAGTATGCCAGTAGAAAGTATTTGTCTCCTAATCATTAGAAGTACTTCTTGGTACAAAAGAAAAGTTGACTATTTCTTGCTACTGGACTTCTTAGCAACATTGTTACTAATTCAGCACAGCTTTCCTCCTTTAAGAGGCATAAAGGAAGGTTGTGAAAAGTGGGCAGTTAAGGGTGAAGAAAAAACATTTTAATGTGATGACAGAATCTCGATACCATGGGCATTTGAATGGAAAATATCTACCCTCATAGAAAGGTTATGATAGAAAACCCATTCTCATGCATTTTTTCCCCTCAAAAATAGCTTGAGTGATATTTAATATTTCTTGATATTTCTTTCCTTTTCTCTTATAAAGTTATATTTACATATGTGCATGTTTGTACAGGAAAAAATGTTCTTGTTTTCAAACAAGATTCAGTTTTTGAAAGAAAGAATTTAGAAATATTATATTCTCATCTTTTGCAATCATATGCAACAAACATTTGAATATTCATTTGTAGAATGGTGAGAAATGGTAAGGGAAAGGAGTCTTGTCTTCCTTAGAGAATCAAGTGTGATGACTTAGTCCTTACACTTTAATTTAAATGTCAGAAGAGATTTCCTCTTCCAAGCTGTTAGTCACTGCAGTTGAACAAAGATGCACAAAAGAAATGTTTTGATGGTATGTGATTTCTTTTTCATTAGAAGTTAACTTTTAAGCACTGATTACCATGAAAAAGTCCGATATGCTTATTCTAAAGCAAGCATCCACGCACTCACAGACTTTTGCTGGAATTAATCGAGCTCTAGTGGTTATACAGAAAAGTCCTATCTCTCCAGACAGAGAAGGCTATGCAAACTGAGTAGCTAATATAAATGTCTACATCTTTCCCCTTAACCAGTGATGATCTTGGAATGACTCTTCCTGACACCAATTACTCTACCTTTTTCTGATCCAAATCCTGTTTTTTTATCTCAGCTTTATTGAAGCAAAATTCTCACTGGAGCCACACAGACAGATCAGACCTGGCCTAAATTGTCTGCAAAAACATTTGCTATGTGAGTTGCACACTCAGAGAGCCTTAAATTAAAAAAAAAAAAATCTGGTCTTGCCAAATGTACTAGTCAGGCTAGAAAAATACAAGTGACTGCAAACATGCTGCATTCTGAATATCTAAAATGCATTGCAATTTGACAGAACCCAAGTTAAACCAAGTAGAAGACCACGGATAAAGCCAAACTTTATGAAGTCAGTGCTTCTTCTCATGGGCATTTTGGCCCTGGGACAACTCAAGAAGGAGACCATTTCAGCAATTCTGCAAAGTCAGTATGGCTTGGAGTTGGGGAATTTCTCTTTTCCCTCATGGGATCTGTCTGCAGGATCCTCGCTTGGTGCATAATTTGGCCTAGCAAGGAGAGCATGGGAATTACTATATCTTGCATGTGTGTTAAGAGGCTGAGGACAGTATTACAGCTAACAAAGGCAGGCACCCCTTAGAGCAGTATTTAGTTGAAAGCAATTACATTTCAGCACTGCCTTCACTAGAAAAATCCAATCCCTCTTACTCCTCCTTTCCCTTTCCTCAGTGGGAGTATCTGATTATAGCCTTTTCACTAAAGTTCCACACAGTTCCCCTCCTTGCCAGGAGACACCCTTTCATACAAAAGCAGAGATTTACAAAGTGGAGACAGGCACCATTGTGCTCCATGGCAACTTTTCAGCTCTCTGAATGTTTGCACAATCCAGATGATGTCCTGTTCTGTGTTAATGATATTTCCCAGCTGTTTCTGGTTTACAAAGAGAGGTCTGATCCTTCTTTGTCCTTGCTGTACCCTGCCAGTACAGCAAGCCCCACAGCAGGAGCAAACTGTGGGGTGTTTTGCAGTTCATTGGGGCAGGAAGAATGCAGTCCCTGTGAGAAGCTGCTGATGCGCAGTCTAGGCCTGTGTGTGGATGTGCTGTATGTCTGTATGTCTTGCACAGAGATATTAAAAAGTCACCAGGTTTAATCATACCTATGCACAAAATATTCATCCACAGCAATGCTATCTAGAACTACCTCAGGGTTCTGTCCTTCCTTTTGTAACAACAATTATAGCTCTTAATCCGTTTTCACTTAGGATGTTTTAATTTTAGGACTTTAGATCCCTTCAGTAAAGGGATTTATATCACCTTTCTTCTTTGTGCACTCATTATCTCATTCTCATCCTGACATGTGCATTATGCAAACTTGCTTCACATTCCCATAAACCCTAATTTGTATATATTACTGCCTCCTCTGCCACAAATTCAGTGAGGATGTGTGGTTCTATGGAATACAGCGCAAGGCACAGCACTGCTCAGTGTTTACTCCTCTATGTTAGTGTTCCCTTTGGATTTTTATCTCCAACTATAGGCTTGATCTTAGAATTGCTAGTTGGAATTGTTCCTAATAGGAGCTTTCTGTATCAGGTTCTATCCGCATTTATTCTGCTTTACATAAAATAACATGGATACAGGAATGACGGTATTTGGAATTTAGGCTAAACTCAATATTTTTCTTTCAGTGACCTTACCAAAGCTGCTCTATCAGTTTCCATCTATAAAGGGCAATGATACACGTCAGAGCTGATAAACCAAATGCACATTTAAGATCATCACTAGGCTGGATAGTCCTACTGCTTGTCTGCAGCCTCACAGTGCTGCTAGCAATTTGTTTACAGGAGAAACGTTCAATGGCTAAGACCAGGGAGAGGAAGCATAGGAAGAGTCCTAATGAGATCTGGAACCACTGTCACCCCAGTAATGTGCTAACATTCAGCTTAAATTGTTATAATTATGTAGAATTTTGACTGAATTTGGAATTCTAACCTTATGAGTGCTATTTGCCATTTAAAATGGGTGTGAAAAGAAGCAGCTCCACCAGCCAGCATCATATGGAGATATACATTACTGCAAATAAAGACTTGGAAAAATTAGAGTAGTGTTGCTATCCAAGCTGTGAAGATGTGATCTTCATGGATCTATGAGCAGGCACATTCACTCACCACCACCACCAAGTGACAATGGATAAGTACTTTTGGAGCTCTATGAGAAGTTGTTGAGCCTCACAAAGAAATGAGTAGAGAGGTTTAAGTGTAGGGACATCAAGTTATAAGGCAGAAAATTGCTGTTTGCTAAATTTTGATTGAGCTAACCAAACAGAAAAAAAAATTCCTATCATGCCACCCTGGAAATACATAATCCATTTCTGACTAGCAAACCTGTTCTTTAATTAGGCAAATATTGAAACAAAATTAGAAACTTTAAACTAAGAAGGTATTTTAGCCTGGATTTTTAGCCCTTCTGCATTTTCCCCTTCCTCTTTTTCTGCTGAAACTGTTTAGTCATATCCAGGCTAAATTCACACATAATTCCAGACTGAGGCTTTTTGCATGATCTTCAACTAAAAAGTTTCACTTAGCTTTTGAATTTACTCCAGTTATTTTACATATATGCCACTAAATATGTGTTTCTCCTCCTTTTGAGATTTAAAGCCTTTCCTTTTCTGTTAGAGATCTTCTCTCTGGAAGGAATTCTTGTTAGAAGCACAGAATTTGAATCAAGATAATGGTTCTGTTTCTCAGGACCCATGGTTAAAAATACAGGGTTGTAGAATGCAGTTCATGCTTACATCAGTCACAGAGCAGAAATGAAGGACAATTTCCTGAATGCCCTGGGCAGTTCTTACTATTCAAGAGTTTTGTTTTTTTCATCTCAGCATTCCCTGATAAGGAATTACTTTATCTGTTACATCAATTGTGAAGGTTATTGACCATGCAGGGTCTGTAATTCCTTTAACACTTTAGTTTTTAACTAAAAAAAAAAAAATGCCAAGCACTAACAGTGACTTCAGCAATAATAGCAGAAGGCATTCACTTACCCTATGACAATGCAGGAGATGGCAGTTCCCAAAAAGGCATAGGTTAAAATCGATCCTAAGTTGCGAAAAAAATGTCTCTAGGGAGGAAAGTTTGAAAAAAAGTCTTTTGTAATTCAATCAATAAAAGAACATTCAGACCAAGCTGAAATACTACATCTAGAAGTGCCATTATTTACAACTCCTATCTCCAATGTAATGTAAAATTATACAGGCTACATCAGTTGTTCTGGAAAATACAATTACTGTGATTAATTTTTTGCCTGGTGGAATGCCATTGAAATGCCCTCTTTTACATATCTGGGCAAATGCTTCAGGATTGTAACAGATATTCTCATTGAAAGTACCTGATACAAACAGTATCATAACCCCATCCCTTGAACAAAGAGAGCCCTGATCATCCAGCATATAAACCACAGATAGGCTGTTGCCTACAAGCAACGTCACACTGGAAGTGGTTTACTCTGAAAACAGGAATGCCCAAGTGTTATAAACCACACAATCCAATCTTTGCACAGATGCAGAAAAGGAGCAAACTGAGCTCCATGCATCTCATTTTCTTCCATTCCTCTAAAGTTCTTCTCAAGCAATAGAATTGTTAACTGACTCTTTCCTCTGTCGCTGGCCTGTGGGACCTAAAAAGTAGCAATTGTGTTCAGTCACTTTTGCAATATCAGAAAGAGGCACTTACCTTCTTCAGACTGTATCCTGCATGAAATATAATGGGTGGCAGCAAAATATTGAAGAAGATGGAAGGATCAAATGTCATCTGCCAGAAAGTATAGAAGAAAGGGCAAGGACAAATATAAGATAACATTTAATTTGATGAGAAAGGTTTGCATTGTAATTTCTTATCAGATTAATCTCAGGGTCAGCTTCAATGTCTGCAGGCCAGAATATTATTCTGACTTGTTTTATGCAAGTATTAATGTGTCATTCTTTACTCTTTATATACGTAGAATGCTTGAAGAGTATTCCTTGAAGAAGGAAACCAATGATGCACTGTATTACAGACAACACATACAAGCAGTGTTACCTGTGATAGCATCTGCACTACCAGACATTGAACTTGGCCGTTCCATGTCTGAATTCCTGGTTCAGATATGGACTTTCTGTTCAGTTGCAGGACAGACATATCATCAGTGTTGTGCCTCAATTCCCCAAGTACAGAATGGGGATAAAAGAAAAGGCCGACACAACTAAGCCCAATGTGATATTTGCTTTGAAGCACTATCTATTTAGGCAAGGACAGAGCTTGCTAATATTGCCTCATGAGCCCCTGGCTGTCAGCTAATACATACTTTTGTGAACTACTGCACATGAAAACTGCACAATTTGACCATCTTCATTACTTCACTTCAGCTAACCTAAAAGTGAAAAATGTATTTTACCTCACATCTTCAGCAGACAAGGAATGTTCCTGTGGCTGGGTAATGTAGCTCGGCTGTGACATAACTCATTAAGATACAATTGCTTGAACAGATCTGCTAACCTCCAAGGTCAGGCTTCTGTTGTCATAAACAGAAAATCAGTCTCAGTAAATCTGTTGACTGTTTCTCCAGTATCCTTCCTGCTCTAATACTCCTTAGAAAATATGGTCGGTCCTATTCAGAGAATCTGTTTTGGCCTGACTGCAGTCAAACTAGCTTTTTCTACTCCCTAATGAACTGTAAGTTTAGCGAAGTCTTTTTGTAAGTTTAGCAAGTCCTTTTTGGCCAAAAGACTGCCTACACAGACGTGAAATTCACACATCAGCCCTGTTCATGTGAAACAAACAGCCAGAAACAGTTATAAAATAGCCATTAAAATGCTTAAAGTAATACTAGAATGAGAATGATGTTCAGCAAGGCAAAAAGTTCTTGTTCCAGCCATCGCTATGCCATTCATATTTGCTTTCAACTTCAGGTACAGAGAGAGACCAAGGACAATGTTCAGTTGCTGCAGTTCATCACAAGTAGTTTCCAATTAAACTAAATCCTGTCTAAAACTACAGCATTACTGGAGAAAAAAAGTATTTTCAGCAGCCTGCGTACTGTTTACTGTTCTGTCAGCAGGCTGTGTTAGAGCAATGCTTTCAAAAGAGACAGGATGTCACTAATGTGGTTTCTTTGTTCAGCTAAAGTGATATTTTTAAGGCCACAGTATTCTAGATAAGTTATGTAGCTTGAAAAGTATAAGACCTGCCTACAAAACTACTTCTGCCTTCTCACTAACAGATTGTTTGGTTTGATAAACAGGAAGTAAGAGCTCAGCCTTTTTTCCATTCTGCTTAATCTGAATTACAAAGCTGAAAAAAAACAGCTGGCAAATAACATGCCAGCAATTTCAGGCAGGCTTGTATCTTCATTGAAAATGCAATAGAAAAAGGATTGTCTTCACCTATGAACTCAGCCTCAAATGTTAATTTTGGAATTAATTCAACAAATACATTGAAGCATTTTTTTTCCATAGGAATGAGAAAACCCAACTGCATGTTTTATTATTCAAAATTGTATTCTGAAGGATATACATTTGTAAGTCATGGCACACTCTACTCTTTCTGATAAAAGCACTTTGAGAACTGTTATACTGAAGTCAAAAGGGAATTGCAGTTGCAAAGAAACAAGAGCAGTGTGCTCATGGTTTCTCTCTTTTACGTTAGTGCTTTTGCCAGTCAGGAAGGCTGCCAGGCATTGTTGTTCTTGACTCCTAAATACTGCTGAATTCCTCCCTCTTTCTTATTTATTTTATTTTTAAGAGGACATTTGCCAGGTAATTTTGAAGGAGAAATAAGAGAAAATCCAGGCAGGCTGAGGCCACTCCAGTAATTGAGAGAAACACTCAATTCACCAGTAAGATTTTTAAGAATCTGCTCTCAAAGTCAGCCTGTGGAAAGGAAACCTGGCAATCTTCTGTAAGGGCAACAGAAACTTCTATGTAAGCTAGGGTTCTTCCTTTCTCATAACACAAGTCAGCTTCAGTGTATCAGGTTTGATGAAGATGGTCAAATATAATGAATCAGTACATGTGCCTTGGAAACTAAACACTCTTTGACTGAGACAAACACCTTGCAACCAACTAGCAGGAAAAGGGATGAAGATTCAGCAAAATCTGACTAGCCTGACTGCCGCAGTGCTTACCCGTCTCCACCCACCACAGCTCTGATAGTCCTTGACAGTGCAATTCTGAGGATGGCAAGTTTCTGGCTGTAATGACAGGCAGGCTCACAATGGTTCTACACCAGCAAGGAATTTGAGCAGCTGGTTAAATCCTAATTCTGCTGAGTTCCCCCTGAGTTTCTTAGAGTACATTCTAAGAATGACTTAAAGGTTTTTATGGTGATAACCACTGCAATACGCAGGAACAGGCATTAGTGTACTAGATATACAGCAGTACTTCGAAAAAAAAAGGAGACTAATACATTGCAATATTGTAAAAACCCAACACTGGTAAGGGCTTCAGGGTAATATCTGATGTCTTGACCATAAAATCCCAGTTTTAAAAAGTCCCTCTGCACTCATGAGTTCTTTAAATTGCTTAAGAAAGTGAACATTACAAGAAAGAAGTATCACAAGGTGGTGGAAGAATACACTAAGAAAGTAAAATATTAAAGTTGCTATGTACTGGAAAAAAAGGCCATGACATTGTAAAAGTCTGTAAGCTTCCTCCTGCACTTCCCTTTTCACATCCAGCCTGAATTAGCACAGTGCTGTCTCTGCAGACTTGGGGACAGCCAGTGAAATCCCTGCTGAGGACCACTGCAGTGGTGAATGAGCATATGAGAATGTTCTGAAGCATCTGATTGTTATAGAAACCCCCACTTATTTATGGAAGTTTACCTATTTACAAGTTTATATTTCATAAAACATTCAGAGTTTGTAGCTACCTCTGCTGCATGCACCCAGTAAAAGTCCCTTGCATTTTGCTGTCAGAACAAGGCATTTTTAAGACAGAGAATAAATAAAGATATCAGTGGGTTTTATAAAGTTTTGGTAGTGAGGAATGCAAGGTAACAGCTATGCCTGCAAGCAAACTCAGTGTCCACAGGAGGTGACTGTCATGTAAGAGAGTTCAGGCAATTCTTCTGCAAGCAGGCAGCAGTGGTGTACTAAATAATAGTCATGTTTCTACTGCACTTTATTTCCTTTCCAATTCTCCTTCCTGACTTAACTTTCTCAGTCTATATTCAGAATAGACTCTCTGTGTCAAATTTTAGCTTGAAATGTGTTTTCCTCCCTCAAGGATATAAATAAAAGAAATATCTTAAACATTTTAGAAAAAAATAAGATAGGTTTTACCTTCTGAAGCATTGCATTGCCATGGTGACCATTGACATTGTGGTGGTTGATCTCTCTTTTGTATTGATATTCATAGACCTGATTAGTAATATTAATAAGTAGAGTGGATGGCCCAGATTTCAGCTTTTCACATTCATAAACAGTTCCACTTTCAACATCTGATGCTTTTGTCGAGTATCGTATAATTAATCCCATTACAAGACCTGGAGAGAGAAAAAAACCCAAAACAACAACTCAAAAATTCAGATACTTTTAAGTATTTGATCATAGAATCATAGAACCACCAAGCTGGAAGAGATCCATTGGATCATCAAGTCCAGCCATTCCTATCAAACACTAACCCATGTTCCTCAGGACCTCATCTACCCATCCCTTAAACACCTCCAGGGAAGGTGAATCAACCACCTCCCTGGGCAGCCTGTTCCAATTCCCAATCACCCTTTCTGTGAAAAACTTCCTCCTCATCTCTAGCCTAAATCTCCCCTGGGGGAGCTTGAGGTCATTTCCTCTTGTCCTGTCCCCTGTCGCTTGGGAGAAGAGGCCAGCTCCCTCCTCTCCACAACCTCCTTTCAGGTACTTGTAGAGAGCAATGAGTCTCAGCCTCCTCTTCTCCAGGCTAAACACCCCCACCTCTCTCAGCCGTTCCTCATAAGGCCTGTTCTCCAGCCCCTTCACCAGCTTTGTTGCTCTTCTCTGGACTCACTCAAGAGCCTCAACATCCTTCTTGTGCTGAGGGGTCCAGAACTGAACACAGGATTCAAGGAGCGGCCTCACCAGTGCTGAGTACAGAGGGAGAATAACCTCCCTGGACCTGCTGGTCACACCATTTCTGATCCAAGCCAGGATGCCATTGGCCTTCTTGGCCACCTGGGCACACTACTGGCTCATGTTCAGTCAGCTGTCGACCAACACCCCCAGGTCCTTCTCCTCCAGGCAGCTTTCTAGACAGACTTCTCCTAGTCTGTAGCTCTGCATAGGCTTGTTGTGCCCCAAGTGCATGTGTGATGATACACAATCACTGATTTTGAGAAAAATGAACTCTGTTAAGGCTAGGAAACCACTTTCTCAATATTTCCACCTTTCCAGAGGTACACTTCACTCAGCACTTCATGGATGACCAGAAGAAGTTCCTCCAAAATGGTCTTTTCATTAGAACACAGACATTGGTTTAACATAAGCTTAGTTCCTACTTCTGTGATCCAGCTGTTGAATCATTCTGATACAGCTGTTAACTGAGTTGCTTACTCACACGCTTTCTATATTTAAGGAAGAGGAGGGATTCCCACATAACTAACATGCTGTACTGAGCATCTGAAAATCAGTAGTGGTTTGGATGATTTTACATATTTCATTTGTTGAGGCAAAACTCTTGACCACAGTATCCTCAGGCACATTCTGCTTTCTGTATTTTTGAGAGTGTATAAACATGAAAAAATAAAAGCAGAAAGAAGGAATGGAAGATTAAGACTGGGATTACTTGATTTGACTATCTGCAATTTGGGACACTTATCTAAGACAACCATTGTGTCTCCCTTTACAGTTAATGGTGAGGAAAATGTACTTCTGCCTTATGGAAGGTACTCTTCTTTCTGTTGGCTCTAGTGAGTGCTTGCATGATTACTTCAGGAGAGGTGACTAACATTTAGCCAGATAACATTACTGAGATTATTTCTATCCTCAGAGACCTGGATTTGGTTTCAAATTTAATTTCCATACTTCTTTTATGTCCTATATGCTTGAAGTCCCATGTATGTGATGAACAGCTTTACAATTACTAATTATGAACACATTCATAAAATGTCAAAAATACTCAGATTAAATATTGATAGAAGACATTGAAACATCTAGACAGAGGCACTTAGTAATGAAGGGCAAGAAACTCAGTTACAGGAAGCAGTTGATAAGCATCTGAAAAATATGACATTAAAGTTTCATCCAGTGAATGCCACAGTGACAAAAGTGACAATAAATGCCTAGAGAGATAAACACATTATCTGTGTTATTGTGATATTTTCCCATAACAGAGACGCTGAACTGTATATTTCTAGCATACATGTAAGGCAGGTTTGTAGTTTTCTGGACTGATGCTACAATGAAGTAGCAGCTGCATTGCTTGGTTAAACTCGATGATCTGATGGGTCTCTTCCAACCTGGTTATTCTATGATTCTATATGCATATGCGTACCTACGCAGTTTGTACCAACTGTTCTGTACAGTTGGTTTCTTTACATGGTAGAGTATTTAGATAAGCAGTAGAAAATCTGAAGGCTGTTTTCTTAAGTTATACAGCATTTGCGTAATAAATGAGATAATAAATCAAACTGTAGTGAAGTTTAGAGGAAAATATATTTGGGAAAAGGGAAGCAACCACTGCATATGCTACTATGAAACATGACTTCTGCAGTGGTCAGCCCCATAATCCTGAGTCAAAACCCAGGAAACCTGTAATTTCTTAAAACAGTCCAGGTTTTAATCTTATTTTTATTAGATTTCCTCTAGGAGAGCCACCTCTTTAATTTTTCATTTTTTATTCAATTTCACTTGGTGATTGGACAAGACTCGATGTTTCCTTCTAATTCTCTGGAATAGAAAACCTTTAGTTTTTCCTTTATCATTTTCGTTCCTATCACTCTGTGTTTTAAACTATATCCATTTTACACCCTTGTTATCAGGTGTTACATAGACTGTTTCAGCTCAAGGTACAGAAGCATTCCGCAGATGACCACCCATGCCTGTGCAAGGACACTGAGAGAAAAAAGTATATCAAGAGCAGTAATACATGGCCCCACTTCTCCAGAATCAATATCAGGTCACAGGATGGAATATGTTTAAAATAGTTGGGAGAAAGAAGTGTCTCGTTAGATGAATGTGCTGTTACAACTTGTTCACCCACCCCATCTTCTCCTCTTTCATTTCCCTTTTTCCTTCTGCATTCTCACTATTTACCAAATTTCTCTGTTATATCACTCTTTCTTTGCCACACGTGATTCTTCTGTGCTTGCTCAACTTCTTGTCTTGCTCTATTTCCTGTTCTCTAATATTTATCTTTTTCATTTACAGCATGTCGTACTAACCTGCCTTTTCTGGATAGTTTTACCAAGACCCTCACACTATGTCTTCCAAAATTATGTAGAACAGTAATCTTTTTTTCTACTTCCTCTTCTATTATATGGGCAACAACATGCATCATGATTATCAGTACAAGTAACAGTCTTCTTGCTTCATACAGAAGTCAAGACTTTAGGGAAATTATGCTATTTTCAATTCAGAGCTCAAAAATCATGAGCAAAAAGCTAAAAAAAAATGAAAGTAATTTTTAAAATGAGGGTTTAAACCCTACTATTCAGAGCTCTTATTCTGATTTATCCTTTAGCCTTAGTAGTTTAACTGTTTATATGGCTGGTAGACATAATAAGTTTCTGAATGACAGCAAGAAACTGCTCAAGGCTGACATTGCCTTTCC
Source organism: Coccyzus lansbergi (assembly GCA_033558105.1). Lineage (NCBI taxonomy): Eukaryota > Metazoa > Chordata > Aves > Cuculiformes > Coccyzidae > Coccyzus > Coccyzus lansbergi. The sequence goes on along the minus strand of JAUMJK010000030.1, from coordinate 1,731,417 downwards.
ATCTCTGCTGTACAGCCAGGTGGACTGTGCGTCCAACAACATTCCAAGATCCCTAGTATGTGTGTGGTACTGGCTAATACAGCACATACTTGGAACCAAATTCTGTTTGATAGTTTTAAAAATGAAAAAGAATGTTCTCAATTACAGTAAGGCAATTGCATTTAATTGTACAAGGGTAAATTATATCCACTTATAGTGTCAAGTTTAGAATAGGAATAGAGGACTGTTCAAAACCAGTATTATTCTGTATTCTGAGATGTGTTCTCTTCAACTGTAGCCTCAAACTGTCCGTGGGAAGATTATGGAGTGGAAACAAATGCAAATAATGTAGATCCTGATCCTGCAAGACAGCTCTTGAGTATAAAGAAATCCATTTGAAGAAAATTAATATTTTAAAAATACAGTCACAGTAGCTATAGAGAAATAAAAATCAATATTGACTGACATTTATAACTGGAACTAAAGTTTGCCTTTTGGATTTTCTTCTGCCAACTTTAGATCTTATCCTCTGATGCAGTCCAGATCTAGATGATGTAAAGAGCCACATAAATAATAGAATGATAACTGAAGAACAAGGGAATTGTGAGAGTATCCAACAGCATACACACATCGGGAAACTTCATTAAAGAAGATTCTAACAGTTGATGTTCTCAGGGCATCAATGGGGCTTTGACATCCTTGTAGCTCTCAAGGAAATTCTATAACATATTAAATTTGAGCAAAATGTGGACTGGACCCATAATGATGTGTTGACTCAGAACATTCTCAAACACTCTATGGGAGGTTCAAAGACAAATGCTATCTCTGCAGTATATTGCAAGAGTCAATATAAGTGATGCAATTGTATTCTTCCTTCAGTAATAATTAATGCACAAAAACCCCTATAAAAAACCTCAGTGAATTAAAAATCTGGGAAGGGTATATTTAATATTTTAGTAAGTGTATCATTCATGGCATGCACTATCTGCTTTAAATCATTCTATAACATTTCTTTCTTGACTAAATTCAGGTGCCCAGATTATATTCTGCTAAAAATAATTCATTTTTAAATAGGCGTATGATGTACTCTCCTTTCCCCTGCTCCCCCTTCCAAATTGAAATAATAATTTCAGTGCAATTGGGGTTTTTTTGTGGCAGAATAATTAAACATGAACATTTTCTCACAAAGTTCTACAGAATGTGGTATGTAAAACCACGTAAGTAAAAACATCCCTTCTGTACAAATAGTTCTGATGTCATAGTGGCATGCACAGAAAGCTTGACTTTACCATCGAAGTCTAGGAATTTGGCAGTTAAAACTCCCTGCAGATGAGTCAGGAATGATGCTGCACCTCTTACCTGCCTTCACGAGTAGGTGTTATACTCAGGTTCTCTTTACCATGAAGAGACATTTTCAAAGTGTTTTACATCAGTTAAGGATGCAGGTTATTGTAAATGCAAACTTGAGGGTACTTGAGTGCACAAAGTCGAGTACAATTTGGTATTCTAGGAGTCCAAATCCAATTACAAAAGTTTTCATCTCAGCTTCCCCTTATTTATTTCCCCTTATAACCATACGAAAACTGCATTTCCTTCAAAACTAGTACCAAGGCTGCAGAAAAGTCTGTAACCAACGCATAGATTTCTTTAAAAATGTCTCAGTTGTTGTTTGAAGGAATATCTTGCAGCAAAATCTCCCTGTAACTAGAGCTCAGTCACATTTCAGCTGAAGGTGATGCAGGTTTCCCTACTTCTTTAGTGGAAGCAGGATAAAATTCTTAATCGTAAAACAGAACACTGGAGGGGACTTCTTAAGTCACTCATGGCAAACTCCTGAGCTAAACAGGACTGTTCTTTCCCCAGAATTGTATCTAGTCAGCTGTTAAATGTCTTCATTAGTAAGGACACCTCAGGATGTAGGTTTAGCCATTACTCAATTTTTCTAAGTATTTTAGAATTTCTCCCGTGTTTGTTTGCCTTAGGAACACTGTTCCCCTCTTCATCTACCCACTACAAAATGTTAGCATCTGCTTTGATTGCAATTTCGCTATGCTCTCCTCCAAATACTGACAATATCTCTTCACCGTAAGTCAGGAAGACAAAGAAGTACCCTTCATTAATTTATTAAGGGCTAGAGATTCCTCTTTCTGGGTCTCATTACATCCATTGCTACATTTCAGAATTAGCAGCACTCAGAGAAAACTCTCAGTCAGACTCCACAAAAGAGGCATAATAGGTTTAGGAGGTACAAGAGTCATATTGCCTAATCATAGAACAACCAGGTTGGAAGGGACCCGTCGGATCTTCTAGTCCAACCATTCCTATCAAACGCTAAACCAAGTCCCTCAAGACCTCATCCACCCATGCCTTAAGCACCTCCAGGGAAGGTGAATCAACCACCTCCCTGGGCAGCCTATTCCAATGCCCAATGACCCTCTGTGCGAAAAATCAATACACACCTCCACTGAAGCTGAATCAAGAACCCTGCTATGTCCCTCACTTCCAAACATGTTGCATTAGATCCTCAGAAGAGGCTGGAGAAGGGCTTCTGCAAGTCAGCTTTCCCACTGGAAACCTGTCCAGAGCTGAACAATAAGGGGGAAAAAAAAAAAAAAAAAAGGTAGTCCTCCAATCTCACCATTCCCTCAAACCTTCAGGAACCATCTCCAACCACTATAACACAAAGCCATCTCTTATTAGTGCTACACTGACTGTTCTGTCATTTGTCCTTTATATATTTCCCTTCCAGGCTGTACAACTAGTCACACAGAGCACAATGCTGAATGCAGGTGCATCTTCAGGCAGCCTCACTTCCACCCTAATGAGCATCACACTCCCGAGGGGGTGACAAGTATTCCAGATGAATTTCAACCAAAGTTGCTGATTAACTGAGCGGAGAAAAGGCACAGGTAGTATTGGTGAGTGGGTGACGGGGTGGGGTTTTTTTGCTTGGCTGTTAGGTTTTTTGTTGGAGCTTAATTCTGGCTGCCCACCTGCAGGTGTGCCTTAGCCTCTCAATCAGTGGCAACTGGTGGCACCTAGGTGTAGCCCTAATATCTAATTGCTGGGGAAGGTGAGAAATATGGGTGTTTATACTCAGTTTTTCACTCTGTTAGCTCTGGGCTATTCTCCTGCTATTGCGAAGGGCTTTGAGTTACGTATTATATGGGGATTTTGTACCTAGCATTTTAGAATGGAGGTATCTAAAGATAACAGGCACTGGAGGAGCTGGCTAATAAGCACTTAAGTCTTTTATTTAGTCTGGTACTGAAAGTCCATCTTCTGGGACCTGGTGTTAAGGGAATAGGCCACCTATTCTTCTCCTAAAGACATGGTATTCGGGTTTTGTTACTGCTTATGTAGATAGTCTACCACACTGATCCAGACTATGCTGTTGTATAGGAAACTGTGCTGTAATGTACATTAAGGATGGTCTTCCTGTTCTGGCTGCCACGAGTTACTCTTTCATATTCACTTGCTTGCCTGATATATGGAAATTAGGAGCTGGCGTTTACTATATGGCATCTGTTTGTCAAACCAAGCTACTGTGTACTGAGGAATTTGCTCTCTAAGCTACTGGAAAACAAAAGAAAGAATGAATGAATGAACAGGTATGTTTGTGTTTTTTGTTGAAGTTTGTGAGTGATTTTTCAGTTTGGTGTCAAAACAAACAAACCAATTTGAATGTGTAAGTAAATTCAAGATAAATGCCTTGAAATTTTTAGATACTTATATATAGCTATGCATTTTTTTTATTGTGTTGAATTCCCCTGCAACTGGAGAAAGATCTTTAAGTTAAATATAGCTATATTTAGTGTTGAATCATGGCTTTGATAAAAAATGAATACATATTGGTTTTGAAGTTTCTAATTAGATAAGTTTTCCAGTATGGGCTTTTCTTTAACTGGAAGTATTTGGCCTAAAACTGCATTTTCCTACAGAGTTTATGTGAAAACACTTTATTTGTCCTATACCTTAAATAGAACTTTCTATCAGGATGTTCTCAGTGTTCAATTTATGGCTGTTCAGCATTTTGTAGTAACTGTAAAAGTTCTTCCTGTTTTTCTGTTTCTGTGGTTATTTTGTCCCCTGGTCTTCCTCATATTTCACTTTCTCCATCCTTTCCGCTGCTGTATCCCCAGTGGCACACTGCCTTAAGGAGGAATGCAGCCCTACCTATCATTCTATACAATGTGATATGCAAATAGGTGCTCTGTATTCTTTTATCACTAGAAGCAAAGCTGTTGGTGTCTTGTGCTGTTTTTCATGTACCTAGCAAAGATCTCAATGTGCTAGAGTAAAGCAAACTATAGGACGGAGACAGTCAGGTTGTACAAAATGGGCATAAACCAGAATTGTTCTGAGGATGAAGGCAAAAAAATAAGTGAAGGCAGGATTTAGCTCAGTTGGTGCTTCATATCATGAAGGTTTTATCCCAAAGCTGCTGTTTTTTGATCTGGCACTCCCATCATGGCCTCTGAAATTACTCTTTCTTTTCATTATTGCTCTTCCACAATGCTAAAGATACTTAAAACCATATCCAAAATTTCTAAGGATAAAAAGGACATAATGAGCTTGTTAGATCCTATGACTAAGCTTTTTTCCCCTGTCAGAACATTGCAATAAATAATTAAAGACTAAATAGATAGTTTATTTACAATCACAAGGAGTGTTTCCATTGCGCATGTATGCTTTAATAATTCAAAAGGTCTGTTCTGCTGGAGCACTAATCTCTTAACTGATCAAAAGAATAGCGTAAGATGGCTGTCCTCACAATGTGCAGGTCATGTCATGTCCTGGGCAGGCAATAAAACGGAACCAAAAGACAGATAAAACTCAAATATTCATTTATTTGTGTAGTGTTGTATTCCCCTATATTTCATTTTTTATTTTGATAGGTTTTTGTCTTTAACAAATGTCGTCAGCTGCACGTGGGAAACCACATGAAGCTGCTATAGACCAGTCACTGCAGTAATTAGATAAATATTGTCTTAATTTTAAAATTGTTCATAATGAATATATTGCACAGTGTTTTATAGCTCTTATTTTGAGAAACATTGACAGAAATGCAATAAACAAGTGGGTTTTTGGTGATGCTGTGAAACTTGTACTCTGTAAAACTGTTAACCAATCCAGGTGATGTCTAACAATGAAAACCATTGCATTTAACTAAGCATATTCAACTGATTGAGTTGATGTGTGTTTTCTATTTGTGACAGATTTTGAGATCAGAAAAGGGGCATGTTTTTCACAACTTTAAAGTAAACATAAGCCAGATGAGATCTTGCAGGCTTCCTCACTCAGGTGTTAGGGGCTCAGTGACTGGCTGAATACAAGAGTTTCTTGTTTACTTACTTGCTGTCCTCAAAGTATCTTGTGTCACTTGTGCAGATAGTGAGAGAGCCAAGAAGACAAAATAGCCCAAGTTCTTAATTTCATGTAGTGAATTTATCTAATGAAACAGTTTGAAAGGAATACAAGGAGGACAGTGATCTTCAGCTGCCGTCTCACTGTGGGCCTGAGATCATCTTAAAATGCTTGATACAGATAAAGCAAGGGACGCTTCTGCCTAAAAATTTAAGGGCCAGTTGCCTTCTTTGTTGCAGCTTTTTGCATGATAAACAAATTATCTGCAGAATATGCAATCTTAATGAAACCAGCTTTGGGTACTACGTAGCTAGAGTATGTGATGAGCATAGATTGTGTCTGAATTGAAACAGGCTGGCATTTAGACACCTAAGCACTGAGCTCATGATTTATATCTGTCGTTTTGACAGTTACCCTCCAATATGCGGTCTATGGTAACACTTCTGTTACCAGTCACGGTCTTTTCACAAAGTAAAAAAAGCAGTAAGAGAGGATAACAAGAGAAATCATTATACACGTAAGCGTGTACCACGAAACTAGGGAGCACTTTCTATCGGTGCACAATGCACAAAGTACTACCTGGAAGAGATAAGTAATGCTGCAAAACTTCATAAAAAAAGACTAGAACCAAACTGGCAAACTAAAATTACAGTCCAATCGGAGCTCAAAGAAGACAAGAGGCATTCTTCATAATCTGTTTCACAAAGGCACAGAGGAAAAAAAAAAAAAAAAAAGAAAAGTGTCAAGATCATTTAAACTTTATTAAATGATGTGGCTCAATCCACAAAGCTCCTAGAGTAACACCTTTGAATGTTATCAAAGCCAACCATGTAAAATAAGCAAATGAAGTAATCTCTTTCACTGCAGGTGTTTCATTATTTTGAAAACAGTAAACTCCGTAACTCCCAAAGTATCATGTAGCAGCTGCCTGCCCGTAGTGGAACGTAACATGCGCATCGAGAGGATAACCAGCTCATGACAGCCACTCCCTGAGCAAGGGAGCCTCTACCTCCTTCATGAGAGATGCTGTTAAATTATTATTTTGTTGTACAGTTATGGAGCTGATGACATTTCATTTGGCACATTTTCTGAGCTTTGCCAGCACTTGATCTCAAGTGCCTGATCATAAATCCGTGACTAGTCCCACGTTAAGCTGGCACGTAAATTTTTACTCACCGTAAAGCATAGCTCCTCCAGTTTCATGCAGAAAGCGGAATCGATGGTTTTTAAACAACCAAATTGTTAATATTGTAAGAATGAGTAGAAAGTTAAAGACTAGCAACTCCACAGCTCCTTGATGATAAAACTGATCTTCATCTTTCACTGATACATATTTCTTCAACTTCTCCATTTCATTCCCCTTATGGAAAATATGTGCAAAATAAAAGAAAAAAAATCGTATGAAGGTAAGTCCTATCACCTTTGGTATGACAAAGTCTGGATACTTCAGAAACTCACAGCAACCACATCTGTTTCATTTGCAGCCTGAGGGTGAAGTGCCCCAGCTCAGAATTCAGCTGGATTCTAGTTACAGCTTCCTGTTTTTCTCTTAAAGCTGCCCTGTCTCTTTTTGAATGTTACGGTTGCATCACTGGACTGTGCTTTGCTTCAGCTGGAAAGGCACAAATTACTGCTGAGGCTCAGCCTCTGTCAACTCCTACAGTTTTGTTTTAAAACTTAGTCTGTGTTTGTAATGTTTATTCCTGTAGTTCACAAGATCATCTGAATCCTAAAAATCATATTTTGTCTTGATAGCTAAAGGTAGAAAAACTGATGTTTAAAACAATGGCTTAGCAACCTGGACTGTGCAACTTCAAGAAATATTTCTTCTTTACCAGTTTTAACTGCAAGTGATAGAAGGAAGGTGGCACTTTCTCTTGGTGCTAAGACTGAAGAAGAAAACAATGGGTAAAGATTTCAAAATTTAGACCTTGACTTTGTACCAATTCTGCAGAAAGACTGCAAGTTCTCTATACAAGCAAGGGTCCAGTTACCTAGAATTAAAACCCCTTGATAAACCCTATCAAAATGAATAAAATGCAGAGGCCTTTACTTTCCATCACTTCTGCTGTTTATGTTTTCATTTACTTTACTCAACTAAGCCAAGAAAACAGTATGAATTATTGTACTATTTATAGCTCATACTCATGGAAGCTTTTCTGTCCTGGACTTTGGTAAAGCATTTGACACAGTTTCCCACAGTGTTCTTCTGGAGAAACTGGCTGCTTGTGGCTTGGCTGGGCACGCTCTTTCCTGGGTTAAAAACTGTCTGGATGGTCAGCCCCAAGAAATTGCAGCAAACAGAGTTAAATCCAGCTGGCAGCCAGTCACAAGCAGTGACTCCAGGGCTCAGTGCTGGGACCAGGTCTGTTTAACATCTCTATCCCTGATCTGGACAAAGGGATCAAGTGCTCCCTCATTGAGTATGCAGATGACACCACATTGGACAGGACTATTGATCTACTTGAGGGCAAGAAGGCTCTGTAGAGGGAGGCTGGATCAATGGTCCAAGGCCAACGGGATGGGGTTCAACAAGGCCAAGTGCAGGCTCCTGCACTTGCACCACAACAACCCCATGAAACATTTCAGGCTTGGGGAAGAGCAGCTGAAAATCTGCCTGGCAGGAAAGGGCCTGGGAGTGCTGCTTGAGAGCAGATGAACAAGAGGCAGCAGTGGCTTAGGGGGCCAGGAAAACCAACAGCATCCCGGCTTGGATGAGAAACAGTGTGGCCCTCAGGAGCAGGAAATGTGTTTCCCATTACAAGAGAGATACTGAGCTGCTGGAGCACATCTGGAGAAGGGTAAAGAAGCTGGTGAAGGGTATGGAGAACAAGTCTTTTGAGGAGCGGCTGAGGGAACTGGGGATGTTCAGCCTGGAGGGTTGAGGGGGAGACCTTATTATTCTGTACAACTACCTGGAAGGAGGTTGTAGTGAGGTGAGTGTTGGTCTCTTCTCCCAAGTAAAAAGCAATAGGACAAGAGGAAACAGCCTTGAGTCATGCTGGGGAGGTTTAGATTGGATATCAGGACTCACAGGGTTGTCAAGCACTGGAACTGTGCTTAAGGATGTGCTTGGTGGTGCACTTGGTGTTGTTAGGTTAAGACCTGGACCAGATGACCTTAAAGGTCTTCTCCAACCTAAATGATTCTATGACTGTAGTTAATTTTGCTGTATTTTGTGGTGGATGATATGTTATTGTTCTCTGTATACCATGTTGTTTATTGGAAATAAAGGTACACAGTACCAGATACCTCTTGAGCTACATGAAACCACATTACCTCTCCAGTGTTTCTTCAAGAAAGTATTGATAAATGCAGTTCTGGATGGGAAACAGAAGGATGAGTCTGGATAGATGGGAAGTGGTGAAAACCACTCAGAAACAGTGTGGCCTCAGAAAACCATATCAGTGTTTGAAGTAAGACCTCAGTTGAAAAATTGTTTTGATTCTTTCCACGCGCAGGCCTTTCTATGTTCTTGTATGTAACCACATCTTTAGCAGTACCCAGCCCCCTCATCAATGTCCCATCCTAAATGGAGTAACTTCTCTCTGAGTTTAGGTTGGTGTGCAGGTCAGATGGAACAATGATTTACAGCGGCTAAATACAATGTACAATATGGAGAACTGACGATAAATCGAGAAGGAAGAGATATGGATAAAATAAAAAGTTACATTTTGTTTTTCAGAACAGGCTACCAGATGAATGAAGTAAGTTTTCACAGAGGAGATTTTGAATGTTACTTAACAGGGCAAAGAAAGCCAAAATAAGTTAAAGTTTCTGTTTGTACATAATTCTATTGTCAAGTAATTCCCATAATGCTATGTTCTTACTACAAATAATATTTGCTTCATCTCCCTTAGCATGTCATTTGTATGAATGAAGAAGTGGTAGTAGTCTTGCTAAAATTATGTTCACCTTATCAACTCTACCCTGTGAAGTTCACAGAACAAGAATCCTTTCTTCCCTTTTCTTGACACATATAGAAGTCTGCTATCACAGGAACTACCACGACTGTATAGAAAACAAAAGTAGTCTTATAAACCAGTAGAGAGATTTTTGTCTTGGAAAGTATCAAGTCAGACAAGGAGCAAATTTTAAAAATTGTAATTAATGATAGTTATTATAGTTAGTTGGAATTCCAAACAAAGAGACAATGCTTAGCAAGCACAGGAATAGTACAGCTAAAATTAAAAAAAAAAAAAAAACCACAAAAACAAAAAAATCCCAACAACAACAAAAAACTCCCAAAACTCAAAACCCAAAATGTTGAAAATAGGTGCATCTATATATGTAAATAAAAACATATCAAACCCAACTCTGAAACTGAGAAATCAACCCCCTTGCCAGTGCTCAGATAACATATGTTCTGTCACGGCTTTCTTGTTGAAAATCCCCAGACAGACTGGAACAGGATTAGTGGGATCACAACTGGTTATCCTTCTCTAATCCATTCCAGCCAGGAAGATCTGCCTTGCTATAATAGCTCCTGTTCTGCTACACAACTGCCTATGGAATACTGGGGGCTAAGGGCACTAAGCCCACAGTGGTGGGCTTGGTATCAGTTTATAACTGCCTGGCCTCAATGCATTTTGAAATCTGTTCTACTGCTTACAAGAGTCTTCCTATGAAATCAATTTATTTGCTGGTTGTTATTGATCTTGTGCCCTCTTTTTTTTAATAAGGTCAGACTCTGGTTTTATTATTACTTACATGGTATTGCTGGTATTTTATCTGCATGGGTCCCAGGGTCTCTAGTGTCAGAGACAAGTCCACATAGTCTATGTAAATCGTACATCACAGCTATTACTCTTATACAAATAATAGCTTTAAAAATAATATCTGCTTCCTGGAATACACCTTTCTATCTGGAAGACAAAGTCTTTTTTCTCCTTCTATGGTTCAGAGCCTGTTCTACTGTCTAATCAAAATACTGTACCCGTTATGATAAATATACACTGAGTTGAGTGGAACTGGACTATTGATCTCCCAGGAGAGTTGTAGTATTTCTGCTCATATGTCACTGTCTCCAGGTATTGTATCAACACAGGAAAATCTTTTCTGCCTTTTTTGTACCAATGAATTCAATGCATCCTGTGATGTAACGAGCAGCTCAGAGCGCTGTAACCACCAGGCTGGAAACAACCTTTACAGAGTAATTTCAATGAAAACTAAAATACTCACGCACTTTTCTCTCTGATAGAAATACTAGCACTCCTGGAGGATTTAAGAGTCCGAAAGAGAGAACAGTTTGCTTCCATGAGTTATGAAAGTAAAGTTGGCCTCATCTTTTTCAGACAGTTTTAACCAAAAGGTTCCAAACTGAAAGGAATTCTGATGAAATTCTGAGAAACTTGTATTACCTATTTACGCAGTTACCTTAAGCCACATTGTTAAATACAAGGATCATGAAATAGATATTTCCAAGTTTACCCCTGTGGGTTTAATGTTAGTTTTCACCTTGATTTTCTGCCTTGTGTTATTTTTTCCCCGTATTTTAATAAATGGAAACCAGTCCGGATAGCAAGGTTTAATTTAAAAGATGCTAACTGCAGAGGTAATTTTTAAATTATAGATTTTAGTTAGGACACTTCCTATGGGGAGCTAAAAGAGGGAGAAGGGTTCGCTGTGAAATGGGGTGTTCATTAACTGGCATCTCAGCAAACCTACAGGTTGATTTGCAGGCCATTTGGGAAGGACTGCAGTGCACTGTGAACTCATGTTCAGCTGGTGAAACTGTGGACTTGTGCATATGCACTGGTTTCACTTTAGTTTCCTATACAGTAGGTAATGCATCAGTCCCACAGATTCTGCTGCAGGCTGGGAGGCATGAAGACAAACCTTATCAGTAAAAACTGAGGCCAAAAGGTCATTGAATGTCTCTTCTGTGTCCATTGTCACTAGTTTCTCTGCCTTGCTGAGCTGTGGGTCTGTATTTCAATAGCCACTTTTGCTGTCAGTGTACTCATAGAACACCTTTTCTTTGTATCCCTAGCAAGTTTCCACTTTGTTTATTTAAGAATTTGTAGGCTCATGCAATATCTGTATACTCTTTCTGTGTTGTCTGTTAACTGATTCCACCTTTTTTTTTTTGTGTTTCACTTTCCCATTTGAACTCAGCCAGATGTTCCTTCTTCACCCACACTGCCTGCTTGTCTTTCTGCATGTTGGGAGGTTCTTCTGCTTTGGGGAAGGTGTCTTTGAAGTTCACTCAGCTTGCCTGGACTGCTGACATTAATAAGAGCTGATTTTCTGTATGAACAGTGATAACACATCGCTGCTTCAGTTGTGTTGCATATACAGTAACTGCAGACTGTCACACAGCAGCAAACACCCTGACTGTGGCTGACATTTACATCTTAAAAAAGGAAGTAATAAAGAAAAGTTGCCTGGCAGAGTATATTGCTGAAGTGGTTTTTTATTTTTTGCAGGTAGATTGTTCAAACGTGTGTAATTTGGTGACTTCTGTTTCAGATACAAATTACATTACATGGTACTGTGTAATACTAAGGAAAGTGGGGGAAATGCCTGTTTCACCTGGGTGTTATGTGACATGTTCTTTCTCGTGAGTTGAGTCTGAAAGTACTTTCCGCTAGAGGGCTGTCTTTACACGTGGAATGGAATCTGACTTTTCAGCAATCCTGGCTCTTCTATCAATACTTCAAGTGAAGACGGGGGCTTTGGTTTATGTAAAAAATGTAATGTAGAGCATCAGTACACGGGATAAGACCCCATTTGGAGTATAATTAGTTTTATGGCTTCATTTTCAGAGGAAGAAAGCTGGTCCAACTGAATTACTTTTAGTCTGTGACCATGAACATTTTGGATAACTCCTAATTAAATTAACCATCTTACATAAATTCTTATCTCCCTGAGGTCAGTTGGAATTGGATTAGGCCAAAATTTTTATTTTCAAGGATCTGCAAATATAATTGAAGAGTTTCTGGGTGGGTGTTTATATTTACATATGCTGACCTTTCTTGTGTGAAGATAACCCTGCTATCTTACTACCTGAGAGCTAAAATCATATTTTACTAAAATAAACCTATAATGAGCAATGCTGTTTTTGTCTCTCAGTATCCAAGTAGCAGCTGTTCCTTTTTTTCACTTGAACAAAAAAAGTTTAAAAACTTGTATATACAAAAGATTAAGAACAGTTAACTGTAACAGTTTCTATATAATTGCAGCCTGCTATCCTCATCAGCAGTTCAGCAAGACAAGCTGCATTCTGCCACACTGAGGAGAAACAGGGCTATGTTTGTAAAGAAACACAGGCACAAGAATTGCAGGCAGGCGCTTTTGAAAGTGCAAGTGGACTTCCCAGAGTTTAGCCCTGCTTCTCTCCTGTAGTAACCAGTCTTTCTTTAAGAGCGTTATGTCTAGAACATAACTAATTCAGACCTGGGGATGTCTGCCCGGAGAGCCACATTGCCTAAGGGAAAGCCTGTGCTGCTCCATTTCTCATCTCCAGTCTTGCCCTTGGCTTGTGCTTTCTCTTTCTTTGCTGTTGTCTGCATAGTTTCTGGACAATTGTTTCTCTTCTCTGTAAGCTGTGTTTTACTCTTATGTTGCTTTTGGTCCCAACCTTCTTATCCACAGACCTCTTTTCTTCCAATTGACAGTTTTCAAATATTTTCCTCCTGTTCTGTGGAAACTCTGGTTGCTATAGAGACACCTGATGATTACAGAGGCAGTGACTACCTTTGTTAGAACCTCAGTTGCTATAGCAATGACTGTTGGCTATGGGTTCAAAGAAGTCTGCTACATGGTTCATGCCCTTCTACACAGCAACACAGCTTGTAAAAGCTTCTTTTAATTGTTATGCTCAGTAATGAGACTGTGAGCCAAAATCTGTTCTAATTAAAGTCAGTGGGAGTTTTGCCATTAACTTCAGTGAGACCACAGTTTGGCCCTAAATTCCCATGTGTGTAAATAACAAAAGGAATTTACTTTCACAGCAGCAAACAGGGTATGGTTTCATTCAGTTAGTAACATCTGAACCCAGTACTAAAACTTGGGTATCTGTGATGGTTTTAGTGAAGACGGACTTAAATGATAGTCTTTCTTGGAATATTGTAGGAATAGTTAATTCTCAGATCAAAATTATCATGGTCCTTGGGGGGTGCTTGTGCATTCTTTTAAGGAGAAGAATCGTGACACAAAAATATCATCTTTGAAATTCTTAGATCATTCATTTTTCTTCAAAGAGAAATGTTTCCCTGTTGTTACTTTGTGGAAATAGTAACAAGAGTGTCAACATTTTCAAGGCAATATTTTCCCATCATAGAAGGGGTACCCTTGCTGGAAAGGTAGCTACAATACTGTTCTTCCAAAGGCCGTTATTTCTTGGCAACGTCCCTGGATTTTTTGCCATTATGGGAATGACCTCTGAAGAATGCCTTAAAGCTAACTTTGTGTTTGAGTTATTTCTATTCTATTTAAGGTTTCCTGGAGATGAGTTTTAAAGTTGTGGGAATCCAATTCAAGTGCAAATCAATATTGCAAAGTGCTATATTCAATGTGTCTTCCCACTCATATTTGTTTTGTTAGGTTATACCCAAATTATGATAACATTATGACTAATGTAGTCATTTGTTCCTTTGTCTGTTGTCCTTACTAGGAACTCATTACTGTTGCCCTATTCATCCACAGTTATGTGGAAATCTACTGTGAGTTTGTGTCAGCAGAAGTTTTCCCCTTGATCCCCTCAACAAGGTCTAAGTTACTGGGCAAGGTACTGGGTAATGTCTAACTTTCAGCAAGCTCAGAATAAAAACCCTGACATGCCCACTATAACAGCTGCTGCAAAACTACGAACACTAAGAAGTCCTTTTACAAACATCTACCATATACAATTTGTATGAAAATCTGCTCATTTTAAGCAATTGGGAACAGATGAAAGAAAAACATAGGAGTAGCTGACATAACTGCCATGGATCCCTTTCTAAAGATCTAAGCCAAAACCATCACACTAGAGTTTTTCGTTTGCTACAGAAAAAGTATAGAATGGAGAAACACTGCCATTACAACAGAGAGAAGTCATTAGTAAATCATACCTCGTATTAGCAGGTTTTTTTTAAAATAGATTTCTAATAGAGTTACGCCCTAGGTCCCGTGAGATGCACGCAGAACATTAACTCTGTCTGTACTCGTGCTCTTGGTGGCCTTACTGCTCTGTAGAATTTTTTTGAGGCCAGGCCAAGACACTGAGGGAATCCAGGCTCATTTCTCTTTCCTTCCCCTTCATATAACTTCCTGAAAAATCTGGCATTTCTTCTTGCAGTCATTTCTTTTTCTCTTTCTTCTGCTGCTCTCCAAAGATAAGCTGCATAAGACTGCTAAAATAAATACTCTCCCCTGGATTCTGCAGTCCTCTGGTGATCAGGCTCATCTGATGATCGAAGTCCATATGAGGCATTTCTGTGTTTTGTTACTAGTCTGCTGGGCAAACTGGTTGTTCTTGCTGTTTATGCATGGCAGGTTTTCTTTAATAGAGGTTCATGAATTTTTAACAACTGTCCATTATGAATCCTATGTAATTATCTTCTGGAATATCTGATTGATATAGCATCATAAAATCAGAATGAAAGAATAATTCAGGTTTGAAGGGACTTTGAGGGGTCATCTGGTCCAAAGTCTGAGCCAGCATGGATCCAAAACTGCTCAATGCCTTAGTGTTTTGTTTACTGTCTTTAACTTGCAGGTAGAGAAGAGAGGAAGCAAACAAGTATAGTGTTCAAGTTAAGCCAGCAGTTTGAAGAAGTTATGTACACAAAACCAATTTAAAATGTAGAACTGAGATTTAAGTTATACTTAAATTCCATTATACTCAGAGCATCATATGATGACTCCTGCATTTTCATTCCTCTGCCAGTCAGGCCACAGAATGACATTAGAACTATTGTTTTTATCGCTGAATTTTCACTTTGTTTGTTACATGAACATTTTCTACCAATCTATTATGGGAGACACAGGAGACTAAAATAATAAAAATTCTTGGGGACCACTAATTTTGGTGACTTTTCCCCCATCTCTGCTTTGCATGAAATCTTTATCTTTACTAACTAATCTGTTCTATTTCTGAGGCATGCGAGGAATTCTCTCCTGTCTTCTAACATGCATATACAATGTATTTTGGATTATTCACACTCAACTTGAATGCCTAGTGCATTATTGTATGATTTATGGATAAAATATATTCTGGTATTTAAAAGAGATCATTACTTTCCATTTCCTTCTAGTAAGAATACATGACCTGAAATGAGCAACAAATGCACTTAGAACTGTCTATTGCTATATAAGGGAGAACAGATATTAATTTTCTGCTTGAGGATATTCTTTCCATCCATACCCCATGTGGCACTGGTAGGGGGAGGAACTACAGATCCATAACACCTCCACTGAAGGCTTAGAACAAAGTTGGATTTATGTGTCTTCAAATGACGTGTTGTTCTGGCAAGTGCTCCTTAAGTATTTAATTGATTCCTCAGCGTGCTTTCAGGACATTGAAACTTTTGTGGATCTTCGTGTGTCTCCCCGCTTAGGTGCTTCTTAGGTTAAAAAAAAAAAAAAAAAGACTATGTTCTTAACACCCTTAAAAGTAAAAGGAAATAATTTTAAGATAAATCAACTAAGTATCCCATATAGAAAGTAGTATGAAGTTATTCAAGCTGAGCCAGAACTTGCAGTATTGCCACGTTGTTCTCAGACTTGTTTTTAACAATGTTCTTCATCCACCTTGTTGTCCCCTCTCTTACCAGTTGTCTTCCGTCTCCACTGGACGTAGGCCAGGAGAAACAGTTGTTCCTTATAAAGCAGCATTAGCAAGAAAATAGAAAAAGGGTGCTGAACTTAGATTTACACACTGTTGTTGCTCTGCTTTTCAACTCTGAAGCACAGCTGGAATTCTTCCATGAAGAATGTTCTCTCCACCATGTCTGACAGTCTAAATCTGGAAACACTCTACCTGCTGAGTAGAGCCCTTCAGGTGTACAGAAGGTAGCAACATAAGTCCTCACCTACCAGAGCCAAGTTTATCTAAAATAAGAGGAGCCTCAAATATGGGATTATTAGATCAGTGTCTCACAGTAGTTCTTTTCTTGTTTGTTTTACTAACAGCAAAACCCTGAAGTTTTGTGCAGCCATATATTCTATCCCAGCAAAGTAGAAAGAATTAAACTCCTCTTGGAAAAGAGAAGTTGCAGCATTCTGATGTGCTGGATTTTACTGGAGTTTGAGACACAACTCAGTATTCTTCTTGTTGTTGCTCCCATATTCTTCTCACCTTCCAAATGCATAGAGAAATAGCCTTTGAATGTAGTTCTTCATACATAATGTGCCAGCTTAAAGGTTTTCTTTGTGACTCTGTAAGACTCTGCCTGCCAAACACAGGCTATTTTGAGTATTAGGTCTGGTTTTGAATATGGCCTTTTGTTGAAAGACACATTATGGGTGAGCAAAAGGTCAGTTACTGGGTCTGAAAGAAACTAATTTCTTGGATTCCATTTGCATCTTGCATACTAATTATTTTTTAGGGATTTTTAAAGTGGTGAAACAAAAAATACCATTATCTGGCTTCATGAGTTGTTCCTTTATCTAGGAATTACACATTTCAAAAAATAACATTGAATATTTGGAATATGAATATTATAATGATACATATTTTCATGTCTTAGGTTAGTTGAAGAAAAGAAAAAGTATGTTAATATTCTGTTAATGCAATGGTTTGCATTTTCGCAATGAAAATTCATATTTCAAAGCTTCCTTCTAAAATCCCTCATAAAAATCAGTTCCATGGAATTTAATAATTCACATCTTGCATTAGAGCTAGACTTTTCAGGGGGAAAAAAAGTCAGTAAAAATGCTTTAATATATTATTTAAAGTTACTGACCAACATAGGTTCTTAGCATGTCCCCAAAATATTGTATTTTGCACTGAGAAATATCTTTTTCTGCATTGCTTTTTCAAAAGAAGTGGGCACCTAGCTTTTCATGGGATATTCTAAAATATAAGTGGCATTTTAAAAAATACGATAAGAGTACATCTTAAACTGAATTGCAGTCATAGTAGGCAAACAGAGGAATATTTGCATACTGACTGGGAATTGGCTAATATATGTTCCCCCTTAACATTTCTAGAATTTCTATTAAAATGATAATCTTGTCAAGTGAAGTAGTATGTCTTTTTTATATTGAAAGAACTCCTTTGAGATAATTCTTCTAGACTTTATCACTTATTTGAAGTGGATGGGAGGACCCATAAGAATAGCTAGTGAGATAAACAATGTATTTTAAACAGATATTTTTTCTCTGGGATCACACCTAGGGTTAGCTTGATTACTCATCAGCTCAGCCAAAAATGATTGTTATTCTGCTTTAGCCTGGCTTCTTCTCTCTGTGCAATCTAAATCCAATGCAGACACATTTTTTGTGTAAGTTTTGCAGTTCCTAAAGGTGATATTGTCTCGAAGACAAGCAATTCACTGCTTGTGTTCTGCCATTCTACCTGGATTCATTATAAAAACTAATTCAATTTCATATTTCTATGCTTGAACTTAGGCTACTTCAGGCCTCTCTGAAAACAGTAGCTAAAATGACTAAAGAGGGTATATACTTTGTCCTAAGGAAGCACTGGAATTACTTTAAATTGTCCAAATAACTTCATGTGAGATAATATTTTCAAAAGTACAGTAAATTTGGATAAAATACAGGATTTTGTCTCCAGTATTCATACCAGCAAGCAGAAGTTTCTAGCAATACCATTCTCTGAGCTTCTCTTGCAAAGCAAATATAAGTCAACGTGGTATTATTTAATGGAGAAACAGAGACTTCTTATTTAAAAAATACTAGCAAATATGTGGGTTTGCAAGTAGGAATTCTTTTTTTCCCTCCCACTCCTTTTCATGTTACCTGCTCAGGGCAAGCAAATAAAGGGGCTTTTATTAAGAAACAAAAACAAACAAAACCCAAAACCAAAAAAACACCCAGCCACCCCCAAATCCAAGTAAACCAATTAAAAAAACAGTGATTAGGAAATTTTGAAGGAAAATGCGAAATGGCTTCTGAAATTCAACTACTTTTGAACATTTCACCATGTATTTTTCCATCCTGCTCTTCTTGAGAGATTGGACAACCATTACAGTTCCTGGTAGTACATCTAAAAAGAAACTGGGAATGGGTCCCATCTCTGTTTCATGAAGAGGCAGAAACCCTTTCCACTGGGCCAGTCATTCTGCCTTGTAAGAAAAGTTAAACCTCTGAGCCCTCAAAAAAGAGACTAGTGTTGAGATGGAATCAGGTGAAGGCAACACCATTCAAACGTACGATTCTGTAAATCAAGAGAAAAATACTGTCCCAAAGCACAAAGGTGATAGGAAGCCACTTCTCAAAACCTCCTCTGGAGTTTTTGTTTCCCTTTGAGTAAAACTAGCATGACTACTCCAAAGGCTGTGATACTTTTTGGTCAGACAAACTCTGTGAAAACTGTTATGAAAACTGTTGATTAGAAATATGGAATTGATGAGTCTGCTTCTTCTAGAGCATGCATCTGAGAGATAGGACATCTTCATTTCCTTACTTTGTCACACATCTCCTGTAGGAAGTGGCAATCTTGTGAGATTTAATTTACTCATGTTTCTGAGTGATTCTGGGATCCCTGAATAATTACTATACAAGTGTTCAGAAGTCTTTTTATGAACTGACAAGTAATTCAAGCACTTTCCTAAAGGAACATAGGTAACTACACCGGAACTTAATATTTTGATGCCACTATGCACAATCCTTTATTTGCATATGCTATTGAAAAAAGCTGACAATAGCTATACAAAAGACATTTTCTTTCAAATCTACCCTCAATTTCAATCCCATTTTAAGAAAATTAATGTATCTTTGTTCCATATGCACTAAAGACTTGAGTGGAACTCATGGGCCTCCCTTTTAAAGTTACTTCCACGGTGCACACTGTTTCCATGGGAGAATGGTATTTCTGAAACCGTGGAATCACAGAAAGCTGGGATCTTGCCAGTCATGCATCCTAAACAGTAAAGGATTACAGTGGCATACTGAAAGATACCTATTTGGATATGGTACTTGGCAGTTCTGTAGAACTATGGCAGATGTTTAGAATCTTCTGGGAAATTAGAAAATCCCATGCTATATTCAATGCTTTGGGTGATGTTTTCATTTGCCCTATAAACCCACAGTAACAACTGCCTTTGCTTGAATTTAAAACAGAGTAGGTAAATAAGAATCACACAAAATAGTCCTCTCTAATTTTTCAAAGTGCTTTATACTCCTGCAATCGAGCAGTGAGTACACATTTTTTTGTGTGTGTACAAAACACAGTGAAATGTTGATGCTGCTGAACAACATTATACACTAAAGAGATTGAAGCAGAGCCTTGTCAACTTCAACCACAGAACAGTGTAGTGAGGAAATGAACCCCATTTAGTGCTGTATGTAAATAAGTACGGAAAAAAAAAAAAAAGATGGAATCTTTGTGTTGGAGGTATTTTTCAGCATTGCAGACCTGGCTCTACCGCATATCTGAATATATGGTGCTCTGACCATAAACCCTGAAGTCTTTTTTCCTTGGAGCATTAATGCTTAGCAAACAAGGTATTTATCAGTAATGGCAACATTAAGACCTTTAAACACACAATTTAAAAATCATATCTTTTAAAAAAACCAACAAACTCGTGTCACAGTGAGTTGGTTTACTATCCTTGTCCTACTGGAGACTCAAGGTTGAATTTTGAGTTGAGTCACAAATAAAAGAGTCATTTTATGCTAGACTCCATCTGTGCAGCATCACGTTACCACACATTCTAGCATCATTCAGAATGCTACAAAATCAAAGTTGCAAAGGCATGTATCCTCACCTCAGTAGTGGGATATACTGATAGTGCTGCTTCGAACACTTAAGCAGCACTACTGCATGATGCTCCATTCTGTTACTGCTTCACTTATGAAAAGAAGATTCTCATTTCTCTTGAATTTGAGGAAAGAAGATCACAATTAGGCCCTATAACAGTGAAATAACTCATTTGCTACCTAGCGGGTTACTCCATTAAGTACCAATATACCAACCAGTCACAGATATAATTCCCTAATTCTTGTTTTAATCCTGCTATGCTTCCAAATGTACTTCTAATGTTAGAGCATTTTTCTGCATGGAAATATAATTACATCTTTAAGTTGAGACCGTGAAACATTTGCATCTGGCAACAGTGATTTTGATACATCCAGATAGATTGCACTAAGCTAACTTTGCTACTGAAAACTGACAGAGCTTACAATTATGCCGCTAGATCTGCAAAAGCAGAGCTGGGAAGCAGCATTTTTAAGGCTGCTTTGTGCCAGATGGCACACCATATCAGAAAAATCTATTTGAGCCCTTGTGTTCTTGCATTATAACCAGCAGATTGTCAGCTGGAATAAAGTACAGAAAGTATGTAATTTAACTGACCCTGTCTCTGTAGGAGTTGATTTGAAATCAGAGGATGAGGCTACTGATGTTTTGACTTGGGAAGGCCGTTTCCTCTTTTTCTTCAATCTCTCACACAAAATGTACCAGTGATTGTTAGACTGCTACAAAACTTGCTCTGAAACGTGAATGAGTTGTGAACCTGAAAGACATACCATTTTGAATAAAATACCACTCTAAAACACTGTTTCTCTGGATTGCAAATTACAAAATGCAGCTCTATTCATTTTAACGGTTACATGCTAGAAACTACGTATTAATCAGATTGTCATCTTCAGACAAACTGCAGACACAAAATTGGGCTGTTCTGTAATTGATCTGCAGACTTGCCTGGATGCAACATTTCAGTCTGAAGACCCAAAGAACGTTGTCTCTTGAGAGTGCGGCACCAACTTTTCAGTTACCTTCCTGTTCCTTCATTAACTTTCAGTCAGTTACAAAATATCAAGTAGTGCGCTCACAGGGTAACTGTTTGAGAACCCTCACGACTGTAGCGAGGTAAAAAAAGCAGTTTGTTCTCTCCTCACCAGCACAGCCGGCTTGGGTGCATGCTCTTTATCACTTTATTTCATAACAGGGAAAGATTGTCAGAGTGTCAGTTACCACTGTGGCTGCACCCTGATAGAAACACCCTGCCTTGGATGGAGCAAAAGTCTGCTGAACCCAAGGTATTTAAAATAAAGAGACCTCAGAATCACGGTTTTCTAACTATACAACAAGCAACCTATAATGGTCTTTTACGGAACCCAGTTAATAAAATGTAGGGTCATCTGTCAGATCACTCACTAATGTTTTTCCTTGTGAACTACTGATTTTTTGACCAAACCCAGTGAAAATCAAATTTGAAAGAAATGAAAGAGAAATAGCTAGGGTTACTGTAATTGTATCCCCTCATTTCTTCCAGTGCTTTAGTTTTAAGCAGTCAGGCTCACTGTTGCTTTCTAAGAAATACAGAGCAACTTTTTTTTTGTTTAATCCTACTGTTCATGATTTTTAAGCTTCCTTTGAGCCTGGCAAATGCTCAAGGCTGATGAAACTTATGAAATCAAACCAAAGATATAGCCAAACCAAGGTCTTATGAACAGAAATCAGGTAAAGAGAAAAAAAAATCAGCCTTAAACCTATATATTACTCAGAGCTTTACATTACAAACAAGTGTTTACAAGGATAATCAGAAACTTGCAAAATATATTACTGGTAATCTCGTCTTCACTGTTGTCCAACTATTTCACCTTGTCAAGCAATTTTTCTTTTTTGTTTTAGTAAACAGTTAAACAGTAAGTGAATAATGGGGTTTTTTTTTGATAGGCTTTTTAAGTCTCGGGTCTCTAGACCTTTTCCAGTTAATGAAAGTCTAGATTATGCAGGGAATTAATAAGGAGGAAAAACAAACCCAACCTCCACCTCTGCTTGGGTTATCTTGGCCTAGCCAGACTGAAGAATATTAATTTCCATCAGTTTTGGGATCAGTTTATACTTGAGAATTGTAATATTTAAACTGCAGTAAGTAAAATTATGCTGATGGGAGTTCTCAACATGGTGCACTTCCATGCCAGACCTTTATCTGATCACATTTTCTCACCATCATAGCATTAGAGTGATAAATTGATATGATGCCAAAATTCTGTGTATCCTTTTGCTTTGCTTTTTTTTTTACTATTATACAATTTGTGTTCCCAAACTTATATTTAAAAAGTCATTGACTTTTCTGTCTAAAATGTCCCCGATGCTTCAGGTCCCATTTACTATCAGTGAATTAAAATGAAATATTTTTTTTCTTTTTTGTTCTATCTGTGGCTATTTTTCTTATCTTTAAATGTCTGTTGTGATTAGTGAATCTAAGCTTACTTATTTCTCTTGTTCTTCCCACTGTGATAGATCTACAATTTGGTCCATATGCCAGTTTTTCCACTTTTAGACTACTGTTTCTATTTATATAAGAGTACATCTTAACACTCTTGCTTATTTTGAATATGTTACAGTATCCAGGTTATCCAAGAATAGCACTTTAGAGGACCATTTAAAAAAAAATCCAGTTATGCAAACCAAAACTGAGCACTGCTTCTGTTGACAAATGAATGTTGAAAGTCATAAATGTACTGTGGGCCACCACAAGAACACTCAGAGAAGGAAAAGTTAATTTCAAACTTGGGTGAAATCTTGCATTGGGATTTTGCACATCCTTTCAAGGTGTTAATTGTCCAAGTTTTTCCTGACTGTCCCACCTCTAACAATGGTTTTGGTTATGGTTATGGTTATGCAAACCATAATACGATATTAATTCTTTTGGCCTCTTTCTGTGCAAAATAATATTCTACTTCTATAAGTAATATTAGAGATTTCAATCTGACTTGTAATCTTTCTGTGTTATATTTTCCTCATCTTTAAAGCAGGGATAATGTAAAATCCTTCTCTCAAAAGATTTTTAAGAAGATTAATGGGATTATTTTACTGTTTCTGGCTTAAGGAACACACTTCATGCTTCTTCTGCCTGCTGGACAAAAAGACAGTGTTTAGGAAGTGTATGAAAGGCATAAGCTAGATCTGAAGAGATCTCTGAAAATGTAAAATAGAGGACAATGTAGAACCAGAAGATAACAGACTGATTTTAGTTCTTAAGAATATGAGACATTAAAAAAAACCCAAAACAACCTGCTGAGACAGGAGTCCATGTTATTTTTCCTGATTGGCAAAGGAAGACAACTTCTTAACTATTGACTATGATTACTATAAAAATTGATAAGTATTGATAATAAAGACATTTGCTGAAGTTGAATTACTGGAAAATCTCTCATCTTCTGAGTCTGACAAAACAATATAGAAGGGACTTTGTCTTGCTATCTTTTTTGCAATAATTTCTCGTAGCACAAAATCACATTAAATCTAAGGCTTTAGCTGATCTTCACCAACTCTGAGACTGAAATGAAAGACTAAATAAACTGAACTTATAGATTGACTTCATTTCACATTTGTGTAGTTTTTAAAACTGTGATGTCTTTTTTTCAGGTTAAACACATTAAATTTGAAAGAAGAGACATTATCATCTTTAACATATATATGCAACAGCAATGAAAAGCAAGTAGCTGCTGTTGTGGATCATAGTTACCATAGCAATGCACCCCCATAGTCACTTAGAGATTCATTTATTATAATAGTGGCTTTAGTAAAGGAGATTGCCAAAGTTGCCAATAGCACTCATGTGGTTTCCTGTATTACAGATTTTCACTGTTTACAATAAGATAACTCTATTAGCAGGTGGACGTTTGCCACTGAAGGAACATGATTAGGTAAATTAGAGACTTAGTTTTAAGTTCCTTTCTTCCAATCTGCATAATTATTTGTAAATAATCCCCTGAAATCAGTAACATCAGACCCAGGACAACTCACTAAAAAACCAAGCCAATGTCCACTGAGGGATATTCTCTTAAATTTGGAGCAGTCTTATCAGGTTCATACTTCTATAAAAAAAATAAAAACAAAAAAGAGAATACTATACTTGAAGATGCAAAGAAAGAGAAAAGAGAACTTAAAATAATTTTGCAGATTTTGGTATTCAGGTTCGGTGCAATAATCAGCAAACGTGCATATCATGATGATAAAGCACATTTGCTAGGATGTTGATTCAGCAAAATAACTTGTAACATTATTCAGCTGTTCAAAGCAAATAATACTTGCACAGGAATTAAAAGGAGGAAGAATTTGAGGAAAAATGCCAAATTACTCATGACAAAAATTCAATAGAGACAGTATTTCTGTGTTGTGCTGCTGCATATACAGTACGGTATGGGCATGAAATAGGGCCCAATTAAAAATATGATTATTTATGAATAATGGGACCTTGTTACTTTTTATCATTTTCACTTGCATGTTAAGCATGAATTAGTATTGTACACAGATAATTAAAGCACCATTTACTGCAGCTGTTTACTGGTTAAAGGACATTTCCTACCACCTTTCACACGGCATATTAACCCAAACAACAGTTTCAATATTCTTTTTCCAGAATCACAATACTATTTTCATTTTGCCTTACAGTACATGATATAACATAGTAAAACAGATTTTGAGTCTGCCAAAAGTAGAACACAGAGGTCATGCTACAAGTCCTTCCTTGGACAGCTGCAGTGTCCCTCTGCAGTGTACCCCCCAACATAAAAAGTCAAAATATTCAGAAATCTCAGGCATACCCCATGAAGCCATTCGTGCAAACGATGTGTATGCAAGCAGTCTGTGTGAACAGAAATATGGAAACTCTTGATTATAATGGTGCAAATCTTAGAATTGTTCTTCCTAGTACATCTTTCTGACTTGCCTGGTGAAAGTGACAATAATCTCTGTTTTCAGAGTGGCATGGTGACTCTGTGACTGAATGTGGGAATGGGTCTCTACACACTTTATATATATATATATATTTACTCACAAAAGCGGGATACTCCAGACTATTCCACAGTACCTGCAAGGATTTTGAGATCAGAGTAGTTGCTCATTCAGCAGTCTTAAATAGAAGAGCTCAGATTGAAGTGCTCTAGTAAGCCAGTCTGTTACAAGAGTATTACACAGAGTTGCTGGATTATCTGTTTAATTCTGTGTGTTTGTTTGCTTTCTCATTATGGAGTGGGAAAGCTTGGATCTATTCAAGTCTTCTTTCAAATCAATATACTAGATGATAATTTAATGCTGTGTAAGATGTCTCCGTAGCCATACAGGCTGTGATTTTCATAAAGTCTCTTGATGTCTCAGAAAACAGAGGGAATACATTATATCCACTAACATTAAAGGTCTATGCATAACTCCAACACAACATTGTTAGGGGACACGTAAGTAATCCGTATACAGAACAGGTAACTGCTAGAATGACACTTCGCAACGTGCAGCAACTTGAGTCCCTACTGCTGAGCTGCTGCAAAGCAGCCCTCTGTAACTAAAATATTCTGCTATATGTCAGAGAACTTCAGGCATCTGCACTCCACTGATGGTCTGTACTTTTGTTCCAGTCACCAGAATCTTTGATGAATTACATTGTCATAGATAATTAAGTCTCTACAGGAAAACTACTATGGTTTATTTTGAAGCTTAGTCAGAAGACAACTCTAGAAAAACAAGCAATGTGTATATTATGATGCATTATCTAGTTTATTTTGCATTCCCCTACAACTTGACGTGGACTCGCTTTTGCCCTTGAAATGGATCACTCACAGATCATGCTTTTAAAGAGATAAATCTGCCACTCTTGCAGAATTGTTTTTCACTCAGTTGTTCTCTCTCCTTTACTTTTACTTACCAACTCTGCCTCATTTTTTTTTACACTTTTCAGTCTTCCAAATGGAATCAGTTTCATCATTCAGTTCCTTTGTTTCTTTAAGCAAAATTTATAAATCTGTGAATCAAAATTACAGCCACATTGTATAAAAAGGCAGCATCCACCTTCTTTTATGCCTTGTAAAGAACCCCCAAAGTCTCCAATGAAAACCAGCCAAACCAGAAATAGTGACTTTTACGCAATTCAGAACAAGTTTTTGGATCTGTTTAGAAACAGCAAATTTATTTATTTGTTTATGCACTTGCAACGTCAAATGGTTTAAGAACACTGCATTACTGCTGGAAAAGCATATTAGCTAAACTACTTGAAACACTGTTTGTACTTCAAAATGATATATTCCCTATAACTGAGCAAATGAGAAAGCTTGAGAAACAGGCAATTCAGAAAACAAGTTAATTAGATAGATTTGTTTAAATTTGGATTTGTTAATGACTTAGTAAGTTACAGACTAAATAAAGTCAGATGAAAAAACAGTACCAGTATGTAAATGACCAAACATGTTTGGCTAGTGAGCCTGGAGTTTATATCCAGGAAAAAAAAATCAATTCATCTTTCAGGATCTATTATTTCAAAGGTGGCACCAAGCAAAGGAAGACTATATGCATTTATTTCATAATAAAACCAGTGGTTTCTAGACTAGAACTTGCTGATTGGATGTTTTAACTCTAAATCCAGAATTTAACAAGTATGTTGAAGGAGATACGGTCATGCTTGAAACACTAAGTTGTGCAAGTTCCCTGTACACATTCAACAGACTTGACAAAATCTCAGTATGATGGATTCTTTAAACTGTTCTAATCCATGTAAATGTCAAAACAAAGTACACTGGGAAGTAAGTACAAGCAAATGTAAAAAGACAAATGTATTTCAAATGTTCCAGATACTGAGCACTTAAATTTGCATAATATGGAAATGAAGTAACTGGAATATCCAGTCTCCTGGTTTTTTTGCATCACTACTGCACTTTTGAGACTGAGCAGACAACATGAAGGTAGTCTTGGGGAGTACAGGCTCACTTTAAGGTAAGTAGTATTGAAAGAACTAAGGCTTTCACTTTTTTTTTTTTTTTTTTTAATCTCTTGATCTCTTTTTCTCTGTTCTGTGCAAGATTTTCAGGACGGTTCTGAGCCTGTGGTGAGTAACACACACCGAGGGAGAGGCGAGGCAGCAAGAACAGCAGGCTGGTTCTCCACTCAGCTGCCTGCACGGCTATGGGATCCTCTCTGCGGACTGGGGATGGGGTGCAGGCGTTTCACAATGTCAGGTGCAGCGTCCCAGAGTAAAACCTGCTCACTACCAAACACACGAGCTGCCCTGCCTGAACCCCACGGGGCAGCGCGAGCTCTTCAGCCCACACCTGCCTTCTCCTCAATATTCTGTGGAGTATCGTTGGTTTAAGCTAAAGTACAGCTACGTTTCATCTAAGTAATCCTATTATTTGAAAGTTAGATGAGAAGCCCCTCTGAGAGCACGCTTTTTTCAGTGGTTCTCGACTCTATTCATTCTTCGCAGAGGATAACGTCTTGTGTTTTGTGATGAACAGACGCGTTTTCTGTAAACCCCTCAGCTTGCAGCCTTTCCCCATCTCGAACGCAAGGTCACAGCGCTGGCTCCAGAGCTGTAAATTAGAGAGATTTGACTGTTGCGAAGTTCCTAACAGCATTAAAATGAATCCTTGGGAAGTAACAGAATAGAAGACTAGAAGTAACAGAATAGAAGACTAATGGGAAAATTTACACACACGCATTTCAGTAGGAAATCTGCTCTGCCCCGGCTCTCGTCTGCGGCACGCGATGGAGATCGGCCCTAGCAACTCCACAACGAGCCTCTGAGAGCCCCTGAGAGCCCCTTTGCCGGCATTTTCGCTCGCATCGCGGGGCGGGGCACGAGCCGCGGCCCCCGGGGCGGACGCCAACATGGCGGCGGCGCAGCCCGCCCCCCGCCAGCGGCCCCTCCCCGGGGCGGAGCCTGAGCCCCTCCCCGGCGCCCGCCCCCGAGTGAGGCCCCGCCCCCGGGCTCGAGGCGCAGCCAATCGGCGCTCGCGCAGGACCCTTTCCCCGCGCCCCGCCCCTTCCCGCGCGCGCGCGGTTGGCCCCGCCCCGCGGCTCCGAGGCGCAGCCGACCGGCTCTCGCGCGAGGCCCCGCCCCCTCCGCCGAGCCGCAGCCAATCGGCGCTCCCGGAGGGGTCCGGGCCCCGCCCCTTCCCGGGAGCGTGGGCGGGGCGGCGGCGGCGGGCGGCGCTCCCCAGCCCCGCCCCGGGGCGGTCCCGAGCGGCCGGCGGGGCCGCCGGCGCCTCCCCCCGCCCGCCGCCCGCTCAGTAACTTGGCCGCCGCGCGCCGGGCGAGGCGGAGAGTCCGCTCGTCGTCGTCGGCGGGGCGATGCTGCGGGCGGTGCCGCTCAAGTTGGGCCGGCTGTACCGGTACGCGAAGCTGGCGGTGCTGGGCAGCCTGGCGGCGGCGCTGGTGCTGAACACGCAGTCGCTGCTGGGCTCGCTGCAGCGCAACGAGCTGTCGGAGCGGCGGTTCCTGCAGCTCAATAAGTGCCCGGCGTGCTGGGGCACCAGCTGGTGCCGCAAGTTCCTAAACGGGCAGCTGCGCCTCGAGAGCTGGGGCCGCCTGCGCCTCCTCGACGCCTTCAACGTGAAGAACGTGTACTTCGCGCGGTACGGGGAGCCCCGCGAGGGCAGCCGCCGCGTCGTGCTCAAGCGGCTGGGCTCGGCGCGGGAGCTCGCCGACATCGACGCCAAGATCTGCCGCCGAGCCACCGGCAGGGGCCGCTGCGACCTGCCGCAGGCGCTGCCCGCCACCGAGTTCGCCAGCCTCAACGGCGACGTGCGGCTGCTCACCCCCGGCGCCGTGGAGGGCTGGTCCGACCTCGTGCACTGCCCCTCGCAGCGCCTGCTCGACCGCCTCGTGCGCCGCTACGCCGAGACCAAGGACTCGGGCAGCTTCCTGCTGCGCAACCTCAAGGACGCCGAGCGCATGCAGCTGCTCATCACGCTCGCCTTCAACCCCGAGCCGCTCGTGCTGCAGGTGAGCCGCGGGCAGCACCGCCCGGGGGCGGCTCTGCCCCTCCCCGGAGCAGCGTTCGCGTCCGTCACCCCCTCCCCGAAGTCGTCTCCGTCCCCTCGTTCCACCTCCCGAAGCACTTGTCGTCCCCTCGTCCGTCCCGCTCTCCCCAAGCAGCTCTCGTCTCCTCGTCCGTTCCCCCCCTCCCCAAGCACTTTTCGTCCCCTCTAGGTCCCCCCAGGCAGTTTTCGTCCCCTCTGGGTCCCCCCCGTCCCGGAGGCACTTTTCGTCCCCTCTAGGTCCCCCCCGTCCCGGAGGCACTTTTCGTCCCCTCTAGGTCCCCCCCGTCCCGGAGGCACTTTTCGTCCCCTCTAGGTCCCCCCCTCCCCGAGGCAGTTTTCGTCCCCTCGTCTGTCCCCGCTCACCAAAGCGGTTTTCGTCCCCTCGTCTGTCCCCGCTCACCAAAGCGGTTTTCGTCTCCTCGTCCCCCCAGCAGTGTCACTCCAAGCTTAACAGACAGTGGGTAGAGACTTGACAGTAACGCTGTTGTGCTTTCCTTGTCAAAAACTGACTCAGGTGATGTCATGTTCCTTTATGAACTAAATATAATTTTTTTTTTCTGTTGGTAAAAATTGGAAATAGCTATTGTGTAGTCTACACCCTGACAAATAAATGAACGGCATTCTCTTTTCAGCAGTTGATTATGTATGTTAGTTAAGAGGACTGTTCATGTGTGCAGACCAGAAATTTGTACTTCAATACGTCATGTAAAGTTTTAGGTGAAAAATCTGCAGGAAGCTGGTTTATCCTGTGGCACTACCCAGTTGCTTCTGTTGTGTATCTGTTTAGATTGGGAGCTTTGCGTTTTGGTTCTGCACTGTTGAGGGAACTCCAAGTATGCCTTCAGTGTGTTTGGACGTGCAGTTGTTTTGTCCAACTACTGAGCTGTCCTTGTCTTTATCTAATGTACCATAAAAAGAATATTTGCAAATGTGTTTGAAAGCGTCACTGCAGGATTACTGTTACAAACATCTACCTTTGCTCTGGTGAGAGGCCAAGAAATCAAAGCCCCCAGAAGCACTGCTGCAGGCTTTACCTGCTGGTAAATTCACCTACCGGTTCATTTCCAGAGAATGCATTTATGAGCTCCACTTAATTAAATCTATGGTTTTGGATAGTGTGTCTCCTGCCCTCCAGTCTTCCTGTGTAAGCTCTTAGGTTTTGTTTTCAAAGTTTCTAGTTTGCTTCTCAGCAGACTCAGGGTACAGTAGAATCATAGAATAGTTAGGGTTGGAAGGGACCTTAAAAATCATCTAGTTCCAACCCCCCTGCCATAGGCAGGAGCACCTCACTTCCATTTTGCTGTGAAGTTGCTCCTGAACTCAATGAAAATAGAAAGTGCACTTACATAAGAAAATGAAAACTTACTTGCTTTGCTGAGTAGATTTGGAAATAATTTAAAAATCTATTTGTATTCCATACAACTTTGGGGTTGAACGCTGCTTCCAACACACTAAGCGTAACCCTAGATGGCCAGAATGCAGCTCTGTGTTTTTTTGTAGTTTGTGGGCCCAGTGTGTTCTGTACAGACAAAGGGTATGGTACGATTGCAGCATTTGCTGTTGTGTGGTGGATCAATGGCAGTAGGTTCAAGAGCCTTGATTCCTGTCTGCTTCTTGATAGGCTGTGCATGAGCCCAGAGGCTGTCAAGCAAATCTACTGGGAGATGGAAATCTTTGCACTAGAACTTAACAAGCACTTTGCTCACCATGTATCTCAGTGAAGGTGCTGCTGAGAGCAGAGTAGGGCATGCTAGGGGGAAGCCAGGCAGCCTTTACCAATCCAGAGTGTGGTAAAGTTATCTGTCACCTCTTATCAGATCAGAAGTGTTTTGTGCAGAGTGTTTTATGCTGATGAACAGGCATAACCTGGAAAACATTTCTGGGGAATTTGAGGACAGCTTTGTGTGTTGGAACACTCTTTAATACATTCTACAGAAGAGTATTCATCCAGCTGGGCAACGGGTACTGAACGTTCCCGTTCTTGGAAATGAAATATTTTATGTATATGAATCTGAATGATCTCTTCTCATTTGTGTAACGTGTACGATAAGCGCCTCATTCTCTGCCTCTACCTGAGAAACATGTAAGGAATGGATAATTCTGTATTATGCAGCTCTTGCAAGGGTAACATGTAAAGTACTGTGTATGGGAGGGGTGAAGTTACTTTCCAGAAGTGATAGCTGTCTACTGAGAAATAAGATACATAAAATACCTTCTGTTATAGTTTCTGCAGTATTGATGAGGGCAGATACTGGCAGAGGAATAAGAACCTGTAGGCTTATTCTAAAAATGAGCCACTTCCAAGAAAAGAAACCTGCACAATGTCATGTGCATAATCAGATTTTAATTTTAAGTAAATAAATGAAACATTTAAGCATTTAACTGAGGCCGGCTGGCTGTCACTGGAAGGCATAAGGAAAAATATTGCTAGTTTTTTGCCCTTAGGTTTTCATGAAACACTACTGTGACTGTTTAAAACACTGACATGAATAGCAGTTTTGATTTAGAAGCAAAGAACTTCTAAATACTTAGTGTTCAGTGCATTCAAGTTCTGTGTTCTTGACGTTGCAGGAGCAGCCAGATGTAAATAGGCAGTAAATTTAAAGCTAGATCTTTGATTTGTAACAGAAGATTCACTTTAATCATCTACTAGAGCTATTAATTTGTGGATTATAAGACTTAATCAAAGCTTGGGATTTTAGCTTGGATCTTATTTGGAGTATGGATTAGTCCTAAAGTGGTGTTGCTTACAAGCTAAGCATTGTCACAACTGACGGACACCTTTTCCTGCAGGAAGTTTTCAGGTAGCGCTTTAACCTATAGCGTGATATACTTGTGTTAAAAGTCTGAATGGTCGTAAGCCAACACAGTTTTGTATAGATTACTTATTGTAATCTTAGCTCAATATTGGTATCTTTATAGCTTTCTTGTTAACCTTCTTTATCCTCATTTGTTACAGTTGCATAGGTGTGCTCAATGAATGATTCATCCTCTTTACTTCATGAGGTAAACGGGAGGATGGCTCTGTTGTTATTCAGTACAGTTTACGTCTTTTCTGGGTATTAACATATTTTATCTCACCTCTTGCCATTTTTTATATGAGGTCATATTTGAGTGAAATAACCTGTATGCAAGGCTTAGCTTGAAGTGTAAATGTTCAAGATCTGACTTCTCAAAGGTTTAGGTTTTTATCCTTACTCTTTCTAAAACTCCTTTCCGGCAATGAAGGCAAATACCTTTTAGTAAAACAAGTTCTGATCTGTAATCAAAATTTCATACATATAAACCAATGTTCTGTGTAAATGTTAACAGCTTATTTGGGCAAAAGCAACAGCAAAACTTGCTGCTGTTCCCTTGAACACATTTAATGGAAAACAGAGTATTTCAAATAGGAGTTACTTGGAGGATAGCATCAATATGTGACATCTGATTCATGTTCGAATGTGATGACTGTTAGAACCACTGTGAACGTAAGTAGATTTATCCTTACCTATGACTTTTCACAGACCACCCACCTTCTAGTCTGTCTTTTAAAAATAACCGTAGTGCAGGAACTTTTCTTTATTATTTTTAACCATGATGTGAGATCAAGTAATGGGTGATCAGCTTTATGAAGTAACATGATTTTTGTCTTCACTGGCAGATGGAATCATAAACTTACTGTTACAAAACCAAAAATGTTTGCTGCCTGTTGTTAATTTCCATAGATGCTAAGGTTAACTCTTAACTCTTATGATTATTATTATTATTATTCTTCCATTTCCCCAATGCCCAACGAGACTTTTTTCCCACCAAGGCAGTTTTACCATTTCAGGAAATAGTTAAGCTTTCTGTAGATGTGCTTCTTACTTTCTTTGGAGCTCCTGCACTGCTCTGCCAGCCTCCTGATTTTCCATTTAGAGCTGCTGTGGCTGTCTCCTCACAGTTTTGAGCTGCTGTGGTTGTGCCCCCTCAGCTACCGTACTGTGAGCCATGGTTTGCAACCCTGAGTTATCCAACACATGGTATCCTGTGGCAAAGTTTTAAGTTTTGTACTTAAACATGAAAAAACCCTCCAAAGCCAACAAAGCCCCAAAACCACGACAATGCAAAGAATTCTTTGTTCTGGGAGTTGGGGAAACCACAGTATGACTCGCTACTGCTGAAGTAAGAAATTCTTTCTAGATAACAAAACGGTGTGTGGGGTTTGGTTTTTTGTTTTTTAGAGTGAAGTGGTTGTATTTCTTATAAGGTCTTAAAGTTAACTGTGTAAAGATGGATTACAGCTGTCCTGGTGAAACTGAAACATGGGTTCTGTTTGTTGTAGCAAAAATGCATCTACAACTAGTCTTGCAGGGCTTGGCAGTGCCTTTGTGCTGGCTATTGTGTTGGTGCTCTGTACGGCCAGATGCACCATTACAATGACAGTGC
Organism: Coccyzus lansbergi; assembly: GCA_033558105.1. Taxonomy (NCBI): domain Eukaryota; kingdom Metazoa; phylum Chordata; class Aves; order Cuculiformes; family Coccyzidae; genus Coccyzus; species Coccyzus lansbergi. The sequence continues at coordinate 1,697,790 of JAUMJK010000030.1, read as the reverse complement.
ATTTGCTTTGTTTTCACAGACAGCTTGCTATTTGCACACAAACTTTGTGGTTCAAAGTAAGAGTAAATGCTTGCAAGTATTGTGGTTTTTTTTTTTCCAAGCTATAGAAGATGTCTGTGAATTATATCCAGAGTGTCTTAATGTGACTTCATCTGGAGCTATAGCTTTTAATGGCCTTTTTAACAGCTTTAAAAAATGGAGTTTCTTTAAAGAATGATGGCAAATGTTTATATCTTGTGTGTAAATTACAAGTCTCAAAGCCTTTTATTTTCCTGATTCTTGAGGAAAAATTCTGGTACCTGTATGGAAAAGAGTGGTATTCTGTATTTTTTAATAGATTGTGTAAGTCATTGCCCTTCCCTCAGGTATGTATTTGGCTTTCTAAATAGTTAAGTTTAATGACTTCATTTTTCTCACAACTTCTGATCATTATTATTCCTTGTAGAAGAAAAACAAACAAACAAGCCAGCAAAAGCTGTATCTCTGTTCCTGGTATAATTACTCTGCATTAAGAGCCACATAACCTAAATTTTTTCTGGTTTATCTTCATGTCATTGTTGGGGCTTCTGTTTGGTTTTATAAGCATCTGGTAAACATATATTCAGACATTAACTATGTTCTCCTTGAAGCAGTTGCTTGTGTTGTATTCACTCAAAGTAGCAATTTAGCCAAATGTTTTACAAAATTATTTTGCTGATCCATACATAACTCAGTAAGAAGTAAATGCGCAACTCTTCTTGTTTGGAATGTCTTTTTTTTTATCCTACTCTGTTTGAATCATAGGTTATTTTCTGTAGTTCTATTCTAAATACAGTGGTAGAATACCATCCATTTTAGTACTTGATGTCTTTTCAGCTTTCTTAATTGGCTCAATTTGGAATGTTTGAGGATAATGTAGAAATTCTTCAAGTTATTTTGGGGTATCTATTAAGATGAATGTCTTAATCTAGAGTCTGTTGAGAAGTCACTGCACAGACTTAACTAGAAATCCTCTTGACAAATTGTAACTGAGCAATTTTCAGTAACACAAAAAAGTGTGTTATCCCACATTCTAAACCTTGGAATACCAGTGTTGCCCATTTTCTTCTGATATGTCTGATATCGCGGAGGAGTTGCATTTTGTTTTCCTGAATTGAGTAATTGAGGCTTTGTTTTAGTCTCTTTGATTCTGCAAATTAACTTCCAGTAATAAGAGTAGACCATATCTGCTAGAATGTCTTAATAGTGATATATTCCAGACTCATAACTGATGAGAAGTAGATAGTGATCATTTTCATCTGTTGCAGTTTAATGTCAACAAGCTTCTACAATCTAATTTGAACAGGTAACAGTCAATACAACATTACATTTTCAGTGTTATGGCCCTTGCATTTAATCATTATTCATTAATACGACTGGAGAAATGACGTAACACTGCTAACATAGTGAAATATAACTTTCACAGTTTAAGTGTTCAACTTACTCATTGAGCAACTTATTATTTTTAATGGGTTTATATTTGCATTTTTGTCCTGTAGTGTGTTTGTTAAGGCTGGGTCTGTACTTCTTATTGGCATGAGTCTTATGTAGTAGCTGGTTGAAATGTAGTAAAACTGAACAAAAGTCAGATAAATGAAAGAAATGTAGTTACAATGGGCATACTGATTGGGGATGTTCAGTGAGTATTGGGACTATTCAGTAAAATCCACTCTTTGCTCACTGTGTGTCTAGGCTACATATGTGCATGATTAACTTCAGTGGGAGTTTTAGTTGAATGTTGAATGATTTGACATACAGTTGAGAATGAAATTGGTGTCATTCCACTCACCAGCATTCAGAAATACATGCAAATATGTATCTTCTAGAATGCTTATCAATTCCTGACAAAAGAAGGCATCTGTGTTCAGACTTTGCTTTCTAGTTGCCTTTGATCTGGAAAGTTTCATTGTATGATCTGATCTCCATGTCTGCGTCATTATGGAGTTGTACTTGTTTGCCTTGGTGACTAACATAAGTGCTACTTCTGTTTACACTGCAGAATCAACAGTGCTCTGTAAGAGCGAACAAATTTTCTTCCTTTTGAGGAAAAGCATCTTATTTAAATTCTGCTTGCCCTGCCAGTCTGTGCATGGGCAAACACAGTGTAGTGGGATGGTTTTGACAGAGACGTCACTAAGCATACAGTTTTGCCATGAAAATCTTCGAGATCATAAGGAGCAGAGACGGAGTGCCCATTGTGTTTTGCATGTGTTTTTTAACTCCATTATATTGAAGGTGTCGCTCTTTCTTTGCCTGCTTGTTTTCTGTGGTTTTTTTTTTTTTCTTTTCTTTTTTAATTGAACTCCCTTTATACAAAACTTGTTAGTGCTGTGTAGGATCTTCTAGAATAGTTTTGAACATAGGAAGTAAATTTTTTCAATGGCACAATGGAACAGTAGCTGAAAGACATCAGTAGTTAATTAAACCATTTTGGATTTTTGGTAGCTTGATTATTAGAACGAATTATATGCTTGATTATGATAAACTAATATTCTTTTGAGTGTTTATTTCAAAAGGGATTTGTGTTACTGCAGACTACAATAGGCTGTATCAGCTTAAGACTAGTCTGTCTTTACTGCATGATCGAATTCACTGCTCTGGACATTCAAAACCAGTGGCAGATTTGTTTGTCTTCTCATGTTTAGACAGATGGAAGCGAGGAAGACAAATGCACTAGTAGTGTGGTTCTTGCTTCAGTGAAATTATATATTCACCCTATTAATACTCAATATTTATTCTGAGACTACAGTGTATTTTTAAAAGACAAATGTGGTATTATTTGTTAGGGAACAAAGTGTCTTTTGTCCTTTTGACAGGATTTGCTTAGGCTTTTTAGCCTTGCTTAAAGAGATGTAGTTACGCTAATTAGGGCAACTAAAATATTTTTTATGTGTATGTGACCCTGGGAATGGAGGTAGCAGAAGTTCTTTTGTTGTATTTTCCATCTTTCTGTTAGAAGATTGTACATATTTCTCTGTGAATAGAAAAGGTAACTTTAATAAGGGATGAGTTACTAAAGTTACCTGTTTATAGTTTTTCATATGCATTACTGTATTTTAAAACACTTTTAAAAGCTTAATTGACTGTGGTTTCCATGGCATTTGTGTGTATACTCACAGATAAAATGTGAGTGGGTGCACCAGAATTTCAGATCTTTTGTCAGATAGCTGTTTCTGGTTTTGAACAAGAGCTAAGTTTTTATCCTGATTTAAAAGTATGCATTTAGCAATCTTCAACAAATAGCACATTCAAGTACAAAATTATCTAGATAAATATTTATATTGCTAGTAATTTGAGAATGAAAATAAAAACTATTATGCATTACAGAAATCTGAGGGTTTTGACTGCTACATATCTACTAAGCTTTTAGTTTCTAAGTGCACGTTGTTCATAGAAAACATTTAATGACTACAAATCTGTGTTCTTTTCTTACTGACTTTCACAATTTCAGTTCACTAAGAAAAAGCATCCTTGTGTTAACTACAACCTCATCTAGAAAAATGGTTTCAAAATAGAATGGCACAAAATGCTACAAATCTGTGCTTGCAAAGATAACAGATCTGCACTTCAATTAATATTCTTGTCAAATTCCGTGAGTGAATATAAACTGCTGAATGAGGCACTTGTACGTGTTTTTATCCTCTTCTTCGGCCTCTGACTTGGGTAATGAAGTGTAGATGTGGCTGTTACATGCCAGTTGGAAGGGAGCCAAAACAGAGATGTGGTTTGTACATGTGCAGATGTTGGCAGGATTCCCTGCACTCCTGTTGTCAGAAGATCTTTTTATTGCCATGAAGTTAAAAAATATACATGTGTTAGTGTGGCACGCAGATATTTTACTAGTAATGTTTGGGATATTCACTTCTTAATAAACCAAACTGCTTCTAGGATTTCTTGTGTGAGATGAAATTCAGTGTACAAAATGAAGGAAGCATAATAGATGTATTTTGAAGACCAATGTACCATTGTGACTAATGCGGTGCTTTCAAAATTGGTTTAATCCCTTACATAAATCCCTGCTGCTCCTGGAAAGGAAAAGTCCTCTTAGCTCCTTTCCTCTCTTCTGCACCTGGCTGTTCAGGCCTTCTTCCTTCCTTTTGTCTGTACTAACATGATGTGTTGATGTGATGAGCTGGATCAGGCTGCTGATCCAACTGAATACCAGCCTGGCAAGTACCAGCTGCTTTGTTTTCCTAATGATGTGAATAAGGGGGTGGAAATGAGTGTGCTTGATGGGTTGGGAAGGATGGACACCTTTGCTTTTGATGGCATAACATGGCCTTTGCGAATTTCAGCTAATCAAGTGTTGAATTTATGTATGGAAGGTATAAGTCGAAGGCATAGGCAGAGCAGGACTGGAATATAGGAAAGGAGAGAGGCAGAGAAGAAAAGGAGTGGGAAGTTCCAAAGTCACACTGAAGTGAAAGTACTGAGGTTGTCATTGCTGTAGCAATTGAACTTAATGTATTGTATTGAGTGTTGGTCAAATGCAGCGATATGAAAATGTTACGTACAGATAGTGAAATCTGTAAACTCTGTTTATCAGAAAATGTAGTCGGGTAAATTCTCTCCGATTTAAGGTATAAATTTGGTTTTATAATATATGGATAAAGTGGACTTGTATGGGTACAGGACTGAGAGATACATATATTCAGACTTCATCCGTACTTAACTGTGTGACTTTTTCCTGATACATTAGGTGGTATTTTTAATTTTTTTGTGTGCCCCTTGATCCCACTCACAGGAATGAAAAATTCTTGTTTAACCAGAGTTGTCTGGAGAGTGTGCCTTAGCCGGAATAGTCTGGGATGGATGTTCAGCTTCCAGTAGACTCTGATTACCAAACAGTGTTAACACATAAACCAGGGAGTATTTTTACTGTGTCAAAATTATATTTAAAATATTAAATAATTTTAAAAACTGTAGATAAATAAAACACAGGTACAAGTTAAGCTGGTACAAGGTAAGCTGGTTCTTAGCCTTTGTTTTAGATACAGGCTCAGTTAGGGCCTCCATAACATTTTATTAAATGTTTTATAATTACATCAAACAAAGTGTTTTAATGATTGATAAGTAATGCCCTTTTAACAAAAGCCACTTAAATGTGAAAGTAGGCATTTTTCATTTGTGTAAACTAGAATGCTCATCTAATTAATGAGAGTAACTGGATAATATCGTAAGGCTTGCATTTGGACTGGAAATCTTAAAAGTTATAATACTGTATGCTTTGAATGCTACCTTCTGTTGAGTGTTTAATGGTTTTGTTAATAAATGCTTTAAGCTTTTCTATTCTTAACTTTATAAAAATAAATATGTAATAATGGCTGCCCTTACACTGGAGTATGAAGTAATTCAGCTTCTCCCCAGCATGGGATCAGAAGTATATCAATTCTTTATGTGACAGGTATATATTTAAAGAATATATAAGGTGTGTATGTATGTATGTGTGTCTCTGTGTGTGTGTATATTTATAAAAATATATATAAATATATATGTCTGTGTGTGTGTCTGTATAAATGTTCCTTACTTGATGTTATGAAAACAAGGATTGGCAGTCAATCACTTAGCATAGAAGTTGGCAAGGAGCATGCCTCTGGAGCAGAAATGTCAATCCTCAGTCTTGTCTGAAAGGCTTGTAGAAGGACAGAAATCAGCATATGTTGTAGGTAGGTGAACTGCTTTGCTGGGCTGGAGGCTGTAGGTCTGTGGTGGAGATTTAAATTGAGAACCATATGGAGTGTTAAGAGTGCTGTTCTCCAGTACCAGTGGTGCAGAATCGGAAAGGAATGCCCAAAACTTTTGTTTACCTTTTTTTCTTGGGCTAGTGGTGAAGTGTGGTCTAGACTCTCAATAACAACTATTCTTTTTCCCTGGTCACCTCTGTATAGTTTTGTACTTAATATAATGATTCAGAATGAGTGAGAAAGGATTTGTAGCTGCATGTGAATAGCTGAGATAGGTTGTACCATGGAAGCACTTGTATTGCCTATCTATAGGAGAGGCTAGAGAGGCTTAGATGTGCTTCAGTAAACCTTTTCATTAGCACCATTTGTACTTATAAATTCTATAACTAGGATTCCAGTTTTCTAGGGAAATGACTGAGCAGATAGACACAAGGCTTTTACCTTCTGAAATCTGCAGTAGTTCTGAAGTTCTGAAAATATGATACAACCATGAGAAACTGTTGGTCCGGAGCAAGTGTTCCTGTTTTTTTGCTTTTTCTGCATGTGTGTTTACTAGCAGTGTCTTTTAAAAGGTAGAAAAGACAACTCTAAGAATTTTTCTCTTGGATATTACTGGAGGATTAATTGATCCAATGACGTTTTGGGTCAGAGGCCAGTTATCAGTCTTTGTAATGAAGCTAGTTCAGGCGACAAGAGCATGGTTACAGAGAAAATGACTGGCAAAATCTGCAAATAAACTTTGAGTTAAGATTGGAGTGTGTATTGACGTATGTTATTGTATTAACTATTGTAAGCAAATCTATTTTTTTTACAGGACTTTTTTTAAATACTAAATTTAAAACTCTTAGTGTGTGAATTGAACACAACTTTGACTTTGCTGTTTGCATTTCAAGCATTCATTCTTGGTGGTAGACGTAGCTTGCAGTTCATTATGTGTTACAGAGCTTCTAGTGTATCAACACTGGGCTTCTAACCTTAGGTTACTCTCAACTGATGCCCAATGCCTGAGGTAAAATGATTTAAACTTTGCTGTCAAAGGAAGCACAGACATAGGTAAAACGAAGGATTGTTGTAGGGGACGTGGCGGTTCTAAGGTGGCGGTGACTGTCAGGTGTGCAGGCACTCTAGCTTTTCTAGTTCTATTTTTAAGTGCGATATGTACGCAGGTGGATGAGTGCTTGGCACCTCTTCCCCGACTGGCTGATTCAGATCTGTTCTGTATGGTGTTTCTTTCCAGTGTCTCTTCTCTCAATTTACCATAAATGTTTTCTGCCTCATGAGATTCCAGGAGGTTTAAAGCTTCCATTTAGACTGAAACTCACCATGCTATCCAACCCAAGTATGGCAAAACCTTTGCTACATCATCGTTGCAGAATTGAGTTGCTTGTGGTGGCATGATAGCAAAGTAGTGCATGAGCAAGGAGCCTTTGCATATAGGCTCATCTCCTAATTATTAGTTACATTATGTTATGGTTTATTATATTCTAAGTGTTAACTTCTGTGCATTTCGAGCTTCTTAGTTGAATATTTTTGTATACATAGTATGATACATAGTATGAAAAATACTTTAAATGGTTGTTTAGATAGTCTTAGGGCACATTAAGCACAACTGAAGTAGAAGAAATATGCTGGTGTGGTTTTTTTATTAGTATTTTTATTGTTAGTAGTATTTTACTACTATTCAGTCTTTTATGTTAACTTCGAAGAAAGCTACTGGAGACAGATTTTACTTTTGATGAAAATCTCATGTGGCTATGTGTGATAAACACACAGAGTATGTATGTAGCAATTAATTGGGAGGTAAATTGTTAAGAAGTACAGGAGCTATAAGAAATGGTAAACTCTGTTCTGTAATCCTTTCTATGAAAGATCTTCAAGTGAGAGGATCCTCAAGAATATAGTAATCTGTGGAAAATGGGAAGGGGAGTGGTTGGGAAGCGTCACTTATTAAAATTTTTTCCTTTAGGTTATTAAAAATAGTTGGTTTTTATTAAAAATTTATTAAATTTGTTTTAATAAAAAATATCAAATGCAAAATTATCTTAGTGGGAAGTAATTGCATTAGTACAACAGATGTGTATAAACTACCAATAGAAGAAAAGATAGTTGGTGTGGATGTGTGTGTGAATGTGTGTATATATATAGTGTGTAGAAAGCTAGATGTGGTTGTATATTATCTCAAGCCTTCTGAATCTTTCCCTTCAGCAGTCCAGCAGCACTTCTTGCTCACATAAATATATTCTGTGGTTTTTTTCTTCCCTTTACCTCCAAAATTTTGAAATATGTGCACTCCTTGTGTCGCTGGCTACTTACGAGTGTGTCTCCTAAATTTCATTTAAAAGCCTTGCAATCTTTCAAAACCTAAGCTGTTGTGTATTAATAAAAACTTTAAAATATCTTTTTATATACAGAGTTTTCCATCTGATGAGGGTTGGCCATTTGCAAAATATTTGGGAGCATGTGGAAGAATGGTGGCTGTCAATTATGTTGGAGAAGAGCTGTGGAGTTACTTTAACGCACCATGGGAGAAACGAGTGGATCTGGCCTGGCAATTAATGGAAATAGCTGAGCAGCTGACAAATAATGACTTTGAATTTGCACTCTACCTCCTTGATGTCAGCTTTGACAACTTTGCGGTTGGACCAAGAGATGGGAAAGTTATCATTGTAGATGCAGAAAATGTTCTGGTAGCAGACAAAAGGTTAATCAGACAAAGTAAGTCTCTTCTTTCTCTTCTCTTTTGTCACCTCATATTTCTTGCTTCTTTCTGTGAAAGCACAATGTTTAAAATACGTGTAGTGGCTAAATACCCATTTTGTTGGCTTATAACTAGACTACTAATTAACAAACTTATTAGCTTTCTTCTGCAATTAGACTACAAATTGACTTGACCAATTTGCAAGTTTTATGAAGCGTTGAGCTTACCTGAACTTGGCTTACATATGCTTTAAATCTCTCTAATCCTGCCCAAATGGCGAGGTGGAGATGGGAAGAAAGGGTTTGGATGTTGGATGGGCTTGTGCAGGTGGCAGACAGGTGGGCTGACTGACTGGCTTGTCTATCTTAAGTAAAACAGAGGTTCCTTTCATCGTGGCATTACATGGGTTTGTATTTCTTTTGAGCTTATAAGGGAAATCTCACAGACCTAAAGGCTAGAGACGGTAAAAATGAAACCCTGGATTCTGCAGGAGTTCATGGCATTCGGCCTGGTGATTTCCATCTGCTTTGGGTGAATGGGTTTGTTAAGCTTTGCAAATAGACTTTGTATACCATGCTGCTGAATTCACTTCAAAGCTATTATTTTATATCCACACACTTTTCTATAAGAAAGGATGTTTTTTGGGGCTGAGGTTTTTTTTTTTTGATGGTATATTTCTTTTTTTAATTAGATTTATTATACCTTCCCAAGGAGCTTTATAAGAACTATGTGAGCCTACCAAGAACACCTTTTAAAGTATTGGATATCCATTGCATTTACTTTAGTACTTATGGGCCATACAACTTAACCTAAGAAGTTGACTTTTGGAGCATATCTGAATTGCTCAGTCATAAAGATGGCCAAATAAATGAACTCTGAAAAAGTGAATGTGTGCATGGAATAAGAGCACGTAGCTTCTTGCAGAAGCTGAATGCTGAAAGTGTCACACCTACATCTGTTTTCTGTAGTTCTCAGACTAACTTGGATCCAACTTGGATTGTGCTCCGTGATTTGAAATCTAATCAGGAACACAGGAAAGGAATGTGAACACAAGAAAGTTCTCAGTCTTTGTATAAACTTCACGTTTAATACTGATTTCATTAATTTTCTGGAATGTTTCATTAAACAATCTGTGTCTAGAACGATTAATGTGCATGTTTGGATATTTGAATATGTATGTTCTATCCAATTCCACTGTGCAATATCTAATTGTACTCTGCAGGAGATATCATATTGGAGTTTGCTGAAGTCCTTTTTTCCCATTTTCCATCGTTGTGTTTTTTTTCTATTTTGAGCTTGCTGTTCATTGTACAAATTCTACATCATACTTTTATCATTTTAGCAGCTGTCCTTCAGCATGCTTTTTTCGAGGCTGGCTTGCAGTGCACCATGGATGATTAGACCAGTAGTCAGCTTGAAGACTGCTGAACACGCATTCTTCTGTGTACATAATAGTGCTAGAAGCTATCTGTAAAGCTGTGAGACTCCCTGGCAAGGACCTCTTCTCAAAGCTGGCAGTAATCTAGAAATTTAGGATGAAAGTTAGTAAGAAATCGAGATGTCTCAAACTTCATAACCTTTTACCTTTTATTATTTTCATCATTATCTAAGATATTTATTGTAAACCAGATTTTAGGTTAAAGAAAGCTTTCACAAGGTCACTAGTTCCACTTCCAAGTTGTGATAACTTTACATAATACTGTTTATTTTGTTGTATTTTTTCTTCAAAGATTATACTTAATGCATTTGCTTTTTAACATGTGCTTCTTAGTTGCTACCATGTCTGAAGAAAGAGGGTGGAAGATAATGTTTCAGAAGTTTATGGCAGTTGCTTTATGATGGATGTTTTGTTTTTTATTGGTAGTCTACTTGCCAGTTTTAGTTCTGGAGAAACCAGATCATGTTTTTAAAATCATGTTGCTTGATTGTTTTTTATTATTCTGAGCTTCAGCTGTGGATCATTCTGTTGTACTTGTTTCTGCTACGTTTTTTCCTCTATGTTTGTGTGGATGTAGATTTCATGTCTTTAGAGTGCTGCTTTTTCTCCTTCTCTATCTTGGCTGTCTATTTTATCCTCTGCCCTTATTTTTTGTATTGCCAGGACTGTTTGAGCAAAAGGTTATATGAAATCTTAGACTAGGATGTTTAAGAGCTTCTCTAACCAGAGTTGTTTTATAGTTTTAATATGACCAGTTTGTTTTGCATTGAGCTTATGATTGTATTCAGACACACATATGCTCATCTCCTCTCTCACATTTTTTATTGTCTTGTATTTCACAGATAAACCTGAAAACTGGGATGTATGGTATGAAAGCAAATTTGATGACTGTGATAAAGAAGCTTGTTTGTCCTTCTCAAAAGAGATTCTTTGTGCTCGTGTCACTGTGGACCACAATTATTATGCTATTTGTCAGAACCTTTTATCGAGACACGCCACATGGCGTGGCACTTCTGGAGGACTACTTCATGACCCCCCAGCTGAAATTGCCAAAGACGGCCGCCTTGAGGCCTTGTTGGATGAGTGTGCCAACCCAAAGAAGCGATACGGCAGATTTCAAGCCTCAAAAGAACTGCGTGAATACCTTGCACAATTGAGTAACAATGTGAGGTAGTCCATGGTGATAATTATTGGCAACACTGGCTAAAAGACTATTGCAAAGATACATAGAAAACATAGTTTTGAACTTGTGTGTTAAAAAGAGAAACTGAAAATCCAAACTAGTTCATCAGTTTTCTAAATACCATAAAAATGTAATTTTATGGTGTTATAATGTTCCTTTGCAAACAGACAAGGTACTTGGTGAATTAAAACTTGAGTTACTATTGACTTCTTCCCTAACTATTTAAAAGGGAGGAGGTCAAAAAAGACTGTGATAGCTTAGTCAACAGCCTGTGTGGCAAAGGGTACTTAACATAAAACTGCATTAGTGTCACAGTTTTGTGAAGCTGATGTTCTTACTTGGAAAGTCAAGTTAGACTGGTGGCCTGTTTTAAAGGCCTTTTTTGTGACATCGTTGTCTCATTTTTGTGTTTGTTTAAACACCTTGAAGTGGCATTTTCATCCAGGTAAATCTCGCTGTCTGCGTTGTTTCAAATTTAACAGGCTTTCCCGTTAACGCTGTGCAGTACATTCCTACTGTGAGTGCAGGAGTCCCATGTTTACTGTCTAATTTTAGGGGGTTTTACACTGTATTTTGCTATGATTAGACATTCTATTTTTTTTAAGAGCAACATCAACTCACATGTCATTTGGGCTAATATTAATTTGATGTCTTTTGTAGTTCTGCCATTGGAAAGATTACTTAATGTAATTATTGTAAAAATCTTTTACCCTTCATGCCAGTATATACACATCGATGTTTAGCCGGAAATCATAGTATGAGCAAACTCTTATTTTTAACATAGATAATTTGAGAATTGGAGAGACTACAATAAAAACGTCTGTATTAATTTAAAGTGGGGATAGAAGCTTGATTAAAAATAAAATTTCACTAGTCCAATGTAGTTAAGAATAAACCAAAGAAAATGGTTCTGTTTATTAGTTTCTAAAATTGTAAAGAAAAATGCTATACTGTAGTGAAGGTAATTAATTCTGAAAATTCAAATTTCAATGGTCCTTGGTTAGTTTTTGAAGAACTTCTAAAACTATGTGCTAATGCTAGAAGAAATTCTAATTTGAATAATAACATTCAGAAAGTTAGCAGTTTGTTTTATATCATTCCCAATTCTGTTGAATTCAAGTGTAGTGGAGTTTACTGAACATTCCTCTTTCATTTTACCAGTGAAATTAAGCTGTATTCACTCAACATCTTCTCTTGAACTGTTTTTTTTTTTACAAGCACTCCAACACTCCATTTTCCTGAAGTCTTATTCATAAAAAGATACTCCTAGGAAATGTGTGCATATTACTGCTTGTAACAATATGAAGGAAACTCATATTTCTTAAATATATGTACACAACAATATTTCTTACAAGATAAAGAGTTCTGAGCAAGGTAGAATGTGCTTCGTTCAAGAGTGGTGTGTTTATACCTCTCATCCTGCATCAAAAGACTGATGGAAATTGGGTGTTTTACTAAACTGCGGCAAGTGCAAAGTGAGGAAAATGGCAAACTCACTCCCTGGCCCTTCTTTCTTAAAGCTCAAAAGTGGAGCCACATAAATGTGTGGGGTGCTTTTTGGTTTCTTAGATTACTCTATTAAGGACATTTCAGAATTTGAAATTGTCACTTTAAGTCACCTTTGCTAACACAGTTCGTACTTGCTCCCAATCCCGTGTCTTGTTGTCTGAAGTTAGAATGCCCAGTGCAGCTTTTAATTTTCTTTTCTCCCCTTCCCTAATTTGGAAATGACTTTGTGCTCACTCTAGCACAAACCGTTAGAGAAGATTAATGTTTTTCATCATAAAACCCACTTATTTGAAGAAAATGGAGTAACCCTCAGACTAGGTAGTACCAGCGTACCATGAAAGCCTTGAATTGTCACTGAAGTTGATTTTTAAACATCTACCACGTGTCCCAGTGAGCGAGTGGAGTGTGAGTGTTAAAGCTGTAGAAGAAGCAAATGCCAATTCTGGTTACTACTTGAGACAGTTCTGTAACTGTCGGAATGTCCTGTCAGATTTGGTTGGGGTTTAGTTCCCTCAGAAAAAAAGTGGCTAAAGCTGATTATAAGAGGAATTTGGAACTTTAAAAAAACAAAACCAACACACTACAGGGAAAACATTGTGGAGAGCAATAAATCTTGTTCCGTTTGCACCTGTCAGATATTTATTGTACAATAACAATTTATATTTTTAGTCATTTCCCATTATTAATGATGAACATGGTGAAATATTTTTGAATGAGTTGGTTGGGGTTTGTATGTGCATTACAATTGTCCTTTTGTACTGTAAGTTACTGTTTGATTGGAATATTTTATCGGAGCTGTCTCCCTGTGCCTTTATATTACAAGAAAGTTGTTTCTGCAACTTCTAATGATATTAATAAAAAATACTTTAAGAACCTCATCTCAGATACTCATTTTCAGTCAGTCTTTTAAGATTGACTTAGTCTAGGATGCTTAAAAATAGACATAAACCTCATTTTTGTAGTGTTGAAGAATGCACCATTGTCAAAAGCGACAGATGGGGAAATTTCCTCCTTCTCCACTTCTTAGCAGTCTGTTTGATTCAAAGCATGAATGAGGTGTCAGGAATCTTTTTGCTTTGGAGATTATTACAAGTAGGACTCACTTTCTTAACAACAACTTGAGGAAGCTATATTTTTCTGTTCAGTTAACAGAAAGAAAATACTGTCAGATTGAAGAAGTTGATACTTTATTATTTGAGAAACTTATTTTTCTGTGTGTCCAGATTAATTTATTTAGTAGTTCCAGCGTCTCTTTAGTATGGTGTTCTAACAGTTAAGCTAATGTAAAAATGTCATGACTTTTGATGTTTATACTTTAGTCTGGATTTTTTAGTGGGATTTGCATTGTGACGAAGCCCTGCAGTTATAATGGAGCATGATTTCCTGAGCTTGTGTAAATGATCAGAATAACTCGTCTCAAAAACAATTGAATTTTTAAATTTTTGTAGTTGCACTCCTGCTGCCTCAATTTAATTCTCCAGGAATGACAAACGTGCAGACTGAATCTTGTAAACTTCACAGCGTTCGCATCTTATGATCTCGAGAAGAAACTAACATGTAAAACTGCTGCATCATTTCTTTCAACTGATTCCAGAGTATAGCATAGTCTGATCCTGGTTGCCGTGAACCTCAAGACGTGATGTGTCTGGTATTTTCTTACCAGGTACTTTTTCATTGTGAGATATTGTCTTGTGAGACACTTCAGATACGTTAAATTTTGTATGCTGCTCTGATTTACCACAAAGAGTAGGCTAAATTCGGTTTTGTTTACATTTATTAGAGCAGAGACTTTGGCTGCATTTAAAATGCATTGAAATGTTTTGGTTTTCTACAGTCAGTCAAATTTTTCAGTAGAAACTGGCAATGGTGTGTTCATGGATTCCTGCTTTTCCATATGACATCTCTGAATTCAATACTAACTTCTAAGATATTTTGTTAGTTACCTCTGGTTTTGAAACCTGTGATTTGGAGATTAGGATAGACTGGACTGTGAAACTTCTGTGAAATACATGTGCCTAGTGAGTACCAGAGCAGTTTTCTGTTATAGTGGTATATTTCTCAATTTGAAGATTTGGTGCACAGCCTGCTTAAGCTGCTTTTGAAGTTCCTTGTGCTTTCTTTCTCTGTCTTCCCAGGCCTTTGAAAATCCAGTCCATCAAATGAAATTTCACAAGTGTTGATTTCAGCTAAATTTTTTTGTTGAAGCTGCAATATGCAGACCTGCTAACTTATTTGATAGCCTTTGTCTGACTAGTTTATGCATTATTAGCATCACTGGCTTTAAATATCTGCTAGGGTTTTTTTTTTCTAATGTTTCCTTATGTACAGATCACGTTCAAAGATATACAGCTAATTTAAATAGATCTTTATGTCCATCTGGTTTCATTTTAGGGTGTTTAAAGAAACATTTGTCTTTTTTTTTTTTTTAACATGACCCTTTAGATCTGAAAAGTATCTTTCCCAGGGGTACTTCTGTGCATCACATTCTCTTTGTATTTCATACTGAGCATTATGAATGTTTCACTGTTCTTCAAGGCAGCAGCCTTTGGTAGTTTGACTGGTACTGCACACTACACTAATGAGCTTGTGCCAGATGCAGAAAGGCCCTGCGGCTGCTTGATGTCTCTGTAGAGTGTACATGTGATGTTAGGACAATGAAGAGTATATCACTTTAGCAGCAGACGGGTTTGTTGCTGCCCGACTGGAAGTGTGGGAATATACTTGTTCTGTGTGGTTCAAAAGCTCGACAAATTTAAGGAGCATTAGTAATGAACATTTGCCATGAATCCTGACTGCGTGTTCAGGTCAGAGCAGGAAAGTTCTGACTTTAGAAGAAGCAAAAATATCTAAGCCTGTTTTTCTATTTCGTGGGTTAACTCCAGTCTTCTGAGAGCAGAAATGTAAAAGCAGGATATACTTCAAAGCAAACCAGACTGTTTAATATACAGCTTGTGTTCAGAGAAAAAAAGCAAGGTTTTTTTAGGTCAGGGTTTCAAATAGCTCGTCTGTTAGTCAAAGAATTTTAATACACATCTTTCTATTCTGAACGTAATACTTTTCTGTATGCTTAACTTTTACTACAGATTCTAGCTTTTGATATTATTAATGGAGGCTTAGTACCTTTGGTGTAACTACAGATTCCCAAACAGATGCCCTGTGTCTTATTAAAGGAATGAGGTTTCCAAAATGTGGTTAATTTTTTATTTTGTGGCTAGTTTTTTTCCAGCAAAAATAGTTCCAAAACTCCTCCAAATATTTGAGTGGCCAATTTCATTGCTGCCAAGCATTAATGCAGTTTATTTTTGACTTGAAAGTTCTCATCATCTTTGATTGTTCAGACTGGGATAAGAATGTCTGGTTTTCCATAAAATCCAGCAGCTCTCAGTGTGCAGCTCTGTCACCTGGACCTTAAGAGATATTTTATTCTTAAAAGAAAACTCAATTTTCTTATTTTGTGGGTTTTTTTGGCAATTTCATATATTAAATTTTTTCTTACTGTTGCAAATCAGCTTGCAGTTTTCCTGTGGGACTCACCCTCATCTGGAGAGAGCACAAAGAGATAATGGTCAGAATTCTGAGAAAATATAAAATTAGAGGAATATTTTGAATTTGCTGACTTCAGTGCCTCATGTAGAAAATCAACATGCAAACAGTGGGCCGAATTGTTTTGCCTGTAGGATCAAGAGCCTTTCTAGTTATTTGTTTAGGTACTCGTTTAATGTGCGAGATGGCTGAGCTCAACCTTCTACTTGCATTCCTGAGGGTAAATTTAGAGCTCTGGCAGAAAGCAGATGTAGTTGTCAACAGCTTCTAGGAGTTCCTGTCTTGAAGGGAGCTCTCTTTAGCAAGAGCCAGCACGCTCCCTGAATGAGCGGAGAATGTTGGTTCCGTGAATGCACGAAGTTGCATGAATGTGGCAAAGAATACTTTGGTTTTTGTTTTCTTGAAACTTATCTCCCACTTGTTATCGAGTTCTCATATGGAGTGTTAATCAATTTACTTTTTTAAAAAAAGTGTAGATTTCTTTTCATTTGCATTCTGTTTTCTACAAGCTGTGCCTGGAAACACCTGACTTGTGTTCTTAAAAAAAAAGTGTCTGCTGTCACTTCTGTCACCTCATTTGTTTTAGAGGAACATCAGGCTTGACCAAGGGTAGAAAAACATGTTTCTTTCTCAGACTACAGCCTTACATTCTTTGACTTAGATGTTGTCGGTTTTGTTTGTTTTTGTTGGTTGTAATGTTTTGTTTAAAAACAAAAAAGGAGAACTCGACAGGGAAAATAAAACCAGTTTAATAGCTGTCCCTTCAGCTCTTTGTCTCCAAGTTGGTCTCAGCTGTGCACACTCTGACCATGCTTCCAATCTTTTTTGCAGATACTGTCAGCTATTCCACTATAATATTTTGAATAATTTTTTTTCAAACTACTTAGAATACCCTTATTTTTTTTCCAAAGGTGTTATACAAAACTTTACTATTAATTATTTTGTTAATGTCTTTGTTAGAAAAGGTGATATTTTGTCTCTACCACATAATAAAGTTCTATATACATATATGAAATTATATTCCTTTTTTATATTCTATTTCTTTGCAGCATAATCATTAAATACAATCACAGTATAAATACATCAGTTTTGCTTTCTACTGCCATTGTATTTTTCTCCTTTACAATTAATTGGAAATTGAAACAAGGACTCATCTCAGTTCCCTGTTCCTTCTGAGAAGGTGGGGATTGAGTAAAAAGAAGCTGGCTTATGGAAACATCGTGGGTTTTAAAACAAAAAATTGTTTGCTACAAAAGTTTGGACCAATATTTAGGTTTATAGGGTGTATACTGGCTATGACATATGCGTGTCCTATCACCAAATACATCCACCATCTGAAACATTTTCTTCAGACCGTTTCATAGAAATCTTTTGTGTCTAGATTTAACTGTATGATTTTATAAATGTTTATTGTGTGTATGACTAATATCCAAATACTTTTATCAGCAAGTGCACTAGGAAGGTAACAAGAATGTAGGAGGTTGTTGTTCCTGCAGTGCAGACATTCTTTCCCCGATTCTGTCCTCTGCTTTGTCTGTCAATGTGAGGTTATGTTTCTCCTGTCAAGTAGTTCCGTGCAGCAGGAGCTCATCAGTAGATTGCAGTGCTGGTGCCAAAGCCTCTACATCCTCACTGTGTGTGTGTCTGAGATTTTGCTTCAGCCTAAACTCAGGCTTGCTTCTGTGACTGAGCATCTTCAGTGTGTGTATGCTCAGTTAGTGGGTCCTGTCTTAGTTTTCTCTGTGAAGAAGCTGGTTCATGTGCATGAATACTGCTCTGCCACCAAAATAACACCTGGAAGTAAAAAGAGGATTGAGAGATTCGTTTTGAATCTGCCTTACTTCTCCAAAACAAAATGTTAATGTAAACCCAGACTCTAATAGCTTAATGTGTTTTTCACTAGATGCACATTTAGCATAAGGTGCTGTTGCAAAATCCTGATTGGACTCCAGGATCCTGGCTAAGACTGATGTTTTACTTTTGAAAAGTCTGATAACTTCGTTTCCCTGCTTTGTCTGCATCTAGGTCACTTTGATCAGTGAATCTGATGTACCTAAACTCAGTGTTAATCTATAACCAGCTATTGACTGGAACAGACTAATGGTCTTTGTATTCTTATTTTAATTAAGGTGTTTTGATTATTGATGCACTGAGATTGTGTGCCCGTATTGTATTTATATGATAAGGAGCAGAGATTATTGATTGTTTTGATAATTATGAAGGTGTTGTTGAAGATTGCAGCTCTTGACTTTCAGATGTGCTGTGCTCCTCAACAGAGCTAATCCTAAGAATACTGAAACCCACCCTCAGGGATGCCATCTCTTCTCATTCACTACATGTGGAATTTGAGACAGACTTTATTTTAATGTCTGGATTTTGGAGGCATGAGAATATTGCTGTGTGTTGGAGCAACTGTAACTGCCCTTAAGGCTACAACTTCATGAAAAGAAAATATGTTCTTAAAGATGTATTTTTTTGTTATTGTATTTTTTTTGTCTGCATTATTTCATACTTGCCTGGAATTTGTGATTCCAATTCATGAGATATGTCTAATTATACTGCCTTGTTAATGTTAAAATTTTGCGAGTCATTTTTTAGAAATGTAAATTGTTACTTTTTTGAGTAGAATTTCACAATTTTCATGAAATGTATTTCCATAAATGAGCAATAATTGCAAACACCTTTGCCAATATAGACATATTTTCTTATTCTGATTGTTCCTAGGCAATTCTTTCCATGTTTGGGCTTGCTGTCTGTTTTTTACATTGGACTTTGGCTGCCCACCAAAAACATCACTTGTACATGACTTGGATTTACCCAGGAGGCACTCTGTGTTGCTGTTTGTTACCACTAATGTTGATGTATGATATGGATACAACTGCTGTTACACCTTGTCCTGGTTGGGGTAGTACCTGTCCATGTTCTCTAGCACTGCTCTTCATTAGCTGAGTCTCACAACTTGTCTATTATGCGAGCAAAGAAATGCAGGTGTTTTCTGTAGCTCAGGACTCATTCAGCCACAAAACTGAGCATATTGCACGTGCAAGAGAACCGGGTGATCAGGCCCAGTCAACATGGGTTCACAAAAGGCAGGTCTTGCCAAACTAACCTGATCGCCTTCTATGACAAAGTGACTCGGCTGCTGGATGAGGGAAAGGCCGTGGATGGGGTCTTCCTGGACTTCAGTAAAGCCTTTGACACAGTTTCTCACAGCATTCTGCTACGGAAACTGTCAGCCTCTGGCCTGGACAGGTGCACACTCTCCTGGGTGGAAAACTGGTTGGCTGGCCGGGCCCAGAGAGTGGTGGGAAATGGTGTTAAGTCCAGCTGGAGGCCAGTGACAAGTGGGGTTCCCCAGGGCTCAATGCTGGGTCCAGCCCTGTTCAATGTCTTCATCAATGACCTGGATGAAGGCACTGAGTGCACCCTTAGTAAGTTTGCAGATGATACTAAACTGTGTGGAAGTGTTGATCTGCTGGAGGGTAGGGAGGCTCTGCAAAGGGATCTGAATAGGCTGGACCACTGGGCTGAGACCAATGGCATGAGGTTTAACAAGGCTAAAGGCCGGGTCCTGTACTTGGGGCACAACAACCCTGTGCAGCTAGAGACTAGGAGAAGTCTGTCTAGAAAGCTGCCTGGAGGAGAAGGACCTGGAGGTGTTGGTTGACAGCTGACAGAACATGAGCCAACAGTGTGCCCAGGTGGCTAAGAAGGCCAATGGCATCCTGGCTTGTATCAGAAATGGTGTGACCATCAGGTCCAGGGAGGTTATTCTCCCCCTGTAGTCAGCACAGGTGAGGCCGCTCCTTGAATCCTGTGTTCAGTTCTGGGCCCCTCACCACAAGAAGGATGTTGAGGGTTTGGAGTGAGTCCAGAGAAGAGTGGTGAACCTGGTGAAGGGTCTGGAGAACAGGCCTTATGAGGAACAGCTGAGAGAGCTGGGAGTGTTTAGGCTGGAGAAGAGGAGTCTGAGAGGAGACCTCATTGCTCTCTACAACTGCCTGAAAGGAGGTTGTAGAGAGGAGGGAGCTGGCCTCTTCTCCCACTTGATAGAGGACAGTACAAGAGGAAATGGCCTCAAGCTGCTTCAGGGGAGATTTAGGCTGGACATTAGGAAAAAAGTTTTCACGGAAGGGGTCATTGGGCACTGGCAGAGGCTGCCCAGGGAGGTGGTTGATTCACCTTCCCTGGAGGTATTCAAGGCATGGGTAGATGAGGTCCTGAGGGACATGGTTTAGTGTTTGATAGGAATTGTTGGACTCGATGGTCCAACCATTCCAATGGTGATCCGGTGGGTCTCTTCCAACCTGGTGATTCTATGATTCTATGAAAGATAAAGGTGGGGAGCCTGTGTTACTGTTTAGATACCAGGTCAGTCATGGTGTTCTTAGGAAAACTTGAGCTGCATAAAAACCGTGATTAAATAATTTAACTATGGCAACATCTTAATCATTTTACTGATAATTCAGAAATACTCATAATTCATAGTCTTCCAGGTAGAGAGAGTTTTCCTATTATGTAAATGTTATTAAAGTTCAATATTAAAGTTTAATGTTCTTTTGCTAATTCTAACTTGTAGGATGAAATGTCAAGGCATGTGGGAAACTGTACTTTATGGGTATAGGCAAGTGACTGGAAGATATGTGAAAGGACTTGGCTGTCTGCAATGATATCTGGAAGATTTACGTATCTACAAAAGATCTGTTGGTAATTTGTAATCGCCGTGTTATAAGGGTCTTTTGATGTAACACAGGAGTGTATTACAGTAAGTATTAAATACTCATTCCTGCTGTAGTTTTAAATTAATACTGAAAACATTTTTCAAGTAATTTCTCCTTTTACAGCTTTGTGGTGGGTTCCCTGCAGATAGTGAGCACTGGGAGGGACTGCTGCACAGTCCAAATGGGATACCTTCTTAAATACACACATT
The DNA here is from genome assembly GCA_033558105.1 of Coccyzus lansbergi. NCBI lineage: Eukaryota > Metazoa > Chordata > Aves > Cuculiformes > Coccyzidae > Coccyzus > Coccyzus lansbergi. Next base: position 1,676,787 of record JAUMJK010000030.1, on the reverse strand, counting down.
GCTGTGATGCTTTCCATCTCTATGAAAATGATGGGGATAAGCTGAAGATGGTATCAGTAGTATGGCACCCGAGTGATAAATGGTTTTCTAAGTGTATAGGTTGATTTAGGAAGTATTATATAAGCTGAAAGTAGTTGCTTAGGTTGGAGAAAGCAAAGTAATGGAAAATATACCATAGTGGTGGGGTTGTAAATCAAATAACTTTTACTTCTTGTGCATTGTAGGAAGAATGAACTGTGACTAGGAGAAAAAATTACATACTAGAAAGTCATCCGGAAGAAGAGATTATGTTTAGAAAAGCTTTTGTTCAGAGTAATCTAAACATGGTAATTTGCATCTGGTATACAATGCCGTTAGCATACTGAATTGCAGGAAGAGCAGGTATTGGGGAAGAGGGGCTGCGAGGATCTGGTTTAGAGATTTATTTCTGCTCAGTATTTATCAAGAAGAAAAGAAATATAATTAGAAACCAGGGTAAGAGTTGTTCTAAAGAAGAAACAATGAAGAGAGGATGTCTGCTGAAATAGACCCTCAGTCCAGGCAGCTGAGAGATGTCCACGGAAGGAAATCTGTGATCTGATCACCCCGAGTTCCAGGTAGATGTTGATGTTTTGTTCTGCCCATTTCCTTTCAGTAACTGTTTTTTTGCTTTGCAAGCAAAAGCCAGGATAAATTTGACTTATACTTTTCCCTATAGCAACAAAGGAGTCTAAGGCTGAATGTTGGTGGATAGTTGCTCTTCAGAGAACAAAAACTTCTAGAGCAGCAACGCATAGGTATAGACAGGAACATTCACCTCCTGAATGTTTCAGAGGTGAAAGGGCTTGGGATATATTATTTCCTAGATCAGTTTGATGCAAAGTGGTAGCTTGCAAAAGAAAGCCTAGAGTTGCGGGTACCAGCCAGTGGACCTTTGCCAGAGTTGAACATAAACCAGTGTTTAACTCTGGGAATAACCATGTATCTTGGTGAATAATTTGCAATTACTGTGACGGGCCTGGGGGCAGTTTCTAAACAACTTTTCTTTCACCGATATCTGACTGTCTATCAGTGGATGTAATAAAAAAGGACACTGAGCAGTAATTCAGTGTGACTGATGAATTCACAATGATACGTATGGTCAGATGATTTACCTACGAGAAAACTGCTAAACCGATTATTCAAATTATGTTTGCAACTCAAAGGTCTGTTATTTAATCATATGTTTAATTGAGGTCCATTCTTCTCCAGTGTTTTGGTAAGACCTCTAGGTTCTTGCTAGTTGTCTTATTTACAGATCACTGTTAACTAGCTCTTGGTGTTTGTAGCGCTTGAACAAACCATGGAGGGAAATGAGACAACAGTCTACAAATACTTTATGGCTTTTGGAGTTTTGAATAGATGGAGTCAGAAATGTTTTGAAGTAATTTGGTCTCTTGAATGTGTGATACCTTTTTCTAAGGGCATCAAAACCAGGCAGCATTTTGAAAGTTTATATATGTTGTATACAGAGTATGATTTTGGGGTCAAAATGTTCACATGTATCCTTGTTATTCATCTTGATTTATACATCTGCAGGGATTTTTTCCCAGAATGTTTGGGAATGTTTTAATGCTTACAGACCATGCTCTCAAAGCTGAGTGTGGAAAGTGGTATCATTTATCTTACTTTATGAACATGCTAAACTCCAGTAATATTTAGCGACATTGATAATGCAAATTCTAGACTATATTGTCTTAACTGTCAACTTTTTTTCCCAGTAATAAAAAAAGAATAAATTGATAAGTGTGTTAATTGCCAGTTAAAATAATACAACAGGCTGTGGTAAACCTCTTGCTTTCACCTTTTTGCTGTGCGTTTTAATAGTATCATGTGATGGAAGATTTTTGTAATTACAGTTAACCAATGTACAACAGTAAGATTTCTGTGAAAAATGAGATTTTGATACCACCTTGTTTTTGAGGGGAACAAAGCAATGCCTGCTGGAATTAAAAAGGGGAAAAGAAAGAGAAGAATCTGAGACAGTCTTACCTTCCCACCCTCACAGACGGTTAGGAAACTGTAAAGTGTTTAAGGTTTTTGCACTCTTGTGGGAACCTAGGGGACATTCTTGCTCTGAATCAAGCTAACCATTGATGTGGATCATGGATCCTAGAAAATTCCTGGAGAGAGATCTTAGAGCAAGTATTGAATTCACTCCATTCATGACATACTATTCCACCCTGTACCAGAGACGTCCTTTCTCCAAAAGCCCTTGGAAGACAATGCTGTGTTTTGAACACAGATAATCAGGAAAAGCAGGGGAAAGATTCTGTGAACTCTCCTACTAAAAATGTAGTAAACTTAGCAAGTTCCCATCTCCCTTCCCCAAGGCAACAATTTCTTTTTGCTGCTAACAGGTACTGCATTGAGGTGCATTGAGGTGCGGTGCAGGTCACCCTCCTTAGCCAGAGGCAGACAGGTCTGTCACGCATTTATCACTATTGTCTACATCTAGGTTTTCAAATGAAGTAATGCTTGTGTACTAAAACAACTCTGTGTAGACATTCCACGTCTCAAGGTCTGTGCAAAGTTTTAAAATCAAAGGACTGAATTTCCCTTGCTGTTGTGCTCCTGGAAGGTGCAGTATGTTACCAGTGAGTTCACCAGGTTTGCAAGGCTGGTGGTATTTGTAGAACACTGTTCCCAAAGGGAGAATATTGATTGCTTATGTGCTGAGATCATAAATAGGGAATGTGTATAATATTTAAGTACTAATGTTGTGTTTTAGTGTTGTTTGTGAATAACAGGCTTATACACATGAAAGCAAAGCCTGGACTTGTTTATGGTACTCTCAGTAATCTGTTTCTGTTTAACATAAATAGTAACATCAATAATGATATCATTATTAGCAGATGTAATTTATATTATGGGGCTGTCTGGGCACTGTGAAGACTGAGCCTCTCCTTGAAAACACCAAGAGCGCTATCTTAACACAGAGAATAACAATTTGGGCTGCATGTGAATGGATCAGCCAAAAGTGTGGCAGGAGGTAACAGCAGACCAAGCCTCGTCGGCACTGGAAGCTGCTGTTGTGGTTCCCCAGTTAACAGTTACCATTTTGTACTGTCCAGAGGCATCATAGCAGCAGGGAACTAGGGAATCTTTTATCGCTTTGAAGTTTAGCAAAGAAAGGGTGACGTTCCAGTATACAGAAGAAATCACTGCAGTTGATGCGCAACATATGGATGTTAAGTAGACTGTTCTAGGCCAAGTCTTTCCCTGAAGGGAAGTCTTGAGAGTTGCTGAAATGGTTTAGACCTGTAAAGTGAACCTTTTGGGTACGTAAGGTGCTATATTCCGGGCTTTAAAGTGTGGCTGAACTGTGAAAGTCTCTCTCACAGAGAAGTGAATGTTCAATGTACTGCAGCGCCTGTGTACTTATTGAATTGTAAAGCATGAGGCAGGGAGCGTTTCCAAGCCTGGTAGGAGAGGCATAGTAACATTCCAGCTGTTTCCTTTGCACATACTGGGTTTCACAGAAAGAAAATTGCGGCACATTTGCTCACAGGAGCCTAGGGATCCTCTGAGGAGTGGGCTTGAAAACACCTTGCAGTTTGTTGTAGCAAGTACATTGAAATGCAGAAGAAAGGCTGAGAGGTGACAAAGAACTGGTTAATCCTGAAATGTAAAATACATGAGAAATCTTGACTACTGCTCTGGTTTTCTGGAAATATGTAATGCTGGATCAGGTTCTCTAGGGTTTTATACATTGAAAAGTTTTCCTCCTTCCCCACCTTCCTCCCAGGTTGTGCATACAAATTTTTCTTCTTAGTTTTTCTTCAGCTTCTAGATCTGGATTTACAATACTATGATTTAAATGCATTTACATGCCATACCATAACAGGATAATATTTGCCTGTACAGAATTCTGATGCAAATCTCTGTGGAAAAAAGTAACTTGAGTTCCGGCAACTTTTCCTTGTTCTGTCTTGGAAAGAAGAGAAAGGTTTCTTTGTGCTGTGATGCTGTTTACTCTAGTGCTTTCCTGTCAGCTTGGAGGTATCAGAACAAGTTGTCCTAATAGAACTGGTTTTGAAAGATTAGCATTTAAATGCTTTCCCATAAACAGATTTAGCAAAACACTTAGGTACACACCCTGAATTGAAGTTTAAGTGAAGTTGTGCAGAATGAAGTTTATATTTGTGTTATTTAAAAATGCATTTGAGGTCTGTTAAGTGGATGCATCCTTTCAGGAAACCATTATTAGACACCAGAGGAAATTAATTTTATTAATTATATTATTATTATAATATATTATTATATTTTATGTACTTCAATATACTCAGAGATTGCTGTCCATTAGGTTTTTTAATGATAGAAATAAAAAATTAAAAACAAATGAAATAAGAAACTATTATGATGACTACACCAAGCTGATGGTGCAACCAAAAGACCTTAATAATAGTGAGAAGATTGTGTTCTGTTAATTTTGGAGAAGGAAGTGTGCATATGTTTCATTTCTAGCTGCTGACTAACAAGTGTGAAAGCTGATGATTCCTTTTTGTTTTAATTTTGCTTCTTTGCTAACTTAAGTTGATAATAGCATTTTTTTCATTTAGGAAAGAGCTGATGTATTTATTAAATACATTAGCAAAGGAGGAGAGGGAGCTCCTTAGTAGAAGATGTAGTTGTTTTTCTTTGCTTTACAAAATGTACACAAAGTTAGTATTACTGCTTTGAATTTTTGAGGCTGTCTTTTGAATAACTATTTTAAGATTTTTACCTTAGTGAAGCTAAAACTTGTTTCAACTTGGCATGATTACAGAGGGATTGTTTTTGAAATATTAGCTTCATTGAGACAGCCCGAGTATCAGCACTTAAGTGCATAAGTTCTTGTACTCTGGTCCTTCTGTAAGGAATGGAGAGGCTCTTTCAGACAGTGATTTAAAACTTACTTCTAGAAATAGTAATTTTACAATATCACCTAAAAAAAAAAATCAGGAAATTCTGCTAAAGAAATGGACAGAACAAAATGCTGGTGCTCGGATGTCAAATTGATTGGTATGGATTTTCCTAACACGGGGGGCATAAGTGGATATTGCACTCACATTTAATAATTCTCGAATGAGATTTAAAATTTAAAATCTGAAAGTAATTGTTCTAGTAGTGTGTGCATTGGAGAACTGGTTAAAACTGTAGAATTTGCAATGTTCCTCTTTGGTGTTTTCAGCTTCAAAGATGACGATTTCTTGAAATGTCACAGTTCCATTACATATGGCTTATAACCTTTAAATGGGGTTATGGTAAAACAAAATGTGTTTCAGATTCAACACAAATCCTCGATGAGAGATGTGCCAAGCTGTTGCTTTTCACCAAGCGTTCCTATAGAGACCCTGGAATTTTCCAAGGGCCAATTCCTCAGAGATGCTTTGCCTTTTAGCAGGTAAACACAGAATTTTTACTAACAAAACTGACAAAAACCTGTGCTTAAAGCAAAAGCAGCTCTATGCAATCTGCAGTGCTCCCCTCTTTTCTCTGTAAAGCTTCCAAGAGCTCAGAACTCCATTTTCAATAATCTGCCAGAACACTGTGCTTTTATTTGCCTTTTTTTTTGAAAAAAAAATGAAGCTGCGTATTTATGAATAACCCAGTGCTATCTGGAACAATCAGTCTTTAAACTGGACTTAAAAAATGAGATATTAAGCCAATAATGCTGATAATGTATGACTCCTGTATTGTATTTTCTCATTTGGCTGGCTAGTTCATTCATAACATGCACTACCCCGTATCCCCCCAACTGTGTTCAGTATTCTGGACGGGCAGCTTTTCAGGTTAGTTTATTATTTCTTTGCCAAACATTATCTGTGCAATGGGTCATTAAGTGATGTGGCTCTGAAGCTGCCTTGGTTTTTTTTTGAATTAGAAACATTTCCAGCAGTATTTTTGAAAGAACAAAGGCAAATTGTTCAGAGGCAGAAAGTTGATAGCACTTGAATCCCTCTGTTCTGATGACTTTTAATCATAAATTATAGCAGAGTAATTTCAAAGGGAGAAAGGAAGTTGAATGCAGAAATATCTGTGCTAAATGTCTATTCACTTGGACACCTGAGCAGGGAAGTCTCATAATGTCAAATAAGAGAGAATAGGAAGAGCAAAAGAGGGAAAACCACCTGGGTTGACATAAAGTTGTTTTACCAAGCGACAGGGAAAAACCTCAATGATGATAAGGCAGCCGCTGACCACCTCCCCCTGGTCCAGTGATGCCCAGCAGCCTTGGTGAGACAAACCCCTGCTTCTAGGTATTTCTACAACTAACTAAAAGGAGGTTGTGGAGAGGAGGGAGCTGGCCTCTCCTTTCAAGTGACAGGGGACAGGACGAAAGGGAAGGGCCTCAAGCTCCACCATGGTATGTTTATGCTGACCATTAGGAAAAAAATTTTCACGGAGAGGGTCATTGGACACTGGAGCAGGCTGCCCAGGGAGGTGGTTGATTCACCTTCCCTGGGAGGTGTTTAAGGGATGGGTGGATGAGGCGCTAAGGGGCATGATTTAGTGTTTGATAGGAATGGTTGGACTCAATGATCCAGTGGGTCCTTTCCAACCTGGTTATTCTATGATTCTGCCTCCTTGTCCAGTCTTGCTGCTGAGCATGGCATGAGGTGGCATGACCTCTTGCTCACTCTGAGCATGCTCCTGATGGGGACAGAACGAGAAGCAGAGGAGTGTTGACAGGGTCCAAGTGCCTTTCAACAGCAGCCAGAGCAGTGCTGTGCTATCCAGGCTGGCTCAGCCACAAATCCCGACCTTGGCACTGTATAGGCTGCTGCGAAAGTAATGTGGTCCTGGCCTGAGCCAGTACAAAAATGACCCAAGCGAAACGGTGAGAAACTCACAAGGTTTGTTGTTGTAAGGCAAAATACCCAAGGGCTGCATTTCAATTCAGCTGTTTATTTCAACAGTTTATAGTTCATTTGAATCTCCTGGATTTGGGGGGTAATATTGTCTTGTTAGGAGAGATGACAAACTGGTCTCAAATGACTAGCGGTTTATTGAACATGACCTAATTAGAATGAGGTGAGTGGGAAACCTCTTCTGACAGGCTGAGAAAAGTTCTGTGGGAAAGAGCTGTGCAAGGTTGTCTTAACTGTGGCAGGAGGGAATGAATGGAAGTTAACTCTTGAGGGACTGCTCCAGGCACTTAGATAATTGGATGATGGGAGCTATACTGGATCCTAGATAGAATAATTCTGACTTGTTTGAAGTCATTAAAAGGACTAAATCCACATTTGAGCAGCAGCGTGGTTTTGGGAACAGTTCCTTTGGAGAGCCCCGCAGTGAGCGAACTCTTTTCTTTCAAAGACAGACAGAGAAATTAGTGCCCACAGTACTTCACTCAAATGGATTTCAGTTTTTAGTAGTTAAAATTCCCCTCGTAGAAATTAATGATTACCTATAACTTTAGAACCCCAGAGGACTGTACTGGTTTTTTGAATGTGGGGTTCCATAGGCTGCAGAGTTCAGTATTTGTGGAAAATTGCCTGAAACATGCCAGCAAGCAGTGGTGGAGAATGTAATCTTGTACTTTGAGGCTCACAGATTATATGTGTTTCCTACTAGCTCTGGGATTATAAAAATGATGGCAAATAGCCCCAAAGACATGGAAACTGGGCTAAGAGAAGAGTGAAAATCAGCATCTGGGCTAGGTTGTGTTTGTTGCCAAGTTTGTGTTGTTTCAGGCTATAACACAGTGGAAGAGCTGCAGGAACGGGGCACAAGTGAGTTTCAGTACAACTGTTGATTGATTTTTCTGGTTTCTATTGTTTATCAGCTAAAGCCAAAACCCCTATAATTGCCCAAAGGAATTACAGTCTTAGTTTTAAACTCTCAAGATCTCTCACTTTAGAAGCTTTTCAAATTGTGGCCAGGGAATAATAATACAAGACATAAGAGACAGTATCATTTTGGAGTCATTTAGGGGGGAGAAATTACTTGTAAACACAGCTTCCCACGCCCCTTTTGTTTAAAGAGCATGCAATTCATAATACCTAGACTTTAAATCTGTAAAACTGCTCTTACCATAAACATCACAAATTATTTTTTCTCTTTTTATGCTGCATTTGTAATAAAGTCATAGCTACTTATACAAAGGTAGAAGCCAATCATGCAGAGTAACTGCAGATTCTGGAGATACTTTTGATTACTGTTAGTGTTTTGAAAAATAAAATCTGAAATTGCTGGGAAAAATGAATGTGCATTATAAATTCTCACAACAATGTGTTTACTTTCTTAATTATGGACAATGTAAAGCCGCTATGTAACTATGTTTGGATGTACTCCTAGAATCTATTGCATTAACATTATCATTATTATATTTTTATTGTGGTGGTTTGATTTGTGTGTCACAAAACTTTGATTTTAATTGTTAAATGTTTAAGGTCATTCTAAACTGAATGGTAATTTAAAAATTTATTCTGATTATTTCAAATATGGATACAGAAAAAGTAAGGCTGGAAGAAGTGCTAAATACACAATTTTGAAAGCATTGTGATTCATTTTTTCTTTTTCAAAAGTTTTTTTACATGGTATTCCCAGGCATAAGGTATTAAAGTGAATCAAGCTTGTTTGCTACGGACTCTGATTTAACATGAGACCCCAGAAGCAGCTGGTTTCCCTTCCTTCCCATCCCACTGCAAGCAAGGACAGTGATGTTGTGGTTAGGAGGGAAGAGTGCTGACCAGTCAAACGACTGCTGCTGAGCAAAAGTCTTTAATGCCTAAATTCTGGTAATCTTCCCTCTTGGGACGTACTAATTTGGGTCTCTTCTTTGCAAACACAAGCTGACAGGAAACCTTGAGGAGTACAATTAAGTCTGAGGCCACAGCTCGTTTTTCAGAATTGCTGAAGTCAACCAAAGGAATAAAATCTGCCTTGACAGGCAGGCATCGCCCTTGTAGGAAAGGGGCTCACCTCAGCTTCTCCACAGCTATACTTTCTGTGCCACTGCCAACCAAGCCCTCGGTCCTTCTGGGATTCTGTTTTGTTTCTAGATATTTCTCACGCGTAAGTGTGCCCTGTCTTTTAAGTCTTTGCCAGGGCTCAATCCAGGTGCCACAGCTTGCTCTTTCACAAAATGATCATCGCTCTTCTCCCACAAAGACTTGAGGATGTGACGAATGGCTCAGTGCTGTGTTTGGTTGATGGCTTGCACTTTGTTTGGGTTTTAGATGTCTTGAGATGTGTAGGGAACAAAATCCTGTTATTTTAGTGACCTGATGTAAAATCTATCCTTTCAGCCTCATGAAGAGATTGAAAGCTCAGAGTGCCTTATAAATGGTGTAAATAGGACAATATTTCTCTTCAAAGAGAATGAAAGCACTAATACCATAGTTAACATTCAGAACAATATTTTTGTCTTTTCTTGCTTTACTTTCTTTTTTTTTTTAAATATAGATTTATAAGATTTTTTTTTTATCTGAACAGGAAAGGTTTCTGGTGATGTGTAAGAACATATTTGTCTCCCCAAGTGTCTGAAAAGAGTTTTTCTTTATCCTATATTAAAAGCACTACAACCTCTCATCTGCAAAAAAAAGCATGTTCTGTAAGAAGTTAATAACAGTAGGAAATTAAGCTAAGAAGCAGTTGCCAAATAACCTAGCTTATCTTTTCACAGTTATGAGTAATCTGCACTCCTCTTTCCTAATACCTTGACTAAAAAGGCTTATTTAGAGTGTATGCAATATAGTGCTTCATTTCCCTCATAATTTGTGAAGCTGGGAGCTAAAATAATGTTTTTCTGGGCTTTAGCACATTGCTTGATCTTGCAAAGTCTATTTCATGGTCTGCTAGATCCTAATGGAGATTGTTGGTAATGAGATAACATTTATTTATATAAAAGTAAATTTACTGCCAACTGCCTAAAACTTACAAGTGATCAAAGTAACAGGTTGGTTTACAGTTATGGTTTATTTTTCAGTGTGTAAGAAAATATACAGAGGTCACAACTTCAATTACCTAAGAAAACCCACTAAATATTATAAGTTTCTGTGTCATGGCATCAGGACACACTGCCTTTGCACACTTTGAATGAGGCAGTACGTTATTGTTCCTGTTGGATGTGTATTTATGTTTGGAGCTTCTGCTTCTGATGCCATTAAAATCCTTTGACAAGAAATGTAACACCTCATTCAGCAAAATTGGATCTTAAGTACGTCTGTTAATGTAATCAACCTTAAAGCTTAACCATATGCAAAAGGATAGGGAACTTCTATAGGTGCACTTGATAGACTTTGAGAATGACCTTGGTATGAGCTGTGTTAATAGCGTTTCTAACAGAGAATCTGCAGTGGCTTTTTGCCTAGATCTGCATCGTAAATTATTGCTGCACTGCAGATTACAGCTTAATTGCTCAGGAGAAGTGGGGAAAGAATTACCATTCTAAAATTCCAAAGTGAGATCTACAGTCCATCAGTAAGGCCATACTGAAAAGCCTAGTATGAAAGTGGAGATGCTGTATAAACCAGAGAGCCAGAAGATAGCTCCTCCCCAGGAAGGCTCATTGTGCACTATCTACTCTTTAACTTACGGGCTGTGTCCTTTCAGTGTGTATATGGACCTGTGTTTCCAAGTAGTGGTGATGTGGGTGCCCCCTTTCAGATATTCTGAGGACGTTTTGTTCAGATGTTGCCAGGTTTTGAGTAGTGAGTAATTTCTAATCAGTTTTCTGATTTGAGATAATCAAAATTACATGACTTTTTGCAAACATGAAACAAGCTATAAACAACTAGACATCAAAAAATCTTTGTCAGCCCATGTATGCATTTACAGTAGGGAGGGAGAATATTGGGCAAGGTCTATCTGTTGTTCACAAGGTTAGTAATTGGATTATATATTGATTTTAAGTTCAATTCTGTGTCTATAGAACAGTGAGATAATGTAATGAGTTCAAAAGGTTCCGTGAGTTCAAGCTTGAAATAGTGAAGCCATAGCTTACTTTTGTAGGTCATATCAAATTGGTGCCAATGATTCTTCAGGTGATGGCACATAATGTGTGAACCTACTGCTTTTAAAGGGACAGAGACTCTTTAGAAGTTTCTCTTAGCTCTGTTTTATCAACACCTTCATATCCAGAGTGCTGGAAACACTGAAGATTAAGGTTTCACTCGTAGTGGCCTCAGGCAAAAAGGAACATTGTACTGTACTTTCAGAAACCTTTCCAAGTTATATAAAACTTGGGGCTGAGAGGAGACCTCATTGCTCTCTATAACTACCTGAAAGGAGGTTGTAGAGAGGAGGATGCTGGGCTCTCTTCCCAGGTGACAGGGGACAGGACAAGAGGAAATGGCCTCAAGCTCCACCAGGGGAGATTTAGGCTGGATATTAGGGAAAAAAAAAATCACAGAAAGTGTCACTGGGCACTGGAACACACTGCCCAGGATGGTGGTTGATTCACCTTACCTGGAGGTGTTTAAGGCACGGGTGGATGAGTTGCTAAGGGGCATGGTTTAGAGATTGGTGGGAATGGTTGGACTCGATGATCCAGTGGGTCTGTTCCAACTTGGTTGTTCTATGATTTTATGATTCTAAAATAAAAACTGCTTCACTCTTATTCTTTTTTTTTTAAAAGATCCTATGAAGGTTATGAAGTTGGCAGTGTACTGGACAGGATAGTTTACCAACAGATCCAAGTTTTACAATCAAAGTTTATTAGAGGGTTTAAAATACGTGCATTTTCTTTTCTTGTGAATTTATGCAATGCACAAGCAATGTGGAAAATAGTGTTTTTAAAAAGTTGCAAACCCAAGTTTTATAACAGTATGACGATTGAGCAGAACCCAACACACTTTGCCAACACTATGGGAGGTGAGATTTTTAGCTTTCGCAGTGGTGCATGCTGTCTTGTTCTTTGTAAAGTGGAAGCTACAACATTTTGATAGAATCATATAATCACCAAGTTGGAAGAGATCCATTGGATCATCAAGTCCAACCATTCCTATCAAACAGTAACCCATGTCCTTCAGGACCTCATCCACCTATGCCTTAAACACCTCCAGGGAAGGTGAATCAACCACCTCCCTGGGGAGCCTGTTCCAATCTCCAATCACCCTTTCTGTGAAAAACTTCCTCCTAATCTCTAGCCTAAATCTCCCCTGGGAGAGCTTGAGACCATTCCCTCTTGTCCTGTCCCTTGTCACTTGGGAGAAGAGGCCAGCTCCCTCCTCTTCACAACCTCCTTTCAGGTAGTTATAGAGAGCAATGAGGTCTCCTCTCAACCTCCTCTTCTCTAGGCTGAACAACCCCAGCTCTCTCAGCCGCTCCTCATAGGATCTGTTCTCCAGCCCCCTCACCAGCTTCTTTGCTCTTCTCTGGACTTGCTCCAGAGCTTCAACATCCTTCTTGTGGTGAGGGGCCCAAAACTGAACACAGGATTCAAGGAGCAGTCTCAGCAGTGCTGAGTCCAGAGGGAGAATCACCTCCCTGGACCTGCTGGTCACACCATTTCTGATACAAGCCAAGATGCCATTGGCCTTCTTGGCCACCTGGCACACTGCTGGCTCATGTTCAGTCGACTGTCAACCAACACTCCCAGGTCCCTCTCCTCCAGGCAGCTTTCTAGACAGGCTTCTCCCAGTCTGTAGCTCTGCATACAGTTGTTGTGCCCCAAGTGCAGGACCCGGCCTTTGGCCTTGTTAAACCTCATGCCATTGGTTTCTGCCCAGCGGTCCAGCCTGTTCAGATCCCTTTGTAGAGCCTCCCTACCACATTCACAGCCTTTCCCTTGTCCAACAGCCGAGTCACTTTGTCGTAGAAGGCGATCAGTTTAGTTTGGCAGGACCTGCCTTTTGTGAACTTGTGTTGACTGGGCCTGATCATCCAGTTCTCTTGCATGTGCTTCATGATAGCATGATAGGATTTGGGTGTTTGTTTTTTCAGTTTTTTTTTTTTTTTTAACTGGAGAAAGGATTTGTTTGGAGTTGTTGTGGTGTTTTTTCCCTCTGCTTGTTTAGTTAAGGGAGTGAATTTTTACTTTCACTTAGACTGATGTGAATCTGCAATAACTAAATTGCATTTATATGCAATTAGTCCAGCACTAGGTGGGATAGAAAACCAGAATCTGCATACAGCATTTATTGATCAGGATGAAGGTGAGGTTTTAAAGAGAGATTTTAATTCATGTCCAAATACTTACGTTAAATACAGCTTTATATTTTAGGAAAATATTTAAAATACGGGTTGAGGAAATAAATTTAAGGGGGGAAATACCCTTTGATCTGCACATATGCTACTGGAGGAGATACCTGTTGTTTTTCCCTGTCACTGTAGCTGTGAAAAGGCAATGTAACACTTGGGAATCTTCCCGAAGTGCAGCTTAATCTGCAGATTCAGCTGTTTACAGCTATTGTCCTCATGTAAGCACGGGCAAACCTGTGGCTGTTTGGTTAACCAGTCCGTGTAGGTGAACTGAAAATTTATGAGAAAAAACCCAAGCTTTTCAGCTCCAAGATTTCTGAATGAGTTCCACAAACTGGTTCACTTGGTCCCTGCATCCTAGTTCATACTCCATCACTGGGGAAAGACAAAAGGGCTTGGGTGGCACTGGTATAGGGCACAGGTCCTACTCCCCTTGGAGCCAGCCTGAGTGGGCACAGGCAGGTAGCTGGTAGTTATAATTAGTTCTATTCTAGCCAGTATAATTTCACCCTATCTGTGAATGGGGAGATGCTAGTCATTCCTAAAATCAGAAGCAGTGTGTGCCTCTGCCCAGAATGGCTCTCTACCAGCCCTAGGATGGAAGGGTGAATCTTGAAATGTGGGTAGCATTCTGCTTTTACACCAGAATGGCTTCTTGCATGAGGATAGGATATTACCCTGCATCAGAAAAAGCACAATTAAAGCTGCAAATCAGTGAAGTATTTCGCTTTCTTGAAAGTAGGTTAATGACAGAGCAGATTTATTTTGTGTTGTTTTGTGTTTCTCGTCTGCATTTATAAAAGGAGCAGAACTATCTGTTCTCCAGGCACTTCAATCAACCAAATTAAAGCACAGAAATCTGCTGAATAAACACTCTATTCATATAGAAAGAAAACAACAAGTAATTGCCAAACACCGAATTCAATAACTGTGCAGAGCCAATGATTAGAAATAATAGCACTGCATCCGTGGCACGGTTACCCTTCAGCACTTTTAAAACCCAATACCAAGAGCCTCACAGCACATCCTAGGGATCAGATGACTGGCTATAAGTCATTAGTTCAGGAGTATAGTAAAGGTGCTGAAGTAGCCACTTATTTTTTCAGAACAGGGCTGGCCTTAGGGCATTAGCTAATTCCAGCTGCCACTGTGCATTTGAGGCCAGAGGCAACCTCTCAGCAAGGCAGGTAGCAGATCTGACAGGGATGAGGTCAAAAATTGCACCTTGGAAAGATACAGGTCACTCCTATGTGCTATGAAACACTCAATGAATGTGTTTGTGGTCACTGGCTCTACTTAAACGTGACATAAATTCCCTCTGAGATGCTGTCTTGTCCTGTTAATTTTTAAGATGAATAAATGCCCTGTCTTGAGCTTGTAGAGAGTTGACCAGTCTGACTGAAGAAAACAACATGGACAGCAGTTGATAAGTTATATGAAGAAGGGATGTGCGTACCAAAAACATGCAAAGCAAGCTAAGCATGTAGGCTCTTCATTAGAGGAAATACCGTGTATTCTGAGACAGCAGTACCACTGATGCCATGAAGTCATTGAGGCTGCATCATTGCCCTAATTGAAACCCAGCTGAGCATTTTAGCAGCCAAGTCTCTCAACCATGTTTGTGGATTTTGAAACTCTAAATGACAGTTCAGACTTTGAATTTCTTCTTCAGTTGAGTAATTGTCACTATGGTAGCCAGCTCCAAATGAAGGCACCAACCTATCATGTCAGTGGAGTCTGCACAGACACAGTTTTCATAGAGTCATAGAATAACCAGGTTGGAAGCGACCCACTGGATTATCAAGTCCAACCATTCCTATCAAACACTAAACCATATCCCTTAGCACCTTGTCCACTCATGCCTTAAACACCTCCAGGGAAAGTTAATCAACCTCCTCCCTGGGCAGCCTGTTCCAGTGCCCAATGGCCCTTTCCATGAAAAATATTTTCCTAATGTTCAGCCTAAACCTCGCCTGGCTTGAGGCCATTCCCTCTTGTCCTGTACCCTATCACTTGGGAGAAGAGGCCAGCAACCTCCTCTCCACAACCTTCCCTCAGGTAGTTATAGAGAGCAATCAGGTCTCCTCTCAGCCTCCTCTTCTCCAGCCTAAACATCCCCAGCTCTCTCAGCCACTCCTCATAAGGCCTGTTCTCCAGCCCCTTCACCAGCTTCATTACTCTTCTCTAGACTCACTCAAGAGCCTCAACATTCTCCTTGTGCTGAGGGGCCCAGAACTGAACACAAGAATCAAGGAGCGGTCACACCAATGCTGTGTCCAGAGGGAGAATAACCTCCCTGGACCTGCTGGTCACACCATTTCTGATACAAACCAAGATGCCATTGGCCTTCTTGGCCACCTGGGCACACTGCTGGCTCATGTTCAGTTGGCTGTCAACCAACACCCCCAGGTCCTCCTCCTCCTCCTCCAGGCAGCTTTCTAGACAGACTTCTCCTAGTCTGTAGCTCTGCACAGAGTTGTTGTGCCCCAAGTACAGGACCTGGCATTTGGCCATGTTAAACCTCATGCCATTGGTCTCTGCCCAGTGGTCCAGCCTGTTCAGATCCCTTTGCAGAGCCTCCCTACACTCCAGCAGATCAACACTTCCACACAGCTTAGTGTCATCTGCAATCTTTCTAAGGGCGCACTCAGTGCCTTCATCCAGGTCATTGATGAAGACATTGAACAGGGCTGGACCCAGCACTGAGCCCTGGGGAATCCCACTTGTAACTGGCCTCCAGCTGGATTTAACATCATTTCAGACCACTCTCTGGGTCCAGGCATCCAACCAGTTTTCCACCCAGGAGAGTGTGCACCTGTCCAGGCCAGAGGCTGACAGTTTCCGTAGCAGAATGCTGTGAGAAACTGTGTCAAAGGCTTTACTGAAGTCTAGGAAGACACATTCACAACCTTTCCTTTTGTCTCCCTAAAGGTGAGTGCTTCTGGGGTTAGTTATCTGGCTCTCTCCACTCCAATATCAGCACTTTGGATCTCAGATTATACACTGGCATCAAATTATTGAATTTCCAACTTCCGATGGGTAAACTCCTCTTTACTTTCTGTGGAAGGTTGTTCTCTATTACTAAACAATTCCTATATTCAACATCTGAAATACTGCTTTGCAGAAGTACTGCTCTACAGCAACAGGCAAACTAACCCTTTGCAACTTATAAAAATTTTCTTAATGTTCCTCGATGAAAGCTTTTATAAAATGATAAATCATTTCACAACATATAGCTGGATTTTTTTTTTATGTATTAAGCAAGTGACTCAAATATTTAGAGTGTAAAATTAATAGGTCAGGTTGTACTGAAATGCTAGACTAACAAATCTAGAAACCAATTTCTGCAATTTAAAAAAAATACTAGGTATATATTTTCTATCTGAAATAAGTCCTTTTCAAAGTATCAGAAGTTTGTATTTTAATTGAAATGGGAGGAGAAGAACTTTGTCTGAAAAGAGCATATTCTAGGAACTCCAGTAGTTTACTCTGACCATTAAACCTTTTACTGCACAATTCAAGGGTCTAAAAAAATTACATTTCTTTTTCCTAACAGTTTAATCAGTTTAGTTTGATTTTTGAGCTCTTTCTGCTGAGATCAGATGGAATTAGAGTTGTATTGGAATAGACCTAGTATGCTAAATTAGTAATAAGAATGATTTTAATCTACTGTGCATTGCCAAGAACTGTTAGCTTGAGAGAAAGCTGTCACAAAAATGTGATGTAGTATGAGTGGTAAACAAAATTATCTGCAAAGCAGAACCGAAACCACATTTCTAGGTGTGTTAAACCCAGATTGAAGGTTATGGGTGAAATTCAAAAGAACAAATCTGGGTCTGGTATAATTATTGTGCAGAGTTACTAGGGTAAACTCCATTCAGTGGAGCCTTCCTGGGTATAACATAGGATGAAATTTAGATGCTCTTGCTTAATTTAAAGCTGCATGGTCATGTAGGTTGATTCCTCTTGGTAGTACTGCCAAGCGTTGTTGAATCTTATAATGGAACAGCACACTTTAGGGAAGGCAAGTTGTTAGTTTTGAGTAACTTCAGTGGATACTGATGGATTTTGAGGGCTTGTTTTAAGTGTAGAAGGAAGGCAGAATGATACTGTGTTGTAGTTCTTGGGGATGTGAGCAGATGAGGACCCTCAGCTATGTAGAGAAGTCTGAACATACTTGCATCTGAGGACAGCACCAGACAAAGATGCAGCTGGGTGAGATGTCCCTCCACTGTTGCTTAGATCCAGTGCTCAACTAATTCTCTAAGGTACTTCGAAGCATTTGATAAATGGGGAATATATGGGCTTTTTATGATTCTCATACTATTAAACCTTGACAGATACAGGATTAAACTCTATACCATTCCATACTACCGTCTCTGCTGTCACATTATTGATTTGCTATATGATAATTCCTGGATTTTTTTAACTGATTTTGAGGGCTTCCCTCTCAGGAGACTGCACTTCTGTCCAAGTATTCTGTAGCTTGCAGAGTTGGGCTGTGTTTTTGTGTTAGAATAAATTCCAATTTAGTATTCCCAGTACTGAAAAGTTGCTATGGGCCTGCGGCAAAAGTACTGATCCTGTATAAAACCCTGTGCAGGTTCTGATAGGTTTTCAAATTATTGACAAGCTCACTTTGTACCTGTCCATTTATGCTGAACAGGTATTACTTGTCTTTCATAGCAAGAGTTATATTCCATATATGGGTAAGCCAGCTGAATTTTGGAATTTCTGCTTTGTCTAACTTGAAAAATGCAACCACATGAATCCAAATTTGGATCCACACACTTCTGCATAATGGCAATGACTACAAGAGAACATTTCCAGTACTGCGTGTGTCAAAGACTGTAAGCAGTCGTTGTGAACACCAGAGACATTGAAAGCTGAAATTGCTATGTCATAATTTTGTCATAATTTTATGACAATGATTTTGACATAAAATTATGACATAGTTTTATAAGAAACTATCTCTTTCCCCTCAAGAAATATGGGAAATGATTGAGATAATTTTACGTTCTTTGAAGCAGAAGCACCAAAGTAGCGATGGAAGAGAAAAATCCCACATTTAGGAACTATTGGAAAGACAATTTGCAAATGTCACTGGTACATTTAGTTTTAAAAGTAACTTGTTCTTTTTGAGCAGAAGAAGGAGTGGAGTTCTAGTTGGCATTCAAGTAAGATCTCAGTTTACCTCTGAAAACCGTATAGCTGCAGCTGGCTGGGAATCAGCTCACTTTGTGTGTCCATGTATTATTAGATGATAGGAAACCAATTTGGACTGTTCATTTTTAAGCTACTGTAAAATACTGATGCTTAAGGCAGACGGTCATTTCTAGAGTCATTCTATTTTCATTCACTACTAATTGACTTATCCTATAAAAATTACACCTTGGAGAACTAGTCCTGTTCCAATTGCTCTTGTCCCATTTTCTTCCTTGCTATAATTCAGCAGTGGAGCCTACCTGCAGTAGAAAGGCCTCTATTTTTCTTCTGTGAGTGTCCTCGAAAACATGACTAAGTGGGGGAAAAGATAAGCCTGGTTACATCCAAGTTGTTTAGAGGAAGAAGTAGTATTGATAAATAAAATAACTCTTCTTAAAGTAAGATCTTGGAAAATAATACACAGCAAGTTGTTAGAGCTCATATTTGGGTACAGCAATATAAGAAAACTCTACAGGGTAGAGTAAGTTCAGATATTTCTGCCTTTGGCTCCTCCTAATCCCTGAATTCCCTCATGTTCATCAGAATTCGCTAGGAGTGAGAGGCTGTGAGTTTTGACAGAAGTAAGCAGAAACATGAAGTGAAGGGTGAGAAGACTGAAACATGGAGTTGTAATAACTAATGAAATCAGAATGAAAGCTGAATGACATTGATGCCTCTATGATAAACGCTAGTGGGTCGAAATCTGAGCACAACTCTACCCCAGAAAATTGCCGTTATATTTAGGAGAAACTGGGAAAAAAAAAAAAAACCCTGAAACTTGCCTGTCAAGTTGCATTTCTCTTACTTATATTTACTCTTTCACTGTTGTCTCTTCAGCTTTTCCTTTTTTATGTATTTTCTTCTGAGCCTTCACACAACAGGCAATATTGTGCCATTGACACATTAGGATAGAATAAGAAATTTAGAGAAGTATTATGTGGAAATTGTGACCAGCACAACTTTTCTCATGTCCTTCTACACTTTCAGTTAAAATATAAGGTGTTGGACTCTCCTTTCTTTTGATCTTTTTTTTTGTAATTCAATCTACCAGTTTACACTGTGGTACATAGTACCAGTATCCTGTACCTCTTTTTTTTTTTCTTTCTCGTTTTCAAATATTCTTTCACACTTTTCTCTTTCATGAAAGAAAAATCAGCAGAGTTATTATGATAAATCAATGTAGCCATAAAGGGTTATCCCAGGTTGCCCTGCATGTGTCTGTCTGGTGATATGTGGCAATCCCTATTGTTTCAGCAATCTGGTTCAAAATAAAATACTTGGATAAAATTATTTGAAACAAAAGTCAAAATGCTGATGCAATAGTGGATTCAGTGTGGGGCTGCCAAATGAATAAGTGAATTTGATAAAAGTTACTTCATGCCACCACCTGTTCATGTGCCCAGCATAGTTTTAGGAAAAGGCATCTATTCACAGTAGCATTGAAGCACAGGTTTCAGTGCTTTTGCTGAGTCACAGTTTGCCATCTGTTTTTTAAGTTATACTAAATTATATGCTTCTTGTACGTGGCTTTGTAAAATAAACAACTCTAAACTCCACAGGGAAGAAAACACAGATTAGTTTTCTACGTTGTAGGAATAGAATTCTTCTGCAGCCAAGCTTTCTACTTCCCCACACCACCCCCATGATGAATTCCAGTATAGCTCTATATTGTTTTTCTCTAATATGATCTTGATTATTTGGAGAACTTGGAATTCATGCTCCTGACCTCATCAGAAAACTTCTATAGGTATTGCTTACATGTGGTGGAACGGCACAGACCCGCAGGCCAGGAGACCTGAACACATCTCGCTCACCTCTTGTAGGTGAAAGAAATGCGCTTTCATATTAGACTATGTAATCAAAATGACATTGTTGGAGATTTCTTTCCTTGAAATGGGCCCTTGGGGCGATCTTTGCTTGTCTGAGTAATGAACTGTGAGTTGTATCAGAGCCTTAAGCGCTACCCTAAGTGTTTCACTGAAGAGGTTTGGGATTAATCAAATGCTTACAATTGAACAGGTGTTTATTTACTTGCCAATCAAAGATCATCCACTCTTGCCTTTTATGCTAAAAAAAAGACTGCAAAACAGTTCTACTTCTTTGAGTCTGCCTTTTCCCAGTTAGCTAAATGAATACGTTAAAATCCTTATCAACATATCTCATATTATATGAATATAATTATATGAGAATCTCATTCTCATATAATGTAGGCTTTTATTAGAAGACTGTAGTCATATGTCTTTTCTTACTCAGGGATGATGATTCTGCAAGTACAGACAAGATGAATGCGTGTCATTCTCTCTGGGATTCTGTGCATTCCTTATTTCTCACAGCTCCTTCACTTTTAGGATGGACATTCATTTAATCAGAGTGGTCCTGCCAGTCAGATTTAGTCATTCTTGGAGACATGACCTCTGCTAGCAATTAATTATGCTCTGAATTTGTTAATGAATTTGTGTTCAGCACATCTTAACATATATTTCTCTCACATCACATATTGTACCTATACTCTTGTCTAACAAAAGATTGTACTCGGCGCTGGTGCGACTGCTCCTTGAATCCTGTGTTCAGTTCTGGGCCCCTCACCACAAGAAGGATGTTGAGGCTCTGGAGTGAGTCCAGAGAAGAGCAATAAAGCTGGTGAAGGGTCTGGAGAACAGGCCCTATGAGGAATGGCTGAGATTGCTGGGGTTATTTATCCTGGAGAAGAGGAGGCTGAGGGGAGACCTCATTGCTCTCTATAACTACCTGAGGGAAGGCTGTAGAGAGGAAGGAGCTGGCCTCTTCTTCCAAGTGACAGGGGACATGACAAGAGGGAATGGCCTCAAGCTCTGCCAGGTGAGGGTTAGGTTGGACATTAGATAAAAATTTTTCACAGAAAGGGCCATTGGGCACTGGAACAGGCTGCCCAGGGAGGTGGTTGATTCACCTTCCCTGGAGGTGTTTAAGGCACAGGTGGATGAGGTCTTGAGGGACATGGTTTAGTGTTTGATAGGAATAGTTGGACTTGATCACAGAATCACAGAACAACCAGGTTGGAAGGGACCCATCGGATCTTCTAGTCCAACCATTCCTATCTAACACTAAACCAAGTCCCTCAAGACCTCATCCACCCGTGCCTTAAACATCTCCAGGGAAGGTGACTCAACCACCTCCCTGGGCAGCCTATTCCAATGCCCAATGACCCTCTGCGTGAAAAACCTCCTCCTAATCTCCAACCTAAACCTACCCTGGCGGAGCTTGAGGCCATTCCCTCTCGTCCTGTCCCCTGTCACTTGGGAGAAGAGGCCAATTCCTCCTCCCCACAACCACCTTTCAGGTAGTTATAGAGAGCAATGAGGTCTCCTCTCAGCCTCCTCTTCTCCAGGCTAAACAACCCCAGCTCTCTCAGCCGCTCCTCATAGAGTCTGTTCTCCAGCCCCTTCACCAGCCTCGTTGCTCTTCTCTGGACTCGCTCCAGAGCCTCAACATCCTTCTTGTGGTGAGGACCCCAAAACTGAACACAGGATTCAAGGAGCAGTCTCAGCAGTGCTGAGTCCAGAGGGAGAATCACCTCCCTGGACCTGCTGGTCACACCATTTCTGATACAAGCCAGGATGCCATTGGCCTTCTTGGCCACCTGGGCACACTGCTGGCTCATGTTCAGTCAGCTGTCGACCAACACCCCCAGGTCCCTCTCCTCCTGGCAGTTTTCCCGCCAGACTTCTCCCAGTCTGTAGCTTTGCTTAGGGTTGTTGTGCCCCAAGTGCAGGACCCGGCATTTGGCCGTGTTAAACCTCATGCCGTTGGACACTGCCCAGCGGTCCAGCCTGTCCAGGTCCCTTTGCAAAGCCTCCCTACCCTCCAGCCGATCGACACTTGCACACAGCTTTGTGTCATCTGCAAACTTGCTAAGGGTACCCTCAATGCCCTCATCCAGGTCATTGATGAAGACATTGAACAGGACTGGACCTAGCACTGAGCCCTGGGGAACACCACTTGTCACTGGCCTCCAGCTGGACTTAACACCATTTACCACCACTCTCTGGGCCCGGCCATCCAGCCAGTTTTCTACCCAGGAGAGTGTGTGTCTGTCCAGGCCAGAGGCTGACAGTTTCCGCAGCAAGTTTCCGATCCATTGATGATCCAATGGATCTCTTCCAACCTGGTTATTCTATGATTCTATGATTGTCTTTACTAAGCTGATATTCATGGTGTGCTTGAAAAGATGTCTGAATTCTTTGAAGCTGTGATTCTGTAAGGTTAGGATGCCTATCAGCTTCTGGGCTAGTGACAAGTTATATCTGTTAGAACTGCTCAGCAGATTATAACATCGACGTCTTCTGTACTTTTTATCACCAAATCCCTGCACCTTTCATTAAGTAAATATTGTCTTTTTCAGAAGAGCAAACTGAAGAACAGCAGCAGCGTCATCTGTAACAGAGCACAGGGACTGGAGTAGCACCTTTCTGGCTGTCTCAAGCCAGGAAGTCACAGTTCAGATTTTTTTCTCCCTTTATTTGGTGAAGGAATTCACTGTGCTAACTGATGTGTTGGTACAGAAGCAGCTCTAAAACTGTTCTTGTTTTCTGTTCACCACCTTGTCAAGGAGGAAGCAGTCTGGCAGACGCCACTTTACTTCTAACTGCAAGCAGACTACAGCTTTCACAGGAGAATTAATCCCTTTTTACTCTTCTGTGGGAGTTTATCTCGGTTTCCAACCTATGAATATAAACATTAGTTGGGAAAATG
Organism: Coccyzus lansbergi; assembly: GCA_033558105.1. Taxonomy (NCBI): domain Eukaryota; kingdom Metazoa; phylum Chordata; class Aves; order Cuculiformes; family Coccyzidae; genus Coccyzus; species Coccyzus lansbergi. The sequence goes on along the minus strand of JAUMJK010000030.1, from coordinate 1,653,702 downwards.
AAAGATTTTCTTATTGATAGGCCATGAAATTAAATTCTCCTTTGATCTTTGCTGGAAACTATACGCAGGTTTCTCTGTTCAGGGAAGATGGAGAATGATTTGCATTAAGAATCTAAGAAACAAAACAAAAACCGTGACCATTTTTCTAGGGAATAATGGTGTCACATTATGCTTTATCGGTATAATGTATCTATGCATTGTGTAGAAATTAAATTCTTTTAAAGGCTATTGTGAAGATTGATAAAATAGATGAAAAATGCCACTACTAAAAGTAATCAACAGAGGATTTTGTCAGTTGTAACCAGTTTCAAAATATATTGAAGTCAACGAAATGCCTTGTATTGTTTTAAGCTGGTTTTCATATCACTCTTTAAAATCATTAGTACATTGTATGCAGGCTGTTTTATTGTTTTTCCCTCCCACATCATATAAAGAATTCAGAAGTTAGAGCAAAAATCAAAGGAGCTTATAAACAAAGTTTCACTGTTAATTATGACTTAAAGCCAGATTTTAAATGCATTTAGATGCCTAAAGATCAGCTAAACAACCTACTGGGCTTTTCAAAATCATGCAAGTGCTTTCCTGCATGATCAAAAGAAATCTAGGTCTGTGCATTGGAAGCTGGGTGCATACTTAAAATCAGGCTCCTAGATGAGTGCCTGTTTGATTTTAAAGATGATATTTAGTCATTAAATCACTGAGATGTCTTTGCAAATGCTACTCAGAAAAAGTTTAGAATGTCTTTTAGATTATCAGTAACTGTAATAGGCAAACTTCAGTCGAGCTAGGGCCAGTGTCCCAGCTGTGAGTGGTTAGCAATGAGTTTGGAATATATGGTTATAAAGTAGTATGGCTTATAGATCATCAAAACCAGAAACTTTTTGTTCCATGTTCTTAAATACAATTATTGTGCTGAAAGAGTTATGTTTTAAGATAAAAAGATAAAAGATAAAAAGATAAAAATATTTTAAAATAAGATATAGGAAGAAGACTGCGAAAACATACTAACAAGAAAGATGTTACTATCATGATATACTAGGCAGCTTGCATGCCAATACACAAAGCAAAATAAAGAGGTTTTCTTCACAATATTTTTGATCTGTGATACTGATGGTAATGCAAATATAGCCACAAAGTAAGTACAACTTAGAATTTCTGTAAATCCAAATTTTAACTTGTGTTGGAAAATGTCCTTGGGAAAATCTGTATCAACTTTGAGAGGCAAGCAAACCCCTTAATATTGCTTGTACATCTAGAGGTGCATTTCAAGGGTTCCAGAAGCGCTTCATTTACTAAGAGCTGAACATTTGGAATCTGTGAATCTAGAGTGTGTAATACAACACTACCATTTGTGGAAGCTCTGTCTGTTTGTTACCAGATGTTCCCAAAAATCTCCTGGTGTAAAGTTTGAATTTCATCAGTGAGTCAATGTAAGCAATTTAATGTTTGAAACTGTGGAACAAGGAACAAAAGCTGTTAAATGGCCAAGAGATACAGCTCTCTCTTTGGTAGTTGTTTTTAGGCATATTCTAGTACTTTTGTATACTGTTTTGAACTCATAATTTATGAGATGCATCCTAATTGTCTTTATCTTCCATTGTGGACCTATTCAGCTAAAAGATCTTTGCTCCCAGGCAGTGTGTGGAATTTACTATAGTCAAATTAATGACTCGGGCAACATTAAAGACTCTATAGCATTAAGTGATTGTATTTCAAGAGCACTCTAATGTTAGCACAGTTTGCATTTAAGCTTTCTGATACTGCTTTATTCTCAGAGGAAACTGTTTTACAATGGACACCTGGTGTTTCAGTAACCAGGCATACCAGTTTGTACCTAGTAAACCAGCACAATTAATGTGATGTAGTAGATGATTCACATGTCCAGTGTCGGGCATACAGTGAAGTTATGACATTATACACAGTCATTTTATTGTACTCAGACGTTTCTGAAACTACAGTGACTGCAAAACCTGATCAATGAAACAGAGGCTCTCTTGCCACATTCTCGAATGTACAATTTGAACAATAACCAAGCATTAGGAACAGCAACCCCCAGCTACCCATAAATGGCAGCTTGCTTATTCCAAAGACTATTAAAAGGGTTGAATCTGTAGAGTCTTGATGTTACCTGTTAGCATTCGTCAGCAATAACTATGGGTAAACACAGCACAGTTATTGGGAAAGTGAATACAAATCACCTCTGCTAGGCAAGACTAGTCATTAGAGCACAGAGGTGAGGAACAAAGCTGCTTTTATGCTGAATTCTCTTTTATCTTTTTTCTTTCCTTTGAGGAAGGGAAAATGAGAGATCACATTTCAGTAAATGTGGAACTAAATATGCAGAAACTGCTAGCTGTAAAAAAAGCAACCAGCACTAGTCTCATGCTGTCAGATGTGTATAGGATGCTTTACTGTTGCCAGTATACAGTTACTTGGTCAAGTCCATAAAAAATAAGGTTGAAGCCTTGCATGTACCTTCTGTTTCTCATGTGCAGAATCTTAAATGGGTATTAAAGGATCCTGCTGAAATCTTGATTATTTACTTAGCAGCTGAACAGCTGTTGACTGATGGCTGCTGGAAGCTCTGTCATGAACAGTAAATGGCTTGGATTAAGAATTGGCTAAAGAATCACAAGTTATGAAGAAAAGTAAACAGCAGAGTCTTCTATTAACATCAAATTAAATAGGGCAGGGTGCCCAGAGATAGCTATGGAGATTGCCAGAGTCCTGCATAGCTACCAGTAACCTCTGTTGCTTTTCCACTTGAGGGCTGGTCGTGTTGTGAAAGTTGCCCGTAGTCTGAGAGCATTTTGGCTGGGAAAAGCCAAAGGTTTTACTCCCACAGAATCTGAGCACCAAATCTGTAAGTTAAATCAGCAATTTTACAAGATGGTTATAGATGAAAATAAGATACAAGCAACAAATGCCTTTTGTCTTTTCTGTATCTGTTATCTGTGAAGAAGCTGAGAAGGGACAATCTTAGGGAAAATTATCTTGCAAAGTATAAAGATGGATTTGTAATTAAAATGCAATAATTTCCACGCTCTCGTCTTGGGCCCAAGTTGGAGGATTTAGCTTCTCTAATGCACCACTTTCCTACCTAGGCCATAAACCCAAACATCTTTACACCTAGCAGTGGCTGACAGTATTGATGCTTGTGGCTGTACTGCAGTTATCTTTAGACTTTGTAGCAGAAATGACATACCTAATAGCCTAGACACACTTTCCTTAAGGGTAGGACAGACCTGGATGTCTCTGAAATAAAATAATCACGAGTATTACCTAATTCTGCAGGCAGCTCAAGGGAGTAAATTTGGGAGTACCTTCCCAAATGTTCTAGCCTATGTAGGCTGAACTATGTTGACAGGAACCACTAAAAGCTACAGTGTGATGTAGTTATTGCTTAACTGTGTGAAGTAACATCACAAACCCCTTTGGAACAGCAAGTGAAATACCTAGTTAAAATTTTAGAGGAAATGCTGACTTCAAATAGAAAGTACTTGAAGACTAAACTCTGATTTTTCATTGTAAAAAGAAAAACCAAAAAACTTTAACAACTTCAAAGGTTGAGGGCTTCAGTTTTACAGTAGCAAAATTCTGACTGAGCCTTTCCTCAGAACGAGTTCAAAAGCAAGAGCACAACTTACTTTGATCAGAGACATCTTCTTAATTACATTATGGTTCTAGTGAAGTTTGCATTGCTTTTATAAAGGCGACTGGCAAATTTTACCCTTCCATTCCTCCGTCATACTATAAAAAATAATTGCTTTCCACATATAACTTATGAGTTAATAAATTGTCTCCTATGATCATGGCCTTACCTCTGATCTCCGATGAGAAGACGAAGGTTTCTGGTATGCTGGTGGAAAGCTTTCCATGCCTCTACATTCTGGAAGAAAATAGAAGAGAGCCCTTTCCTAGGTGTTCTGTACCTGAGTCAAGTACTTCAAATTTCTGAAACCTAAAAATTACCAGATGTATTTTTGTTTCATTTAATAGCTATCAACTATGCTCAAGTCTAGTAGGTTACAGCCATATTCACCAACCAACAATTAATTACATCTGAATGAGAAAGGAGGAACTGAAGCCAGCTGAGAGCAAGAGAACAAAAGACAACAATTATGCAATTTAATACCCCTTACTGGGACTAAATATCTGCCAAGGGGCTGCCTGTTTTAGTAATGCTTACAAAACCCACAAAATACTCCACCTTTTGTGATTGTGAGTTAGGCAAAGGGAGATGCTGCTGAAATATTGATCTCTTCCATAATGCAGGCCTTCTGCAGTTAAGACTGAACACAATGAAAGGCTTTAAACAAACTGAATTGGGCCGAAATCCTGCCAACTGTGCCGGTGGAGAAAGAATGCAAAGCAGTCCAGATCCTCATGTAAATAATGAAGGTATAATAGTTTGCATGTATTAACAATGTATGTGTCTTGGATGTCATCTGTGCTGATGACAATTGCCTGCCCTATCCACTTGGGACCCTGTCTCTACTTTCCCTGTGCTAGTCTCTTACTGTATTTCTACCTACCCTGCCTGCAGATGGTCCCCCCTGCCCTCCTTATTTTTTTCCTTCTCTTCTAAATTCCATTTGGTTTTGGTTTTTTTTTTTTTTTCTTCAGTCTTTTTTTTGTCACTCATTCTCCTAGTCTCTGTCAAGTCTTTCTAATTTGCTGTCTTTTCCAGTTCTTCCTAGCTCTTTTCTTTTGAATTACATAGCTCACCCTTTTGCTCAGTGTCAAAGCTATGGAAAACATTGGAGTTGTTTCTCAGGCATGGTGTGAAATTACTCATGGCAATTGTGCAATTACAGGAAAAAGGAAATTCTTTGGTTCAGGACAAAAATTGCATATTTAAAGCATTTTACTGTCAGGCCGAAGCAAAAGCCTCAACTGTTCATGTGGGAATGAAATTTTGGAGTCTTGTATCTTAATCAAATTTGGGAGGATTTTCAAACCATGATATCGTAGTGATGCTTTTCCTCTGCCAATTTTCAATTTCTTACTCTTTAGCTTGAAGGTGTTAAAAAATTTTAAATTATCTTTTGGAATGGTAAGTCATTATTCACTTGCATCTTTCTTGAAATAGACTCATTTGTTTCTGCTGATACTTTCCAAAATTTTTCAGCCTTAGGCAAGCACCCAGCAGCACAGGAAATTCCTAGGAATGATCAACACCAGCAAAATTATAAACAACTAAAAATAGGTCTTATTGTGGAAAGCTTTGAATGTGCTGACTGTAAGAGGTACTGTCAGCTCTGTGTGTAAGACTGAGCAGAGAGCCTGGCTTTCTTTAGAGGTACCTTGGCAAAGAGCTGCTCATCTCCTGAGGCAATTCACATGCACACTTTTTCTGGGCATGTTTCCAAACGGAGTGTAGAGTAAACGCTACTCCACAAGCCAGTACGAGGTTGAAAAAACTTGTTCTGTAGCTCCTGTGCTCTTAAGAGTGATAAGCAGAAATGGCAGGGCAAGACTGTGGTTTATATCCTCTTAAAGATCCCAGGGATTGCTGTCTCCAGCTACTCATCACCATTGCTTTTGGCCTTCATACTGTTCTGGTTTACCAGTGGTAGATATGGGTGGTGGGTTACATCACCTGGCTCACTGATGGATCAAATAAGAAGGAAAAAAAAATAATAAAAATAAAAGCCAGGGAAAGTTAGTTTGTCATTTGTGTGGGTTTTTTTTTTTTTTTTTTAATTCTGGAAGGACACCAGCATAGTCACTATACTTTGGTGTAAAGGCCAGTTTGCTACTAATTTGCCTTATAGAATTTATTCTCACAGAAATGTTAATGTTATTCAGTTCATCTTCAGGTGCTGATAGATTAAGCATTACAGTGTTCTTAACCTCAGCTCTCCAGCACCAAATCAATGTGTGCCAATAGTTTTCTGATTAGCTCTATGTTGATTTACCTTAATCTAAGTGTAATATTTCCCCTGTTAACAATAATCCCCCGGGAATGCCATAGCTTCGTTGATTATAGCTTCCTTGATATAAGAAATGTATCGGCATCAACATAATAATTTTCATTACCTTCTTTCTGTTAGGATTTGTGTGGCATGGCTACAGTTCACTAGCAGCGTATGAACTGTTTCTCGATGAAGAACAGAAACCCTACTTGCCTTACTGCTTTACTTTGAACTTCATCATCCTTAAGAAGACTAGTTTATTATCTTTTAAATCTTTTCATGTAGCTATCTGTAATTTTTATTTTTGTGGCATTAACAATATTCAGGTTTTTATTATTCGTGATCAGAATAAAAGTATTTTCTAGAAAGATATGAGCATGGTATATCATTATGGACAGGAGATGACTGCATGACAGTATTTTTTTCCTTCTAGAAGTCAGTCTCTTGAGAATAAAATATCTCAAGACTGTTGGAATCTAGTTACGCTTTGTCTGTAAAGAAGATGGCAATGACTCAGTAATCATAGAATAATAGAATCATAGAACAACCAGGTTGGAAGGGACCCATCGGATCATCTAGTCCAACCATTCCTATCAAACACTAAACCAAGTCCCTCAAGACCTCATCCACCTGTGCCTTAAACACCTCCAGGGAAGGTGAATCAACCACCTCCCTGGGCAGCCAATTACAATGCCCAATGACCCTCTCTGTGAAAAACTTCCTCCTAATCTCTAGCCTAAATCTCCCCTGGCAGAGCTTGCGGCCATTCCCTCTTGTCCTGTCCCCTATCATTTGGGAGAAGAGGCCAGCTCCCTTCTCTCTACAACCTCCTTTCAGGTAGTTGTAGAGAGCAATGAGGTCTCCTCTCAGCCTTCTCTTCTCCAGGCTAAGCAACCCCAGCTCTCTCAGCCATTCCTCATAGGGCCTGTTCTCCAGCCCCTTCACCAGCTTCTTTACTCTTCTCTGGACTCGCTCCAGAGCCTCAACATCCTTCTTGTGGTGAGGGGCCCAGAACTGAACACAGTATTCAAGGAGTGGCCTCACCAGAGCTGAGTACAGAGGGAGAATCACCTCCCTGGATGTTTCATTTTGTTATGGAGTTTTATCAATGTGCTCTGCCTCTGTATAAAAGACTTTCCCTGATCCCTGTTAGCTCTATATACACCATCCAACATCTGAAAGCTAAGGTGGATGCTTTCCTTTTACACCTTCCTGCTGCTAGTAAGAGTGGCACAGGGTAAATTATGCCATTGTTTAAATTGTTTGCTCCCATTTATTTCTTTTGTAAAAGTCATCTTTGGATAAACTTGTCCAAATATATTAGTTTTCCAGCGGGTTTTGTATAGGTGTAAGTCAGGACAGTCTGGCCTGCAGCAGTTTAAACTACTGCCAGTGCCAGCACATGAAAGCATGCGTAACCAACACGTGACCTGGATACCTCTATCTTTTACAGAAAAGGAGTTCATTTTCAGCATCACAAAATGATATATGCTTGTCACTGCTTCAATACAATTGAATTGGTTTAATACAAATAGAATAAATATTCAGTCACTGTAAACCGAAACATTCTCTTCCTCTTTTAGATCAATTCCCTGCTGGTACAAGATTATTGTGTACTGAGTTTGGTGTTTTGGCACAGCAGCTTGATGTCCCAAAGTGTTTGCATGAATCAAGCTCCTTTAAGAAGTATTGAACATGCACAAACTGTATTTGGCTATGTTTTATTCTCTTTAATCCCATTTAACGTATTCGCTTAAAATACATCTTGCTGAGAAAATGACTTTTGATCCAAGACTGACTTAGCAACTTTTTGAACTGCCTAATCAGGCAGCTTGAGATGTTTTTTGAGTTAAACCCAAGGGATGAAATCATGCTATAGATGCCTGAATTTCTACCTGGGAAAAAAAGATTATTTCACATACAGTTACCATTCAGGGGCAGGTTTGTGCTGTGGAAATTTTGGTAGAAGGTGGTAATTTGTGCTTGCAGAATCAGCTGTGCTAGAGGAGGGGTTAACATCTTTGTGACTGTGGCAGTTGTGCAGCTCATTTCTAGGAGGTGTTTCTTTCAGAGATGAGGTTTAAATTCTGCCTGCTTAGGTAAGAAGTTCTTTTAGCAGTGGCTGCCTGGAGGGAGGGCATTTCTGTCTTGCCTTAGCTCTACATCTCTTTAGCTGTTTAATAATTAGATAAATTGGAATATGGAGTTGCAGGTAAGACAGAGAATGATTTTGCCTTTTGCTTTTGTGAGAGGTTATATGGATGTGTACATATTTCATGTTTTGGGGTGAAGTCCCTGGAGGCATTACTAACTGGTAGAAAGCACTGGCAGTGTATTGGCCTGGACTCCCCAGCTGCCCTGGGGTTCATTGGTTGGTGTCTGCCTGGAACCCTCTCCCACTCATCTGAGGTTCATCTGAGAGGGAGGCAAGCATACTCGTCACTGTCCCCTCTCCTCAGTTTTTTTTTCTAGCTGAGCAGTCCTGCCAGAAGCTTAGAGATGTTATCTAAACCTAAACGGCTAATGGGGTTATCCAAGGGGCTAACTGGTTTTGTCTGTACTGTGTGCTTCTTTTGGCTTTTGCTGGCCTTGGCACAGGGAAATGATGTGTGTGTATTCTGCCACTGCAGCTTTCTTGGTCTGCCCACAGTGAGGGTGAGCTAGAGCTTAACTCTAGAGTTGAGGTGAGCCTTATTAGTAAGGTCTACATTAACTTTTTTGACAAATGTGTTGTATACCTCAGTGCATTTGTACCAGCTCCACATGGATTATATTTCCTATGGACAGAAATCTGCTTTGAATATAGCAAGCACCTACACAGCACATGAAAAGACAATCAGGAACTTGTCAGCATGCTTCAGCTATATATTAGTGAGATAGTCCTTAAAAAAAAAGCTAGCTCAGCAAATAGGAAAGAAATGATATTTTGTCAATCCTGTACTGGATCTGTCTACCCTTATTAAATATACAAGTTTGTGTAAGTAATAAATCAGGAGCAAGCAAATTGTATGATGGTGGAAAGCCAGTCAATCATTTCTTATCATCACATTATGCTTGACAATATCTTTAGAAAGTGGTTCTGTTATGATGGGCATGAAGAGAAACTTCCTAGCGCAATATCTACCAGCAGCTGTGCTTTTAGAGATCTAATGATGCTAGGTTTGAAAGATAAACATCTGATTTATGTTTTTTTTAAGAAAGGGAACAAGGAGATCTAACAAACGTCATAGTTGGTTTGAGAGTGATTTGGGAACAAGGCATATGGTAGAGACCCATTTGTTAGGCTTCACAGAAGCAGAAAATCAATTTGCCTCCTACAAGGGTGGTTGTTATCTCTGATGTGCATACTTACTGCTCGTGTCAGTCCATCATTTCTGTGGCCTCTTGCTTAAAGATGTTATCTTCTTTAATGAAATTTAGTTAATTTTCTCAAATGATCTCAAAGTCAATTACTATTTAAAATACACACTAAATGTAGTACCATTTTCTGTTAAAGAAGATTGATCTCATTCTACTAGTGTAAAGGGTCTACTGGTGAGCATCTTTTATGGACTGTATAAAGATCAGTAAATCCAAAAGGCCTAGGTTCCTTCTGCCTTTTCAACTTCTCCTTTCAGCTGTGACCCTCACCTTTGGGATAATATTCTTTTTAACATACTTTTTCTCCTCTTTCTTCAAACCAATCTGAAAACTCTGCAGATGTTTCCAGTTGTAATACCAACATGCCTTTTCCAAAATGATTGTTTCTTTAGGCTTCTGGGTTTTGCCCAAGGTTGTGTATGCAATGTTACCTTTAGTAAAATGCTATAAAAGTGGTTTGGTTTTTATATTTTTCCTTGATGTGCAAAAGGATAGTTTCCCTTCCCACTGAAATAAGGTAATGTTGAGAGACAGACTACAACAGAGCTCAGCAGTACTGAAAACCTCAAGATCAGATCAACATTAAACTGGGAAAGAGGCTAAAATTGATACAGTGCAATGTCAAAAAGTTATATTTGACTAGGAATTGGAATATTCCTATTATTAGGAATGGGATTTTAACCAAATAAGACTAAATGTAAAGATAGGTGAAATTCTAGTGTCTTTGAAGCTGATTGTTCCATTCTTAACAGCTTTGCCATGATCAGAGTCTTCGCCAGCTCTTTAATAACATTAAGCTTAGGAGATAGGGAAGGTATGCTTCAAATTAACTGTCGATGTGTGATTTACAGAAATGAAATAGTGGGATCAGATGTGAGAATTGAAGCTTTATGACTCATTTTTTTTCAGCAGCAAGTTCCTATCTGTTTTTCCTTCCTGATATCTGATCTTGTCTGGTTACTGTTATGCCTGTGATGCTGTGACCTTGCTTTTATATTGTTTTTTCAACTTAATGGAAACATTGGCTATGAAACTATTTAGAGGTTGAACTGTGAAATGTAAGGAAAACTCAATTTATACGGAGAGGTTTTCTTCATTGTTAGCGCAGAGACTGTGTGCTATTTTATGATGCTTAGGTCAAATGATAGTGCCATGTGAATATAGATTTTTTTTTCATATGAAAGGAGAAAGAGACAAATGCATTGTGACAATTTTACTGGAATATTTATCATTATTAAGTTGGGAAAAAGAGATAACTACATTCTGCTTAGCTTTTGCCTATTGATTTTACCAAAGTGTTCATTTTCCTATTAATCCACCTCCTCGTCAAGAATATGACTAATGAAGCTTACAAGAATCCTATGGGATGGTTTATTAGAGAACAGGCGTTGGGTTTTCTTTGTATCCGATACCAAGTTTCTGACTTATTTGAGGTAAACAGAGTTGAAGGATGAAATGAAGAAATGGCTCTCTTGCGTATCAAACTGATTTAAAAAATGCAACAGAGTAAACATGTATTTAAATACTTCGGTGATTAACCCTCTTCATAATATGTGACTGCTTAATCTCACAAGCTAATTGTGCAATGACTTCGCTAGTTTCTGGATTGGCAAATTTACCCTAAAGACACATCACTTTTTTGCAGTAAGAGCTGAGTCAGCAGCTGCCCAGCTTGAAAGGCAGAGTGAACATTTCAGAATATTGTTATCAACACAAACAAACTATTCGAAGTAACATTATGATCTTCTCAGAATTGTTTATTTGTCCAAATCAGTTAGTCCTTTTTGCCATGCTCTTTTCCTCTGTCATACCTCTTGGCATAGACCTGCAGTTGTAGAGACAGACCCAACATGCCAGCGCTCTGCTTGTGCTGTACTGGTATGGATCAGTACCGGTAGAAGATGCTCCTTGACATCATTCCAATTAAAAAAAATGCTGGTAGTTATAGAAACAGTCATGTTCTAGAGAATGCTGGCAAGTTTTCCAGTGTTAATTTTGATGTCTCAGAATTTGATAACTCTGAGAAAGAAGAATGAATATTGCAATTAAGCATATGGTTGCGTAAAATGATGTGGTTCAGGAGTCAATTTGATTTCAGTCAATAATAATTTTTAAAACAATGTAGCTAACTGTTTATGAAGATTCATCTGTCTTCACTTTTTGAGCTATTCCCAAAGCATTTTGCTTGTTTTCTCTCCACCACTGTTGGCACCACACTGGGGCCAAAACTCACTTGAGAGAATGCTTCAAAAAAACACAGCATGGACATGCTTTTTCACTCTACATGCTAAAACCTAGCCCTCCACACCCTTCTCCTTCATATGTTTTAGTTTTTGCGGCTGCTGTGTGTTCCCTGTGCTGTGCCACCCCTCTCCTTGCCCTGCTGTGGTGGTGCCATGGTGCTTTTTTCTCCTAGAAAAGCCTAGTTCAGACACACGCAGATATTGTGGTGAAGAGCACTGTGTGAAAACACAGAAAACTACAAGAGCAAATGGTTTAAGATAATTGTTGATGAAGTGAACAGGAGTCTGGGCTGGCGAGTCTTGGTGGTGGCAGGGCTGCCTCCACCTGAGGTGAGCTGGGGGAAAAGCTGAAGGAAAGAGGAGGCATGGGAAGGGAAATTCGAAGAAGGTGTCCCTGCTGGCATGTGGTAGCCCTTTCACACTTGTCTGTCTCCTCCAGAGCACTGGGTCATGCACCATCCCCTGCACTGCAGTTTAGGATGTGGGTGGCTGTGGGAACCACCTGCGGGTTACGTGGCTTCCGGACCAGCCTCCTACGACATGTCTCGCGGTCTGGCAGCGCTGTCCCCCGGGTAGAATGCTGTGAGTAGGTGTGAAGCCCAGGATGGAGAGCTAGTCTCTTGAGCGGGGTCCTCCTCGTCACCGCGTTGGCAGCTCAAGTTGCCCCATAGCTGAGGGATTTAGGAGGGGAATGAGCTCGGTGCCTTGGGGAGCGCAGTGGGAGAAGCTGGCAGGGTGTGTGACTCTATGTTGTCTCTCATTTTGGAGACGTTCTTCAGATAGTTTTGTTTTTTTTAAATGCACAGAACACAGGTGAAAGCAACCTTGCAATCCAACCTTGCTGCCCAAGCCCCTGAAGGGCTGTTGGGTCCTGGGGGATGGGCACAAACCTCCCTCTGTTCCTCTCTGGCCTTGGTATTCTTTCCTCAAAAATTATAAGTTTTCTTATTGACTTTTGCCTGCAATTTTGCTAAAAATATTAAGCCTAAAGCAACATACTGAAAGCCATGCAGAACTGTAAGGCGAAGCGGTGCTTCATGAGTGCTCAATCCCATGTATTCACTGTGCGCTTGGTTCCTTGAGCAGCTGTCAGAAAGCAAAGATGCCACAGAGAGCAATATATTCTTCAGGCATCATTTCAGATTGAATAGGTAATTTAAACTTGCCCCTTCAATACTTTAATAAGCTTCACCTTTTTACATATTGTCACAACATGAATCTACCTTTCTGAGCAAAAATAAGGTGCTTGTTATTGCTATTTCAAGTGAGAGAAATAGTTTGGTTTGTTTTGATGTCGTATCAAAATAGTTTAACTGCTTTGTTCAATAGTCATGTATACATGAGGTAACTCTAGTCTGGATTTTGTTTTGAAATTTGTCTCTCTAGGTTTTTTTAATATTAAAAATATTAGGTTACATTAAGTTACTGTTTGTACCAGGTAAAACTCTTTGGATATAACGGCATAACCTAAAAAGTTAGGACTACTAAAAAAACCACGTGACTCCACTAGGTAAAAATAAAAGAGAATAAAAGGTTCTTAAGTATTTTCTGCCAGAATGGTACTGCTGGGATCACCAGAGATAATAAAATTTATTACTTCATGTTAACTCCAGCTATCTTTTTTTTCTTCTATTTTGATTGTGGGTGCTGGTTTGCAGGCAGGACAGCTTTTGTACTTTATATCCTGTGCCAGTCCTGTTAGTAATCCATCCAGTCTGTAGCCTAAGATTTTTGTAGCTTTTTCCTTAAGGTAACCTTGGACAAAATTTGTCCAAAGAATATTGACAATACCAACAAAACTCTTCTTCTGTTGAAAAATGCCATAAAGTTCTGAGCAGCCAAAATGCACGTGACAGTCTCCTCCCTTGGAAATCTGTAAAACACTGGTGGCATAATTAAAGCACTCTCTGTTATTACAGGCTTGTCTATGCATTTTAGGAGGAATCTTACTGCCTGACCTCACGTATCATGTTGGAAGATTTCACAGGTAACTCCAGCATCATGTCCAATAGGTACAATGGTCACTGAACTGTAATCTTCAAGTTTTGGCTTGAAGTCATGGTGAGTGTCGGAAGCCTGCTGCGTATCTTGATAAGCTGTTGTAAAGGTTAATGATACATTCATTTACTTTCTTGAAAATATGGTTTATTTTCTGGTCTGAAATTCTCAGCTACTCTAGCAAGGGCACAGGTTCCCATAAATAATGTGGTACGGTGTGAAGATTCTTAGGACCAGAGTTCATTATATTAGTGCATTTTCTCTGGGGTGAAGTCAGACAAGAGACCTGCAAGAGGCTTGCAGTGGGTAATGTGAACTGATCAGAAAGGCCACAAGAAGCTGAGACATGAAGACTGTAGGTAAGGAGGGAGATTAAGAGGTAGAGTGTGCTATAACAGATTTAGGATTACACCTTTTTAGGATATTTCTCCATTTTGATTTAGTTTGAATTTGTACTGTGTGCTTCTCTGAAATTCATTTGATCAAGAAATCTATCACACAATCTAAAACCAGAGCTCTTTGAACTTTGCTGTTCAAACTAGCAGTGAAGATCTGAACAGCTTGAATACTGCATGAGCTAGAAAGTAGTTTGAATTGACAGTTGTGATGATAACCTCTGCAACTTTCTGCAGGGCAATAGGACATAACCTACTCTGCCAAATGACACCTTACCCTGTTCACAAACAGACTGGAAATGGAGTCTCTAGTGAAAAGAAATAAGAAACTAAAGGTATAAAAGCAAGCTTTTTGTGTTCAGTCTAGTAAATTAAAAATAACTCTGAAACTGCAACCCCATTTGAGATGGTGGCAGTGTTATAGTAGCTGAGTAATGCTGCCCAAGCACTTTGCCTGCGCAGGCGAAACTATACAGAGTGCCTTGGGGACAACAGAGCGGGTGTCACCTTCAACAGGTTAACATGCAGTGTCCCTCTCCTCTGCTGTGATTCGTCTGCTCAAAGCCTTTGCTGCTTGTTCTGCCAGGCAGCGCTTGCCCAAGAGCAGATCTTCAGCTTAGTAATAGCTGGAGCCTGTCTTGTGCTGAAGAGGAGTTTGCAGCAGCAGGGTCCTCATGGAATTGTCTGAGGAAATGTTGCTTTTATCTACGTGGATAGTTACTGACCTTCCCTCTATTAGACTCCCCACTCTATATAAATGCAACTGCACTATACCCAAGTACTTCCATATTTTTTCTACATTTTTGCATAGGTGAGGTAGTGAGCCTAGAGGCATATCAGCGTAAGTCTGGCAGTGATGCAACCCTTTTGGAGGGAAAATATTAAACTGACATCACTGCCGAGTGACAGGCTTTCAAATGTTGACCAGACCTAAGCATTGCACCACTAAAAATTAATTTAAAATATCTTTTGTGGTTTTGTTGGTTTGGGGTTTTCTTCCTCCACAAAGAGAAGAGCAATGAAGCTGGTGAAGGGGCTGGAGAACAGGCCTTATGAGGAATGGCTGAGAGAGCTGAGGGTGTTTAACCTGGAGAAGAGAGGCCTGAGAGGAGACCTCATTGCTCTCTACATCTACCTGAAAGTTGGCCTCTTCTCGCAAGTGACAGGGGACAGGACAAGAGGGAATGGCCTCAAGCTCTGCCAGGGGAGGTTTAGGCTGGACATTAGGAAAAGATTTTTCACAGAAAGGGTCATTGGGCACTGGCAGAGGCTTCCCAGGGAGGTGGTTGATTCACGAGGTACTGAGGGCCATGGTTTAGTGTTTGATAGGAATGGTTGGACTCGATAATCCCGTTGGTCTCTTCCAATCTGATGATTCTGTGATTCTAAGGTGGTTTCATTGTTTCCTCCACTAAGATATGGATGCTGTGTAAGAGAAGGGATTTGGTGTAAGTTCACCTACTGGTTTGTACTATTCAGTTTTAAACTTAACTAGGAATGTGGTCAAGGCTGCAAAACTCCTCTGTATGATCCGCAAGCCTGCTGAAGTGTACTCCACATTTGATAGGCATGCAGAAGTTATTTAAAAAATAGCTAGAAAAAAAATCACTCTTTTTGCATTTAAGCAAACAATGCTGCTACTCAGAGCATGCACCATCTCATTCTTGCCCTACACCCTGTGGTCAGATTTCTTCTGCTCTGCTTGTGTTAATATATGACAGTTCTCCCTCTAAAGGGGAAGTTAGTGGTTTGTAGTGGTTCAAAAATCTGTGTAAGATGCAGTGCAATGATTGTTAAGACCTTGTGTAACCAAATATAGAAACACTTCCCGACAGTGTATTTCAAAGTCTGCAATTATTTTTTGCTTTAAAAAGAAATCACCAGATTCAACCTACAAAGACAACAACCTACAAAGACATGAAAAATTTGAGGCAAACTTCAAAACAGAAAGCAAAATGCCTTTTCACGTTTTACTGTATAATATTTCCTATTCAGTTTCTATGCAGTTGCAACTCTTGTTAAGTCCACAGGGGTTGGATTCATTTATGTATCAGTACTTCTGTAGTTAAATAGTTTCCAAGATATTAAAGCATATGAGACAATTGCATGTTTTGAACATATGTGCAGCTGGAAAACCTATTTTCTTCTTAGTGCTGCATTTGCATTCAGAAGATTTAAACTTAAAAAACCGAAATTTACAATCTAAGGGTAAGCGTCTGTTTTCGTCCTGTCTATTTAAACAGGTACTACTGCTCATTCTCTTGTGAATATATGGTTTGGGTCTCTAGAAAAGAAAAATGTCTAGTCTCAGTAGGTGTATGCAAAGGTTTACAGCATTTTGAAACCTAAGTTTGAGCAAGTACAAGCATATAGCTACAAGGTACAGACAGGTTTTTGAATATTTAGGTCATATACTAGAATTTTCTCATGGTCCAATGGGAAACTCATTTCTTGCACATATCACTTTTCAGAGTTTGACAGATATTTGGCCTGACATTTTTCAATTTAAGCAATGTTGCATTCTAACACTTAGTAGAGCTATTTTGATTTTAATCCAGAAAGGAATTGGCTTGTATTTTCTGGGGGTCTTCTCTCATTTGATTTTCAAATCTTTGGGCAAAGAATATGAAACCAAAACCAAGAGATCTACAACTTTCTCCAGCTTTTCAATGTGCAAATGAAATGACAGAAATTTCTTCCAAATGCTGAAGCTGAACTTAAAGGCATGTGCTTCATTTTGAATGTCATTGAAGTTATGTGCTTATCAAATGTAGTGGGTGAAACACTATAGACAGGCATTTTGCAAGTGGCTATGTTTTGTGGAAACTAGTATGGAGATGGCAATAATCCATCTTTAAAGTTAAATACAGAATGTAGACTGCTTTTGAAACATCTGTTGTTAAGATATAGAAGTGATATAGAATGCTGGTCTCCATTTCAAAGAACAGAAATGAGTAATTGTTGTAAAGAGTGTTACAGTGCGATGTACTTCAACCTGTGATCTCTCATCTGACTGAACTGCGAGTGATCATAGAGGCGTCAAAATATCTGTGAAATGTTTGCCAAAAACTGAAGTGCTGACAGGCTTAGCTGGAATCCAACTCCTGGTGATTGTTAGCACTTGCTGGCAACGACAGCTACAAATTGCTAGAAATTGCCAGCCAGCAATTTTAACGCTAAAATTACAATTCTGTGAACCAAACATGTTTTGTTTTGCTCAGTGCCAAGTGATATGCTAGTCATGTTTCCAACAAAGAATGGGGACCTCAACTCTTCTAAGGCAAGTCAAAGCAACTAGACTGGTCCCTCCCTCCCACCATCTCCCCTTCACTTCTCTAATTTTGAGGCTTAACCATAAGTGTCCTGAAAAAAAATAAAACCTAATTACTTTCCCATGCTGTTTGATATTGTCTGTAGTTTCCCTTTTCACAGAATTACAGAACAACCAGGTTGGAAGGGACCCATCCGATCTTCTAGTCCAACCTTTTGTCCTGGTAGTTTGTTGTTACAGGAATGACAAAGAGAATTTTAAATATGCTCAAGTGTTTTAATTGAAAGAGAGATCATGCATGGTAACTCCATCACCTTTTCAAACCAACAAAAAATCTGCCAATAGGGGTTAAAAAGGAACATTTATCAGATGAACTGCTCATACCTTCAGGTATCACATTCTGTCTAAGGAAGTAAAAACAGTCTCTTCTGGTCAGACTCTAATGTAAAGGTTATAGCAGAATACAGTATTTGCATGAATCTTTTTATTCATATGTGGTGATGAATCTCTCTTCTGTGTAGCTAGACAGTGCAGTAAACACAGATCTTAAAGCAGTACTTGTCTTTGCTGTGCTCCTTCACTCTTGATTTTGAATTCTGGAGTTTAATGACAATTCTACCTTCAGTTATATGTAGCTGCTGTAAGGAAAAAGTACTTCATCCTTTGTTGAACACAACTGTAACACACCAGACATACTTTTGTCTGTGTACAGTTCCTTGGTGCCTCAACTGTATTGCGTCTGGACTTTTGAGAATTTTATGAGACTACAGAATAGGCAGTCATAGTCTTTACAGAATACACTTATACATATCCACATTGTTCTTCCCATTTGCACTGCTGGTTTCCTATCCCCTGTCATTATCCTCTTTCCCAGTTTCTCCTGTTTCTTTCATTTTTCCCCTCTCACAAATCCTTATCACAGTAGCAGTGCCTCTGGCAATATTTCTCCTGTTGTTTTGCTTTAATAACATCACAACTTCCCTGGAGCGCAGTCTTGCATGCTGACTTGTGACTAGCTCAGTGTATCAAGGTCACTCAGCCACCCTGCCTACGCCCTTTCCTCCTCAGGGAGATGCGGCATTGTCAGGGATTGGAAACCTGCCACTCACTCTGGTCATGATTTCTGAGCCAAACAGACATGCTTTCAGATCAGTGCATTGTATGCATCAACTGCACTGATACATTTTGCAGGCATCATTTAGGGCTGGCTCCTAAAATCCTGTAGTACTCTTTAGAGGAAGGCAGACCTTATTTGAATGCTGAATGGCTTAGCAATTAGAATTGTCCTTCACTCCAAAGGCTTTTCGCAGGTCATGGGAACTACCAATATACAAAATTTTCTTCTTTTAAGCACTGTTGTGTCAGTGATTTTAGAATCACATGGACTGCTTTTGTAACAGGATTGAGAATTCTAATTCTTTTAGGAAAGAATCTAGATGGGAGACTGAAACTTTTACATAATGTCACCCCTTTTCTTTTTTTTTTTTAGTGCATGTTAAGCAGATACAGATGTATAATGTTAAATTAATGCTTGTGTGTTTGCATGCATGAATTTTTAACTATATGCTTTTCCCTTTTCATCCAGAAAGTAGTGCTTTACCTTGATCCAGCAAGCATTTAAACCTATTAATGCCTATTGTTAAAAATGCTCTTTGCTAGTTGTGATGGGCAAGGACTACCTTGAACTGAAATGCTGGGTTTGGTCTGGAGAGGCAGGCTGTGGGAGGTGTTCAACTCCTGATGTATTCCTAAGAGGTAAAAATTCTTCACTAATGTAATTACACCCCTCCTGCTCTCCTTCATCAAGCTTCATCATCTGTAAGTGCAGGACATGGTGACAGCAGTGTGCTCCTTGCAATTCTTTAACTTGTGCGAATGGGAGGAGATCCTTAAAAATTGCTCAAGGGTTTTTATCGCAGTTCTTCCATTGGGAACTAGTTGTTCAAAACTGTGGATGCTGTTATGAAGTTGACAAAATCATTTGACCGCACTGATGACTAATTTATCAAGGGCTTAAAGGCATTAAACCAGTGACCTGGTAAAAATCATTGGTGTTGGATGAAAGCATGCCTACATTAACAATGCCGAGGCCTTTTAACAGCTTTTAGATGAAATGTATGTGTTAAAAGACTGGTAAAAATGACAGTGTTCAGAGAATAGTGTAGCCAAAATAATTTGCAAAGAGAAATAATGTGATATTTTTGCATATAGGTATTGATTGTTGCCTATAACAACACAGGGCCACAGCTGAAATGAGAGATGAAAACCAGACAAAAATAAATTCCAACCTCTTTTTTTCTTCAATAAAAATTAGAATTTTTTTCTATATTAAGTGCTTGGGTAATAGAAAACCCACCTCATTTTGCATTTTGGATCCATGCATCCATCCAAAACTTCACTTAAGCTATTCCCAGCAAAAGTGTCTGCCGAAGAACTGTGTATTTTAGGAAAGGGGCCTCGTTCTGGGATCTGTGCATATTCCCCAAGACTATTAGATGCTCTGACATTACTGATTGTCTCTTAGCTCATATCTGTTCAGAACATATTTATATAAAGCATTTCTACGAGCTCATCACCATTTAGTCTAACTGACACTGTTAATATTTAAGTCCTCCTCGTTCTTGATTAAGTAGAAACTAGGCTTTTGTGTGTTAAATTCTGCAATTCAAATGACATTGTGGGAAGGTAAACTTTTATTTTTTGAACGTGTAAGCTAGGCTGTCTTGGTAAACAGTCCAAGAGACTCATAATTGTGAAACGTGTCTCCTTCAATGCATCAACATGACTTCTCAAATACTCTGGCATGCAGTATTCTGAACTGGCTTTTTGAGAAAAGAAGGTAGTCAGCTTGTATTTATTTGCAGATTGACTGTGTCATGGACTGTACTTGATACGGTTTGTCAGGATTATTTACTCACAGGCAGCACTGTATCAATGTGACAGTGCTGCTTCAAATGTTGAGGCTTTTTTTTTTTCTTCCTTTTCTCTTCTTCTGTGATTCAAGGTGAGCTTTAAAAACCTCTGTCAGTCTGCATATAAAGTAGAATCTGAAAAGTAAGAGGCAAGGAAGGAGCCTTGCAGTATATTGCAGCCTTTGTAGGCCCTAAAAAAAGAAGTATGCCAAAAGGGGAAATGACCACATAAGACAGTTTAGCTTCCTATAAAAATTGCCATGTAAACATTTTTCTAAGATCCTAAATTAGCCAAGTACTGATTGTTCTTTAAGATACTGTGTAGTAAAAGATTTTTGCCTGTTCTCCTGAACCGTCTTTTCATATTGCTATAATAGGATATGTTGTACCTTTTGAAGAGAGATGCATTAGCATTTATTAATAGTAGTTGTCACAGGAGAATTCTCACAGAGATGTCGCCTCTTTTCATAGAGTAAATTTGGAACAGAACATTACAGAAAGGATTTTGTTGCGTGCATCTGGTTTTGCTTGGCTGTTCCCCTTTAGCCATCTGCCAAAAATGGTTTAAAGTCAAATTCAAAGAATTCCATCCCTATATTTTTAAAGCAACATCTTCAGTTTATATTTTGGTTCCTTACACTTTTGTAAATTCCCCCAGTTTTTGCTTGTTACCTTTTTGTGCTGTGGTTCTGCACAGTTTATTGTAAAGAAGGGCACCTTCATGTCAGGACTTATGACTTGCAACTCCAGAATTTCAGAGCTCCTTAAAAGGGGCACCAGATGCACAAGTAAGCTAAGCCTGTTACCCAGAGAGCCCCCAGGATTCTTCCTCCACCTTTTATTCACCATCTTCTGTGTATTAATGGTTTAGATTCAATTTGTTCAGATTGAAGCCGAGCACACAGAGTCCATTTTTATCTGCCTTCAGAGTTTTGTTGAAATTGTGGAAGAAATTATTTAACAATCAGGGCAAGCTGAATTAAAGTTGCAAAAGTTCTTTCATTTAAAAAAAATGGTGGTGTTGGGCAAGGAATGTCAATAAAACATTGACTCATTTGTACAAATAGGATAGCTATTTAACTGTGCAGATAAAATTCCAATAACTCTAAGAACAATTTCAATATACTATGGCATATATTAATTGTATGCTCAAGCATATGTGAGATAGTAGTTCATCACTAAGGTACTTTCCTCTACAGCAGTGCTTTGTTCACTCCTCTCCTCCTTCTCTTGTGCAGGATGCATGCTTCTGTAAAGTCACCTAAATTGCAGTGGCAGGGCTGATGTTGTGACAAGTCTCTCCATTGTGGTGGTGGGAGCCAGTTTTTTTGGTCAGAGGACTGAACAGGGTCATGGGATATGGTGATTCGCTTTCCAGCCTGGCTTCCTTATTTCATGAAATCATTAAGGCTGGAAAAGACCTCTAAAATCATCCAGTCCAGCTGTCCAGAGTGGATGCGAACAGGAGAGACTGTTATGGGCTGCTGGAAAGAGAGCACTTCTGCAAAAGAGTATCCTTAGCTTTCATGTTTAAGTGGGAGCTGAGCTCTTCAGGATTTAACCATTGGGATTTCCTGGCTCCCATGCTCTTCAGGTGAGAATCATTTCCAGACTTTCTGCTGGTGCCCTCCTCCAAGGCAGGCCTGTCTCTTGCTCCTTTTGTACAAATATGCTCTGAATATGTCAATATCTTTGATCTCATGTGGGGCCTCTAGTCAGTCTCTTGGTGCAGATAATAACTGGTAAAGCTCCCTGGCAGAATACTGGGATCAAAATGCTTCCAGCCCAATGTCATTGAAGTACATTTTTAATTATTCCTGAATTGTGCTTGTCTTGGAAGTAGAGCTCTGTTCCTTCAAGAATATGTACTTCATATACTTTTAATGAGAAAAGGACTGAGACATAGGAGGTTGGATGAAGCATTATCAGTTTCTCCTTTCACCATGCACCATTATCTAGACTTAACAATTTCTTTAAACTGCACTTGATTACAATCTCTTCCTCAGTTTTCTTTCTTTTTTTAAAATCATAATAAAAGTGCTTTACTTGTTTTTGAGAGCTGAATGATTTGTGGAAAATTCTTGCAATTTATGATAGCCACCTGCTCTCTTGGTCATAGATTAATAACACCTGACCAAGCATGAAAACATGCCGAGGCCATCTGCCTCCCCCCATACTGGGGGGCACTGCAGAGTTGTCTTATTAACTCGACAACACAGCATCCCATTCTGAACCATATTGTCAGTTCTGTGCAGCCCAGCTCTTTTGAGAGAGTGGGGGATCTGTTCACACAGTACCTTGGTAAACACTGTTTTTATCTGGACTTCTTTTGCCATAGTGCTTCAAAGCTCTCTGTGTATGCTTTTTTTAAGAAGAGGGTTTATTGTTAGCTAATATTCCATAGAGATTCTTACTGAACCTCTTTGACTGAACTTCAGTCTGCTGCCTGTGCCTGTCTGGCTGTATCTCACAGAACTGCCTCTGCATTGTATGTTCTAGCTTAATTCTGCAAGATTCTAAAGTATGTTTTCAGAAATGATCCTGTTGAAATCTGTACCAGGATGGAACAAAAACTATCTCTAAATTAACTTATTATCATTATTTCAAAATAATAAAACCCTCAATCTCTCTTAGAGCCCAGATTTCACTAAGATACCTGTAAAAAGCAAACTGTCTGAACAAGTGGTGGCTTATATCCACACATATGGTGTTACTTAAAATAGTAATGATAATTATTACCTTCAGGAGCCATCAGCCTGTACTATACTTATATAATACCCAGCTTTATAATTAAGCGATTCTATTTTCAGTTTGGTCCTTTGTTTTTCCACAATTATCTGTTCAGGTCTTACAATTAAGTGTGAAGCCTGACACTTCTGTTAGCATTACAGTTAACCAAAGCATACGCCTTTAACCTAGATTGGTATGTGCAGAGTATCTTATAGTTTGAGGCCAAAAGTTTACTTTCCTTGGGCCAAAGGCCCCAGCTAAAGTGCCTTGTTTCTCGGCTAGATCTGGACTCGTGCTCTAACAATGCTGATGAAAGATAGAAGCCCTGAGTTCCATAAGGCTCTCCTAAATCTGACTAGGAAACAAACAGGTAATTAGTTTGATGGAGGTATAATAAATAACGAAGGATGCGACTAAAAGTTGGATTTTATGGATATTAAAGTTTAGCTATAATATTGAAAGAGTGAGCCTGCTACTTTGTAATGAGGCAGGTGCCGGGTCTTTTTCAGAAGACTGTAGTTCCCCCTGCTTTTTTCCCACATGTCAATGTTGAAACTCCTTTTCGATGTTAAGAAATATATGAGTTCTTTTAAATGAAAATACAAATTGCAGTAATTCAGTGGGAGGGAGAAGGACACGCTGAAGATTTCTTATCTCTCCGGTATAGTTTGTAGACTACTGGAGGGATTGTGAAAGGCTTTGTTAGTCTTTCCCACTGTGCGCCTCAGCTTTTCAAATTGTTACTGTTTGGAACAGAATGCTCAATTTTGTGGTCAAAAAACCGTCTGGAACAAACTTTTCCCACACAAGTTAAGTGTTTACAAAGATTTTGCTGCTGTTCTTTAAATCCTAGGAAGAGAGAAAAGTATTTAGCAGGAAGAAAATTAGTTATTTTGCTTGGCTTAATGATCGATTGACTTTATTTGTGGCAACACAATTAGAAAACACATATCCCTCTGGAACAAACCTTTTGTTTTGCTTTACCTCTAAATAGAAAAAAATCCTGTTACTCGTTGTACTGATCTAGTCTGGGACAGACTCCAAGTTACTAACATCATGACAGTAGCAGAGCTAAAGTGCCTGTATTAAAGGAAAAGTTAGTAAAGAAATGTTAGTGGCACATTGATGTGTCTACTCTTGCGTACATTTGTTACAAAGCTGCTTTTATAGTCAGTGGAGAAAAGAGATGATTCACTTATAGGGAACTTCATTTGGGGGAAAAGAAGGTGATTGAAAGAAAAGTGCAATTGCAAGTAATACGAGTTTAAGTTTAGACACTTATCATTGCTTGATTTAGAATGTGATAATAAACAATTATTTTTTACCACATTTTCACCATGCCCTAAGCAAGCATTTTGTGCTGAAAATTTGCAAAATATAGTTCTTTTGATGACACATTATATTTAATTAGAAAACAGTAAACTGTTTGTTATATATCATCTAATGTATTTTATACGTTGATAAATACTCTTGATATTTAGTCCCATTTTGGTCATAGCTGGTCAAAATGTGAGTCATTCTGAAACGTTTATTCTCTAGGAAGACAGGAATTGCTTTCCCTTTGGAAAAGAGAATTGAGAGAGAACGTTGATCGGTTTGTGAAGGTAACAACAATATTATCCAATGTATCCTGCCAAAATAGTTTTCAAATCCAGGGAAATAATTCTTATTAAAGAATGGAAATGTGTGGAAAGGACTTTACTGTCACCCATTTTCTGCTGCTGGGATCTCATTTCGAAACAAAAGAAAGGCAGCAGCTTGGTTCAGACTAATCCCAGGTTTGATGATCTCTTGTGTATTTTATTGTTTCTTTCTTAAATTTCATAACAAACAATTATACATGTCAAAGAAAATAGGATACGTACATGACAGAACTAGCTGAAGGTTGGTCTGATGAAATAGATTTATATTGGGAATAGGACTCTAATGAAATTTGAATATTTTAAAATTAAAAAAGTTAATTAATTAGCAAATTTTACTTCACTTTTACATTCTAAGAAAAATGAAAATGTTCTTTTGTTCTGCAAAATGGAGCTCTGAAATTACAGTGGAAATGTTACAACCTTAATGAAATTAATGATTGGCCTGAAAGTAATAAAGAATCAGTATTGTATAGTTTGGGATTAAACTATCTCAGTCTCAGAAATTTTCACTGGCTGCAAATTATTGGTGACTCTTTTATCATTTTGTTTTATATACACAGCTAATGCAGATAAAAGACCAGGTAGCTGGAAAATACATTATTAGTAGTGTGGTCACTGTTCATGTACACTAAGCTGCATTTCTTCCTGCCTTCCTAACATACTCTTTAACCTCTTCCTAAATGAAAAAGTTAAAAGAATATACAATTCATATTCTTAATCAAATAGTGTTATAGATTAGAGAGGATATAGGAGTGAGAGTTTTTTTAAGATTCCTGTGTTTGCCTTGCTGCTGACTACAATTTACAGATGAACAGTTATGCTGCCTCCAATTTCTTTTGAAGCTATGACTTCTTCAGCTTTTTTTCTTCAGCTTTTTTTCTTCAGCTTTTTTTCTTCAGCTTTTTTTCTTCAGCTTTTTTTCTTCAGCTTCAACAGGTGACACATGTATTTAGCAGAAAAATGCCTTCTTAGCTGTCCATGAGACCATGTAGGTTTTGGGTTTGTCTGTCAACTTCTTAGGTTTGACTCTCTGGGGCTTGTAAAACCCAAGGTAGAAATTAAATTTAGTTTTGTGTAACTTTTAAATGCTTTGCAACACTAAAAGGTTATTTTCTCCCATACACAGGCTGGAATATTTTCATTCAAAATAATTTTCTCTATTTGGCAGATCCCAGGGGAGGCTGCTTGTTCAGCTTCCAGCTGCTTTCATTCTCTGGCTGAGAGCAACTGTTTACCACACTTCCTCCAAAGTGCAAATTAGGTTTACAGCCTCAGTTTTCCTGATATCTCTACAAACATACACTGAACAGCAAGTATTTTGTCATGACCAGTCAAACACCATGAACTTTGTGTTCTTTTTATAGACTTGCAGGGTGCAACTACTCATTATTAATTTCAGAGAGTCTTTGGCCTTGATTTGGAGTAGATTCTACAGATTTATTTTCTAACTGTATATTATGCCCAGTTTTTAATTATTGTGATTCGCTGAAATCAAGGTTTTTAAATTAGAAAACTTCATGAAAGTGGATATGCAAAGAAACCCTTGAAAATGTAGAACTCTTTCTGCTTAGAGGCTTGTATTTCACAAATGGACTCCAGTATGTTGATATTTCAGCCTGGAATCTTCCTCGCTACCCTTAGGCGAGTCTTCAGGCATCTGCAAGCTTTCTGCCTACCCTCTTTACATAGTTTGTCAGATCCATCAGGCTTCAATTCCTGGTCTATCTTTTTGGCCCAGGTGTATTTTATCAGTGCAAACTCACTACAAATCTTTAGTCTCTAGTCTATTTATTTTTGAACCAATACTTTGTAGTCTTTTATCTCTGTATAGACCCTGTTTTGCAAACAGATGAAGATCTTATATTCTTTAAAATTAATGTTCTTCCAATCTAATTTCATATACTTTCTTATTGCGGAACTGTAGTCAGTTGAGAATTCCTTGTGCCATTTCCCATTGCAAAGTTTTTTGACATAGGAAGAAGCTCTTTGCTTTGTTTTGCAGCAGTATTTTCCAGAGAGACCTGTCATCCCCTAAAACTGTGACCAGTGTTTATATTGTGATTTTTGTTTTGCTCTCACTACCCCTGGCCTTTTCAGGAATGTTCTTGTTTGTATAACTGAAACTTAACCATTGATTTAACACTGTTTACCTGTTGTGTTCTTACATGCTCATACAAGGTGA
Source organism: Coccyzus lansbergi (assembly GCA_033558105.1). NCBI lineage: Eukaryota > Metazoa > Chordata > Aves > Cuculiformes > Coccyzidae > Coccyzus > Coccyzus lansbergi. The sequence goes on along the minus strand of JAUMJK010000030.1, from coordinate 1,627,050 downwards.
CACAAAAATATATGTGCATAATCATAAAGTGATAGTTCATCTAGAGTTCGATGTAGAGATTGCTTTGGTTAGTGTAGTTGGTGTAGAATTACTATAAGAATTAAATGTTTGACAGAATGAAAGGTACATGCTTACTCTTGCAAGTAAATAGTGTTGAATTAACACTTGAATCAATTAACATATGTTGTGTGGTACCAGCCTCAGGGTCAGAATCTGGTGTTCCTAATAGCACTGATTATGATTTGCCTTTTGGGAAACTGTAGAATGAAGTACTACTCGCTGCAAGGAAAATTTCAGAGAAGTTCCCCAAGATAATAAATGTGCTATAGAATTGCATGCGTATTAATTTAACACAGAGTTAGTGTTTTAGGAAAATCTGTCTATATACAGGTATAGATGGATGAGGAGGCCAGCAAAGCACTCAGTAGACTATCTGCCATTTTCTGAGTGGTTGCCAATAATTATGTCTCCCTCTTGAAATGATTTGCAAGTAGCTCAAATTGATGAGTGTGAGATGTGCCAAATGATTTGGCAAAATATCAGGTATCTCTGAACATGGCAGTTCCTGCTGACCTGCTATCAAAAATGACATAATGTGGTGTGACTGACACTGCATAACATTAAGCAGCATGTATGAAATTGGAAAATATAGTGTTTTCAAGGCCAAGGCAGTGAGAAGAATACATTTTTGATGGATGTCTACTTAAAAAGAAATCTTGCTGTTTGTGAAATATCTTTTTGGTGTGGTATTCGAGGACAGAGTGGACTTAACGACTGGACATTAGCCTTGGCTCTGATCAGCTAAAAGATGTTTTTGAAGATAGTGGGAAAGGTGGTAAATTATAGGGTAAACAGTCACATCTGCTGAAGGTCTGTTTTCTTCTGGACAGAGAGGGTGAAGTGAAATTTTCCCTAATTAGCTGACTCAAAAGTTTAAAGGAAAATATAATGATTTGAGTTATGACTGGGGACTGAGATTCTCTGCTGAACTCAGGGTCTTGTGCTTCAAAATTCAATTCCAAGCAATAAGAATTAAATATCCTTTCTCTCATCTGTCTCTGTGTTGTTTCATGCGTTGATCTCACTGACATGAACTGAGTTGCTCTCAGATTAAGGGGACAAAGGGCGAAGGTCTGGTCTACAAAGATCCTTGGGCTTTCTCTAATCTAAAGAGGATTTACCAGTTACGAATAAGCAAAGGGTAGCCTGTGAAAATAAGCTGATGGAGATGCATTTCCAGCTTGCCAAAATGCCCTAAGAAACTGTTAATTTTCTCCTTAAAATAAACTGTGCGTCTTTTCCACATTTTCCTTTTCATAGTGATTAGAGAAAAAAGATAAGTAGAGGCTGCAAAGGTAACAGTTATCTTATAGGCTTGGATTCAGACTAAGACCCTGTGGAAAAGGATGGAAATATTTGACTTAAAGTTTAAGAAGTTAACTTCAACTTTTAAGTCTAATAGCCTTGTTGTACCAGGAACTATAATGATTGAGTGTATTATTCATACACTGCTGCTAATGTAATTTGTCTTTCTAATAACTGTGATTTTTCAGTAGTGCCAAGAAATAGGGGTTTTTTTTGGTAGGATTTTTTGTTTTTTTCATTTGTATTTGGGTTTTTTTATTTGCTTGTTTGAACAAAGCCTTGAGGAAGTTACAAGTACTTAGATGGAATTCAGGAAATATTAGTTCAGAAACAGTCACAATTATTGTCTTCTCTACATTTTTTGGAAGTCTATAGTAACTTAGAAGTCAATAATGTTTTACTTTGACTTCAGTACTGATACAGCTGTCCTTGAAAAACAAAAGTGGAACCAAGCCTTGCTCCGGTGCTTACCTGGCACTTTCAATACTTGCATAGGTGTCCTGCTTTGTTTCTGATATATAAATGTATAGGTTTTTTTTTATTAGCTAAGATGAAACTGCTATGGATATGAAAACTTCAATATGAAAATGCAGTGAGGTGGCAGGAGGCTAGGATTACTATACTGTTTTTCAGAAGTATATATTCTGATAAGGCCCCTCATGCATTCATCACGTGCTTGTACAGGCTGATAAAGATTAAATTGTAGGTAGCATAGTCTTCATGCTATAGAAAATTATAGCTCCCCACTTCGAGAGAAGAGTCGGAACAGTCAGTCAAGATCTCTCCACTGAAGAGGACAATGGTGACCAGTTGTTTTGGGGTAATCCCAGTAGGCAGCTAAGCCTCAAGCAGCCTCTCATTCACTCCATCTCAGTGGGATGAGGGAGAAAATTGGAAGAGCAAAGGTGGGAAAACCTGGAGGTTGAGATGACATCTTAACAGGTAAAGCAAGACTAGGAATTCATTCACTACTTCCTTTGGGAAAGTAGATATTTAGCCATTTCCAGTAAAACAGGGTTTGTGTGATGATTACTGGGGAATGCTAAGCCTGTATCTCAATGTTCTGTCTTTTGGGACTCTGACTGGGAAGGCAACATCTCTGAGCTGCACAGTTCTAGATGGGGCATGTAGACATGAGAAAAATTGCCTTTGACATCTATCTTGAGCACTTGTCTGCTGGAGGCGTGAGTGAGAGTTGCCATCAACATGGTGGTGTCTCTATTAATGCTGCTCTCCTCTCTCTTGAAGGAAGAACTGGAATAATAATTTCCACATCTCAACATTGCTGTGGGGCAATGTCATTAATATGGAAACTCTTGGCTTACCTATACCAGGGAGTCTTCCTATTCATTATTTCAGCATCCTGGTAAAAGATGTACATAGGCTATGTGTGTCCTAGCATGGCACTGGCTGAATATGGAAACCCTATGAATGCAGATAAAGTATGAAATGTACAAAGTATGATAGTGTTATCTTACATAAACTAAGTAACAATCTGATGTATGTAGGTATAAACAGCTCACTTTTGGGTTTTTTTTTTCAGTTTGGGCAACACAAAATTTACTACTCTGTTTTTCCAGGCTGGAGCAAAACTTGGGTTAATCTTCTTTTCAGTTTTCCACAGTAATAATGAGTCCATGCCAAACAACAAACAATGTTGTTCCCAATTGCTTTTGGTTTTTATTTATTTTTTTACACTGACATAAACAGTGAAGGTAATTTTAGTTTTAATTTTTGTTCACACTTAGTGGTCTTGGCCAGCCAAAGCCTTATGTCCCATTCAATTCTGAGTCAAAGACTGGACTCAGCCATGCCTGCAAAAACTTGTCAGCTTTCCAACCATTCATCTTCTCAGCTAAGAAGTAGGAGAAATGTCTGCAACTGAATGCTGCTCCTTCCCCATGTTGTCTTTGTCTCATTTTACAGGACTACCCTTATACAATGCACTTAGGCTGTGACGTAATGATAACTCCAATGAGGCTTTCTCGGTTCTAAGTCAGTATTGCCTATTATATTCTTCCTGCCTCAAGAACTGTTCTAATTTTATAGAGAACTGTCTTTTCATAAAAATAGTTATACAAGTCACAGCATGCATAAACTTTCATAAGGAAAAAACAAGTTTTTGTCACTTGCAATTAATTTCTACCTTCTATATAATGAGATGCATAGTTTTTATTTCACACAGTTAGATTCTTTTAATAGTTATAGTTCTGTTTTTCCACATTCATAGCAATGGATACGAAATAGTGATGCTTAACTGCCAAAATAGTCATTGCTGGTTTATAGCTGTTGCAGATTTTGACTGATGTTTGAGTTTCCTTAAGAGTTCTAGGAATGCTTTAGGTAGTAGTCTTTAATGAAGAAAAGGAATAAACAGAAAACATAAATTACCATTTTATGCCTGTGGAAGAACAGACATCTCTAAACAACATATTCTTTGAGCTGCAATGTAGAAATTTATTCTTTCCAGCTGGCAAGAATGTTAATGATGCCAATTATCCACTTTATGGTAATGAATGGGAAAGGCTGGAATGCAGAATTCTTCTTCTGATTATATGACTGCATGAGTGATGTTCAAATAACTTTCAGTAAGATCCATATTATAAAACTGATTTTTAAACAATGCAATTCATTCCTCTTTGTTCTGCCTTTCAAATGAAGGGGGTTGAAGGTCAGATAGTGTAAAAGGGGGAGGGAAACCCATAAGCAATGAGTATTTACCTAAGTGATATGGCTCATGGTATGAGGAAATCCTGGTAGTAAGGATATGCTCTGGAAGAAACCCGCTGTTTATAACAGGACTGTGCCACAAGCTCCCAGCAGTGGAGTGGGAGGTGTGTGTGGGGGTGTATGTGTGCACATTTCTCTCCCTGGTGACCAGAAGATTTGAGGCTGGATGGATTGTTGAATTCTTGTGACAATCAAACTCTTCAAAGGCTGCATTGTTGATATTGTGAACCTCATGAGGCTCAACAAGGCCAGGTGCAAGGTCCTACATCTGGGTTGGGGCAATCCATGGTTTCAATACAGGATAGGGGGTGATGTGATTGAAAGCAGTCCTGCAGAGAAGGACCGGTTAATGAGAAGCTTGACATGATCCAGGAATGTGCACTCGCAGCCCAGAAGGCCAGCTCTATTCTGGGCTGCATGAAAAGAAGCGTGGACAGCAGGTCAAGGGAGGTGGCTCTGCCCCTCATTCCTCTCTTGTGAGACCTCACCTGAAGTACTGTGTCCAGTTCTGGATTCATCAACATAAGAAGAATACGGAGCTGTTGGAAAGGGTGCAGAGAAGGCTACAAGCATGATCAGAGGGCTGGAGCACCTCCCATATGAAGATAGGCTGAGAGACCTCGGATTGTACAGTCTGGAGAATAGAAGGCTCTGAGAAGACCTGAAGGGGGCTACAAGAAATCTGGGGAGGGAATATTTACAAAGGCTTGTGATGATAGGATGAGAGGGGATTGCCATGAATTGGAGAGGGACAGGATAAGACTAGATATAAGGAGGAAATTCTTCACAATGACAGTGATGAGGCACTGGCATAGGTTGCCCAGGGAATCTGTGGCTGCTCCATCCCTGGAGGTGTTCAAGGCCAGGTTGGATGGGCCTTGGGCAGCCTGATGTAGTGGGAGGTGTCTCTGCCCATGGCAGAGGCATTGGAACTGCATGATCTTTAAGATCCCTTCCAACTTAAACTATTCTGTGATTCTATGACTTTCTCTCATTCTCCAGCCTGCTTACTGCCAGGGCAGCGTGTTATAAATTGAGTGCTTGAAAACTCCCATGCATTGTTCCTCTGCTGAAAACATCCCTGACAAATTCTTCCCCTAAGCAAGAGTTCACCAGCAAATTCCAGTAATGCTCTGGGTAGTTGTGTGTCATGTAAACTTGTCTCTCAACCCCTGAACTCTGCTGTTTCTAATTTCAGCTGAACGTGTATGACAGGTCAGGGCTGGGGCTTGTGAAACCAGCTGTTCTGTGCAAAAGCTGCAGCTGTGCTAGGCCACCAGGCAGTCTCATTCTTTTTGGTAAAGAAAATGTTTATTCTTGTACTCCAGTCTTGAAATGGCCATGTTGATGATGGACACATGGTACTGCTTGTGTAAGCTTTCCTTTCTTGTGTTCCCATGTTTGTTAGAAAGAGATGGCACAATCCAGACAAATGGGTCAATAATAAAACGATGCACTTTTTAGCTGAACTCCTGCTGGCTATTGTTTGTTTGGCTGCAGCTGAAACTTATTTCCTAAAAAAGGGGAAAAAAAAGGGCAGAAGCATTGCTTTTCTGTCCAGAGCTATCAAATGACGCCAGTTTCACAATGTGTTTTTCCAAATAGGAAGTTTCTATTATTGGGATAGCTTTGCTGACAAAGACACTAGCCTAGGGTGGGAAGTGATTTAAATGAGGTCAGACCTTTATGTTTAATTTCCAGCAGATTCCCATGTTTATTATTTAGATTTAATAACAAGAGGTACCGAGTTATATTTGTGCATCGTGGCACAATTAAGTTCTGCAATTATTTAGATTTCCTTCTATTTTTGATAAGTTATCTATAGCTTTGCTGCTTTCTATGCAAAGAAAAGATAGGAGAATTGAATTTGTTTTTTTCTGCACTTTATTCTGTACTTCTCTCGGCATTTGGCGAATTGAGTCTAATAAAGTAGCTGTATTCTTCTGCAGAGAAAGCTCTTTCTTATTCTAGCTCATGACTCAGCTGTATTTCTAAAGACTGCATCTGGTATGCATACTCCCCCGACCTCCCAGAGTAAAGAATATTTATAAATAGAGATCACTTTTCAAAATACATTTTTAGTTCAGTCATTTCAAATTTTGAGCTTTAATTGGCGTGGCCAAATGCAAGCTTGGAGCATCCAAGCATACAGCAGTGACTCACTCTTGGTTAAAATTGCATATCCCAAATCTGGAATGTCTAGCTGCTATTTGATATGCCAGTTATCAAACTGCTGTATTTCCTGGTGCTGATATAATAGTCACACTGCTGTCCCTGTTTAAATATGCCACTGCTTATTTATCTTTATTGGAGAGAGATGACGACCTCTGCTCTCCTGTGCATAAACGTACCCTATACGTGGGGGCAAGTGGTTATGTGGCCCCTCCTTTTCATGGGAACCTATAAATACTTGAAGAAAACTATGGGTGTTTTTAACTTTTATGGAAGTCATTTTTAATTTTTTTTTTTTTATTTTAACGGAAGGTCCTGGGGATAAAAACTGTTACAAGCTTAGGAATATGACTGTTGTTTTGATTTCTAGCTCTGCTTTCTCCAGGTCTTTGTTTTACAGTACATGCTATCTGCAGAACAGAAAAACCCCCAAAGCTCAAAATCAGTTTTGTAAGAGATCAAATACTTTCTGATGCATGTGCTGTTGTTCATAGTCTGATTTGCATGCTGTGTGTTTTCCTAAGGTTTTGATGCCAATTATGGTCATATGAAGTAGAGAAAAAGAAAGAAGAAAGGGAAAGAAAGGCTCTATTGATGCTGCTTCAGCTTTCCTTCGTGTAGATAAATGAACAATAGAGCCTGGAGAGCAAGGCACAATGCTGGAAGTAGAAAATAATGCTAAAAGGATTCCATCCTAACATAAAAGAGAGAAACAAAGCTTAGGGAAGCTGTTGTGCCACTGCATAGCAGTAGCTAATATTGACCTGTGAACAAGGTGTGAGGATCTAATGACCTCAGAATCCTGACAATTTGGAGTAGAGAATACAGTTAAGCCATAATGTGATTTCTCCCATGACTGCTTGCAAACCAGTCCCCTTCTGCTTCTTGGACATTAACTTTCTTTTCTGAAAGCAACTTCTAGCTTCTGCTTTCCTTGCATTCAGTCTCAGACCCAGGTGGCTGATAGTTTTCTATAGAAATGTTTAAAGCAACCACGCTGCTTATCTAATCTTTGCAAATGTGTAATGTGAATCTATGAAGTTTTCTGTTTTAAAATACAAGCCTACCTTGAAAGTTTTTGTGAGTGTACATAGAGTGCTTTTGAAATCTTGTACCAGAACAACTGCCTCTTTCTTTGCTCAATTAATGGCAACTTTTAAAAATAACACATTGTGACATCTTTATTATCCTTTAGTGATGAGCACAGTAAGCACAATAATAATTTTAAGCCTCAGTAGGTTAATGGAGTTAGGCATGTCACCATACATTATAAAAGCAATCAAAAATATTTTTAATGAGCTTCAGTTGAGTGTGAATCCCAGCTTTGTACAGCACAGACTAGCTTACAACTGAGCATGGCTTACTGCTTGGAAACCTGCTAGAGGAGAAATATTCATCTGCTCTCTCTAAACACAGGTAGTTTGACTGAACCAGTGAGTCTAAGGGTTGCACAGAGAAAATATAAACTGAATGAAGTAGAGTTATATTTGCAGACATATTTTAGTTGGCCACCTTCTTTACTCTCTCTCTGTTTGCCATAGCTGAAAGAACATAAATTGTGTGAAATCTGTTTGTTGTTTTGCTCCAAGTTGAATTTTATGTGGCCAATTGAAGCCAAAGAGAATTTATAGCCACTGTTTAATAATGACAATAGGCCTTTTCCTCAAATAGTCATAATACTGTAAGAAAAAGCCTACTGTTTTAAGTTGTGACATACTCTTGAACAGGCTTCTGCTAATTTTACTTGCTTTACATTGCATCCCATTTTGGTCTTTTAATAGTTATCTCATAAGTGATGCCGGAAGAATGGGCATGGTCATGTGTCTTCACAGTATTTAAGATGTTACTTTTGCATTACAGCTATCACAATGCTGTTGTGTACGACTTATTGCTGAGGTCTGTGGGAGAAAGTATCTTGATACTGAGGTTCTAACCTTGTGACTTCCCCGAGGTAATGCATTTGGACCAATGTATAATCCAAACTAGGCTCATGCCCTCACGTACCATGTCCTTTTCCTTAGTGCAGGATGAGGCATTTCTCTTTTCCTAAGCTTTGTTGTTGGACTTGATAACATCTATAGCTTGCCAGTTTATCTTTATTACGAGGCCTTATAGCGATCCAGCTCCTTTTTTCTAATCCTTCTGACCTAAAATATGAAATTATATTTATGGAGAGGGAGGAGAGGGAGAGCTTACTGAAATAACATCCCTTATCTAGTGGCAAGTAATGAAACCTCTAGGAGAATGTGTCCTCATTATATGTTATTCGTTTGTGCTGCTTCCCTGTGCTCTTTAGGCATTAATTCTGCTGATTTGTTCTGTGTATGTTCTCTCTGAATAGTTTTCTGACTGATTTCATGTGCTTTGATTCTAGCTTTATACTTACAGCATTGCAGCCGCATATAGTTGTGGTGATGGTTGAATTGTTATTCTCCTGTAATTGGGGTGATAAAGTCATTTTCTTCCAAAACCTTTTTCCGAGGTGGTTATAATTTTATGAATAACTTATTTGTCCTGAAAATTTGTATTACCTGTGTTCCACAAAATGATTTTTAAAATGAACTCTGCTGGTAGGATTCCCTGATTGTGAAAACTTGTACATTGGAAAAAAAAAAACCAAAACCTATTCATAAGTTCTCTTTATGCTTTACTAAGATCATCACCTTCACACCTTGAAATTTTATGTGTATATAGGAGATTTATTTTGATGCTGAAATGTAATGTGACTGGTACAGAGGAAACTGTATAGGTTCAAAGCTTAGGTTTGGACCATGACGCTTGGAGCTCAGCAGATTTAAAATTACTTCAGGTGAGAATCTTTCTTAATAGAAATGAAGTCTTATTGTGGTATTCCTGGGAAAAGGTGCACTCTTTCTATTGCTTAAATGTGAAGTCCAATAGAGTTAACTGGCAATTCATTCTGTACATAATTGCTGACTTCATCTCCTGTGGTGGCTCCATGATAGAAGAGATGGTTTTTCTCTGTATTTAATTTCTGATTCAGTTTGGGTGAACATATTTGCTTGTCAATCAGGTCTCTGAGAAATGTTCAGAGCTTTCTGTTTGCAAGGTTGCTCTGTTCTGCACATGCTAATGATCTGTTAGACACACTCCTGCTAACAGCCCTCTCTCTGCTCCACCTGTTTTTTTTTTTTTTTTTAATCTCTCAAATGGCAGCTACTCTTTCTCTGAAATTTTTGAGTTAATTAACTTAATTAGGTTAAATCGTGGCCTTGGAGGCTGCGATACGCAGGAACCTTTTCTTGGCAGCTCTTTTCCTCTTGAGCAGTTCCTGTTCTTGTTCTTCCTGCTTCCCACCACCTGTTTTCACTGCTGTAGCACATTGTAACCAGATTCATTTAAGTCCCAGAATCTCTCCTTCCTTTTTTGAAACCCTGTAAAATTCACTGTTCCGATAAACAGAGCTGCCCCACAAATGGTTGGTTTGGCACAAGTACAAGGTGACAGCAAATGGGTGAGTGGACAGGAACTCAAGGATAGTAGCAGTGACAGGGAGAAGACAAGGTATAGCCTACCGTTGCTGCTGAGAAAAAAAGAGGTCCTTATTTATTTGTGGTCTGCTGCTGTTTTGTCAGAACTAGCAAAGGGATGCATCCCAACGCTTGGTGATTTTTCACAAGTTTTCAATGGATTTGATGCTAAAAAAATGCCAAACTCAACCACAAAAACCACCCCAAAGTCACAGAAAATCAAACAAATTGATTAAAAAAATCTCAAAGCCAAAATTTTGACTTACAGGCCTTGCAGCACCTTGTGCTGTCACCTTTTTCAACACCGTTTCTGGTCTGAGTGGAATTTTTTAAAAAAATATTACTAGTGATTTGTACCTTGGCTTTCTGTCTGTTATGCCATGCACTTGTGAGCATTTCATCAATGCTACTGTTGATTTCAGCATCCCCCATCGTTGTGCTGCTGGCACCTCGGAATCATCATGGCTCAGAATGATACCTTCATTCACATGGTTGCACAGTGAATATCTGCAAGTTAATCTCTAAGGCATGGCACATCCTGGGGGATAATAAAAAGGTAGAAAGGAACTACTCAAACTGTCCCAAGTGACAGGGGATAGGACAAGAGGGAATGGACTCAAGCTCCACCAGGGGAGGTTTAGACTGGACATTAGGAAAAAAAAAATTCACAGAGAGGGTCATTGGGCACTAGAACAGGCTGCCCAGGGAGGGGGTTGAGTCCCTTTCCCTGGAGGTGTTTAAGGGACAGGTGGACGAGGTGCTGAGGAACATGGTTTAGTGTTTGATAGGAACGGTTGGATTTGATGATCTGATGGGTCTCTTCCAACCTGGTTGTTTATGATTTATGATTCAAACTGGAACTGCCACTGTGGAAGAAGTGCATGTAGAACTGCACCTGTTGTTGTGTCTAGCTGGGGGTACTTGGCCTCCATGGTAATTCTACTTTTCAGTTCTTTCAAATGAGTAGATACGTATAATAATTTAAAATAACTAAATTGACCACTTCTGACATTTGGAAGCTTCTCTGTCTTGGAGCTGATCCGTCTTTGAGTTTTTCTAGTGCAATTATGCTATTCAGGATTATGGATACATGTATGTTATAAGGTGGGGTCTCCATTCCTCACCTGAGTAGCAGCCAAAGCACGTATAGCTGCTCCAGTCAGTGCTCTAGGGTACACTGAGTAGACCAACAGTCTTTTGAGACTTATCTGTTTTGTTCAGAGGCTTATAAAATCTATTCTAATGGGTGTTGAAGACAAACTTTCCAAAAAAATAGCTGTAGGAAATTTTAAGGAAACCTGTCACCCACAAGAAGGGCATGAGTAACATAGGCGGCAAGCTTTCTGGAGGGTTTGTTCAGCTGTGATACATTTTTCTGTAAAGCACAGAAACAAAGTCAATTAAAATAGGGAAAAAAAGAGAGTAAATTGTTCGTAAGGAAGATGTGGACAAAGCTTTATACCTACATTTCTTTTCTCAACTCCAGCTTCAGAAAGTTTATTCCAATCTCTATAAATACCTTGCTTAACAACAAGATTACAATGGTATTTACTCTCATTACCTGGGCCTTGTCAATGTTGCTGGGTCACCAAGTCATCAGTGTGCTTGATTATACTGCCCTGAGACTAATTACATTGTTGTACAGAGCAATTGGAGGCTGTGAAAGGGAGGCATTTCTTAGAGTTGCTCTGTACGTGCACACACCTGAAGGCAGAAAGTCATTTAATGCTGCCTGTGCTAGCTGTGCTTGCTGTGCTTTGTGGCTTGCTGGATGAGCACCGCTTGGTGTTCTCTAAAACACAGCCTGATTGAGTAGAACATATGTTTGTCTGCAGGTGCAAAACCACAAATCTTTGCATCTTGTGTTCCATGGTGGGCTAGAGGGCAGTTTACCTTCCCCTCCATCCCCTTCCACTGCTGTAATGCTAATTTTAAAGTCACTCTAGTTTTGCAAAAAATTAAACATCCAGCTCTGGAGGACAATTTAGAACCCCAAGTATTTCTTCTGCTGGCTTTCAAAATCTTAAACCTATTGTTTACTCTATCAGTGGCCTTCGTACATACAGTTTTGTCTGAAATAATTATTGTCTCATAATTATTGTTTTTTAAAAAGGATAAATTCATATGGAAGAATTATTGGGGAAATTTTTTTGCAACTCCTCTCTTCCTTTGCCATGTGGCTAATATCTTTGGTCTTGGCACAAGTGAAAGACTCCTCTGATGTCCTTGTACTTGCACTTGTTCTCATGCAGGCTGAATTCAAATTAGTTGTTTGTGATCTGGATGTTCTTTGGGAGAAAAAAAGTAAAGGACTCGGACCAATAAACTACAGCATATTTAGCAATGAGAATTTAAGATGTTATTCAGCCCAGCTGCCTGTCCATCCCATCAGCTGAAGTTATAACCAGGAGAACAAAGGTGACAGCACAAAACACAGTCTCCAGGTAAAGCACTTGCTCAGCCTGGTGGTCCTTTACTGACTGTGTGAATGTGCCAGATGACAATGGCTGAGACGCATGTGCAGGCCTGATGCAAGGGGGACAGTAACTCCTGGCAGGGAACAGGAGTATCTCTACCTACCTTGGTATCACCTGGTTTTACCTTTGCTTTAAGGTCACTTTTCTTCATCCTACCCCTGAAAATGGGATGCAGCAAAGTCCCCAACAGAGAAAACAATCTTCTCCCTTCGTATTTTTACAGGAAGAAATAGTGCCAAGTATTTCTAAGTAATTCTTTTAATAATAATTCTAATGCTGTGGAATTGCCCTTTCTTAAATGAAAAATTCAGTGCCATTTTTATTATATATAATGTTTCTTTCTTTATCGCTGACAGTGATTAGCAAAGATTATTTTCTGTTTTCTCTTTACAAAAAACCCCTCATTTTTTATGTGAAGTTTTATTTAAAATCATTCTTATTCATATCTTATTGAGAATGTCATGCTTTATTTTTATTGGACGTATTTTGGAAAATCTTCCCAATACTCTCCTGCACCTCCTGTCTGAAGCATTATTCGTTTCTCCTGTGTATCTTTGTTTTATATGAGCTGACATCCTAATCGTACCAGGTCAGAGTTTTGTAATTTTGCTCTTGCAGAGAGTTTGAGTTGCGATGGCTTCATCCCAGTGAAACTTAAGAGCTGGAGACCTGCAGAATGCGGACTTCTTACTTCTGATTTATACAGAGCTGAGCAAACCACTCCTGTTGAGGGATATGCAAGAATCATGCTGGTTTATAACCATGGTAACTAACAAGGGACTGGTCCTTTAAAATCTAATAGTTTTCCCTGTTACGTTGTACCGTACTTACCCTGGCAAATCTTCCCACAACAAACCTCAAGACTGCCTAATCCAACTGGGCTTTTGTTTCTGCCCTCTTTTTCCATTTCTGTTAACTTACGAACTGTTGGCGACACGCTGGAGACTGCATGCACGTTCTCTGCAGGCAAAGTGAGAGGATTTTTTAAAAATACTTTTATTCTAAAACCTTTGATCACTCTTGACTCCAGTCATAACTACAGTCAATTCCAGTCTTTATCCCAGCAATGCACTGCATTTTGTCTGTATTGCTGGTTTCCCTCAAGGTAGTTCTAAAATACATTTCAAAATTAGTGTACATGCTCTCTTTCTTTTTTCTTTCTCCTTTTTCTTTCTCTTTTTTCTTTTTCTTTTTTTCTTTCTCTTTTTCTTTGTATGTATCCTACATGCCTGCTTGTGCGTCCAGGAAATTATGTTACTAGCTGGGGTATAAGATGGTGGTATATCTTTATTAGATTATCACACTTTCACCAGATGTTTAAACAATTTAATTGAATCAATTTGAAGAGACAATGACTTATAGGTATAGCTAATAGAGGGCAGTGTCTGTAAATAAATTTTTATTGCAAATTTCCATGTCCTGTATAATAGAACTAATATATAATGGCAAACATGAGTGCTTCATTCCAAATGATTCAACACCTATTCAAAGAACTTATACAACTACAGATAATTGTATGTGAGTTAATATTATTTAATATATCATAGTTTCTTCTGTTTGTAGACTCTGAGATCAGAATCGCAAATGTTTCTTCCTATGACTAACTGCCTAAATCCACAACATCTAATTTACGTGGCTGAATATGAATTTAGCAACCTAGTATCAGACATGAGCTTTTGGCCTTACTGATCTTTAGCATTCTTTTCTTATTTTATTGTGGAATTTAACTTTTTTGTTTCTGCTCATTTATAAAAAAAGTGGTCACACAAATTTCATGCTTAAACAGTCTTTCTTCATATCCTCACCAAGACCAAATTAACATTGTCATGTTACTGTGTAGCTTGTTTTCTTTCTCCCACAGCGATACGTAGAAAGTAGTCAAAATCTATGTTAAGGTTATTTTGTTCGGCTTTAAGTAGTTTTCCACTCTTCTTTACACTCAGCAGAATAAACCAGACCCATCTGACCAGAAGCCAGGAACAGCAGTAATTCCTCCTCTTTCCTCACTCTTCTCTTCGCTCTCTTACAGAAAGAAGAAAAGTATTTGCTTTTATTATTTGGTGAGGCCAAGCAAACTAAGGCCCTGTGTCAAATATTTTTTGAAACCTTTAAGATTTATGAAGTATGATAACATATTTTGCATTCATTATGTGCCATGTTTACTTATGTTATGATAGTAACAATATTCTGTCGCCTGTATTGGTGGTTAGAAATGCTGCCAGCGTACAAGCATAATAACAAGAACAGCCACCCGTCTTCAGATTAAGCCAATATTTACTTGTTCTTCAAATTATGCATATATTTGTGTGGGAGCTTAAAACAAAGCGTTGATAAATGTTGTGAAGCTGTCTTTATCTGGACCATAATGTAGCTAAGGTGGTATTAGAAGCACAGTGTTATTATTGTGCAAAAGAACTACGTTCCTTACACACTTAAAAAAATACCTATATTTTAATACAAGAACTAAAACTTACTGTTCTAGCTTAAGAGTTGTGGTGAGAAAAGTCTTTCTGGTCATGCTTTGGATCACTTTTTATTGTTTTCTCCTTATTTTTGCATTAAAAGCACAATTAGGAAGCACATTGGAGTGCAAAAAGGGAAAAGCTCTCAGGGTGTATTTGCATACTTGCACATGTTCTTCTACAATTCATTTTTGGAGGGTATTCAAGGGTTGAGGTGAGGCTGGAAGATTCATGTGTTCAATGTTCATTCTTGTCCTGGGAAGTGGGGAAAAAAACAGGACTTGTAAATAGTTTAATTGTACATTAAAGTAAGAAAGGTGGGGTGGGTGAAAAACTACTATTATGTAATGATACTCACATTTGCCTACATATAAGATCTCTGTCACATGAGTAACAGCTTTCACAGCCATCTATTAATTTGTTGGGGTTGCAGTAACTTGCATCAGTTCCAAGTAGTCACTGATGTGTGCTAAACATGTTTAATTATCACCTATTGAGAGTACAGGTTAGAGGAAGCAAATCCCGTGTTGTTTCTAAACAAACCGTGATGATAATTGTGGTGCACCTCCAGTCCATGCGCTGTTGAGTTTCTTTGGGAAGATTGTGGCTGTTCTGACATGCTCATCTGCTAGTATTGACACATGCAGGGAATCAAGGAGGCTTATTGTGGTGAGAGAAGGAGGTCTACTGTAGCTAGGGTCAAGAGCTCTGCGATTCTAGGTGGGCAGAAATCTAGAGAGAGAGAGAGGAGAGGATGGCAACCTGATGTGATCTGCCTTTGCAAAGGAAAAGTGCGTTTGGGGAAGGACACAATCCAAGTATCTCTCAAACTTGACCTCTGAAACTTCTGTGAAGTTTAATAGCAGACTTGGACTCTCCAGCCGTTAAACTATGAATCAGTACTTGTCTCTCATCTAACTGCCAGGCAGCCCTATGACAAAGGAGGTTATGATACAAATATGTGGATGGAGCATTGAATCCCTTCAGATATAATCCATCTCTTTTGTTTAATGTTAGGAAAGGATGGTACCCACGTCCTCTCCTATTGAGTTTTAAGTCCATCAAGCAAAACATTCAAAGCAAAAAAGACCACTGGGGCACTTGCAGGTAATTTGTGTTGATTATAGGTTATTTCAGGAGGTTCAGGAAAGGATGGGCTCTCTGTCTTGCATTATGATTATGCACACTTTTTTCTTTTGTTGTGTGTCACTATCCTGTCTGTGTCCCACAACCATACAAGTTTTCTGTTGAATTTCTCATTCAGGAAATGTAAAATAGTCAGACAGCCTAAACTAATGTTATTTGCTGGGGTAGTACTGACTTTAACTTATTTTCTCTTCAGAGCTGTGGTCTGGACTAATACAGGAGTGGGAAGTAATATAATAAGTCTATATTTGATTGGTGTTGCGTACTTTCTCCAAATTCGTGGTTTTCAGTAGTTACCTCACAGATTTCGGAGAATCTGTCTGTAACTGTGAATGTGTCAGAAGTTGCTAACAAGCACTTGTAAGTGCAAAAACTGAAGCATAAATATTTTTAATCAAAATCATTCCTAAATTATCCTTGTTGGTGAATGAATAAGCTAGTTAGTCATTGCATTTTTTTCCAATGACTTCCATGCTGGAGAGAACTGAGACCATTCTGTGACCCAGTGACCAGGAACTGGCAACTGCAAGTGTTTAAATGCATGAAGTGCATTTAAACTGGCAATGAATTTCAGAATTCTAACAAGGGAAGAATCCTTCAAAGCTGAAGAATTTGAAGCTTATTTTTTTTCCCTGGGGTTATATTTATAAATATCTAAATACACCATTGTCTTCTAAACCTCCTACCATACTTTCTTTAAAGGCACTTAATCAAAGGAATGTAAAGTATTAATATAGAGGAATATAAAGTATTGATAAAGGACTGGATGTCCATTTAAGACAAGTCTGAAGACTGTATAAACATAGTTACCTTACTTGCAGACACATCAGTGACATATGGCTCCTTAAAACACTGGAAGCTTCTTGTCATAGTACATGGCATGGTAGAAATTTGTTTCCTGTTATAATCAACACCTATGAAAGGACTAGTAAATCAATGATCAAATGAGAAAATTTTTCACTGTAGAGCTTTGTGTAGCTGCTGAAATAATGTGTCTGGTAAAATTGAAACTACTTTGACTATTTGTGCCCTTCAGGATTCAGCTACCAAAGCAAGATTAATACTACACCAGTCCAGTTAAAACACAAATTAATTTCTCCCATTTTTGGAATTATGGAGGTAACAAACAATTTGGTGTAGTCTGCAGAATAGCTCAGGTTATGCTTGCTTTCGATGAGAGTGACTTTATCCATCAGAGCAGAAGGTAGTTTCTGGACTAAGTACATAAGTTCACAAATATGAAGCTCAGTTATCCAAACTGTCTTAACTCAGCTCAGTTACTCAGTAACTGCATAGGTCTACCCAGTGTGGGAAAGATATTTTTCATTTAGTACTGGGTGCTATAGATTATTGTAAGTTTGCGGTCCCTGTTCATCTGACCAGAGCTCAAGGGACTGTTTTTGCTCTATGACTTTTCAAAAAATCAATCAAAACTTGAATAACTGCAGTTGTTGTGTTGGCAGTTCATTCTATTTAGTGAGAGATTAAAATGGAAAGCTGGTGCTCTTGAACACCTGCCTGAAGTAGCTGGAACAGATTGGCAAATCCAGAGATGTTTGACAAGTCTTTGAAAGGGAATTGGAAGAGTAAGACTTTGCAATAAATATTTTCAGTTTTAATA
Organism: Coccyzus lansbergi; assembly: GCA_033558105.1. Lineage (NCBI taxonomy): Eukaryota > Metazoa > Chordata > Aves > Cuculiformes > Coccyzidae > Coccyzus > Coccyzus lansbergi. Next base: position 1,609,586 of record JAUMJK010000030.1, on the reverse strand, counting down.
TAGATAACATCTAGTTACACAGAAAACCTGTGTGTATGTGGCTGATTTGTAGTTTCATGAAGCAAGCCAAAGTCACAGTGATGAAGAAACAGTCATACATGCACTATTTAAGCCTGTAGGTCACGGCAGCTGGAGATTTTAGTCTTTGGAATTAATCTAATTCTATGTTCTAATTTGCATATACAATGAATATACATGTTAATTTGCATATATGACATGATCCCTAACATCAGGTCTTATCCTAACAACTTATTTTCTTAGCCAGAAGCTGAGAAATAACTGTGCTCTAATCTTACATTGGAACCCAATGTGCTAGAATCGGATATCATTTCTGTACTGCAAGTAACTGGAGGAAAGTAACCCAGCCGCCTCTTAGTCTGCAAAGGCTGTGATTTCTTGGAATTTATCCCTTCCCACCAAGATAATATTTAAAGATAATACTGAAGACTAGTACTTTTCTGTGTCCTAGGTCAATGCTGTGCCTTGGGTTCGCTGTAGCTCGAAACCTGGAACAAATAAGACCAGTAACTGGATTCAGAAGATCTCTGGACAGGCTTGAGTTTGGCTCCCTTTGGGAAGAGACTGAGTCATTCCCAACAGCTGTCATGTTGTGGGGTTTCCTGTTGAGCAGTGCCAAATCTTGAGGTTTTCAGTTCAACGCTCGAGTTCATCCAGTTATGTTGTGATTTCAGTTTTCACTTCAAACTAAAAGCAACTTTTAAATCTTATAGTAATGTAGAAATCTGTAACTGTGAAACAGTACAAACTAAGCTCTATGATGTTCTAAAAGTTTTCAGGATTACAAAAATCGACACTTAAGCACTCCTCCCTCCACCCCCCAAACACTAGGAAAAGAAAAATTATAGTGTTTGTGCGTAAGATCATTCCTCTTCTTCCCCCCACCCTGCTGTGTGGGCAGATTTTGGAAAGGGCAGCCTGTGTGTGGGACTGGCAGTGGGAGAACTGAAATCAGGAGTGAAGAAGGGCTGCTGTGATTCTGTGATTCTGAGAGATGGTGGTTTGGATTAATAATTGTGGGGAACAATTTGGAGACAAAGTCCCATTGGTAGACTTCTACAATTCTCTATGGGACTCATACTTTGGGAATATGGAAGAAGTGTTTGTGCCTTTCTTTCTTTTTACCTTACCATCTTTTCCTAAAATGCCTGTCTTGTTTCCATCAGTCACTGTGAAATTTTGGGACTTCTGTTGAATTTTCATGCTTTTAACTTACCTGAGATAAAAGACCAATCAGAGGTTGCTATTCTGCTCCTGGAAAAGCTGGCAGTTAGAGGAACTGGAAAGGAAAATCACATTAAGCCTTTGGCTTAGATGTTGATAAATTTAAATGGAAATAAAGTATGTTTCTTGGTAACAGAATTATCTGACACAGGAAGAAATGTAAGACTTGGAGGACTGACATGCAAAATGTGGAATACTTACATTGTTTGGCTACAGTTGTGTTGCAGAAGGTTGTTCTTTTGTTGTTCCTCTTTGCTGTTTCTATTTTGTTTCAATTTTATCCATTTGTTTTTGTTATTTTTTTCAAGGAAGTCTGGAATGCTACTGTTTTCTGTTAGATAACTAACAGCTGCTTAAGATTTATTTTCTTGGCTTTTCTAATGAGATTATTGTTCTGTTAGATCTTTTAGTCCTTGCAGAGTTGACAAGAGGTGAATTTTCATTGTTACTGTTTGGGCATGACCATGGTTGTTATGCCTGAAGCAAAAGCGCAGTTACTACATCCCTTCCTATTCCCCTCCTTTATCCAAAAGTCTTACTGGACTCAAACGTTTTTGTATGAGAAAAACACTCTTCTTTCCCCCCACCCCCACCTCAGGCTCTGGTTGTAGTTCTCATAATTTCTGGTTAGGATGGATTGCTGTAGCTCTTTTCTGCACAGGAATGTTCATCCATTCTCCTGGCATGATTCTGTAACAGACATTGTTGTTGCTGCTTTCAGCATTTTTCAGCCTGTTTAGTTCAGTACTTTGTGTTGGACACCGTGCCCAACAGTTCAAGAACAAGTATTAAGGTCTGGGGGTTTTTATTGTTTGGTTTTTTTTTTGGTTTTCCGGTTTTTTTTGTGGGTGTTTCCCTCCCCCTGCAACTCTGTCCATCACCTCTGTGTCAGAAATTGATGCCCCAGGTTCTGCCTTTACTCAGTCACTGACAGCAGCAGAGGGGTGAAGCCGTCTCAGAGCTGCTAAAGCGGTGGTAGTCAGATGGTGCTTACTGGCAATTTATTTGCTATAACAAATATATTTGTGTTCCCCTCAAATCTGTATTTTAATTATTAGAAACCTACTCCTAGCCACCAGGTCAAAAGAAACCGTTTACATTTTGGAGAACTGTGTCTGACCTTGAAAGGGTGGAAAGTGGCAGCAAATATCATCCTTTTTACTAGCAGCATGTGAAATAAAGTAGACATCGCTGAATATGATAGTTTCCTAGAACACCTGAAGACAGAACTAAATCTACAGTCTGTATGAAGAGCAGATACCAAGTCTTGTTGCAATGGGTAGTTTCAGAAATAGGCTGAGAGTGATGGGACCTGAACTGACAGATGTACTGAAAGATATAATATACTTATTGTTTAATCATGTGGATAGAGGAGAAGATGGAAACATTGAGAATAAGAAGCTTATTCTAAGGGCTACTGCTTAATCTGAGCAATAGCCTCTGAGGCTTCTTAATCTACCAGGGGAATTGTATAGATGCAATGAATCTGACAAGACAAATAAAAGAATAAAGAATCTTATAAGTCAAGTGAAATTCTTGGGTGTAATTTCTGATATTCTACAAGGGACTGGGGAAAGGAAAATAGAAGAAGACAAATAAATGTGCCCTGCATTAGTTTTCTTCATGATTTAGGAAACAGAGAAGAGAGTCATGGATGTGCCAGTTTTTGCTTTTGGGAGTATATTAGTTGTAGGCTTGGAATACCCAACCCGGACTGAGGAGTCGATCTGGCTATGATGCTGATTGACGTAATTTTCTGTTTCGTATTGCCATGGTGTCAAAACGCCTCAGCTAGGTCTGAGAAAAACATGTGGTAAATAATTGTCCCCGTCCCACAGGGCTTGTGGTTTAAAAGTTTGCAAGAAATTAAAGGATGTAAAAGATCTGCCTGAGGGGATTATAACTACTGCCCATAATGATATGTATGTTAGGCAGGAGTGAAGGAAGTATCTCAGTTTTAATCAATGGGAATGGTGTGGGATGGGTGAGAATGGAATGAGAAAAAACCAGTGTGTCCTAACATGTTCATCTTAATACTTTAAAAAATGTGAACACTCTCATGAAGCTGGGCTTTCCAACAAGTTTGCTTGTGTGGGAGTCTTTGTTACACTTTGTGGCTGCAGAATGCAAGATAATGCAAATAAATGCCAGTTATTTACTGGTGATTCAAGGGACTGCAGATAAAGCTGTCCCTTATGTGCTGCAAGAGTACATTGCTTATTGCTACATGTGTTTGGAACCATAAATTAGTATAATTTTTCAACCTAGAGAATAATAAAAGCTATTGAGTGTATTTATTATTATTAACATAAGTCATTAACATTGGAAACCATTTAATGTAAATAGACTGCTTTCCCTGACCTGTCTGTTGCACCAGTTTTGAACAGCACATTAACTGGAACAACTGCAGTGACTTTTAAGTGTTCTGTGAAACATCCAAATCACATCAGTAGGAAAGATATTTTAGGAAATTTGATTAGATACCAAAGCATGCAGGTGCTTGGAATTTAATTGCTGAAAAGGATAGATTGCTAAACATTTCATAACTTTGTTTGTGTTCATCATCTTTTACTTAATGTGTGCAGACTCTATGAATGCTGAGCAGTGGAATTTATAGCAGAACTTTTAATAAACGCTACAATTGAGAGTTAAAAAATGGTAACATTAATAGTTCTTCTGAAGTGCATAGTAGAGATAATTTAAATTCTTCTGTACATTATTATAAGGATCATAAGAAAAACTTCTGTCCCTTCCAAGTCTATCAAATATTATGCAAGAAAAAAAATGCCTCACATGAGTTTTTGCAGTGCTGAAGGCTGTTGTCAGCCATAATCATTCAAAGAATATGAATCACAGGCTTAAAACCCCCCAACTTTTACTGCCCTTTTTTTGCTACCCATGGCTGTCTTGCTCCCTTAGAGCTCTGCTTGCTTTGTACTTGCTTGCTTTCAGCTTTAACTTCCCTTTTGCTGTTAATTCCTCTCTGTTCTTGTCTTCTCAGCTCTTCATCTTCCTGTCACCTCTTACTTACTCTGTGTCTTTGCATTTTTCTGTATTCCTAACCACAAAACCCTGGGGGTAGAGATGGATAAGAAGCATGACTGTAACGTCATGAGGAACTGTCTCTCAGCTACAGGAACTTGGGAAGTAGTGATCTTCTGTGGTTTCATGTCTGTTGAAAGAGATGGCCGGAATCACCTCTGTTATTACAATTTACATTCATAAGAGTTGGCAATTTAAGATGACCTTTATGTCTCCTAGACGTCATCTCTGCTTGTAAAGTGAGGACTTCAGAGTTTTGGCTCTGAAGACATTACTTTCCAGACTGTATCTGCTCCCCTACCGAGAGTGACTTCTGGAATCATTCTTTAAAGTCTAAGGAGTGAAACTAAAATATATTTAATTAAGGCTTATATGAGTAATGACTTAATCTCTGCTTTTCTTTCCTCCCTAGTATCACTGACAGTGCTGGTGCGTGTCTTCCAGCAGGGCTAACACTAGTTTCTGTCAGGCCACTTGCTGTTCCAACTTGCCTGACTTTGCTGTTTTCAGTACAGATCCATTCGCCCTGCAAGGGAGTGTCCCAAGAACACGCAGGAAGCAGCAGAACAGGAATAGTGCTGTGTTTCAGTTCAGTGTAGTAAGACTCCCTCCATCCTGAGAGGAATTCTCGTGGTACTTGGACAGTGTTTTTCTAAAACAAAAGCATTGCTGTGTATTGTAAAGGAAGGTTATATTAATGAAGAATGGTTTCAGCAGTCTTAGTTAGTGACCCAAGCTACTTGAAGGCTTTTTGTGATGTTTTGTAGCAATCATTTAGTTCCTCAAAGTCACATATCTCAGTGCATTTAGTCCCACTGGAGTTGGTGTATCTGGATGGTTCTAGGGGTGTTCGTGCTCGACCAGCTTCTCAAATAAGCACTTGTATCTGCTTTAGAAAAACCCACCTGTTTTCTCTGTCACCTTGATATCCAAGAGTTTCACCCTGATAGGGACTGCTCTTCCATTTCCTCCACGTCCCAATAATCCCCTACTGTTCCAGGGAACTTTTTGATAATAGGTAAGTTAAAGAAAATATCAGAGGAAAATTCATTTGTACCATAGCTTTGAAACCGATTAAAAAAATGTAGATTACACACAAAAATTGATTTATTTTCATAGTATTTTTTTCCTTTGATTTGATTATGCCTGTTTAAAATTAGAAGCAGAGTGAAGAATGTATTAATAAGGAATGATTAAATAAGAAGTACCTACAATACTAAACTGTTTTGTTATTGGTATGAAATGTATTATATTAAAATGCACAAAATATATATATTTCAGGACAAATGAGGTAAGAAACAGTATGCAATTTGTCAAAAAAAAAAAGAATGAATTATCTGGATACAAGATACAGAGTAATTATTTGTGCAAGCATTAACAAATCATTAATTCTCTGATTGGTTTGGATTGTCAGTATTTTTGATGTTTATACAACTAATTCAGAAAAAAATAAAGTTAAATCAATGGAATTATAATAACACAAACCAGTCAGGCTTTGAATGTCTAATTATTCAGGTTTTAAAATGTTTCTATACAAATGATGGAAAGAGTCAATATAAGTTCCTCAGTTTATAGTGTGATCAGAGTCAAGTCTTCGGAGATTATCATCATTACTTAAATTAGATATGAATAAGAATTATGTTAGCAGAGGCCAAATGAAACTAGATTATTTAAACTGGGTTGTCATGACTCAAGAGGCATTGAGATATTATGAGAACTCTTTAAAAATGTTCAGTATAAATTTTTATATAAAGATCTTATATATACAAATAATCACATCTAAGATTATTTTATTTCAGTATACTATTACTCTTTGCAAAAGAGAGGTAGAGAGAGGATTTGGAAAGGCAGGTACCTTTCATGAGGCATCTATACACTTTTGCAAAGATCTTAAGTTACTTTCATAACTGTTTCTTATCTCTGAGTATGACAACATCTCATTGTTACGAGACATTTCCCACCCTTGCCGTGGGGACCTTCCCTATTGTGTTGTGATACAGAAATCAGAAACCCTTGTTGTTCTTCAGTTCCTTGTTGGATTCATATTAAAAATAAAGGAGCAGTGAACAAGGAATAAGTACTTACCAGTTTTTATTCTGTTATGATGTAACTAATCTGAATCCCTTTGGCGCAGTGTAAGGCCACGTGTATCAACTGTGCCTGAACATCACAGCTGTAACCTGCACCTGTTGGGCTGGTTCTGCTTCCTTGGCATTTGGGGAGAAAATTGAACAAACAACTGTTTTTGTTGAAAACTCTAGAGCTGGGAAGGTCAATCTCTCTTGTGAACTATTGAATTTTTACATCTTTGTGCCTCTTAGAGTTGAATGGTTTAACTTAGCACAAGTACTTTTTCATTTATTTTGTCTAGGTTGTTTGGTCTGGATTTTGGTGGGATATTTTAGAGGGGGGATTAAGGTTTTTTTGTTTGTGTGGCTTTTTTTATTATGATGGTGGGTTTTATTTGTTTTTGTTTATGGCTTGAATTGTTGAGGCTGTAATGGTGGTGATAAAGCTGGGGAGAAGTCCAGTTCAAAATGATACCTTTAAAGCCTTGAAAAATATTTTTTAAGAGATCCTAAACTAGCTGCCATGTTATGTTTAAACCCAAACAAATGTCTGTCAGTGGAATCCACACTGCATACTTCATAAGCACAAAGTCACACTGTAGGGAAGTTGGCAAAGAGCCATCATTTTCTCAGAACACGGAGAATTACTTCACTGAAAATCCAGTTCATTTATATCTTGGATAAAGCCAATGGAATGTTTCCTATATATTGGGAGCTGGTATTCTGAGGAAGGGAGATGAGGAAGACCTTATCAGTAGGTCAGATTTGATAATCACGAAGCAAAATGCGTGTAAGCATCTCCCAGGAACTGTGCCCCTAATCGGGTTTTCTGGTTCAATGAGATGAGTGTAAAGGTTGTTAAAACCATTGTGAAATAATGAGAAATAGAGATAGTTAAAGCAGATTTGTAGTCATTTGTGATACCTAGTTTTGCAATTAATGGACTGTTTTCAGTTTATGATTACAAATAACCCAATACCTTCTGTAGTATTGATTGGCACACAACATATTAGATCTACTTACCTAATCTTCTTAATATGTCTCTGCATTAAATGAGGGGCAAGAGAGTTGAGTATAAGAAAGTAATTCAAAGCTACTGTCTGCTTTCATTTGTGCCAGTGTAGAATTCTAAACTACAAAAGAAATTTTGCTGGTGGACAGCTTATTTCATAAGGCGTTCTAAGAACTGGCTTTATGAGGAAAAAGCTCTTGCTCATTAGGAAACGTCTTTAAAAATATTGTCACAAATAAATCCCTGGAAATCACTGGTTGGAGCAAGAAGAATTATGATTTACATCATAGTTAAGTCTAAGATGTTTCATTATGTTTTTTGCCTTCTTACTGAAGATTTATAAGAACCATTAAATTACATGCTGCAATTCTATGAAGATGCACTCTTGTGAAAAGAAAAAGGTTTATTTTGGGGTTCATTTAATGCCAGTTTATCGTGCTATGTATGGGCACATACACATGCACTCAGGCCCAGACTCCAGGCTTTTACAGCTGTTTGTGCTCTGGTCATGTCTCAGGTTATACTCCTTACTGGACAGTTAAGCTGATAAAATTGTACTTAAGATATTTCTAGCTAAGACACTTGGACCAGATTAAAATGCATAAGCAGGATAACATCCATTTAAGTGTATAAAGAACACTGTATTCAGCAACCAACTCCTGCAGCCACTTTTGATTTTTCTGCTCTGTCAATTTTAACAAATCTAGTTACAGACAACACTTGTTAACATGGTTGTATCAGTTATCTTAAGGTTATCCATAAGAGTTCTCATACACGTAGAAATGTCAGAGTAAAAGGAAGAGCAGGTGGTCTTGTACTCGAATAGCTCCAGACGAGGAAAAGAAACATGAATATTGTGAGAAATGTACCAGTATCTAGAGAAATACATAACATAGAAAACTCTATTATTTATTATGGGATCATCTGCAGGTTTTTAGCCAATGATCAGAACAAAGACATGTCCCAAAACCACAGGTGAAGTAAGACTTTTTCCCTTTAAGAGGCACAAACGTTTCCAGAAAGCCTTGGGGCAGATTTTATGAACACTTGTGTTGCAGGGTTGGCAGAAACAGGTTTTAGTGAGCTGCTTTTTTAATTTTTTTTTTTTAAATTTTGTGAAGAAAGTGTATTTCTATGTGGAAGTGGTAACTACAGTTCCAAATATTCACAGAACATAGATATTTTGCTTTTTTAACAAAGAAATATGAAATTTCTACCAAGTAGTTGATGTTTAAGTCTTTAAGAAGAGGGTCTGTTAGTTCCCCGTTCCTCTCCTAACTAGTGCATTGGTCTGAGGGTTTCTTTTCCTAACTTGTAATAACTGACTCTTATTTTGTTTCACATAATTCCTAATGGAAAGTCTGCATGTTGGTTATGTTAGAGACAATGTAATGCTTCACAGAAACAGAGATCAGATTTTGCCAAAAGTGTTGAGGACCCATTTGAGTGAGAATATGCAGCAGTGTCCCATACCTGAAATATCCAGTTTGCAAAGCTGGCCTAGCATGCCTCCTATCAGGAAGGTAAAGGCAGGGACTGGGAGATGAAAGAACCGCCCCCATAGTAGAGGATCAGGCGAGAGACTATCTAAGGAACCTGAAGGAGCACAAGTCCGTGGGACCTGATGAGATGCATAATTGGGTCCTGAAGGAACTGGTGGATTAACTGGCTAAGCCAGTGTGCATTGTAATTGAGAGGCTATGGCATGGGTTTCTCTGAGAGTTTTCTATCCTTTTTGAAGTCATTAAACTGATTCAAACCACTTTTAAGTCTGCACTTCTTCTGTCTGCCTTCAGTCAATGCTGTAAAATCCCCTGACTGATTTACTGCTGCTTGGAAAAAGTGGAGGTCTTTTTCAAACCTCCCTGAAGCAGTTGGAGCATTCACTTGTTTTATCTGCATTTAGTGATGCTCTCAGGTCAGCCTCTACATGTGAGAGCAAAGAAATTGATGACAGGGGAGGGGGCAGTTCTTACGCCTTTTGAGGTTAAGTAGATGAATAGGTATTTCTGGAAAAGCTGGTCAGTGCCCAGAACACTATGCAGGATAAAAAGAAGGTCATCTTACTTAGCAGGTTTTCCAGTTACTCTGAGAAGGCCTTTTCCTCCTCTCCCCTCCTCCAAGTATTAGCAAAAATTGACACAGACCCTTCTGCTCTCTTGAGACCATCAATCAGTCTCCAATCATTCAGACTTCTCTTGAAACTACTCTCTTGAGGGGAGAAGACACTCTGTGGCATGGGAAATACATATTTTTTTTTAAAAGATGCATTTTAGAGTTTAAATGAAAAGAAACTGTTTTGGGCCAGTCTATTAAAATTGACTTTCTCAGCAACAATTAGACCTTGTGTTTGGTTACCTGCTTTATATTTGGGGCTATTTCTACCTATGTCTTTATAACACTCGAACTTTTTATATCTATACAATTTAAAATGCATGCATTTTTTTTTTTTACTCTTCTAATTGTTCTTCTACTATTTCAGCTCCTTAAGTAGAGAAAAAAATCATTCTGCATAAATAATGTTCCATAACTGTGGAGCTAGAAAAATGCTTCTAAATTCTGCTTATTGGTGTTCACTCAGATTACAAGAAGAATAAAAGAAGTTCTTTTGGTTCAACTTCCATTAGAAATTCCCAGACAATTTGTGGCAGTCAGATTTCCAGCACCAAATGTCAAATTCTTTTCCCTATTGACTGATGGCATGAGCCATACTGCATTGTGAATGTGTTGGCTTCTATCCCTGCTTCCTTCAGTAACGTAATTTAAATTGTTGACTTCAGAATACTATTTTCCTAAATATAAAAAAGAACATCAAAGTAATTTAGACCAAATTGGTTATGGAGAGTCTGGTTGTCCTATAGTCAGGGTATTAAGCCAGTAAGTCATATTTTTCAGAATTATGTATAGTTTATCTTTTAAGCGAATCAAATTTGGTAGTGTTGCCTAGTGTTGAACAAAAATAGGAATATTGAATAAGTAATTATTTATCTGTTTTCCTTTAGATTTGAGCTTGGATCATGTGCAGATCTTCCTCTAGAAAAAGAACTGTAATGTAATAGTAGCATACACTGCTATATGTGACATGAAATACTACTTTGTCACATCTGTGAACAACCTTATTCTTCTGGAGCTGCCTGACACAGCTCTTAGGTTACAGTACCAGGTATTTATCCATTGACTGGAATGTACAAGATAATTTGAGGGGAAATTAACATCACAGCTTGAATTGGTAAAGAAATCTTTTATTCAAAAGGGCTATAGAAGTTCTCAAGTGTAAATAAATACCTACTGGTATTTAAGGTTCACAAAAGTTGTATGCTTGCTTTCCCCTGAATTAATAGGCATAATATTGTACAATTTTCTTTGAGGTTGAAAGAGTGAAGGTGTTTTAGCTTTCAGAACTTTGGTGCCTTCTGACTTTTGCTTGTTCCCTCTTCTGACTGAAGAAAAAAAAATGAAGTTGTCTGGAAAACGCTTAAGTATTTTCTCAGAGGTTGCAAAAAGAGGGAAATAAGCATGGCCAGAAAGAGAACAATTTAGCTTTTATTGTGATGCTTTGGGATTGGGATCTTCAAGCCCCTCCCTGCCCTGACTGACTCTATGCTAATGCCTCCCTGCAGGGGATTGGCCTGAATATCCATGTTGTATTTACATTATCCTGAAGCGACATTTGCACAAAGCTGGCACGAGCACACAAAATCTCAACACCTGTGAGATAGGTATTGTGAAGAAAAACTAACAAAATTATTTTTCCTGTGGGTCAGAAACAAGCACATGCATAAGGTCTGTTTGAGGAGGTTGCTGGAGCAAAGGAGAGGAAAGACTCTGTAGATTAAATTTACCACAGGGAATCTAGTTTCCCTACGCTTTCTTCTGTTGATGATGATGATGGCAGACAGTCCTTCAAGAAGGCATAATCTGAGTCTTAACTGTACTCAGGAGGATCCTGTCTCTCTATACACCGAGTATGTAGAAAACATATGGCTGTTAACCTGCTTGGATTAAAGCAGAACTTTGTATATAGTGCCCTGCTGCTCCTTCCATTTTAGGAAACACAAGTGGCACTCTATTCTGTGATGTGAGATCAAACAAAAGCTCAGACATGTAGATAAAACATATGCATCTGCTTACCTCTTTGGGCAGCTTTAGAAGAGTCTGGAGCTGATTGTCAGGGTCTGATTTAATTTTAACAGAAAAAAAGAGGAAAAAAAAATTTTGCTTCCCCCCACCCCCTCCCCTGTTGGCTAGAAAATGCTGTCCGTGTTTTATAGACATTCTCTGTTTTCAGTCATAATTAAGTATCCAGAACCTAAATCACAGAATCATTTAGGTTGCAAAAGACCTTTACGATTGAGTCCAGCTGTAAACCTAACATTGCCAGTACCACTACTAAACGATGTCCCTAGGCAGATAAATAGTCAATCTGTTATTTGTGTAGACAAACCACAATTGATAGTGTATTCAATCATTTTCCCTGTATGTCCCTGCTCACAGAACTTCTGCTTGTGCAGAGCTGAGTTGCTTGTACCACTATTGGCAGGATCTTCAATGGACTGTAATGCTTGCTATACGGGCCAAAGAAAATTTAAATTATACCAACATTTTAATTAGAAACTAATATTGGGTAGTCATTTCTTAATATGCAATTATTATTGTACATATGATTCTATATGGTTTGCTATCTGTGTTCATGCCTGTAGGAAAATGGTGGTGGACATGGAAATAACTGAAATGACAGTAATTAACCAAAATATTTTCAATTGCTATGTAACTATGAAAAATTCTTCATCCCTTTTCTCCATAAAACCTTTATGTGCCACTGAGCAGGGTGGAAGCTGCACAAGCATGCTTTGATGAGGCATAGAATATGTACATCTACCTCTAGTTATGTCTTTTTAACCCCCTGCCTATGTGAACCTTGATTTTGTAGACCTTTTCCAAGTGACCCATACCCATTAACCCCAGAATTCAGGCATTCCTTAATCCATGTATTGTCTTATCTAAGCTGACATTGTGCTTTTAACCCACTCAGGCACACAGCTGTCACCTGAGCTGGTTACAGTTTATTTAAGCATTTTAGAATACATGGGAAATAATAGGATCCCATCTGCACTACAAAAGTCAACTGTGTATCAGGGAAAAACAATGTTCTAATCAGTGTCCTGGCTTAATTGTAACCGTGGTAATGATGAAACTCAAGGGAAACTGAGGAAAGGGGGGGTGACTGGGATTGTTAATTTGACACAGAGGCTTTTCTTCTAGAAAGCGGTTTGATGCCATTGTAGTTATTTCATATAGACTAAATGTGGCAGCCACCAAATGATGCAATCTCTTTGGAGCAAAACCTCCTGTATTTATGTAACAATCCCTCAGTCATGTCTCTTAAACTACTGTTTTCTGAATGAATGTCAGGAGTAGAGTTGTCTTGTACCTGCAACAACTCTCTTAAAACTTTAACACAAATGTTCCTCTACCTTAGAAAGATTTGGTCAGTATCAAGAGAACTGGAAATGAGGAGTCCTAGGGCTATTTATATGTAATATAGAATCATAGAACAACCAGGTTGGAAGAGACCCACCGGATCATGGAGTCCAGCCATTCCCATCAAACACTAAACCATGCCCCTCGGGACCTTGTCCACCCACGCCTTAAACACCTCCAGGGAAGGTGAAAATATTCTACATTGTACATATTATATGTTCTTTTGTTGTTTGTGTGCTGGTGTTCTCTGTTCCACCCTTGCAAACCTACTTTCAAATATCATTCATATGCCTTTCAGTCACCTTTCCTCACTGGTAATAAAAGGAACCTATAGTCTGGGCATCAGAAATCTAAGAGGCTGCCAGCTTTTGTTCATTTAAGTGTGAAGAGCAGTCTCTCCTATTGGCATTGGTGAGTCCTAAGCGTGCAGGCTTGGACTGCTAATCTTTGGGTATAGCTGCTGAAGTCAACCTCGTCAAAACCAGGAATGATGTCAACAGTCATTGTTATTGATTTGCCAACATTGAATAATTGGTGGAAATTTCCTAGCAGCATACTTCGCTGCTCTGCAAACACTTTTAGTCGGTTTTACTTTATTTTGCTTGGCTATGTGCTCCATGGTCTGCTTCACAGAGCTGTAGCACTGCATGGAAAACTGAGCATCTTCTTTCCACTAGAGAAGCAATGACTGGTGGAGGGGGTACTGAGAAGGGAATACAAAAGCAAAGCTTCAATAGTCTTACATACGGATCATCTGTGCAAAAACTTCCCCTAAGTGCAGATCCATGCACAAATGAATTGTATCATTACATTGATTAGAGTGAAAAATGAAGGACTTTACCATAAGAACTGGTTTCGGTAGTTTACCAGCTAGCGCAGTGAGGTCATTCATTCCCTTTACTTTTGATTAATACATTGTCATGCATGTAGCAACTTGCTTCTAATTCTTTTAGGATTACTACAGTTTCTTCAGAGACTTGCCAATGAGTAGTCATAAAACCAGCTTGGGCAGGTTGCAATTTGCCTCCCAGATCTGTGTAACAGCTGTGCCAAGGATGTGAACTCCTGGAGTGTTTAACTCTGAGAAAGTAGTTGTCTACTCCAGCCAGGCTGACATTTCTGATGAGGTGGGTTAGGACTAGGGGTTTAGGCCTTCTTAAAGTTGTGGCTTCTCTTTCTGCAACCTTGGCGCTGCTGGAAGTGCATTGACATGAAGCTCAGTATCTGGCAATATCAAACCTTGAGAGTGACTGTGACAGTCCCCAAGCTCTGAGTTTCCATGGTGTGTTGTGCACTCTAGGAGATTATCTGTGCTCTCACCCTGGCTGGCATGCTTGCTGTTTCACAAACAAATGCAGCCTTGCTTTGCTTTCTCCAGATTTGCTTTTCATACTAAACAAACTGAATGTAAAAAATATAGCATGCAAGCTTATTGAAATGAAACTGAAGTCTAAGCTCTCTATTAAGATACATTGCAGTTGTGAAGACAGTGAAGTGGCTGAGAACTTAATTCTTCTGGTGCACTTTGAAATCACTGCTAAGGCAAGTTTGTGAATGAGAGACAACTGGAAATCCACTTCTCTCCTTGTGCACAGGCTTAAAGCTGTTTGAGCTCTTTCTCCTTCCCTTTCTTGGAAAAGGGACCTTCTGTCTTTATTCACTGATATTCATATCTAAGCCTCTTTTCTATAAAATGAAAATATACCTCCCCGACCTCTGATCTGCAAGACTCACCATTGTGTCTCTATTACTTAGTAACTAATATACACCTTCCTTCCTGATCACCTCCCAGAGTTTCCCCAAAGCTCTATGAAACACAAGAAATGACAATTGTGTGTTCATCTTTACAAATCCATTATTTCCTTCTCACACTTATATTTCATGGATATTGCATATCATTCAGTGAAGGTAGAGTCAATATCACAGTAGATGAGTAAAAATTATCTCACCTTTTGGTTCAGGAGTTACTGGGGTCAAATATCCAGGATTTTCCATGGAGATGTGAAACCCATCAGTGCTTCTATTCTGGTTAGAGTTACCCTGCCTTGTCTTGCACAGCCCAGTGTAGAAGAACATACTAACAGTTAAGTTTGTAAAATGTAGCTGTAACTGGAATATGTCATAGGGGAACGGTAAATTTCCTGATAGTCTGTATTCTCAGCCTAGATTAATGGCTAACTAAATTTACTGCTCGCCCTCCTCTTAACCACAATTTCAGTCTGAAGACAAGAGCATTTTCTGAAGCACTGCATACTTGTCACTTTTGAAGGTAGAAGTGATATAGTAGGCTCTTGGTTAACAACATCTTATTAGTGACAGCAATGGTTTGGGGAAGGAGGCTATTCGGCAGGCTTTTCTCTCTAGTTTTTAAGGTATTTTGTATATGCAAAAAAGGGAGCTCTTGATAATTTGAAACAGAAATGTGAAGGACTAGCAGGAGATGAGGAAAAATAGAAGCTAAGCAGAAAAATATTGCCAAAAATAAGTATAACTGAGCTAATTTGTGCTAAGTTTTTCTTGCTGATGTTCCCTGTAAAGTTTTGTTTATCTGCACTAAAAATTGTCTTTTTCAATCTACTTTACTTAATCAAGGATTTCCATTTTCCTTCCCTTTTTTCTGGACCACTTTTTCTTGACTTTCCTGGGAAATTGTAGAGAGTCTGCTGAGGAACAAGTTCTTCAAGTGGCAGGAGAAATTCTCAAATCTGTGCTGCCTACAAAGCTCAGAACAAAACCAAGTAGAACTCTGGAAGTAAAACTGAAATTAGGAACAGCATCTGCTAAAGAAGAAGGGCCTCTTTCTTTGCCTAGGGAAAGGACTCATCAGATCAATGTGTAGTTGGGAAATGAATCCAAGTTTCCTGGGTCTAGTCTTGTGACTGGTCCACTGACTGCGAGTCGTTGCCTTGTCAGTCACTTGAAAGCTTTGGATAAGTCATTAGAATAATCTCCAGATAGGTCACTCTAGGATCAGGCTTCAGTGTTCTTGTCCAAACTGATATTTATTGTTTTATTTTACTCTTGTTAGAATCAATGAAGTGTGAAATTCTGTAGTGTGAAATTAACTTTATTCCTATTCATAAGTAATTGAGGTTTGCATCCCTCATACCTGACAAAGTGGGACCATGAGGAGATTAAACAAATGGAGGGGGGTGGAAGCAGAAAACTAGTGACTGATTCTACTGTTTGGATACAGGCAGATGTAGCATGGGAACCTGGAAACATATGATTAAATAAAGTCTTTTCTCTCTGTTGTTTAATCTGCTGCCATGGCTGTCCTTAATTCACTGCTTTCCAGATATTCAATCCTTGTCTGGTTCAGTGTTTGTTCTGATCTTTCTTCTCCATTTATGCTCTTGAGCTTTTTTAATTGTTTCCACACTTTGCAGTCACCAGCATTCATGCTCTAAAGGGATTTAAATAAAATATTACTCTTTTGGCTGGGTGAAATGATGGGTTTCCCCTGTCCTAATGTTCATTAAGATATGCATAATGTATACTGCTGTGCTGTGGTTCAAAGTCTCAGTGCAGGGACATAGAGCATAAAAGCTCAGGTGCCTGGAATCCTTCGTGTGTCATGTACAAATATCCTAAGTGCAAAGGCTGATTGCTTTAGTGCCTGCACCACTCTGTTTTTGAAAATAATTTGCATTGCTGATTGCAGAGAAAGGGACACTAGAGAAAAAATATTTTGAAGTATGATGCAATAGTTTGAAGTATGATACATGCTTAGTGCAGTTTTTTTGTATGTAAATTCATATTTACTATACATATGTTGTCTCAATTTTTACTTTTGGTCAAGAAAAAGGGCAGGGGCAGGAGGCATATGGGCTCAGGAACTGGATTCAGGAACTCACAAATCAGGAATTAGGGGCAAAAAGGCAGACAATGTGCTCGCTGTGAGTTGACTCTTGAAGAAGAGAGTGTGACCCTTGTGATCCCTCAGGTTTATAGTAAGTATGAAGTATGACGTGTATGGGATGGAATCCTCTGCTGGTCAGTTTGGGGTCACCTCTCCTGTCTGCCACTCCCTGTAGGTGTGACTGCTTTTTTGCCACTTTCCCTTTTGGCTCCAACAGCTCGAGAATGGCCTTTGTTACCACAAGAATAAATATAAGCAATGGCCTTCCTGCATCCTCCGTGCCCTGTGTGATCACTAGATCAGCTAGAGAGAAACGCTGTCTGAAACACATGCTGTTAACCTTCAGAAAATGAATTCACTCAGATAGGACTTAACTGAAGTTAGAAAACTGATTCTACTTTCACTTAAACCAGAACACAGTGACAGTGAATATCTATTACCAATAAGTATGTCCTCGAGCTATAGAAACTTTATCACAGTCTCATCAACGTCGCGTACAATGTCTATATCTTTCTTGTAGTACTCTTATTTTGAAAAAAAGTCCCCAGCAGAAGTTCTTCTCCCTATTACTTCACAGAAATTGAATGGTCCTATATTGTCTTTAAAGGATGATTATTTAGGAAAGGAATTTTTCTTTATTGTATTTTGTTTGGTTGTTTTGTTTTTTTTTTTTTCCCCATCTCCTTCTGCTCTACTTTCCAATAGCTCCAATGTTTAGTTGCTTCGTAGAGAAAACTGTGGTTCAATTGGCAGGATGCTTTGAGCTCAGGCTGAAGGATAATAGGGAGCATAGGATCAAAGACTGGTGTATTTCTGTTTTCATTTGATAGACTTCTGGTAGAAAAACGTACTTTAGATACAGAGTCCAGAATTACTGTCTCAGCTTGAAGAATGAGTGTATATATTTAAATAAAGTGCTTTAAAAAGCCTGAAGTAATGTTTTCAAAGAAAGAAAAATTCATCCCACTTACAGAATTGTCTTTGAATTGGTTTAATATCAGGGTCAATCACAGAGGTTTCTGTAGCTCTTTGGCAAGAGTAAATATTAGTGATGATTTTTAAGTTGTCATTTGTATGACCAGAAGTTCAACATATTTAACAGTATTTCTATGACTTGTTTGCTGCCTTGCTGTGCAGTCACTGAAAAGTTCCCATGTTTAAATGATGCAGAATAGTCTGAAGAACTGCAAGAGGACAGAGCAAGAAGTTGAAATCTCAGGTCTTGTGAATGACAATTAAATATTTTTAAGTACACAGGCTAGAATTCTGAAATGTTTTGTTCCTTCTAGATGTTTCTCACCCGGATAATGTTGTGTGGTTACTTTTCTCTTAACTGGAACACAAGATTTTAAAGCTTCTCTGGTTTGGCATGTCTGCCTCACTTCATAGCCTTGGGTTTTCTAAACTTTTACATCTTGATGATACTTTAAAGAAATATTGTGTGGATTTTGAACCCTTTTCCCCCTCTTTCTGAGTGTTTTACTGCTTAGGAGGTTATTGTTAGAATGGAGGAGGCTGCAGAAAACAAGCGGTTCTTCAGTACATATTGTTGTATTCCTGCTAGTACTTTCCTTTCAAAACTCATACCACTGTGTTTTGGAAGTTGTGGCAGGCAGACTATGTCTCTTCTATTTAGTTTAGTTTCCCAATTCAATGTGTTTAAAAGCTGACACAAGCAATTTATCATTTACTTGCCAAGAGTTGAATACAGCTATCAGAGAACATACATTTTCCCCTAAAAATGGGTTAATATGTGTTTAAATAAGGTGTCTATCTACTTGCCCACTGTATTTATTGTATTAGTGTCAGAAACACAGTGATTAGAATTCCCATCTGGTAGAGTTATTTCATATTGCTCTCGGTTCAGGCAATTTCTGGTTCAACTTAGATCGGTGTTCATCTATCAGTCTTTAGTCTTCAGCTTTTTCAAATAAGAAAAAATCTGTAGTGGGAGACTTACAAACAATTATTCTTTTTTTCTGTGTAATACATGTGATATTTTAAAAAAAGAAAGATGTTTAAAGAAGCCTACTGAGGTGCTTAAGATGCATGGGAATGCTGAATTCTGACATGAGGTCTGAATTATTTAGTCATGCGCTTTCTCTTTCTTGATATCAGTGACACCATTAGTACTTTTTGCATGGTGAAGTAATGCTCAGCTCAAATGCAAGTCCTATTTGGACTCAAACAATTGATTTTTTTTATAACTGAGTTTATAATATCACCATTTTAAAAATTTCTTGCCCCGAGGAAGAACAAAAAACTTCAGCAATTAGTCTGCCTGCAACTGCTCATGCAAGAGATTTTTTGTATTTTCTTTGTCTTTAGACTTCATTGCATGAGTGGATCTTGTATTTGATCTGTTTTCTCTCACCCTTTTTGATAGCTTCCAGTAGCCTTTGTAACACATGTTTAAGCTCACAAGGAGCTTGCAGCAAGGTCTCCTACAATTGTCAGTGGTCCTGATAAGTCTTTACTGCTAGTGATAAAATAATCATTAAAGACTTCAGTAAAGCAAAGATGCTCTTTTAATGTTCGATTATTGGATTTTTTTGTATCATGTCAGCTCTAAAATTGACAAGGACAGTTATTTCTGTAGGGATTTGGCCAGACTTTTCCAATTCCCAGTTTGACAGCAGACTACAAGTTAGTTTTCATTCTGAAGAGAGTTTCTATTTACTGCAAAATCAACAGAACAAGGCAGCAAGGAAGGTAGTAATACTGAAAATTTTATGTGAAATCCAAGATAAGTCTGCTGCAGAACAAGCCAGACAACTACTAATTTATTTCATTTTACAGTTTTTACTCTTGGCCACAGGGTGGAATTTGTGTTGTCTGAGTGGGCTGCCAGCTCTAAGCAATAGATGTGACAAGACTGCAGAGAGAAGCTGTGCTGTCACGAAGCTTTGGGCTTTCTCCCCCACTTCCCCATCTTGGACAATGGAAATCAGTGACGCTGTGGCATTCATTGTTTAAAGCCAAAAGCAAATGCCTCACTAGATGGCTTTTGGCAGTTAGGCAAATGGAGAAGAGTCTGATGAGGTCTGGAATGTACTTAACAGCATTTAAAGGAATGGGTCTGCCCAGACTGAAGGCAACTGACATATTTATGAAGAATAGTCCATAGGCTTTTTCATTGCTTGTTTGGCAGCCTCAGAATGTACTGGAAGAAAAACAGAAGTATGGTCAGGGAAATGACAGACACTGACAATTAGTGATTATCAGTTGACGCTTACATTGTGACTTCCAGTTCCACGTACTGTGCATTAGGAGTGTGGGTGTGTTATCAATGCAAGGCGAGCTCTGAGGTCCACCTTTTACTCCTAATGCAGCTACAGAAGGTCATTTTTGCTTTTTGTGACTAAGTCTCAGCTCCAGCTGAGCTTTTGCTTTCCTACCACCATCCCTACATGCCTGCACGATGTTACGAAATTCTCTCTTTGTACTTCAAGGAAGAAAGTGTAGAAATATGAAGCAAAATGTAAAACCTATAGAATTAATTGAGTAGTCTAGAGACCCGATAGTGGAAAACGTTTATCAATGCTGTAAGAAAGCAAAACCCTATTTCTTCATCAGTTTACTTTTAGTTCTCATTCTGTATTTTCTGTACTTGATCCTGCAAGATTCTGAGCTAATTGCAGGAAAAAAAGCAGTATTTTATGCAAGTAGATAATAAAAGTACAAGAACCTTTTCCTTGTGTTTCACTGTCACGCTTGCCTGGTTTCCTGGATCGTATGCTGTTCTTACAATTTGTGTGAAGAACTTTGAATAAAGTATTTACATGTGATAACTCACCAGATTTTGGTTTCGATACAACTTTCATATGGTGATTTAGATGATGCAGCAAATTGCTTTGGAACTTAAAACTGTTAAAGTTGTATCACCTGGCCAGGTGCAGCTTAGCAAACTACACCACCTCTTTTTTGCCCTGACATTCAGCCTTGCTGGAAAACTTGGCACCACAGCCAAAACACAGCAAAAGACATGTTATTGCTGCCTATGTGCCTTATCTTTTCCACCCTTTTAATACCTCTTAAGCTAAAGTAAGGCAACCTATTCTTTACAATGGTCAGTTACTGCAGGAGGAGAGAGCTGGCAGCTGGCTGGAAAAGGAGCTGAAATATGGATAAACTGTGCTGTGAGCAGTTCTGCAGCAGCCATCAGTCACTTGCTAATCCTGTTTGTTAGTTTTCAGGGGATTTTGCCTTCTCAACATTTGGTCCTGTTTCTTTAGGATACATCCAGTGCCTCTACTTGAAAACCAGACAAAAATGTTGTTTGTGACCTGAAATGAGGTTATTTTTATCTTCAGGAATTTGCAGTTCATCCAGTTGTATGTTATGAATCCAGTTAATTCTAGGCAGGATTGTGGCTTTATTACTTTACAAGCATTTTGAGCTCTTCAAGTGTTCTGCAAACTGTTATAGGAGCTTTATAGTACCTTTTACTTCTTACAAATAAGACTAGCTAACATGCTTTCTGGCACTTGTGACACCTGAAACCATGCTGACCACACAGAAAACTGGTTGAGCAAGTTCTCCGGTGGAGTATGGCAAACAGCTTCCTAACACTGAAGCTCTGTGGCTCCAGCTTTTCTTTTCTTTTTTCTTTTTTTTCATTAAGTTGGGGGAAAATATCTTTCAAAAACTGCTTGACTCACTGACTGATATAACACAAGATCACAGCATGGTTTGGGCAGGTTTATTCTACTATGAGAGGCTTCTGAGCTGGGGCCAGTGTGTTGCATTTTTCAGACGTGAACCAGAGTCAGAAAGAAAAAAAATCTCCAGCTCAGTTTGCATTAGCATCATTAGGGAGGAAGGTCTGATTCGAGTTTGAGAACTTATTTTGAGTTTGAAGGGCAAAAATTTTTAGATATATTTTCTCCTCTGGAATTTGAACTTTTTTATAAATTACAAAAATCATAAATTGGTGAGGAATAATGTAGCGTTTTATTTAAAATGTTTCAAATTTGGATTTCAAATAAACACTCTGTTCTTCAGCTTCTTTTTGGGACTTTTGAAGTGATACTTATGTTATAACAGGCTATATAGTACATATTTATTCAAATATATAATAAGTTAAGTCAGATGAAGGGATAGATGCTTTCTTCAGCTGGTGTCTCATTGCCTATTTTCTTGCAGCTGACAAGGTTACTTTAAGTAATGTTTCTTTAGAATTTTAATCTTCAGCTTCACTTGTACATTAATTACCTGGGTTTGATTCCAGCTATTTTAGTATTGGATGAATTCAATGCTACCCCTCTCAAGGGGATGAGGATTGTTTACTGCTATTCCTGTTTACTGCTATTCCTGTTTACATTTGTTTAATCCTGATAATCAAGCAGATGCACAAAATTCTGCCAAATGGTCTATTTAGTAAGTACTTACCCAGAAACCTCACCCATTCTGCAGTTACTGCAGTAATGCAGTATCAATTTTTGCTCAGCTCTTTTGTACAATTTTCTGTAATATCTTTGTGCTGAGGAATGTGTTATTCATCCCTCCTTGAGGTACATAAGCCCCAAGACTGAAACTCGAGACAGCCTTCCCAGACTACTGGCAAAGCTTTTCTGGTCTGTGACATGAGTAACTTTCCCTTCCAGAGCCAAGACCTCTGCTCAACACCCCTCCACACAGCTCTGACTTTGTGAAGTGGTTCTGACTTGGTGGATCAGGCTCTCTAGTGGTGCAGCACAGCTGTGCCTGGGATGGAGAGGTTCCAGCAAGTATCAGCCTGTCTACCCCACAGCAACTGAATATTCGTAAGACAGTTGCCTTCTGGTATCATTTGTATTGGGGGAACCTAAGGCAGATAAAGGACTTGGGAAGAACAGAATGTTTCACCTTGGTATTTAACTGTTGGGGTTGCACTCAGTGTTCCTCAGTGAAATCGGGATCCGTCCCAGTGCTCTGTTTTTCTTTTGGAGCATTACTCACTTGTGATGTGTCACTTAAATCACGTAACAGAACAGCACAGGTCCCCAGGGTAACATTTGAACTAGGCCTGCTTTCAGTCATCTGGTTTTCTGTTCTCTTAGCTGCCAGACCTTTGCTAAACTTCACGGTTATCAATTTTTCGTCGTGCTGTCTTTTCAAAGTGCATCATTTCTCCAGCCTTCCTAAGGTCTTCACAGAATGCTTTACATATGTGAACATCTGAATGATTAACAGCCCAATTTTGACACATTTCATATATGAGCATTCAACTCTAGTGTTCCTGTAAAATTTCTTACAAAAAATCTTCAATACAATGAATATTGATTCCCCTATCCCTTATTATGTTGCTGATACAGGTAACTGCTTTCAATTCATCTTCACCTTTGGCTTCTTATGATAACTCGTTAAATGCCTTTCCAGGGATTTAGGGATTTTCTATTACTTTGACTCTACAGTTATGTTCCTTTTTACTTTCATGCTGCAGCAGTAGTTTTCAGCTTGTATTCCCACAGCTGTTACCTACCTGTCTGAGGTGTCACGGAGACTGGGCACAGGCTGTCAGATCTCACATAGTAGAAGCAACCAGTATTTCCTATATGTCCAAGGGTCCAGAGGAGAAATGGCTTAAGTTGCTGTGAACATTCACAGCAGTCAGGAGAGAGTGGGAAAGAGGTGTGGAAAGGAGACAGCAAATCTCATCTGGAAGTTTCATTAGCTTTTTATAATGCCATAGGCAGTCAGGTAATCATTTTTCATTAACAGTAACATAAACAGAATTCTGCCTAAGTAGTTTAAGTACTCTGATGCAGGGAGGAGATGAGAACAGACTGTTTCCTGACCAAGTCTGAGATGTTCCTGATTTGCCTCCTCTTCTGTGTCTGCTACAGGTCAAAGAAGTTTAGCAGCTGGTCAATGGAGCTGGTAAAGCACCTTTGTCAGCTTAGTGCCAGAAGACAATATCTTAACATGGGGGGCATCGTCTGCCCAGTGTCCGATCACTCAGTTCCAATCGTTCAGTGCTGTAAGTATAAAATGGGGAGCAGTCCTGGCAGCCTGTAGGATCCAGCCTTATCTCTCCATGCATACTCATTTTTTTATGGTTCAAACCTGTGCATTTCTCTTTTTCTGTACCAGTGACAGATTTTAGGCTGTTGTTCTGCAGTTTATTTTGATATGTTTGTTTGTGTTTGTGCTGTCAGTGGAATTCCAGTGTGTCAGTGTGATCCTAGGTTTAGGAATGTGACAGAAATCTGAAGATATTAACAGAGAAAGAAATATGTTTTATGCATGTGCCTTGGTGGTGTAGAGAAAGGAAAATGCTGATTACTTTTGACAGGGTAGGTTGAACAGCACCACGCTTCTGCATTACGTTTTACATTTGAAATGTTAATTACAGGTTACTCATTTACTGAAAATGTAAAGGGTACGTGCACCATAAATGTAGGTCATACTGCTACACATGAAAACCTCTGCCCTTACAGCTGAAGATACACCAGGCATTCTCTCGAGGGGCAGCAGAGACAGGGCACACTTGACTTGATCTACATAGTTCACCGGATCTCACATCTGTGTTATGATACCAGAGTTCAGGTACTTCATTTCTTACTTTGTTTTGTCACTTCATTGCCGTCCAAAGAGAATACCAGCTAAGTGTGAAATAAGCCGATGTTTGCATGTGCCAATGATTTTTTTGCAATTGCATCTGTTAGATGGTGTGGGTTCTTTTTTAATGGTTATTCAGGAGTCACTCAGCAGCTAAAAGGAAAAACTTATTAAATATTTAATGTCTCTGAACTGCTCTGAGACTGAAATAATCCTGTTTCTGCAGCTTTGGTTTAACATAATGGACTATGAAAGGAGGCCAATGGTTATATGACCATCTGAGAGTAAAAGTCAAACCTAAATCAAGTGTGTCAGCAAACAATGAAAGGCTTTTGATAAAAATCCTACTGACAAAAATATAGCAGAAATATAATCTATTCCAAAGTAAAATATGGAGAATATGACAGTTTAAATGTTCATAAGATAAAATACAGTCTAAAATTAAAGAAATTAATATACAATTCTCTGTATTATTTAACCCTAAGGGAATGTTTCTGTTATCCTTGGTCAGCAGGAGTAGCGCTTTATTTTATGACTATATCTGCTGCAACTGGACAGACCAGTTATTCCTGGCATGGAATGCTGCTCAGTGGGCCTGCAGCCACCTGACTGCTTCCCAACCATGGAGCAGCACATTTCAGAGAAGCACAGGGCTTGCTTAAAGTTTGGGATAACCTCTGATATTTTGGAAGATTATTTGAATCAATAAGTCCCTGAAAATCTTCTGCAAAGTCTTTACTTGTAAGAAAGAAAGAAGATTAAAAAAGAAAAAAACAAACCCCAAAAAGCTAGGCTGGTCATTTGGTTGTACCTGTGAAACTGTCAAAGCAAAGGGAGTTTGGCAGACACGGCTGGGGCAGTGGAAACATCACAACTTGCAATTCAGAGGCAGCGCAGGCTGCTGAACATGTTTAACTTGATGATATAAAAGTAAAGCATCACTAATAGTCTAAGAAGAGGCATTCCAGTCTTGAGGCTCGTGTCTAGATTCCAAGTTAACCCTTGTATGCTTTGAGACGATTTCAGGGAAGGCTGAGATGTATTTATCTGATAGGTGTATCAGGTAGGTTCCTTTTCATCCTTCCATCCTTCTGTCCTTCCCTAACAATAACCACAAAGTTGCATATTTGAACAATCTTTGTATGAATGTGTATCTACTTTTATCCAGCTCTTGATGACAATGGTGAATTTGCCTTTACTGAGTCAATATAATTTAATAAATTGAGGTTTTGCAGACTGGTATTCTATTCATTATTTTTCCACTTAAGGATGTGGAAAATCTGAGGCAATTTCTTTACTCTTCCTGTTAGCCACTGTAATTAAAGGTGCTGAGAAAAAGATGATGAATCATTCTTTTATCAGTCCTGAGCAACAGGAACGCAATGGACTTGCCTGCTCTGAAGCAAAAGCAAGGCAACAAAGAAGAATTTACAATGAAAAAATCAAGCAACAAACCCCATGAGACTGCTCTCTGTCACAGATATTTAAAATAATCCTCACTTAAATCTTGCACTAATGCCTTTGATTTTCTTTTTTTTTTTTAAATTATTTTTAAAAACCAGATGTTCTTTGTTGTAATAGAATCCACTCAGCTGATTCTTCACTCTGTGCTGCTGGTATTGTAACACTAAATAAAGCCCACATCTTTCCTTCATTTGTTCACCATTACTACAGGGTCTAATTTGCCTCAAATTATGGTTAGACTTCAATGAAATTCCATCAGTTTAACATGAGGAATAGGAGCCCGTGGCATGGAAATTTTGATGTCTTATTTTAATTTAGTTTTTGATTGATTCTGCTTGGATAATTCATGCTTTACAAAGACAGAAGATGTTGCAGTTTGGAGGCCCATAATAAAAGTTGTTCTTAGATTTCAGCAGTTTACTTGCATCTTTGGAAGTGACAACAAAGTATGCTCATGAATCATAGCTTAGTTCCCCCAGACAGCAAACAAGAACACTTCAACTGAACAATTATCTGCAGACAATAAAACCTCAATTTCCTTTCAGGCACTGAAATTTCCTTTAGATTAAATAATTCCATGTTTGAGTGATGTTCACAGGTAGGATACACTTATTTAAACTGCCTTGATTGGAGCAGCATCCTGAGGAATTTATCACTTGATGATTTTTAGATTCAATGTGTTCTGGCAATTTAAATCTTGATAAATAGTCTGCTCAGCTAATCCACCAAACTCTCTCACACGGGCTCTAGCATAAGCCTCCAGCTTTAGAGCAATGCTTCATGTTTACAAGCTGCTAATTGTTCTGGGGTGCAGCTGTTTGAGATGCCATTTGCTGCTTGCATTATAGAATCATAGAATAATGAGTTTGGAAGAGACCCACTGGATCATAGAGCCCAACCATTCCTATCAAACACTAAACCATGCCCCTCAGCACCTCGTGCACCCATGCCTTACACACCTCCAGGGAAGGTGAATCAACCACCTCCCTGGGCATCCTGTTCCAGTGCCCAATGACCCTTTCTGTGAAATTTTTTTCCTAATGTCCAGCCTAATGGGAGCACCAGAGATCTGACAGGGACCTTTCATCAAGAAGTCAGACACAAGTGGGCCCAGGGGAGCAGCACAGGGCAACTTGAAGGCAGATTATCAAATCACATATCAATGCACTTCAGATGAGAGCAATCTGGTTTATGTAAATCAAGTCTCAAATTGAAATGCTTTTCATAGTCTCAGCAAAGGACCACAGGATGCTGCTGCAGGTAGGACAACAGCCTGAATAACATGCCTGATCGAATGACTTCATTGTAAATTATGCTCAGGTATGTGTAGATATTCTTTAAATGTTCCTATGTACAGCAGCCAGTATTTAGCAGAAGGGGCCTTACCAATTTGGGGAACAATACAAAACACATATTTTAGTTGTATTTTAGGCATGACAGACCCATATGCCAACACCACCACACTTTTAAAAAACAAGATAAGAGAAGCTATAACCTACCTACATTTTTTTTTTCTGGATGATTATAGGCTCTCTGAGAGTATTTCATGCTTCTACACTGTGTTTATAAATTGTAACATATATAAGCATATAAAGGTAGATCGCAAATGTTTTGTTTAGTTATTGCTCACACAGGACTCCCACAGAGGTCTATGAGAACTGTGTATCTCTTTGTTATGTAGATGATATACCTGTCTAACATTTTTACATTAATTTCTTTATGTCATTTTGCATTTGTTTCATACACCGCACATCATAAGCATACACTGAAAACTAAGAAGTACTTGGCTAAGTTATAATTTTAACTCTTAGAAAATTAAGGACAAACGCAATGAAAATTACACTGGAAATCTGGGCTTTTCAGTGCTGCCTTTTAGTGTCCCTCCTCATACAGTGCTCATCCTTATTCTCCTCCTGGGTTATGCAGTGTTGGAGGCAGGTACCAGTGCGTTCTTACTCTTTGTAAGGCCCTTCAGGAGGGGGAGTAGAAAAGCACTGTATCATCTCATAACATATGGTCTGACTCACATTAAGTTTTCAAAGTAAGCCACTTTCAAGCTTCTATCCCACTAGCACTGCAAGAAGAAGCCCTAGCAAAATGATGGGAGAGTGGGCCCTTCAACTCAGCTGTCCTGTGGTGTTTAGAAATGAGAGATCACTGTTCAAATTGCTCTTTAGTTGATGAGAGAAGCCTGCATATGAATACTCAATATGCTCTCATGCAACACTGAGACCAAAAGATTTCTATCGAAAGTGAGTCAAATTGTTTATGCATATATATATATATCTCAAATAAGTTTGTATATATTTCTCTCTTTCCTGTTAATGCCTGTCTTTACTTAGTTATACCCAAAGCTCCTGTTTGCAAACAGAGCCGTACTTCTTGGGAGTTCAAACTAAGCTACACAATCAGTGAAAAACAATTCCAGTCAGCTTTTGTGTCATAATGAACTTGCTTTGAATTTATAGCAGGAAAATGTGTGTTGCTGCTGTTGCGGGGTGTTTGTAACAATGATTTTTTGAGTTCAGTTCAGCTGAAATAGGTAATAAATTTTTCCAAGTCTGGTAGCACAAATATTTGAAGATAACTCTGTTGTGAAAAGCAAATGGGAGGGGAAACTTGGGGTTTTCTCCATAGGAGCATGTAAGGGGCAGTAACAAGCCCTAGCCATCATCTGCTTCAGAGAGAAGGGAATGTACCAGTTGCTGTTTGAAGGAATTAATTGAAAACTGAATTGACTTCTTGAGACAGATTAAAAGAATTCTTTTCCTGTGTAAAGGTAACTGATCCCATTTTTGTCAGCGTAATAAAATAGACATCCATATATATAGGTAGCTCTCGCTTGCCATGCAATCCTTTTACAAAAGCAGTTCCAGAGTGTGTATATCTGACAATGTTGTATTACACCTCATTGCAGTGTTAGCATGTTGCTGCTTTTTTAAATGACCACATATGGCAGCATCTGCAATGAAGATTACAGGTATAAACAATGTTATTTTTCAGAAACCTCAGAGAAATTGATTTTTGTTGCAAATCACTTTGTTGTCAAAGTTGTCACGATTTCTTCAGTTTCTTTTTTTTTTTTTTTGTTCAACGTGAGCACAGGACAACAGGACAGAGTTGTACAAGAATGCTGAGACCTAACTGATCAACCTCTTTTCCTGATGAAAGCTATTCTTCTCCAGTTGAACAAATGGGGGATGTGCATTTGTGGGTATAATGCAGGCTCCAGCCTTCCTTTTCAACTGTTCTGGTGTCATTCACTAATAAGAATGAGATGAAGCTGAGCAGAGTGGTGCAAACTCTGCATGGTTAGTTTTTCTTCCTTTTTCCTAATCTTGAGTATGCATTTTTTTGGGTTGTAATTGTGAAGTCTAGGGAAGATCAGTTAGTGAAGAAGTAAGGCTCAAATGGAAAGTTAGGAGTTAAAATTTTTCTCCTCTTGTTCTCTTTCTTTTTTATTTTTTTTGGTCTTCTTTTACTCTTTATAAGTACTCTGAACATAAATAAAGGTTGGATATCTAGCAGTGTTGCAAAGACATCATACAGGCAGGGAAGAAATTAATTTCTCTTCAGTGGAGTTAACTGCATAACTCTCACTAAAATTAAGAGCCTGATTCTGTATTTCTGCCAGTTTGTCAGAAATTCCCTGAGCTTGATACTTACCTGGTGTGCTGATTGGAAGGAGATGTAAAAAGAAACTGTGGTCTCTGAAGAAATAATCCTTTTCTTGTGCTTACACATCTTGTGTGTAACTTTAAGTGTTCCTCAGTATTGAAAAAGTGTTTTCTACCTTTGTCTGCAAAGATAAATTACAGTACTTCCCATTTACTTTGAGGGAAATAATCCCTCTGCTTGTGTCTGTCTGTGTGAGAAACTGTTGTCTAGAATATATACAGAGGTGCTGGGATCAGGACTATGACTACGACTGGTGTGTGTGTTTAAAATGAGTAAATTCTACTTGCTATATAATTATAGAACAATCTGAAGTGCATTTAACTTTTAATTTTTATGTCCAATTTTAATATCTGTTAATTGCTAGTAGTCACAGGAGATTATCTATTAAATATATGTGCATAGACAAGAGGCATGTTTCAGTACCCATTAAGCTATGTGCTGTGGCATCATTCTAGGAATGACTTTATAACATTATGAAGTTGCAGTTTCTATACATGGTATAATAGTTTTGTTTGAATTACAAAATGATGATGCAGTGTCTTGTGGAGACCCTAGTGACATGTTAAGCTCTATAACAATTAAACCAAATCCACATTGGCTATGAAGAAGCGCCAACCTGAAGGGGATAACATATCCAGTTCTTGTCTCTTGTAGTGTAGTGGGTTTTTTTTTTTTTTTAGTATTTTTTAGTTCCTTCATTTCTCTAGTATAGTTGAGCTGGGAAAACCTACTATCTCCTCTGTTGGTCATTTAGAGAGAAAGCTCCCAGACCTGAACATTCCACATACTGTTTTGCAGTCCTGTGCTGTTCCTTCTGGGAAGCAGCACAGCCCATGTGCTTGTTCTCCTCCTTTATTTTTAATGAATAATAGAGCTCTCCTTTGCAAAGAAGAAGCATCTGCCTTTGCAAATTCTGTAGAATAATAAGTTACCATATGTAGGTGACTGAGTCACCTTTCAAGGGCAGACAAGGTTCATTTTCCTATAGTAAATAATATGACAAAGTTTACTTGACAAGGACAGATGGGAGGACATGCAAATAAGAATATGCAGTCAATTACATATTGTTTTTGATGAGCATATGGACAATAGAAAAACAGAATAAATCCAAGCCAGATAAATGAGTGGACTACATTAAGAAAAGCATTTATAAGGAGTCCTAGACAGAATTACATCCGTTACTAAAGATGAATTATATTAGTAGCAGCTCAAAAGTGACTAACATTGTTTTGTGTTTAGCAAGAAGAAAGTTATTTGGACAACAATAACATTTTGGGAATGAAGGAAACCTGTATGCCCAGAAGAGCTTTTGTGTATCTGGTTGTGAAATGCACTGTGTGTTTGGTGGCCAGGAGAAGGTCACTCACATACTGAAGTTTCCCGTGTCACGCACTGTGTACATTGCAGCGTGGGTGAGGCTGCCATTTAAGAATTGGTGAGTTCCACTTTTCCTCTGAATTGCTGGCAAACAAACCTACGCTGTCAGTTGTCCCCCAGTGCACACGTGCTGTGTGCACCATTGCTGGTTAGTTTTGAGGTTTACAGAAAATGAAGGAATTGTGAGGAATGCTAATGTATAGTTCTGCAGAATAATCAATGTAGTAATTTTCTGAGGTGAAAAGATATCTTCTCTTACAATTTTTGTATATACGTATTAGTTTTAATGTTAAATCCTATTGAAAGGATTTGAGGACAGTGAAAACATATTAATATTTCTTGATATTTCTGACTTAACTTTCCATTGGTTAACATTTCTCCTCATAAATAATTTTGGATTTCAACCCAGCAGCTGAGGGAGAAGTAAAATATGTATGTGAAAAAGGAAATTCATGCTAATAGGCCATTATAAGAGGTAAAACCCACCTATTTCTTGTTATATCAGGCATATTTTATCTCAGAACTTACTTCTGGTTGTATTACGAACAGTTTAACATAAATTGCAGCCTTGCTGAAGCAAATATTTCATTAATATCAGTCTGACAGCTAAGTAGTCTGCTAGGATTTTCCTTTTTGTGTCTTATTGAGTACTAAGAGGTATGGTGGTCACTTGCCAAAAAAGTAAGCTTTATGGTAGCCATGATCTGCTTTTTACCAGATAAAATTGCCTTGTTATCCACAGCAGGAGGTGCTGGATGTTTCTGTTCTCTCCCTGTTCCTAAATGTACCAGTTGTTGCAAATACAAATGCATTTTTTGCAATCACAAACTGAAATTTAGAGTTTATGCAATATATTTAGCTGTAGGAAGATTTTGTTTAAAATAATCTACTTACTATAGAAAAGGGTTTTTTTGTCTCCATTAAACTTCTGGTTTATTTCATTAATGTATTGTTAATTGTTGTGTGATTTAGTTCAGTTCCACATGAGTGGCATTTGTAAAGCCGAATTTTTTTTTGTGTGTTTGTCTTTTATTTGGAAAGAATCTTTTTGAAGCGATTGGAAAGGGAGAGAAATATGGAATACTTGCAGCGTAGCTGTGCCTCCTAAATAGCTTTTGAAATGAACTATTTAAATAAAAATAAAGAAGAAACAAGGGATTGTGTGCACAAGCAAATGGAGAAATCGGCACTTGATTTCATAAACAAAGTTCACTCAGAAAGGACTTAGCTTTGAAGTACATCTAGAATGTTTACATTTGAGGGAGGAGTAAGAGCTTAAATTAAAGCTCAGCCAGATTTCTTTGAAAATTCTGTAGTTTTAGGGTTTTGTCCAACCTTAGGTTTAAGTCCACTTCTTTGTGAAGTACTACCTGGTAACCTAACTGGAACTGAGAGCTGACTGCAGATATTGAGCGGTAACTGCTTCCAAACTACTTAATCTTATCCAGAAAGACAAATAATGCCCCCAACCCTTCACCCCAAGCACACATGAAGTCCTGGATGACAAAGCAGAATTGTGAGAACCAGAACATAGAAATGTCATTCCTAAAATTTCTTAGTGCTGCAACTACAGCACCTGAAAACTCTCTAGGTCTTTTGTACCAACACAACAAAATGCTGGTGCAAAAGATACAAGCCAACACTCTGCTGTCCTTTCTGTTTTGAGTCCAATCTAAAGCCTCTGACACATGTTTTTTGGTTAAATTCAAAGCCAATTTTTACACTCTAAACCCAAGAATCTGTAGAAATCTATGTGGATATATAGATGTTTTTATATTTCTACCCTTTCATTTTAGGGGAGATTCAAGATGTGTCCAAAACAAACACACTCGGAGCTAATTTGTTTCACAGTAGTATTTTTCTGCCCTGGGCTGTGATTTGATCAAGTGTAAATAGTATTTAAATAACACAGTGACCAGGCACCACATAAAATGACCTGACTGCTGGAGAACAGATTGCCTTGTTGTTCTGAAACTGTGAGAAATTAATCTGAGTAAATCTGGGATAGACAGCTTAAATAGGGCTGATCTGGAAATGTCAGAATAATCCTCTATGTCTGGATCCCCCTCCATGATTTGGGAAAGTACATTTTCTATAAAGATAGAGAAGATGCTTACATTTAAGCAGGTACCTATGGTGCTCTCTTCAAAGACTTGTTTGTTTTGTGGAAGGGAAGAACCTCAGAGAAGAGATTGTTATAGCCAAATATGGACTCTAAGCACATATTAATGATGCTAAATAAAGATAATTGCATTTAGAGGATCTGATAAGGAATTAATTATTTTCATGAGTTTTGTAGCAGGCATCGGGCCAGGGGGCTGCTCCACAGAGAGGTCTGCTGCTTATTGAGGGCATCAGTGGAGGATCAAGGAGGTAACTAGAAAACTTACTTCCCTGGTCCACGAGACAGACTGTTATCCTCTGACAGTAGACCAAACTGGTAATGATGATTTAGTGAGCACAAAGATCAAAGTTATCAAGAAAGACTTCAGGTCTATTGGAAAATGATGGAGGGCTCTGGGGCACAAATAATATTCTGCTCCATCCCAAGGCTAAATAGAGGACCTGGAAGTCAGGAAGAAGAATTCAATTAATGCCTGGCTCTGAGCCTGGTGTGAGTAAAGGGGCTTCAGCTTCTTTCATCATGGGGTGGCTTATGCACCCCCAGACTTTGTTGCTAAAGATGAGACACATGGGTCTACTAGGGGGGCTAAAGCCCTTGCTAAAAACCTAGCTAGGCTCATAAACTGAGCCTTAAACTAGATGTGAAGGGGGAGGGGACTGAGACCAGACTAGACAGGAGTGAGCCTGGATGTGGGGCACTGGTGATTTGGAGAGGGTATGCTGCAGAGAACCACCAGCACATCACCACACAGAAAGTGGGAGTGAACACATCTGGAGGTGCTAAGGGAGATACAGGCACTCTGGTGCTAGCTACCCCAGTTACCAGGCAACTGGAGATGAACTCTGTTCCCTCTAAAAGGGCTGAAAGCTCGGCAGCTCAGCTGAAGTTCATTTACACCAATGCACACAGCATGGTAATAAGAAGGAAGAACTGGAAGCTGTTGTAGGGCAAGGAGCCTATGATGTTGTTGTCATCACAGAAATGTGGTGGGATGACTCATATAACTGGAGTACAGGTATTGTGGGGTACAAACTCTTAAGGTGGGATAGGAAGGGTAGGAGAGGAGGTGGGGTATTCCTCTTTGTAAGGGAGGACTTGAACAACATTGAGATGGATTGTGGTGATGAGGAGATTGAGTGCCTGTGGGTTAAAATCAGAGGAGCCCATAAGAAGCTAGATTTTGTGCTGGGAGTCTGTTACAGGCCACCCAGCCAAGGAGAAGCAGCTGATGAGCTCTTCTATAAACAGCTGGGGTTAATCTCCAAATCAATGCCACTTGTTCTTGTGGGAGATTTCAATCTTCCTAATACCTGCTGGAAGTACAATAGAGCAGAAAGGAAGCAGTCTAGGAGGTTCCTGGAGTGCGTGGAAGACAACTTCCTTGCTCAGCTGGTGAATGAACCAACAAGGGATGGTGCCCTCCTAGACCTGCTGATTGTGAACAGAGAAGGCCTTGTGCGTGATATGGCAGTAGGAGGATGCCTAGGACTAAGTTACCATGAGATGATAGGGTTTTCTGTTCTAGGCGAAGTGAAGAGGGTGGTTAGCAGGTCAGTAGCATTAAACTTTCAGAGGGCAGGCTTTGAACTCTTTAGAAGGCTGGTTGGCAAATTCTCCTGGGAGACAGTACTAGAGGGCAAGGGAGCCCATGAGGGCTGGGAGCAATTCAAAAAGGAGATCCTAGCAGCTCAGGAGAAAGCCATGCCCATGTTTTGGAAAAAATAAAAAAACAGCAGGGGAGAAAAACAGCTTGGTTGAACAGAGAGATCTTGAGTGATACCAGGAAGAGGAATGTTTATGGGCTCTGGAAAAGCGGACAGGCCTCTCGGGTGGACTACAGGAGGGAAGGGAGATTGTGTAGACTAAAAATCAGAGGGGCTAAGGCTCAACTAGAAATCAGGTTGGCAAAGTCTGTGAAAGATAACAAAAAATCTTTCTATAAATATATAAATAATGAAAGGAGGACTAGGGAGACCATACAGTCCCTAATGGACACAGAAGGAACAACAGTGACAGTGGATGAGGAGAAGGCTGAGGTATTTAATGCTTTTATTGCCTCAGTCTTTAATTGTAAAGAAAGTTGTTCCCTCTGTGTACAAACCCAGGAGCTAGAGGAGCAATACGAGGCTCCCATGGTCCAAGAGGAGGTGGTCAGAGCCTTGCTTGGCCAACTAGACACCCACAAGTCTATGGGGCCAGACGGGATTCACCCTAAGGTGTTGAAGGAGCTGGGGGATGTGCTGGCCAAACCCCTTTCCATGATCTTCCAACAGTCCTGGAAGACTGGGGAGGTTCCGCTGGACTGGAGGCTGATGTAGTGCCCATCTACAAGAAGGGTCACAGGGAGGATTCAGGGAACTACAGGCCAGTCCGTGTGACCTCACTGCCAGGGAAAGTCATGGAACAGGTGATCTTGAGTGCTGTCATGAAGCACATGCAAAAGAACCGGGTGATCAGGCCGAGTCAACATGGGTTCACAAAAGGTAGGTCTTGCCAAACTAACCTGATCGCCTTCTATGACAAAGTGATTCAGCTGCTGGACGAGGGGAAGGCTGTGGATGTGGTCTTCCTGGACTTCAGCAAAACCTTTGACACAGTTTCTCACAGCATTCTGCTACGGAAACTGTCAGCCTCTGGCCTGGACAGACGCCCACTCTCCTGGGTAGAAAACTGGTTGTATGGTTGGACCCAGAGAGTGGTGGTAAATGGTGTTAAGTCCAGCTGGAGACCAGTGACAAGTGGGGTTCCTCAGGGCTCAGTGTTAGGTCCAGCCCTGGTCAATGTTTTCATCAATGACCTGAGTGTACCCTTAGCAAGTTTGCAGATGACACTAAGCTGGGTGGAAGTGTGGATTTGCTGGAGGGTAGGGAGGTTCTGCAAAGGGATCTGAACAGGCTGGACGGCTGGGCTGAGTTCAATCGCATGAGGTTTAACAAGGCCAAATGTTAGGTCCTGCCCTTGGGGCACAACAACCCTATGCAGAGCTACAGACTAGGAGAAGACTGTCTGGAAAGCTACCTGGAGGAGAAGGACCTGAGGGTGCTGGTTGACAGCCAACTGAACATGAGCCAGCAGTGTGCCCAGGTGGACAAGAAGGCCAATGGTATCTTGGCTTATATCAGAAATGGTGTGACCAGCAGGTCCAGGGATGTTATTCTCCCTCTGTACTCAGCACTGGTGAGGCCGCTCCTTGAATCCTGTGTTCAGTTCTGGGCCCCTCAGCACAAGAAGGATGTTGAGGCTCTGGAGCGAATCCAGAGAAGAGTAACGAAGCTGGTGAAGGGTCTGGAGAACAGGCCTTATGAGGAATGGCTGAGAGAGCTGGGCTTGTTTATCCTGGAGAAGAGGAGGCTGAGGGGAGACCTTATTGCTCTCTACAACTACCTGAAGGGAGGTTGTGGAGAGGAGGGAGGTGTCCTCTTCTCCCAAGTGACAGGGGACAGGACAAGAGGGAATGGCCTCAAGCTCTGCCAGGGGAGGTTTACGCTGAACATTAGGAAAATATTTTTCATGGAAAGGGCCATTGGGCACTGGAACAGGCTGCCCAGGGAGGTGGTTGAGTCACCTTCCCTGGAGGTATTTAAGGCAGGGGTAGATGAGGTCCTGAGGGGCATGGTTTAGTGTTAGATAGGAATGGTTGGACTCAATGATCCAATGGGTCTCTTCCAACCTGGTGATTCTATGATTCTATGATTACTTTCTGGCTTTACTTCTCAAGGAGCCTGAGAGGTTTCTGCCCTCTGCTGTCCATGATTTTTTGTTTCTGTCCTACCTTTTTTTAGGTCTCTTTAAGATAAGAGAAGTCTTCTGATCCAGTTTTGGTACAGTTTTCCGAACAGCAACCCTGGTGCTTTTGAGTGGGTGATGAATGAGTGAACAGGCAGAGGAGGAGGCTCAGTACCTCTTGTGCTGTCTGTGCTGCATGAGAAAATGTAACAAGAAGCTGTGCTCTGTCATTGAGCAATATTGGCTGCTGCAGGATGTTTAATGTAGCCTGAGTCTCCAAAGTGCTTGTATTTATTCAGTCTGGAGGATCCTGAATAAAAATGAACCATCCAGAAAATATGAGCGACTTGCCAAGAAACCCAAGACCTGCAGTACCTTCTGAAGATTTACCTACAGGGGAAACAAGTCCTGAGTATCTGATTACTCACCTCAGTATGAAGCATTTTCATTTTGGTACAGGAGTGTTTAAATAAGAAGTCTATTCAGGACAGCAGTTGCCCTTTGCATCTCTCTAAAGTCAGTTCCTTTTGCTAACATGTCCGTAGACTGTTGTTTAAAAGGGAATAGCATTATTTTTCTGCAAGATAACCAAAGACGTTCCATACTCTTTTTCTAAGAATATTTGGGTTCAAAACTGTTTCAGTTGATCTGTAGATCTGCTTGTAGTTGATGAGAGAAGGTATTCTGGAAGTACATTTTTGTGGAACAAATACCTCATACTCTTCCAGGTATGTCTAGACTAGGTTGTAAATAGGATGAGTGAAGCAGAAGATATCTCTGGAGAAGAAAAATGTGACATCTAGTAAAAAGAAACAGGAAAATTGGAGTTGCTTTTCAACATAACAATAAAAAATGGGAAGTGCCACCATGGAGTGATGTCTGAAGAATGGATTTTAATCGTATATGAATAAATAAGTGAGTTTGGGTGGCTTCAGTGCAGAGACGTTGTATGAAGTAGAATCAGACACTTGGCCTGAGTAGGTGTATGTTGGGGTTTGAGTGTTAAATCTCAAAGAATGGGGTTCTTACTTGCAATCAATTTATATTTATCATACAGTTAGGATTATATTTAATAGCAGTTTATAAAGCTTTAACCACATGTTTTAACTACAGAGTTCTAACTCAGAAGGTGACTCTTAGCAGTCAGCGCCAGGTGAGTTGCTTGCATACTGTGCACATCTATCTGGAAATACCTGCTGATGCCATGTCGCTGCATGTTGTTCGGGCATCTGCAATAAAATATGTAATGCTTATCTTACAACTGCATTAACTATTTGTAAACTGGGTGTGAATGTATCTTTGATGGAAGCAAGACTGAACTACTGGTTTCACTGCTCTAACATAAAGAGAGTTAGCATTCGGGTGTTGTAGCAGGTGTTTTAGAAAGGCTTGAAGTGAGAGTAGATACAGGAACAATAGTAAATCCTGTAGGGATAGTATGGGAGCAGAACAGTCCTGAGGATGCGTAGAGTGCTGAAGAGCCAGGAAATGCTGGAATTCTCCTTTGAATGCAGAGACTGATGTTCTGCTGAGGAGCCAGTGTGATGTAAGGCACAAATAAATTTAGCAAATGTAAGAATGTTTATTATCTTCAGATGCAAATGAAACATCATTTATTTAATCAGTTTTTGATGCCTGTAGTGGTGTGTATGCTGTGTTTTATATGGTTCCTGTGTGGCCATAAATAAACTTTATTTAGAACATAGAAGGGAGCTGTTATTAACGCAGTTCCTCACAGCCTACAGCCAGCATCAATTACCTCTGGTATTCTACAAATACTTATTTATGGTTACAATAAAATATTATTGTGGAAGTTCTGCAAGACTACCTAGAATACCAAGTATGGGGACCTCACCTTCCAGAATAAGTCCAGTCTTGTATGTGACTGAAATATGGAGAATCAGTGAGCTGCTGAATAACACTCAAAATGGTAGCCCCTATGAGTTACCGTGTTCTGTCATTTGTCTGTGTTAGGGCACGGTCCCCTCCTGTCATCACTGAAAACTCCCAAGAATACCTCTGTAAGGAGACCGAAGTGTAATCATTTGGGCTGTGGTACTATAGCTTTCTAAGTTTTTTTTAATATTGCTAAGTTTCTTCAGAAAATTGAATATGGACAGTTTCATAAGTAATCTGTGGGGTTTTTCTTCACTTTGCAACTTGCTGTTGAGGTAATTTCAACTTCTAGTTCAGAAAGTATATATATATTTTTTAATATTTTCATATGTGTGTGCCTAAGCTTTGACAGTTTCAAGACCCTAATGAGTTAATTATCCTGCGCTTTAATTAGAGTGTTCTTTTAATACACGACTATCTGTATGAAATCTTGGGGTTTTCCCATCTTATGCTGTTGGTGAGAAGCACTGTAGCCCCCCCCCCCCAACCTCACTATTATATAATTAATTTGCTTCTTCATATTGTAAATATCCAAATAAGAGACCTGAATCCACACTGACAAGCATATGCTCATTGTATAATGGCAAAGAGTAATTTCTTTATTTGTGACAAAGCATAGACATTAGTGATTAGTAGTGTAGGGTAAGAGTTGGGTATTCTTTTCAAGTATAAAGAATATTGACAAATCGATGTGATTTCTAAAAAGCATGTTCTGTATTAGTAATTTTATTGACTGTAGCATATTTACATTCTCATTGTATTACTATGAAGTGTTTTAATTTATAACTTTAGCAGATTAGACTTTCTAGAAGTTTTGGTTATAAGTGAAACTGTGCCATCAATGAGAATACCTTTCTAATACTGCAGATCCTTGAAGGTCTGGTGAATAGCGGAGAATCCTCAGATTCCTATTTGTCAAAAACACATGCAGATTTCGCTACCAGTGAAACTGGAATCCTGCAGAACTCAAAATATGTTTCTCTTCTGTTCTATGCAATATGGGAAAGTAAGAGAGAAACAGTCTAGCAGCAACCCACAGAAAAAAGTGTAAATCATGGATCCTAGATGCCAAATTATAGTCTGATGATAAATGAAAAACCGTTAAATAAGAATGTGAAGTCAGCCAGATTTCACAGGGAGCTCGCATGCTTCTTCCCTTAGCAATCAAGGAAATTACTGTATCATTGATTTTTATTTATTTATTTAAACTATATGAGCAGTAAGAACAAAGTATGATGTTTTCATCACAAATGTGCCTCTCTGAAAAAGGTAGGTCTCCAAGCAGGAAAGAGCCTTTCTCTGTTGCTAGAATATAGACGTCGAGTATGAATAATGCCCATGTGGAAATGGATGTACAGTGCCATGTAAAACACAGCTGACTGGTCACAGTGTGACAACCAAGTGACATTGAACTGTACTACGTGTTCTGCATTTTTTTTTTCCCACGTAGCCTTAGGCAAATACTTTCTTGTTTCTGTTGTTATTGGTTGGACTGCCACAGATTTATCAGGGATATTTATGGGTGAGCTGGAGGTTAAACTGCCTGAGGTATTGTGGGTCAGTATGAAAGACAGGAGTGTTACATAGCAGAAATTAATGTAACTTCAAAACAAAAAAGACAGAATACACAAGCAATCTGCCAAAATACATAGATCATACCATTGGCCATGTTTTCCAGTTAGCAAGAGAAGGCTGCTATTTCTTCACATCTCAAATACTTCAAAACACTGACACTACTGGAAGCCAAAACAAACGGAGAGGTTTACTGTTGCATGAGTGTCTGCGATACCATTTCAGCTCCAGATTTGCAGGGCATTTCACTGTTAAGTGAATTAACAGTTTCTTAAGTAAACAGATAGTCCGTAATTTGCTGCAACCACTTCACTGTCCTGTAGTTAAAACCTTCCAAACCAGGAGCCAGAGAATGTGTCTACGTAGTTATTTTGTTCTGCCCCATTCACCACAAGAGGAAATAACCTTCGTTCTGATCACAGAGCAGCTAATGCAGTCATAAGGCTTCACACAACACAGCTTCCTACTGCTCACCCTTTGAGTAAAAGCATTCTCCAGTTGCTCCTTTTATCCATAACTTCATAAAAGTGACTGGGTCTATAAAGTCCAAGTTCTTTTGTGACCATTTTTAAACTGTGAAAACTCGTGGTCTGGCAAAGCGAAATGATAAGTGAACAGTCAGAAAAGATGAATGTCACAAAAATAGTTGGATACTTAATGTCTCTCATGTTTTTTATTTTTTTAAAAATTTTAATTATAATGTTTGATTTTTATTTAGCATAAAACAAATCAAGGCAGGATTTTTATTCTGCATCAAGTATTGTTCCTGCAATATTCTGTTTATTATGGTCACAAACTTTAAGGAGAGTTCTGTTCCTATTTTGCTACCGTCACATGGAGTGCACTGTCTTGGCAGTGTAAGAGCTCTTCCATTGGCTGAACTTGGGGATTTTAGTAAGTAAAAGGCTTAGATTTTAATTGGTTCATTGTCATTGGTTCATTAAGCTACGTCAGACAGGTAAAAATCAGGACATAATGAAATTTCAGATAGGTCCTCAGGGTATTTTAAAGTTAACGGAAGCACGCATATTCCTTTTGCCTTTGTGGCTTGCATATTTACTTTTGATAGCAAATTTCATTGGAAACTCATTAAATCCTTCATGTGAGTAGAAACATGTATGCTTACAGGTCCTCCCATATGAGAAGAAATTATTTAAACACAAGTGTTAGTCCTTTAGGTTGGAAAAGACTTTAAAGATCATTTAAGTCCAACCACAAATCTAACACTGCCAACTGTACCACTAAACCATGCTCCTAAGTGCCATATCAACATGTTTTTTTTAAATACCTCTAGGGATGGTGACTCAACCACTTCCCTGGCAACTGATTCCAGTGCTTGATAACCCTGTCAGTGAAGTAATATCCAGTTTAACTATCCAGT
The DNA here is from genome assembly GCA_033558105.1 of Coccyzus lansbergi. Lineage (NCBI taxonomy): Eukaryota > Metazoa > Chordata > Aves > Cuculiformes > Coccyzidae > Coccyzus > Coccyzus lansbergi. The sequence continues at coordinate 1,568,117 of JAUMJK010000030.1, read as the reverse complement.
CTTAAACTTCCATGGTGCAACTTGAGGCCATTTCCTCTCATTCTGTTGCTTGCTGCTTGGGAGAAGAGACCAACACTCAAGTGCCACAACCTCCTTTCAGGCAATTGTAGAGAGTGATAAGGTCTCAGCCTCTGTTTCTCCAGGCTAAACAGCCCCAGTTCTCTCAGTCACTTCTCATAAACCCTGTGCTCCAGCTCGTTCCCCTTCTCTGAACACACTCCAGCCCCTCAATGTCCTTGTACTGAGGAGCCCAAAACTGAATGCAGAATTCGAGGTGCAAACTCACTAGAGGGGAAACTGTTTCTCCAACGTGCCCTGTGTCATGCAAAATAGCAAATGGGATAGAAGAAAGTATCCAGAGAAGCACTACAAGAGGAAGGACAAAGGGCAAAGTCTTCCTGTTCAGACTTGTTGCTGATGAAGGCTTTTCCTGGTGTGTGAGATAAGACAGCAGTTGTTAGGAAGTTTTTCCACTGGGCTCTCATTGCTCCCTGTCTTCTGAAATTTTCTGTCTCGGAGTCTGGATTTGTAAGTGTCCATCAGAGAATGTGGCATCCTGGCTGCAGCACCAAGGCCACACTGTGCCTGGAGGGCATCTATGTTCCTGGAGCTCTATAGGTACAGCAGAAATCTTTCTTCTCATAAGGAAGTCAAGGTGCGTGTTGTAGATCTTGTAAACTTCCTTTCTGTCCAGGAATCTCCCAAGCATTAAAAATTACTCCTCCCACTACTACTTTAGTCTGGCTTCCCTTGGATTTTTCAGTTTCTGTTCCTGTGTCTTGTTTTCTTTTTACCATTGGTGTTTGTCCATTTTCCAGTAGCTCAATTCCAAGTCTCAGGCAGCTGCTGTAATTTTTGCCAAGGAGAGGTTCAGTTAGTTGCGCACCAAAGGTCTAATTAGTCTTAAATGTTAGAGTTCACCTGGTTAGTGAAAAAGATTGAAATGATTCCCTCTCCTCTTGCCATTTCAAATAATTCCATTTGGATTTCTGGTTTAAAAGGGAAATTCTGTCATCCTGAATTGAAATGATCTATTGCTCACTGGAGATAATAGCTGTTGAAAACATAGGTAGCATATTCTATATTCTTTACTTACCAGGAGATGTGATTTCTTGGATTGGATCATTCTAGAGAGAGAAGAGGGATAGTTTAACTTGAATTTCATGTCATTTCCAACTTTGGATTTGTGTTACATTCTAAGTAGTTTGACTCCTCTGGTTATTTAAGCATTTAATATTCACAGTTGCTGTGCCCGAAAGAAGATGACAAAAATTGAGATTGTAATTTGTCTGTCAGAATGCATTTCCTTTGCAGAAGCCCTGTAGCAATGGTAAAAATTAGTGACTTGCCTTGGCTGTTTCACCAATTGTGGTCAGTTTAAGACATAAAACCAGAATGAATGCCATAATTCTTATACACATTAATGAAGTCAATTAACTAATATGACTTTTGTCTTTTCAAAGAATTGTCTATGTTAAGAAGTGAGGTGTTTTGTTGTGTCTATTTTTTAATAGCCAGCACAGAGAATCTGAGCTCATTTCTCCCAGGACTTTGAATGTCACTGCAGCAATCAGTGAATGAACTTACATTGTGATAGACATGGATGGAGACCTCTTAGATTGATGGAGTTTTGCTAAAATAATGACAGTGATGTGATTTTTTTTTTCAGTGTAATTTAGCATAATATGAGACTGAGTTTCACATAGAGAAGGATCTGTGAAACATTAAGGCTAACAAAAGATTGGCTAAATTACCAGTATGCACTGATACTTATTGCTGATTGCATAAGCTGTGTAGAAAGAAAGACGAAGACTGAGATACTTGCAGTATTCTTTGAATCATCTTCACAAAGTTACCACCTCAAATCTACTTGCATGTTGCTTTCCATGATTAGTGTTTGGGTAGGGACACCCCACCCCCAAACATTTTATATTCTACACTGGTCATTGCTTAACAGTGTTTTCATTCCCCTTTTGTATCCTGCCAAACAAGCTTTAAATATTGCCGTGTTTTTTGAGTTTATACTTGGAATTCTTGTTAATTTTGATTTATATATTTGCTTGCTTTAAAAAAATTGGTTCAACTGAGGTTTTGAGCAATTAGTGTCTATAGGATTCATATGATGAGCATAATGTAATTTAATCTTAGTAAATACTCTTTTTGGGGCAGAATTTGCTATAATTACACTGTAGCCCTATATCAAATCAAGATTTGGGAACATAAATGAAGTTCTGTAATATACCAAAAGGCTGAGTAAAAATAGTCTGCTAAATTGTTTTCATCAGCTGTAAAGGGCTCAAACCAGGTAGTAAGGATAATTAAGCACTTAAAAAGGCAGTTGCAGACAGGTCCAGGGGGAATTGTGTTTGCTGGTGCCTTCCCTGTCTTGGAAGGTCTCTGAAGGTTTCTGTTCAGCCCTGTAATTTAGAAAGGAGTCTCTTAAAAACCTTGGTTGTTTTGTACTGACCTGCTTTGATTTTCCTTCTTTTCTGAAGTACTGTGAGATGCTGTGTACTACTGTCCTTGCGATGCCTATTAATACCTATTTTAATGGATGTACTATTCCATTTCTTTTTCATGTCAGTGCAAAGGTTTTCATCCTCTAAGAAAAATAATCACTGTCATTTTTTTAAAGTTTTTTATTCAGGAATAAAGAAAACCTTAGTAAATGGAATATCTTCTGATGTAATTATTCAGCAACGCAGTTTAAGTCTCTAACTCTTCCATTTTCTGTGTCTTTTCCCAGTCTGATTAACGTACACAATGAAAGTATTTGTCAGCGTGGTTGAAAGAACAAAGTGCAGCTGCATGCTAGCAAGTCTAATGAAAGACATCTCACTGTCTGTGGAGGTTGGATTGAATCTTCCTTTCTGCCTTGTTATTACTGAGAGAATCTTCTCTGACCAATTATGACAGTTGAAAATGGAGCAGCAGGTAGTCTGAGGGGAGAAAAACCTTAAGTCACTAGAAACTCCAATTATTTTATATTACTGCAGAGAACTACAAGGTTACTGGAGTAAACAGGACAATAAATTTTCACCATGTTATGCCCTAACTTACGGTTGTAGGGAACATTCACTAGGTGGGAATGTGTGACTATCTGGCTGATGCTGGCAATGCATTAATTAATGCAATCAAGCATCAGTAATGACACTTGAGGGCAACATGTAAATCTTATATTTGAATTATGCTTAAAATCTGATTAGGGACAACTCCAAGGGACTTCAGAATAAATGAGTCCTCTTTCACCAGGAGCTTTCTTTTTCTGTGGATATGTACAAAGGCTTTTTTAAAGTCGCTCTGATGTGTGTGACTACATCTTTCTCTGTGGAATCATGCTTTGTGTTATAGACAAGTTATAAACCTCTTTGTCAGTTACCTCCAGGAGTTAGCAACAGGTATACTTGCAAGAATAAAAGGGATAGGCTTTTGTTTAGAAGACCTGACTTCAGTCTTGTAGCTAGGAACTGTGTCTGTGACATCGTTCTCCATGAACAGTTAGATGGCATCAGCCATTGTGATAATCAAGATCCTTTCATTTCAAAGCGGTTAAACCACCTTATCACGTATACACTAAGAAGAGAAATGATGAACAGCCAGTCTGGCATTTTGTGCTTTGTTTTTGTGGGGTTTTTTTCTTTCCTGTTTTCCTTTCAATTTGGAAATCTTTGGCCACATGTCATGAATGAGTTTAAGATTCTACTGACTATGTCAATTTGTTGTGAATCTGTACTGAGATAAAACTGTCAATTTGCCACAAAGATTAATAAAAAGAGATGATTCAAGGTATATTTAAAGCACCTCTGCTAAGGTGTTTATCTTTGGTGCCTGAGATCAAGCTCTTTATCCTGCGTAAGCAGACGTGCAATAGCAGTCAATAAAATCATTAGCAATATGCAAAGGATGGATGGAGATCAGTTATTGCTGTCTTTTCCAGCAATAGTAACAGAAGGTTTCAGATGAAACCAGGACAAGTGAGGTTCAAAACAATCAAGGCTTAAGAGGCAGCAAGTCTCTGATGTCCTTGATAAAGAACACTGTGGGTGTCAGAAGTTCAAACTGGCCCTAGGGCACATTAGACATTTTCATTTGAAGAGTTTGCATCAAACAATGTTTTATTAGAAAAATGAAATTATGTTCTATCTTAAAAGAAAACCCTAAGTGTTTCTGGCTATTTTTACCAGTCAGGATGAAAGGAAAAAAAATGACTTGGTGTTTTAGGAATTCCCACTTTGGGAATTCTCAGAAAGATGCAAGATGTAAGGAGCTTTGCAAGCAGGCTGCATTTCGAAGGTTGATTCAATTTTGGAAGACAGTGCCTGTAAACTGATGACAAATGGGGCTTTAAGAATTTAAATGCAGAACAATAACTATTAGGGATAATGGTATGTGTAGTTTTTGGTAGTGCTCCACCCAGCATCTGGGTCAAATGGCACAGACAAGCAGCTTCAGTAGATTTTAATAGAAATACCTTTACGGATAAGGATCTTCTTTTCTGCAACACCTATTTTATTCTCCAACCTGCTTGAGTATTTTTTGCATGTAAGCATCAGATCAACTCAAATGTGGAAAGCAAGACCTGACTCATTTCTTTCCTCCTCATTTTTGGTGTGGGAAGATATTTTAGGTCAGTTAGGCTTATAAAACTAACCTATTACTCTAGCTTTTTTAAACCTTCCAAAAATCCTTCATAAAGCAAGTAAATGTAGTTTTGCATGCAATATGTAGTGGATAAGAGCTATTTCGCTCTTCATTTGTTTTCTCCTGTTTTTAGTTGGTGCATGTTATGTCGGATGATTCAGGCTTGTGTGGTTTCTCTTTATACAAAGCCATGATTATCCTCTTAACGTTAAAATGTTCTAAAAAGAAATATAGTATCAAATAATTTCACAGATGAAAAGCCATCAAAGAATTTCTAAGTTCTGCATATTTCTCATTTGTAGAGTTATTGGGTCAGCGGAATGCTAAGTTCTCAAAAAGAAAAACCCCAGAAATAGGAATGTGACAATCATTGGATATTCAGCTATTCATACAAAAGGAGTGCTTTTCAAAGTACCTGAGCTTTATATTCAAGGACAATCTGTTCCATTAGTACATTGTTCCCATACTTTTGTTTATTGTACTTCCACTTGACTTTCTGGGGGAAAAGAAGGAAGAGAGGAAAAAAGACTCATGGACTTTATTTTAAAGGAAAAACATAGTAGTTTGTGGTATTTCCACTGCTTTATTATCTGATAACAAACATCCAAATAGAAATGGATTTCTCATAAACCTCAGCATCTCTGTTCCTCAAAGTTTAGGAAAAGAGCATCCCTATCAGTGCTGATCTTAGGTGTATTTGTAAGACTCATATACACACAAACTTTTGTGGGCATTAGTAAGCTGCCCTCACTAGGTGACAATATCAGCTGCTTGCAACAGTCAATAGTAGTCATAAACAAAGTGTTTATTATAATAACTAACTTTGTTGAATCCTGGCAGGACTACTAAAGAGTTTCTCCAGATTTTTTTAAAATCAAAATGTGACTTTTTATTAAAGTTTTGTTCTGAGCCCACCAGAGAGTAACTCTGATTTCCTTCAGAAAAACAGAAATTTGTACATTCCCTAATCATGATTCACTACCTTTTTTCATAAAACAGAGTAGAACTTGAGCATGATAACACTGTGACTCAAAATCACTGATGCTTTCTACTTGGAACATACATTTTAAGTGAAAAATGTTAACCAGATCCACATCCATATGAAGCAGATGTGACAAAACAATGTATTACAGTGGTCAAAAGCCATCCTTGTTGAAACACACGTTATTGGAAAGAAACTACAGCTGATGAAGGGTGCTATTGGAAATACGTCAATAGCCAGAGGGTAAAACAATTAAAAAAATAATTTTCTAATATAAATGGGATCAAAAGAAACCTTTATTGGTTCAACATAGATGGTGAAATCTTGAATACTGATGCAAAAGAGGCAAGAAATGTCAACAAGAGTTTCTATCCTATATTTGGAACAAAGCAAGAACATATATGCAAAAGGCAGATCCTGAAGGAACAGCATATTCACCATTTAGGGCAAAACCAAAAGATATATAGAATGCAGGATTTTTCTTAAATCATGAATTTAGAAAATTTGTATCAGAGTCTTTAAAGACTCTAGATGAACAACTGTTATTTTTTCATAGATCTGAAAAAAACAGGCAAAAATTCTTGTTTCTGAAAAGTGGGAAACTAAGCTGATTGGCTAAAGATCAAGTAGAGGCATAATAAGTGTAATGTTTAAGCAGAAACAATTAAACACACAATTTAGGGTTCAGAAATTTAGATACACCCATCAACTGGACTTCCCGAGAAGTAGTTTGTTAGTAAACAAATCTGTTATCCATTTCATAGAAATAGACATTTGATTGATAAAACAGGCATATTGAGTAAATTTTGTTTAACAGAATCTAAACGGCATGAACTGCTAATGTGAGCCACGCGGGTCATTGCTTGGTATAGATTTAACAAGGGAGGGTGTTGGTTTGACTTGCTGACCATTTTTAAAATGTAGTTGTCAATAGAGACTTATTAATGAGCAAGATTTTTATTAACAAATACCCTCAGGAATTTCTTCCATTAACATGTTTGACATTTTTATCAATCCTCTAAATACTGACATCTTTGTGAATAAGGTTTGCTGGTGAAACAAAGACTGATGATTCAGAGGATAATGAGGGCAAGTTACCGGTATTAAATCGTCTGAACCACAGTTTTATGAGAATACAGAAAAATGCATTATAAAACCAAGCCAAACCTTAAAAAAAATGCAAACAGGATCACATAGGGAATGCAGGTTAATATTGCAGAGTGAAAGACTTCTGTGAAGTTGAACTAAGATGTAATGAAGGTTCCAGCACAAACATGAGATGTTTGTGGAGTTTAGTGGGTTGAAAGGTTAATACAGTCCTCTGATATCCAAAACGAAAGGCTTAGTGAAGTGCTCTTTCCTCTTATTAAAAACACTACAGATCTGTAATTTTAATTCTTATTTTACCATAATCCCTCCAAGGATTTTAGATAGCAGAGAAGGATGTCACAGGAGTGAAACAGACTTTTGATGTCAAGTTCTGCCTTAGAACCAACAAACAGGAGAGATTGGGTAGTGTTGTGGTTTTCTGACCAGGCTTGTATGCTGACAGTTCAAACCCGCAAGCACAGTACATTTTCCACTTGAAACAAAGAAAGATGAATAAGGAGATATAAGCTTAGACCTCTTTGTTTTTTCCTTCACTATGAATTGTAAGATTATTGCAATAAAATTTAATGGAGGAAAATTACAGTACCAGTAATCACCAGTGTTTCTGAGTGATGTACAGATTATGTCAGTAGTATTTGGTCTGGAACAGTGTGAGGAGGAAAGATTCCTCTTGCTGATGCTGGAGTACTTGTAAAGGAAGCTGCAGATCTGCCCTTTTCTAGACACCAACCCTTTGACACTGGTAATAAGAGTTTCCTTGGATTGAGTTGTGTTATGCTACTCTTCACAGAAGAGCAAACTGAGTTCATGTGTATTGCACACTGCAATGTAACAGAGAGAACTGAGACAGATGCGAACATAGCAGAGACTGTTCAAGTACAGCAGCAGTATAGGTTTGAGGTAGGTTACATGTTAGCCTAAAGTTTCAAAGTAGTCTGTCTAAAGTCCGTAGAACAGTTTTACACATATTGGTTATTCTGACTGAAACATGGAAGTATGGCTACCACTTCAAGCAAGGAGTCTAATTGCGATACATTTTTAGGATATGACTGGTGGCAAGAGGAGAAAGGTAATTTCTTATCACTGTTGTGTACTTTTTTTAAGGCCCAGACACTGGTGAGAGCAGAACTGACAGCTTAAGTTGTCATGTGCTGTATGAGCTGGCAGAGTGGAGTGTGCTGTGACCACACGCCCCTCTGCGCAGGCGAGGGATATAGGATGAATTAGGTTTTTCACTTTACATTGCTGATCCACCTGCTGATGCTTTTACAGTGTGAGTTATTCAAATTCAAAAACATTTCTGAGCAGCTGTCAGAAGAGCTCCTGAGCTGAGTCCCTGTCTGTCACTGGTAAAACCTGACAAGAACAGTTACTCTCAGATAATACAAATTGCTTTTGTTATTTGGAAATTCCTTAACTTTTAAATATATTTTACCTTTCTATGGGCCAGAAATGATACAAGTGCTTTAATTTAAATGTGTTCATAAAGTTATCATGCCTTTTATGTTGAGAATGACAAAAGCAAATAGTGGGAATACAATGCTTGAGAGCTGCCTGGTTATACTTAATGTGACATACTGGGCTTATCCTCTCTCTGACAACAGCTAGATTAATTAGCGTAATGGTGCTGTATTGAAGGAGCTGTGAATTATTTGGGTTGTGGAAAGTAAATGCTATTTGTATGCTGGGATTAGGAGGACTGTACCAGAATGACTAGTAGGAAACTAGGCCATGAGGTTTTGGGCTTGACTCCTTTGACAAATTTTGCAGTTTAGTCTGTTTTGCTCTCCACACGTACTGTCATCCTGTTCCTTTATTAAGCAGAGTTAAAGGTCTGATACAGCCTTGGTCTTTGTGTGTCTCACTAAATATTTTGAAGTAGTACCCTGTGGAGATGGAATTTTCCAAGTGTAAATGGGACCTCCAAAGAAACTAAAAATGACTGGGGACATGCCTGGGGCTCCCAGGCCTTGTTTTTAAATGAAAAATATAGAATGAGACTCCCAGATATCCTTTTCTTTCATGTTCCATGCTTAGGGCCGTAGCTACTAAAAAGCCTGCTGCACTGAGACTTGAGATAAGCTAAAAGAATATTAAATAAGCCAGTATGCAGAGATCACTGGGAGTAGGTAGGAGTTTGAAAGCTCTGGTTTATAAAAGTAACTAGGAAATTGTGCTGGTAGCTAAAAGATCAAACATTCGATTTATCAAAGGTTACGTTTGAAGTTTTGGGAAACAAAATAAAGAAATTTCTTGCTCTATTTCACTGTCTTCTGTGAAATATTTTCCTTGGCCATTGCACTTTCCTTAATAAAAGCTGATGTTTTGTGGGAGTAAGTTTCAGCAGTGCTGTATCATACAAGATGATTCTACAGTAAATGTACTGCAACCAGTGTGTTAAATTGATTTCTTGTCCCTGCTTGAAGCTGATTAAACGTAAATTTCAGATTCTTGATCTAGTAGTTGTTGGCTTTGTGCCCTGACTTAGGTTAGTGTGTTTCTCCTAAAAAAAGGAGTCTGTCTTAGTGTCCTGTATTCGTGTTGAGAAAAATATTTTTTTTGCTGGAACAAGGCAGGAACTTTATTGCATCATAGATTTTTTCATTTGCTTTATGACACCTAACTTTGTGTCTCAAGCCTGCTTTAACAGTGTGCTGCTGCTCTAGAATGTAGGCTTGCAGGCAAGAGGTGTAGCAGGATTAATGAAAATGAATTATATATTCTTCCTCATGTTGGCTTTTGTGAGAGAATAGCACTTCCCCATTTTGGGGGAGTATTTGAAACATAAGTCTATAGAGGACAAGACCTTTATGTGGTTTCTTGTGAAAATTACATTAATTTGAGAAAGAATAGAATATTTTCTCTGGAGTAGGACCAAACCCACTGAAAAAGAGGGCTATTTCTACTCAGCAAAATGCCAGACATTTCCTTGTTTATTTATAGGTCAAGTCTGAATGAGACGTGGAAGTCAGGGAACTTTCCTACAGCTAGAGCCCTCATTTGACGAGCAAGCTCTGCTTGCCTGTCTGCATTGTGAACAGTCTGATTTCAGTAGGATTATCTATAATACACGAGTTTAAATCATGAGCGAACTCTGCAGGATTTGGACCCTCAGAGGCAACTGGCAAGTTTAAAATGCATTATTGCAAAATGCACTGAGTTCTCCATGTTATGCTAAGTGACCTTTATTACACGAAACTAATCTCCTAGTTATAACTAATCTCTTAAAGCCTGATTCTTTTCATCCTTGTTTCAGTAACTGCAAAGTAATTGCCTGAATCAAGTTAGGGTGTTTGGCTTTCTTTATTCTTTCATCCTTAATACAGAGTTTACAGAATAGAGAGGTAGGTCCAGTGTAGGGATTAGATTACTCCTCCCGGGACCTGTGGAGTTACAGTTGTTTACAGTGACTAAGAATCTGTGTAATAAACTTCACTGAAAACCTTGCTGTAATCTGGCAGTATAATTAGAGTGAAAGAGTTATTTTCAAGTGTTGTTACTACCTGAAAATGAATACTCACCAGGGCATCATTAGCTTAATAGCAAAGTCACTTCCTGAGGATGCCAAAAATCTGAACGCTCTGCGTCAATTGCATTGCTCAATAGGACAGTTTATATATTGGTTGTCTCCGGTGTGACTTCTGTAATAAAACTGGCCTATTAACTACAACAATACGCACATATTTACTGAATCAAAATAAGGAACGGTTGTCTCTGGCAACATATAACTGTACGTCTAGCAAGATAAACAGTCATGCCTTTTTACTGAGAGAGCAGCTTTTCAATGTGCAGTGAGAGACAGCAAACTCATTTATATTTGTAGTTAGAAAGAAACATATACTGAATAAGCTAGAGAAAGGTGCATGTGTATCTTTTAATACAGTTCATCAGCATTACATTAAGGATCAGGCCCAAAGCCTTATGGGAAGAGGCTGCCTGACTTCCGCAGGGCCTTGATTGATCCTGTTATCCTTAAGGTTTGCAGGCTTTCGCAGAGAAAGGAACCATCATGTGTATAATAGACATATGCAAAATCACAGTGCCAGCTACGTTGTCCCCATGAAGCAGTCACACTTGTAGGATCAAAGGAATGCAAACAAAAAAATTAGGCTTTAGATAACTGCTTACATCCTGGCAAGGACTGCAGGATTGTTTGTGGTGTACAAACAAAGCCCACAGCAAAGATGAGGAACACAGATGTTACTGGGTGTCATGAGAGGCACTGTGGCTCAGATGGGTGAAACACCCTTCTGCAGCCTAATCTGCTGCCAGGCTTTGTGTGACAGCAATGAGGAGAGCAAGGGAAGGCAGCAGCTCCTTTCCACATCCTGTGCTTGCAGAAGTTGCGAGCATCCCCTTTGCCTTGGCAGGTACAGTCACAGTCTGCCAGGTGCTGATGGGTGTTGCTTGCCCTGGTTGGCAGCAGAGCTGTTGTCTGCTGCATCCAGCCTGCTTGCTGCCAAGGTAAGGACAAGTGTAGTCCCTGAACTTTGTTCTCACACACCTCCTCTAAAAGGGTAGAGGGAGGTGTTCAAAGTCCTCTCCAAGGCATTCTTTCCTGCTGCAGGCTTGCCTAGTATGGCTCCACACCACTTATTGGCAAGAAACTGGGTATTACTAATATCTATGGAGTTCTAGCCACTTTCTTCCTAAATATCCCAGTGAGACTTCATTACTTGTTGGTAATGGTAAGAAGGTGTTTTCTTGTGATAGGCTGTATCACTGCTTGCCATGAGACAGAGAGAATCACCATCGACTTTTGTGTAGCTGTGGTTATCAGATCTGCGTAGAACGTGTGGGGCTTTTGCAGCTCAGAGTGAAAAGGAGCCCTGCATGTTCTCCTCCTATCCCCTCATCTCCCTGGGGATGGTGTGCAGTCATGCCCTTACCCCAGCACAGTGGTCTTCATGGACAGGGTATGGAGACATCTTGATGGCAAAGCAGTGGACAGGAAGGATGTTATAACAGCAAGGTTTGTGGCTTTCTGTAGATATGACAGTTGTTGAACATATCTCATTTTACACATACAAAATACTTTATCTCTGCACTTAAAATAGTAGCTCAAACATTAAGACCTCTGTTTGACATCTGTTGTGCATATGAATGCAAACATTGGTCTTTAAAGGCAATTTTTACCAAAGAGCTCATCATTTCAGAGTTCCCTCCTAATGTATCTTTGGGGTGATACATCCACTGCCATCATCAGCACATGGTGTTTCAAAGCAAATAATGATGAGTTGCTCGGGTGAAGCTTACGATGTGCTTTGTTAAAAGCCAGCTTTTATCTGAGACACATCAGAGACAATATACACTGAATAAATATAAGTGTGCACCTGAAAGTTATCTGGCCAAATTAATGCTACCAGCTTCTAGGAAGCTGTATCAGGATATTTTGGTTTATCTCATGTTTCTCCATGCTGAGCTTTAATACCATTTTGTCCCAGTTATATATTTGTGCTTTTGCAATGTTTATTACTTGACCACTGAGGGCTAATCTGGTGTATACTGTATAAAAGTGAAAATATTTTCACATTATCCTTTTTATATCCTAATTTGAATTCTAAAATAGCTGTTGAGCTGGTTAAATGATGGTTTATTAGTCCTTCTGTATTTGTTAAGTACAAGTTGGAACTTTCTATTTAAAAGTTACCCTAATCTCCTAAAGCAAATGTTTGTAATCACAGATTAATTCTACCAACAACCACAAAGAGGCAAATACCTAAGACATGTAATGCTTTCTTTAAAGCACAAAAAAGCTATGCTACTGAGATGAGTGATAGGAACAGAATTATTTTATAAAACAAAATGATCAAAGAGAAACTTCTGGTAAAGTATTAACTGATAGAAAGTTGGGCTGACCTGGAAAAAATCTGCCTTTTTATGAAGTCTGTAGAAAACCAGTTTTAAATGTGAATAATCAAATACTGCCACCCTTACAAGCTGAAGCTGGGTGGGGAGGTGGGGGTGGGGGGGAAGATAATATATCAGGATGTCATATGCCAGAGTGGTGAGAAGATGAAATGTTTTCCTCATTGTTGGATTATGAAAGTGAAACTTGGTAGTTATTTGACTGACCGGATCATAGGATGTTATCATTAAGTATAATGATTGCAAAAATCCTACTACCCATTTTCCACATTTTTCTTGTTGGGAGGATAAGTGCTAAAAGCCTTGTAAAAGAATTAAATGATTTCTCTCTCAGGAAAATTCCCTGGTTTTATCACATCCGGTGGATACAGAAATGGTTACGAATAGAAGAGAAACTTGGAAACACTTATTTCCTCGGCTCAGAAATCCTTAGGAACCTTGTGTTACATATTTATTTGGAAGAATTGGAATACTTTCAAAGGCAGAGACCTCTGACATTATTAATACTGCTAATTAAATCTTCCTGTCAGAAAGGATCTCAAACCTAATTTAGAAGGGCCTCTAGGATTTGCCAGCACTGTGCCCGCTGTGTAGCCATGCCAGGATGGGCACTCATTAGTGGCTTTGTATCTTGTACTCATTTAGCAAGGACTGCAGGACCCAACAGCAGGTGGAGGCTTTGTTTTCCTTCTTTCTACCTAGCCTGAACTCTATAAACTAAGAAGAGATATTTTGTTATCAAATATTTTATAAGTACAACCTTTTTAATGACTTTCTGATACGTTAATGAGAAAATGGACAGTGAGACTGATTTCCTAAGTTTTAATAAGACTTCCTAGGCATTTGTATGCTTCTATAAAATAGTCATCATTTCAGCACTTGTTGCTGGCGCTACTTCCCTCTGCTGACACTGAAGGCAGTAATTTTTATGAGGATGTATAATAAATGGGCTAATGTGAGCTGAGAGACAGCCTGGTTTAGAGCCTCTGAGTGGCCCTTGAAAAGATCTGTAAAGCTGCAGAGACCTCGCAAACCTTTAGTCCTTGGGCACCTGCTCAAGAGCCGTGAAGAGCTGAGACCATCTGTATCAGTGCAGCAAAAAGCTTTTTGTGCCTCTCCTACTCGTCTCTTATTGTTACAGCTACAGGTAATTGGTTGCATGTGAGGAGTCTCCCATGTAACCTCAGTATTTGCTGTTACCTCTTTTTTCTCTGGCACAGTGACTCTTTCCACAAACACCCACAGACTGATATTAATTTTCAAAGTCACAAGGATCTGATAAACCCAAATTGCCAGGTTTGCAGTTTCCTGTTTTGGAACAGCCTCCAGACTGCTTTTTCTGTTGTTAACTGTACCATGTGGAAGAGCCTGCTGCTTGACATGACCATCATACTGTAACATTACAATATATTCAATTAAATCTTTAAGTTTACTGCTTGTGTTGCCTTTAATTTTAGTAATTTTATTTTTTTTAAGAGTGATAACAAAAATAATGCTTTTTTTGTTACAAAGGTAAAAACCAACAGTTATATCGTGGGAAAAGAGGTTTTGGACTTATGCTTAACAAGAACAATTAAAGACTCTTGACCTTCTAGTCAGGAAATACAGAAAGAATAAAAGTAAAGGTTTTCTGTGCAGTGGGTGTTTATGCGCCTAACAGTATTCAGCCTCATAAGCTGTAACAGAAACTTCTTTGGGTAGATCTTTCATCTCCATAAACAGCTTACTGCAACCATCACAGTTAATTTGATTAGTGGTGCTCAGACAGAAACTCAGTGAAACAGCAGCTTAAGAGCACTTTGGCAAACAGCAACTATATTGGGAATTCTAATCTTTGTTGGAGCCGCACAGGAGGACAGCTACTTCTCACACATTTCTGAATGTTTTGGAAATGTTCTAAACACTTATGTGCTTCAGGGAATGACATCTAAAGGGTGAGAAAGATTATCACCTGACAAAGCTTTCTTGAATTAGGTCACTGAAGGCTGTTTCATTTAACAGTTGTTCCTTTTCCTGTGTGCTAAAATTAAAACTTTCCTTCTCCACACTTGCATAACATAGGACACTGTTTCTTTATGTGTCAACCCAGAGGGTGCATGACTGTGGGATCAGAAAAGGAAGGGTAATGCCTTACTCAAATATCCTTGGAAGGAAAGAAGGAAGGACATGAGCCATATTTCATACAATTTTTGAATTCTGCACGCATCCCAGGATTATGCTATTTTGTTTCCATAAACTGTTTTAGCAAGACTATCAATGCCCATTATCATTAATACTGCTCTACTTCCTATTTCTCAGGATGAACATGGTGGTATATTTTCTTGCAGAACTGATGACATGCAAACTTTTTGGTTCCTGCGGATTTTTAAATGGAAAATATGAAATGCAAGCTGCAGAAAAGGAAGGGAGAGAAGTTGTAGGCTTTGACAGGTCTTTAGGGGGGTCTCTCAGTGAACAAAAATTATAGCAATCCATTTCCATATTTGAGGTGAGGGTGACAAAAGTGAATGCTGTACCAAGAAGAGCATCTGCTCCCCTCTCTCCTCTGTTGGGGAGGTACAGATACAACATTCATTTCAAAAGCTGTACCTGATCATATCTTGATACAATAAAACTGAGTGGAATTAGCTCTTATCTTAATATCTCTATTCTGTAAAAATAATAGTATAAGGTTTTGATAATCACTGATTTAGTGTGGCTGCCAAAATGATCACTAGTGAAGGAGTTTAAGTGAAGGTATTTAAGCACTGCCACTTGGTTTTACAGCTATCACCTGCTGAGATAAATTCAAGCTGCTAGCATTCATTGCTTTCAAAAGGGAACAAATATATATGTATTTAAATAGAAGTTTAACTTCTGTAGGTCATTGACTTGGCAACTTCTAGGACAAAACCCCCCTAAACAGTGGTTTATGTGATCAGATAATAATGTTTTCCCTATAAGAGTTGAATTACAGATGCTGCATAGGCTCTTGGTTCACACAGGTTTAATAAGCAGCACTAAGGTGTCTTCCAGGAACCAGGTGTATCTGAGAATGGGTACAGGCTGTGGCATTGTAGATGGTGTTGTGCCTGGGCAATAATTTTGCTGTGCAAATTTTGTGTTATGTTTCACAGTATGTCCTTTCCCTCAATACTTAGAACTGTTTTAAAATGTTATGTACTCAATTGGAGACAGATAGATGTATCAGTATTTCTTGCAGTCTCATCTGCAGGCATACTACACTACTTTTGATCTAATATTAACCAATACAGATAATATAGTCTAAATCTGTGGAAAAATTTCTCCTGGTACTATGATACACAATATATCTGATGGGTCTTTTCCAACCTGGTGATTCTATGATTCTACATGGTTGTGTAAAATGGTTATTTCAGCCTTCTTCTCACTAGTGCTGTAGAGTGAACCATGGCTGCAATGTTTGCCAGCTGGTTTTTCCATACCAAAAATCATTTGGAAGAAGGTATTTTATCCAAATGTATCCATGGTACATACGAAATATGTTGTGGATATGTTTGCCTATCTAATTTAGTTAAACAGGCACTTTGAAAATTCCATTGTGCCAGCAGCATTCGGGTGAGAGAATGGCACTGCAAAACTGAACGAAGTTTCTTTAAACAAACTATTTTAACTCTCAGATCAGCTACACCCTACCTGTCCATCAACCCATCAACCATCTAGCCCCTCCCTGGGTAAACATGGGAAAGCAAGTGTGTCTGTAAGTATGATAAATTGAGATCTGGTAAACAAAAGAGGGATGAGGCTTTTGGTGCTGGCCATGTCTCTCACAGAGTGCCTTGTTATACTGAAACATGTGGATTTACAGTGGTTGGTAACATTGTAGTGAAATGCCTCAGTCAGTCTTGTAATCAATTCACAGTTAAATAAAGACAGATTGTTGTATTACCTCGGCCAATAATAACTACTGTATATATTTGGATTCTGTTATTCAGCACAGTTTCAGGGGCTTGAACAAATGACAGGGAAGTAATGTAAAACTGCATGGCTCGAAAGACTGCTTAATAGGATTCAGAGCCTCTTATCTCTAAGTAGTCTGTGTGGGCTTTAACAGGGCCCAAATGTTGTGACAAACACTTATGCAGACACCAGAGCACAGTGGCCTGATTTCCTTTTTTTTTTTTTGAAGGGCTACATTCTCCAGTCCTGCTGATGTTAATAGAGCTGTGAATGTCTCAGCTTCTTATAAATGACTTTGTGCACTGAAAAAACTAATTTAGATCACCTAGTTTTTAACTCGCAGTCTTACAGAGCTCTCTCAGAAGTGAAGACAACAATATATGTTTTAGCCAGCTCTAAAATTCACAAGAACCCACAGAGTGCCAAAAGGACTCCTACTTGTTTGAACAATTACCTCTTTCCAAACTGGTTCCCATTGCTGGCATAATTAGTTGGTTCTGCTTGTTGGGAGAAGGAGGGAATAGCCATTTCAATGTATTTCTTGTGCCACCTGTGCCATTTGTTGTTTGTGTATATTAGTGATACCACTAGATGCAAACTATTGAAATCCCAGAAAGGAAATGTCAGACTCCCAGGAGGTTTCAGGCTGCATTGAATTACTCATTTGTGTGTTTCTAGAGTACATTTTCCTTTCAGAAATCTCACAGCTACTTTTATTTGGTAGCCATTATCTGCTATATACAGAAACAGGTATGGTAAGGAATAGGTAGAACATGACGACTTCTTGCACTCACTGTCTGCCTCAGAGGAGAGGTTAAATTTCAGAAGTCTGTAAGACTTGCCTTGCCTTTCTGCTCATACCAGAGATCCTCGTGGTCTGTGTTAAGACACAAAATACTTCATGGCCAATGCCTGCGCTTCACTTACTAGGAAGAGAGAAATTTTCTTTCCAGGACTCATAGTCTGAGTCCATTCATATGTACTGAGCTCTTATGTGGGTAATGACTAACTACAAAAAAATTGAAGATGAAATAAAATGTTTACCATGAACATTAAAAAGTTTCACTAAACACTGCTGCTGCCGAGGAGAGATCCCATCAGACCCCAGGTTTTCATGACTTCAAAAGCTTTTGTTAGAATACTTAAAAATGGCTGTATTGAAATACACTTGGATCTGCTCACCTCATCTATCCACCTTTCATGATGACATGTTTTACCATTCAGGTCCAGCAGGTTCAGTGTTACTACAAACAGATTCCTGCCTGCAAGTAAATTGTGTTTGTTTTAAAAGTTAGGAGTAGAGAGAAAGAAGAATATATTGAAAAGCAAGATATCATGCAGAATTTTCCTGGGATAGTCTAGGATATTTCCTGGTTATTCTGTAGCTGTTGCAGAGGGAACTGATCCCCATTGTTAAGCTGCCTAGAAAGGGCATTTTTCAGATTTTTTTTCCTACTTTAAAACTAAATTCTAAGGTGGCACAAGCCAGGAAAGCCAGGTAGCACATCTAACAAAGCAATTTTTTGTCATCACAGAAAACCTGAAGCTAATCTGATGAGTATAAAAAGGTATTTCTTTCTTTGCAGTTATATAACGTGGAGACCTTTATACCAAGTAGATAAAAAATCCAGTGGTAACTTCTTGATCTCTGACAATGGTATCCATTCATTACCTTACCCAATACCTCCATCTTTCCTGTTTAATAGGAACTGTTCTCTGGTTGCTGTGAGCTTCAGGGAAAACTTTTTAAAAGTCACCTGTTTTAACACTTTACTGATTTAAAATTTAGCAGAAAGCTCTTCAAAAGTTCTGTACAAATGCATTTATATATGTGCACTATCCATACATGTATATAAAAATATATACTCACACATTTAATACCTCTCCCTTGTGCTCTTGACTTTCTGCCCATTTATGAATGCTGAGAATTCTGCATACTGCAGGGGTAACTCTGTAGAGTTGTATCTGTAAAAGGCATTGTCTCTCAAATGGCAGGCAGAATTTAGAAATTGCTAAGAGTTTGAAGAGGTGGTAAATATCTATTTCTTGAATGGACAATTTTACTTTTTGTTTTCTTTCTGAAATCTGTTTTTTTGTTCTTTCCATGTCTTAGAGAAAATTCCTTTGTCTTTATCTGTGGTCATGCATCACTGTGGTGTCTGATCTGCAGAAAAACAGCAAAGGCTATGGAGTTGGTTTGTTTGTTTAAGTAAGCTGTTTGTGTACTCCTACTAGTTCAGTTTTGGAATACGGAAATCACAGTCTGAGAAGGTTAAAGGCAGTCCTTCCATATAAGGAGAAAGATTAGCAGCATGAAGTTCTGGAAGTGCATGCCAACACATGCTAGCTCACAGCTGTTTTATTTTTCAAAGAAAAGGGAAGGAATTATTTTATAAATCTCAGAATAGGTAGCACAGAACACTTCTGAGAGGACAATCACACAGCAGTTGGGCTCCTCTGCTATTCTGCAGAAGCATGCTAGTACGTGACAGTACAATGACCAAAAACTTACAGGACTGGTGATAAAGTAGCTTTTTCTTCTGCAAATTCAACACTGAACACGTCATCTGTGGGACCAAGCACATAATACGTGGAGACACATAACATCAGGCAATTCTGGTGATAATTGGATGAATGCCCTATTTAATTTATTATACCTGGTCAATAGCAATAGTTAGGGAAGAGTCAAGTGCAGATGAACCTATAATGCAGTGTTGCATTGCTTTTAGTGAAAGCTAACACAATATCCCCCTGTTGTAGTGCATAGCTGAGCGTTTTGAGTTATTACTTCTGCTAATACCATGATTGAGGGAACATACAAATCATGCATATATCAGTACTGGAATTATGTTTGAATGTGTTAGTTATTGTTCATAGCAGATACTCATTATTATAGCAAGAAGATTTTAGGGGGGCAGGCACAGTCAACAAAGCTCTATCTTGTTGGAATTGTTCTGTTTTTTATTTTTCTTCCAAGTGTTCCAGTCAATCTGTATTATAGTCACACAGGAGTACAGCTTGACTCATGCGTTTCTGAAAAACTTTACATGTCAGACAGTTAAGAGTCTACAGCAGTAGGGGGCATTGAGTGAAGGCCCTTCTCTCAGGTGTAGATGAAAGGGTCTTTGCTAGAAACCATTCGTATGATGCTGAGACCACTGTGAAGTTGCCTATGTGAAAGGTGAGTTGCCCAAAACTCTGAGTTCTGTGCTTTCTTGTTTCCAGTTTCTTTTGCAGTAAATCCATACCCAAATACTGTTTCATTTGTATGATGCTGCCGTTGGTCTCACCATCTCTGTAGAAGTAGGTAAGTGTAAGATCATTTGAAACAAAATTTTATGCACAGGTTGGATTTCCCATCAAAGTCAATGAGTAACTTCCCCCACTGCAGCTGGCCAGGAGAGAGGCTGTCACCCACTCAGTTCCTCTCTGATGCCCCTTCTCTCTCTGAAGTTGTGTTTGACTTTATATCCAGATTCTACAGTAATTTGTATTGTTATTTTTGTGCAGCAGTGAGCAGAGAAGTTTTTGTTTACATAGCATAAGACTTGGCAGCCATTGTGGTGTTTAGCATCCATGACACTCATTTCACATCTCATTTGGTGTATAAGTGAAATGTGAAAAATTGTCATGTTTTTCTAGCATGTCCAGGATGAAACGACTTACAATGAAGAAGAATGGCTGGGGTTAGTTTTAGTTTTCTGTGTCAATGTAATTTACCAGCCAAAGACTGGAACCACTTTCCTCTTCTGGCAGGTTTGTAGCAGTATGCTGTGCCAGAAGTACAGAACTGCTACGGCTCACAGATCCATTGCTGAGTCTTAAGATATCAATCTTGATGGCAGGGTTGGGTTATGGATTTATTTTAATGCAGCAGCTTCAAGCAGATCAAGGATTTTTTGACTGCTGGCCTTGCAAATGCTCACAACTGGCCAAATACTGTTACTCATCTCTCTGGGTAAAATTCTGAATAGTATAAATGGCACCAGTGTCCCTGTTCAATGTGCCTTCTGTTCACCGTGACCAATGGTATTGGGGTCAGAACATGATTTCTAGTAAGTAAAGATATTTGATTTGAAACATATTATGTTTCTTTTCTTTCACCAGAGAAGATGACTATTTGGAAGGAAGGGAAAGACAAGACTGTGCTGTCCCCTATAGAGTACACTGTTAAATTACAGTCAACAGGCTGTTAAAAGGTTTGGAAGAGAAATGGATTCATAGTACAAAAACTCAAAGAGAGTCATCATCTGGTCAGAACAGAGTATTAGAAAGGTGAAGTTTGATAGTGAAAAATTGCCAGAGAGTTATTTGTGAGTTGTGTTTTGAAATGAAACCAAGACCTAGGGTTTTTTGGTTGGGGTGGGCTGGGTTTTTTTCTCTGGCATCTTCTTGCAAGCAGAACAAGTTTTAATTCTGAAATTACTTCTGTTGTGACCATAGTCATTGTAACTTACTTGATTGTAACTCTCTTGATTATAACTCTAGAAATGATTAGTTCCTTACGGCAATACTTTGAGGAAGTTTGAAATGTAGCTTGAAAAGTCGGTAAGAGAATTTTGTTTTACTTTACAGGCTTCAGATTACATATCTTGTGCAAGTGTTGTAATGAATACTAGGAGAACCAATTTGGTTGCATACCTAAATAGAGCTGAACCAGAGAGCTCCAGGCTTGCCTTTATGACTTTATATATCTATTATACATCAAAAGCACACAACAGTTGTGCTATGAACCAAGAAAATTCACAATTACAGAAAAAATTTAACACTCATACTCAGCAAAACCATAGTGCAACTCATTAGAAATTAATTAAACAACTTGCTGTGAAGTGCTTATAAAGACAAATCTCCCAGTGGCCCAAATTCATTGCTAGACTAGAAGAGTCAGGCTTTATGAACATTGGAGTTATCTCAAGATCTCAGTGTTGGAAAAGAGTTGGAGTTTCACACAAGCAAGAATCACAGAATAAGGTGATAGACTTGAGCAGGACAGATTTATTCTCTCAGTTTGGGAAGAAATACGCAGTATTTTTTTCCTGTTAGTGTTGAAGAAGTGATGAAGACTTATTTTTCTCTTAAATAATGAATATGGTAAAGTAGGATGCCAAAGTCATTGTAGAGTAATGACATGGATCAATCCAAATCTCTGTTACACGCATGACCACGTGAGATGGGTGCATGCAATGCCCTGTCTGCAGATCCCATTCTTCCATTTGCCAAGGGCCCAAGCCATACATAATATTTCTTATTAACAAAACCCCCTTTTGGTACCTATTTGTTCTTGTCAGTTCAGAGTGTTAAGTGACAAGATATTATACGGCCCTAGGAAAACACAAATAGTTCTGTGATAGTTATTTATCTACTACTTTGCATAGTCAGAGCAGGAAGTCTTTATGAAAGAGTACTACTTCATTATTTCCAAGGTAGTTCAATTTTTATGCTGCTGCTGAAGAGAGAAAAAACCATGTGTGATCCACCTTTCTATAACTATCCTACAGAAAACAATACAAACAACTTTACATCTTAATTATTACTTTTGGGTCACTGATATCCAGAGACCAAATATTGAACAAAATAGCATGGAATAAGTTCGGAAGCTAGCTACCAAAATGGACAAATTCTACTTCCAGTCCTGTCATTGAAAATCCTTTAGAAATCAATGAAGTTATGGATAGGTTGCACGGGTGTGACTGATGTCAGGATACAGGCTATTAACTCTGCATTAAAGACAGGAATAATCCAAATACCTCTAATTAGTGTGGCTGATGAGAACATTTCAGCTGCAGCTGTGGGGTTACAACATCCATATTTCTGGATTTAAATCTACCTCTCCATAAAAATATAAAAGAGGAAAGATAATTTTCTACCTGAAAGAAATAAAGCAACATCTGTTTTGATCAAACTTTAGTTCCCATTTGCAGAAAAAATGATGTTTCAAGTCCAAGCAAAATAAATACATGTTTACTTAGAGATATTGCCAGAGGCTTCACCCTACAAATATGGACCTTTCTGGAAAGAGCTGGCCTCTCCATGAGCTATAACAATGGGAGTTTGTCGACATTGGTAGTATTTGATAGGAATGGTTGGACTCAATCATCCGATGGGTCTCTTCCAACCTGGTGATTCTATGATTACCGGCCTTAGAGTTGCTGTAGATTCCAAAGCAAAGCATCAAGAGAAACTATAAATAGAAAATCAGCCATTATGCAGCTGTGATGAAAGGCCTTTTTTTTCCTCAGTTTTCATGTACGTTATGGTTTGAGACCTGTCTTAGGACTTTTCAAAAATAAGCCTTACATCATTATTATCCTGAAAAGCATTCAGCAAAATACTTTTATAATCCACAAGGTCTCCTCTGGGTGCTTTTCTGGAATATGACTAAGAAATTCCTATTCTGTGGAATAAATTTATCTTTTAGATTAGAAATGGAAATATGTATCAACTGTGAAATGAATGGATCTTATAGTTTCATAATTCAATGTTTTGATGTGCTCATATGCAATAATTAAAGAAACATTGGAAAGAGTGTTGCTCAAGCATCTTCTAAGGCATCTTGAATTTCCAATTTGTTAAGAAATATAGTTAGGAAAATAGGTCACAACATGCATTTTTCCCTTGTATGGAAAATGTTATTAAAAATATTTCACAGCTACTCATTCTGTTTTCTCTATCTGATCTATTTCTAAAAACAAGCCTCCAAAGTTTCTGTAAGAATGAATTAAAATGCTAAGCAGATCTCTCGTAATCATCGGAGTAATTTAATGTCTCTTTTAATCAGTGACACTCTGGCTGATATTTGAACAACAAAGCATCCAGTAGCATTGAGTTTTAAGGAATTCTATAATTATTTATAGGTTATGTACTGAATTAGCTATTACTCAGAAATGTCTTTGCAAGATTTCACATGTTTTACAGATGTATGCATTAAATCTTTACTTGGCTAGCTGGTCATAAACAAAATACAATGCAAGCCTGGTCTATGTTATCCGGGTGGGTGCAGGTTTGTGTTTTGAGAATATTTTCTAGTGGTATCTGGCAGCCTGGGAAGTAGCAGGTGTGTCAGAAACACAGTGTTCCAATTTCACAGTAGCATTTACATTTGGAGCAGGTTGCTGCTGCCCTCTTCTTTTTCTGTTTGGTCCTTGGTTTTGCAACAGGCAGGATCATGGAAACAGTCAGCTGAGCCCTACAAGAAGCAGCAGGAGCCAACAATGTCATACGATCCGTTGTGATGCCCCTAGAAATGGGATTACTCTCCTCCTTATACTTGGGGAAAATAAGGTAGTTTATACTGGAGATGGAAAATATCCTTTATCTCAGGACAGCCCCGTCACAGATTCTGCAGAGAATGGTTTGCAATATGAAAATGCTAGAGCGCCTCTATTTTTTTCTGGCAAAAGAAGTAAAATTTACTCTCTGGATTGTGGACTATTGTATCACAGCTGACTCCCACAGAGTATTCCTTATTGATCTAAATATTTATCAGACACAGTCTGGCTTTAGTGTGCCATTCTTCTGGATTTGGGAGTTTGCATGATTTCTGGTTTATATCTGTTTGATGAGCTGCACATGGTTTCTTTCTAGTTACTTGACATAGCTGAAGCCTTGAGTTTTCTTTGTATGGTTTATTTCATACTGAACCTTTGTTCTCTCCAATATCTGTCTAGCATTTGACATTTAGCATCTTCACTCTTGATGGTAACTCAAGATAATCTGATGTTTTTATAGCAAATTACTTATGTAAGGATGAAGAAAACGGGTAAGGTGGAGAACTAGGAAAGAATACTATCGTCAGTGCAGATTTCATGAACTGGAATAAAAAAACATAGCTTTATATTGTCTTTCATATGATAACAGCTGCATTGCAACATAAAATTGTTTTTATTACATAGACAGCAACTTTAATGTCTTGTACGTTCTAATGTCACTTGATATTTTTGCATAACTAAGCATAACGTGAGCATTACAGATTTCTTTGTATTTTGTTAAAAGCTCTTACTGAACAGTAACCTGAAGCTCTTGCACAAGTAAGTAGAGACAGAGAAGGAAATGTCATTAGAAGAAAAATACTAAATTCTGGAATTAAAATCAGTACTGCAGAGGGAACAAACAGAAAAATCTATTTTGATCTTCTTATTGCTTGACAAGACTTTGTATCATTGAAATATAAGATGGACTAATTGCATTAAAGGAATTACATTTAGAGGTTTTTTTAGTTTGCTGTAAAACTAATTATAAATCGGCTTTTAACAAAATATTCTGTGTCAAATTAAATGTATTTTATATTGTCAGTGTTACAAAATGAACAGTCTCTTGTGCTATAGTTTTAAATTCTTAATTGCATTCTTCATTTAGACCCTAGGAAAGAAATGAGGATGTTATATGCAGCTGCCTCTGATAGGGATTTCTTTGTGAATAGTCTGGGTGATGAAATACTCTCCTTAAGGTAGCTTTGGTGATAATATAGAAACCTTTTCTCAATAAGGTTTAATCACAGCCTGATTAACTGTGATGTTACTAGATGTCTGCCTGTGGCATCCCATAAACCCTAATTCAGAGATATGTTACTAACACTTTGTTGAGCCATGTTCCTAATTTTGTTCATCCCTATTAAGTCTCTAAATCGACATATATATTTAAAGAAAGTCACCAGTTCTCAAGATAAGCTACAGTCTAAAATAGTCTTAAAAATAATCTCTAAGATAGACCAGTTTTCTACTGACCAAATCAAAGAGGCAGAAAAAAAGACTATTTCAGCTTCAACTTCTTAGCCTAGACTTGAGAAAAAAAATCAAAAACTTAAAAGTTATGTTGATTTAATTACTCAGACTCCACAGATTTTAATGGGAGCTGTATGCATATATAAGACCCTTCCCCATCCTTTGTAGATTAGTCAGAGTATTTAATAAAAAAAAAGAAAAGAAAAAAGAAATGTACATATGTATGTAATTTGGGTACATTTCTCTCTCAGGCTAAGGCGAATATAAGTACCTGCTGGTATATCCAATCAGAGACTTCATAGTGCATCTAATACTCAGAAAACATCAAACAGAAACTTTTTGAAAATAATTTGGTGGGTATTTTTAAACAGGTCTTCAAATTAGTTTTCCAAAGTAATTTGAACATTTGCTGTGATTGAGCTTTCTCCTGTGCAACTCCAAAAATAATCAATATCCTGGAGGACTTGCCCAGCAGATTGCTTGGGGCAGAAAGGTATGTGATGCGATGCCACCACCAGGCCTGATGACAACTGTGCTTGGCAAGCAATCTCACTGATTTCAGTAGAGTAACATTACCCCAAGTGAGCCAGTGACTGAATCTAGAAGTGACAAAGTCCTGTAAGAGCGAGTTACTTTGCTCAGGCATTTTATTTTGTCTGATAATTCTTGAAGTCTGTGAGTGTCTTGGAAACAATCCACAAGTGCCTCTTGCTCTGATCAGTTGCATTTGCCAGCACTGACTCACATCGACTGACAAGTCCTTGTGGTGTCATGTACAAAAGTGGTAGGATATCACTGGGATATTGTATTGCACATCAACCCAAATGAAAATGTCTCCAAGGACATTTTACCTGTGCTACCTACAGAAGAAGGACAGCTGTGTGCAGAGATGGTTGACTGAGAAGCGGTGTTCTGTGAGGCTGCAGTAGACTCCAAACAAAGAGAGCAGCAGCCTGGTCTATCCTTTGAATGTCCAAATGAGGAATTCCCCTCCCCACCATGCAGGCACAGCAGCTGCCTTCTGGTCTTGCTAGTTTGAAGTCTCTTCTGAAGTGTCTGTGTGTGGCCGCCCTGGTGTTTAACAAGCCATTCCGATGCACTCAATGTGAGAGTCCCATAGGCTTGGGACAGGTCATGCTCATGCTGTCAGGGTCAAACTGCTCACCAAGCTCAAGGCAAGGCAGGAAGTTTTGCCAGCTACACTTAAGTAACTGCCTCAACAGCTTCTGTGATCTTTGATCCTTTTGATATTGTAGTTTGTCTAGATGCTATCTAAGGGCAAATATATCAGAAAACAGTAAATGGGCAAATCTAATGATCAAACCATAAGGAAAGTGAGTAATATATAGAGAAATTATCTTATGATGCTCTCTGACATGAAGATCTCGGAAGTCTTTTTATGTGGAGTTGTGAAGCAGAAGAGAGTGTATATAAATACCATGTAATACAATTTGTTTTTCTGAGTCCAAGTGAGTTTTCCAGAGGAGGAGGCAAAGGAGAGGATGGTGGTGTGTGACAGCCAAAAGATGAAAGCCCAGCTAGATTAAGTGTTGTGTGTGAGGAGGATGAGGGGGTGAGAATTGCAGCACGGGACATCAGCAGAGCTGGTTGATTGGTAAGAGTTAAGGACACCTGACACTGAGGCTGTTGGATGAGAAGGATGGTTAGGAAAAGTAACATAAACCAATATGAAGTGAGTCCAGTGCAGCTTAAAAGAATAAAGATTACTGAGAAACAAAGGTCAGCAACTAAAGCTGAAGAAGGTGTGTAATATGACAAAGAAAAGACACCTAAGAGGTCATTGACACAAGCTGTCAGCACAGGTAACTCAGTGCAGGTGGTAAATTGAGGTGGAGGCTGGGGCACCACGGGTGAGTGTGAGGGGATGGGAGGGGTAGCAGTGGGCACAGGTAGGCTCTTCAGGCCACTTTTCTCTCTGAAACTTGCTCTATGGAGACCCTTACATTTCAACTCACAAAATCAACTCAGGGTGAGATGGCTACTTAGGAAATGGGGAAATGCTTCAGCTGATGGTACAGTGTGATAAATGCTTAATTTCTTAAACTTGTGGCTGGTGTTGGTCACTCAGGTCTGTACGTACAAATGGCTAAACAGCAGCTGTGCCACTTGGCCCTTGCCAAGAGATGGAGGCTTTTGCTTTGAAATGTTTACTTTGTGTTTATTTTTTTCTGGCAAGGCATGAACATGAGGTATCTACGCAAACTGCTGATTGGCTTTATTGTTTTTAACAGTCTGGTTTCTGGTAGCCGTCAGAAGAAGCAAAACAGAAATCCTGTTCAGTACCAGAATCTGCCTGGGTTGTTGGCTACTCCCAGTGAGACATAGCAGTTACTGAAATCAGCTACTCTGATTTCAACAGACTTTGCTAGACTTTAGCTTTTACTCTTTCAGTCTTGCTTTCATCTGGGAGAAAAAGGGCATTGAGGTATGAGCTAACCACGTGTCCTTATCTACCTGCAACATCAAAGCAAAGTTGTTTTCCTGCAATCTACTTTAAGCAGAAATTTTGTGTTCAATATAAAGCTGGATTTTGACTGCTGGCAAGAAAATAGCAGATATCACTCAGCCTTTGGGAAATTTGCAAGTGCCAGGTTAGCACAGCAGGAATAACTGTAGTGGGCTGTGGGCGAGACTGACTCCTGTTCAGGCATCACTGACAAGGAATCAGTCATCCCTAGATCAGTTGGAGCTAATCAACACTTTCCGTTATGAATACTGAACACTTGTCACAATCTGCAGCTGAAAAGTTATTCACTGAAATTATATAGTGAATTAATTGAAGTAGTACCTTTGAGAAAATGGTAAGTGTTTTGCAGGTGATTTGTGAACAGGCAAAGTGAAATTAAGTGAATGAACTATTTGTTATGAACCAGTCTCCTGGTAATAATTAAGAAGTAGGAAGTTTATATTTTTTCCTTTTTCTGATTTCACTGAAAAAAAGTTTGAAATATTTACCCATATAACCTGCCATACAAACACAATGCTAAACTTGGCCATTCTTTTCATCTTCTTTAACACTTGGCTATGTTGCAAGGATTAATTACAGCTTTATCTATATTCATGAAGCAAGCCACAGCTGAAATGCAATAGGAGTTTCTTTAATAATTATTATGTAATTGGAAATAGAAACTGTCCACCCTGGTATTTTTGTAGTTTCCTAGCTGTATCCCATTTGCATCAGTCTACTGTATAATGTGAGTAAGTAGAATTTTATCTGTGTGTAACACTTCGAAGTAGCAATTTAATGCAGATTTGTGTATGATAGCTAAAGGAATTCTGCCTGTGAAAGTTCATTGACAGCTGGGTAACACTGTAGAAAAGAGAAATGAAGCAGTCTAAATCTTTTTCACTCTGTCTTTAGTGCTTAGCATAAGTTTTCCATTTCTACAAGGTAATACATTGTGGTTTTGCCTCAGAAAACAATTGTTCAGTCTTTATTAATAAACATTTTTATTTAGAATTAATCAGTTTGTCAAAACTGTAGCACAGTCTGACTTAACGAGATTGAAAGTGAATGCCATGTACTTCCTACATGTACTCTATTCTGAATATGAAGGTACTTTCATTGTATGATCTCAGGCTTTTGCATATAAAATGTCTGAAACATAAAACATAGTCCTGTTTTCTTATACTTCTGTAAGTTATTTCTTAAGATATTGCTTTACAGTGATGTTAAGCATGATTGTGATATCTGACAGCTTTTTACAATGACTGTAAGATCTTGCCCCTGTGTGGCGAATAATGCTAGGTAGCTCAAGAAGTCTCCTGCTTGAGGAGATTTCACTGTATTTAATGCATTCCTCCACCCTTAGTGTTTTCTTACACTGTGTATGGGCTACATGATGCATTTTCAGAAGCAGCTGTAGGCTTCCTCCCTCTAAAATCACTAGAAATTTTACTTCCTTCTCTGAGTCAGGCTAAAGTGAATTCTTTTGAAAATCCCACTCTACTTGTCTATGCAGGGGGAAAAAAAAAAAAAGAAAAAAAAAAAGATTGTGGGCTTCAAAGATAAAAGCTTTCCCAGAAAGCACTGGCATCTTGATATCACACTTGGGGAATTCTTATTAGCACTTTATTATACAGTTTTGGAGAGCAAAACCAGGTTGCTTTGCTGTCTCTGCCAAATTATCTGAGGAATACTTGAGTAGCAAAGAATAAATACCCTTAGGGCCCTCAAAAAGATCAGAGGTACCATGGCTGAGATTTGAGACCGTGGTTTCCTAGAATCCTGGTTCTTGAAGCTCAGATTGACATAATTTAAACTAAAAGCTTCCTCCTTCAGTGAGAACAGTTTTGATTTTTTACGATATGCTAGTTTATTGAGGAACATTGAAACATCCTCTTCCCCTGTTCCCCTCCTCCCAGGATCCTTTAAGTCATAGCTAGCCTGACTAATCACAGCAGCTTGAGTTTATAGTTTTACATGATCTAAGATGAGAAAAACCTTTTGAATAGATTTGCAACTAAACAGTCCAAGTTCCATTCTTCAGAGTCTAAAATATTTCTTTTTATTGATGCAAGCAATGTGTATCAAAGAGAAATACTAGCATTTGTAAACAATCCATTTATTTCATCTGCAGCTTCTGATTGAGTTGACATTATTCATTACAGCAATTCCCCCTCTTAGAGACAGTAATGCTGCCTTAGAACAGGAACCATGCTGTGATCTGTATACCTTTTTTTTTTTGTGGATTAATTTATTCTACTATCACGTGGTAAGAAGAAGAGTCAGGCAATGCTAAACTAAAATATAATGTGTTTCTTTTCCTCCCTCACTTTGGTTTTGATTTAGAAAAAGTGGAGGAGAGTGTTCTCACTTTTGGGGAAGCAAATTAGATGGACCTGTGTATGTAAGGCAGGTAAACCAGCTGGTATGTGGTCTAGGATGGTTGAAGCAGTCTACTGTCTGCCTTTCCATGAGTAGTTACTGAGATGACTTGCCTGATTGCTCTCTGGATAGTAAAGATGTCATGCTGATGAAGTTGTCATGCTGATCTGTGTATGGCCTGGTTACTGCTGGATCACTTCAATCCCTTGTTCGCAAATGCCTAAATTCAAGTTTTGTTTCAGCTTTACTCTGGGATTTGTGCAAAAATGAATGTTTTATTATTATTATTATTATTTAATTTTAGTCCAATCTGGACTGTTTTGACAGTGCCCTTAGACCTATAAGAACATCAAGTTCAAACCTTAACTTAGTAATGGAAACCCCATCAATAAACTGTTGCCCCAAGCACCACCTCTACACTTCTTTTAGATACATGCAGAACTGGCACCTCCACTGCTTCCTGAACAGCCTGTTCCAGTGCTTGACAACATTTTCTGTGAATAATTTTCCCCTAATATCCAAGCTAAGCTTCCCAGCTGTTGTGTTCTTGCTAAGTGCATAAAGTTTGAGGGGTGAGGTAGTCATGGCTCCTGGCTCTGGAACATTGCTGTAGCAGGCAGGAGCTCACATGGGATGTGCTGCCCCAAGAATCTCAGCTCCCTGCCTACAGGTCACTGAACCTGGCAGATATGCCCTGAAGCCATGGATGTCCAGTTGTGAGGCATTGCTCCATAAAACCATGCTTGTTTCCCTGTGAGGAACTATGTGGTTGTCAAAAGTTCATCCCTAATGAGAATTTTCAGTTATTTGCACACACGCTGTGTCTTCTGCAGAGCTTTTCTACAGAGTGTAGTTGGCAGTTGTGATTGTAGAACCATTATCTGCTTTGACAATGCTGCAAGAGACCTCTAAGAAGTTTTAATTTTCTCACTGTGTATCCACAGGAAACATAAACAATTCAGTGCATTTGGTTTTGTACTTTGAATTTAAACCGAGTCAGCTCTAATTGTCTTGAGCTTAGTTTCACATCAATGAAATTGTTACTGCGTTTGCAAAACTGCCTGATGGACAACAGAGACCAACTTTAAATTAGTAAGCTTCTTTTTTTTTTCCAAGAGAAAGGGTCTTCAGGGACCTAAAGAAATGCTGGAGTTAGATAAATGTGGCTTGTGTTTTACTGAGTTAAAATACATTTTCATGTTTCTGATGTGCACTTCATTCCGAGTCCTTTTTTTCCGCCCTTGAGTCTCTAGACAATGTTGCCATGATGAGGTGAATGGGTCATCAGCAGCATATGAATGCAATGGGGGTTCATACTATGAGTATATTGCTTAGAGGCTGATAAATTGCTTGAAAGCACTTACACCAGCTGTAACCTTGAAAAACATTGTATTTTTATTTGCCAAGACTTATTTAAAGGTTCAAAATTGTAGTTTCAAAGCAAAATATACAATAATTTCAAATCCAAATCTAGTATAGGATGGGATTTAATAATATTGTGCAAACATAAACCAGTTCTGCAATATTTTCCACTGACTGAGAGAGAACAAAAAAGTAAAGGCCGGATTTGCCTTCATGCATTGGCTTCCAGCTTTGTTAGATAGAGGACCCTGTCTCCAGGGTAGGCCACACTCATCTGCTGGATGAGGGAAAGGCTGTGGATGTGGTCTTTCTGGACTTCAGTAAAGCCTTTGACACAGTTTCTCACAGCATTCTGCTACGGAAACTGTCAGCCTCTGGCCTGGACAGACGCACACTCTCCTGGGTAGGAAACTGGCTGGGTGACCGGGCCCAGAGAGTGGTGTAAAAGGTGTTAAGTCCAGCTGGAGGCCAGTGACAAGTGGTGTTCCCCAGGGCTCAGTGCTAGGTCCAGTCCTGTTCAATGTCTTCATCAATGACCTGGATGAGGGCATTGAGGGTACCCTTAGCAAGTTTGCAGATGACACAAAGCTGTGTGTAAGTGTCGATCTGCTGGAGGGCAGGGAGGCTTTGCAGAGGGACCTAAACAGGCTAGACAGCTGGGCAGTGTCCAACGGCATGAGGTTTAACACGGTCAAATGCCAGGTCCTGCACTTGGGGCACAACAACACTATGCAGAACTACAGACTGGGAGAAGCCTGGCTGGAAAACTGCCAGGAGGAGAGGGACCTGGGGGTGTTGGTCGACAGACAACTGAACATGAGCCAGCAGTGTGCCCAGGTGGCCAAGAAGGCCAATGGCATCCTGGCTTGTATCAGAAACGGTGTGACCAGCAGGTCCAGGGAGGTGATTCTCCCTCTGTATTCAGCACTGGTGAGGCCACACCTTGAATACTGTGTTCAGTTCTGGGCCCCTCACCACAAGAAGGATGTTGAGGCTCTGGAGCAAGTCCAGAGAAGAGCGATGAGGCTGGTGAAGGGGCTGGAGAACAGAACTTATGAGGAGCGGCTGAGAGAGCTGGGATTGTTTAGCCTGGAGAAGAGGAGGCTGAGGGGAGACCTCATTACTCTCTACAAGTACCTGAAAGGAGGTTGTAGAGAGGAGGGAGCTGGCCTCTTCTCCCAAGTGACAGGGGACAGGACGAGGGAATGGCCTCAAGCTCCGCCAGGGGAGATTTAGGCTGTAGATTAGGAGGAGGTTTTTCACACAGAGGGTGATTGGGCATTGGAATAGGCTGCCCAAGGAGGTGGTTGATTCACCTTCCCTGGAGGTGTTTAAGGCACGGGTGGATGAGGTCTTGAGGGACTTGGTTTAGTGTTAGATAGGAATGGTTGGACTGGAGGATCCGATGGATCCCTTCCAACCTGGTTGTTCTGTGATTATTCCAGGTTAAGTTAATGCCACCACTCCCATCAAATTAAAAAAAACAGGCTTCAGCTCTGTGGTAGCATAAAATGTAATTTCCTGTTTATGCATATAACAACAGAATTTATTTGTGGTCACTAAGGTATTTAGTCCTCATGGTGTCCTGTAAGTTCCTGTTAAGTGGTAAGATATCAGCATAAGTGTCGAGGGCTTTCAGTACGTGAAAGACAGTGTATGAAGTCATCTGCATTGGGCGTTTCCTGTTGGTTGCACTTGCACAGCAAGTCACAAAACACTTAAACTGTTCATGCTGGTACTTTGCTGTAGTCTTAATTACCCTTCTTCATAACAAAAAAAAGGTTTGGTGATTAAGTTCTCCCACAGATGAAAAGCTTTGAGGTAGAAATATTATTAAGTCTCTTTCATAGGTGCATTTAACTGACAGAGTAGGCTCTGAGTCTCAAAATCAAGCATGATTTCGTAAAATTTACAAGATATTCCAAGAATATTTGTTCAATTTTCTTGTGAAGAAATAAGGCAGTCTTTGTGAAAAACACCATCTTCTGATTTACCTGTACTGCTATTTTGCCACCCGGGTGCCATCACAATGAAATGCAAAAATGATGGGGTAATGCACAGATGATTAGCTGGAGTGCAACTGGGAAAAGGTACCCATTAATTTTACCATGTGCAGTGCATAGAAAGGAAACTGTCAATAAACCTTTAAATGTGTTTGGAAGTGAAACAGGTTGCCCAGGAAGGTGGTTGAATCACCTTCCCTGGAGGTGTTTAAGGGGTGGGTGGGCGAGGTGCTAAGGGGCATGGTTTAGTGTTTGATAAGCATGGTTGGACTCGATGATCCTGGAGGTCTTTTCCATCCTGGTGATTATATGATTCTATGAGAGGAAAGGCTGGAAATAAGTTAATTCCTAAGGGCAAATTCAGCTCTTGGTCTTGTACACAAAACATAGCCTGGGTGTGAGGTGGCAGGTGATGACATGTGTTGTTGAATGTTGAGAGGATTTGCCGTTATTCCTTAGGAAACAATGACACCCAGAAGCATTTAGATGAATTGTCATCACCTAATTGTGTTAGAACTCATTGCTTTAGACATACACTGTCTCTCCAGGTAGAAAACATGAGAATGGAATGTACATGATTTTGTAGTTCCTAAAGAAGTGTTTATAAACCCTGTTTTTCAAGACTTTGTGTTGTATCTGATGCTGATTCCCAGTTAAATATGAGCAAACATTCGAGTTCCTTCTTGCAGTCTGTCTCTGGCTTTCGTGTCAGGCCACCCAAGAGGGTGTTTTACATGGAGGGGTTTTCCTGACCTCTGAACTGCGTTTAGATGCTGAACTCGGGCTGCTCTGTATTGGAATGCAGTGCTGCATCTGCCAAGTGAGTGTGATGGCAGAGTTACAAGGTTCTCACTTCTACTTTCAAGGAAGGAATTTTTATCTATGGAAATAAGCTATCTTGGTGTATTCTGCTAGGTGTACTAATCACTATATATTGGAATGTCATGTAAAATTTACCAACCAGATGTACTTGCTTTCAGGAAAGATTTACTTGGATTGCTGGATTTTTTCAGTATTTTTAATTTTGATATTGCCTTCCACTCAAACAATGCATACATACTGAGTATTTAAAGAGTTCAGGGCCCTGAAGATCTAAACCCTGCAAATTATAAGGCAATTAATTTTTGAGTCATTTGATAACTTCAATGAGACTGAGTAAATTATGTACATAATTGCTTCACTGTATGCAAATGTGGATTTGTTGAAGTAATTACAGAGCATTACATGTGCCAGGTAAATAGTGGTGAGAGGAAGAGTCCACATGCATAGATTTCACTGAAGGAATAAAATAATCTCCCAGAAAGAGGGAGCCAGCTTTGAATTGTTTTGTGTTCCATCTGGGGGGCAGAATTTCAGTTCGTATTGTGAATTTTCTTTTTTTCCATAACTAGTCCACAAGTCGCCAACAGGGGTGTTGCGGAGCCACTCTGGTTTCCTGCTGCTTTGCTTTCTAAAAGAATTGTTCTCATGTCTCCCTGATCCAGTGCAGTTAAAGAGAAACTGGAATTTTGACAGTAACAATGTTTGAAGAACAGGAGCTTTAACAACTAGCAACAATTTAAAGTTCACCACCCTCATTTTGATCCCTCTTGGTATTACAGTGAGGAATTTGGTTTGCAGTTACCTGGTCTCATGAGAGGCTTTGGCAAAAGAACCAAGGGAGCAGGATGAAAACCAGGTATTTGATAGGGAGTGTTAGTGTACTTTGTAGTGGGGATCCTCGGTTGCTTTGTTTCCTCTGTCTGGGGTTTTGATTTTAGAAAAACATGTAATGGTAACCCAGTACTCTGTGATGGTGAAGTGATTGCACTACAGAGGGAATGCTTGACTGTTTGGTTTAAAAGACTTAAAATTTTCCTTATCCAGATGAATACAGAGCAGATATCGTAACTCATGCTGGGATAAGCTCTGTGTAGTTCTACCCAAATACAGAGGCACCCTCCTGGGAAGTTTAAGGAAGGTTGTAGAAGTGACTGTTAATTGACTGTCATTCCTAGTACTGGAATACAGTGTCCAAGGCAGAAAGAGGGTGTGAGTGTATGTATGAGAGTGTGCGAACTTGCTTTGCTTCTTTCCTACCTCTCTTTAGGACCACCGGTGGGCCCTTAAGAATTTTAGAGTATCATGTCTTGCAGAAATATGGTGAGAGTCAAGAAAGTAGGTAGGAAAGTAGGGAAGTGGTAGGTTGGAGAAATTGACATGTCCTTTTGCCTAGAAGCCCACTAATAAACTGTGTTGCAGATCACATTAAACCTTGCTCCCCAAAAACTTTCTGGGACGAATCTCAAGAGACAAGATTTTCATAATCCCTTCATTTTGTGCAGCTTCTGACAATGCCTCTCAGAAGTGTTTTTATTCTAACCTGTTAATTACATTGTAACCTACAAGCACATATTTAAAGAATGACTTGTTTCTGCCAAGGATTCAAGGCAACTGAACATGTCGACCTGCTATTCCATGGGAGGATTAAATGGTCAAAGATTGCAGAAATATTGGGCAGCTTTTAATAGAGAGGCTCTAGAACTCTTTTGTGCCTGTCCTAATATAGAATGACATTATAAAACAGAACACTTTTCAGAATTGGCATCGAGTTTCCTACTTGGAAAAGCACTTATCAGAAAAAGCAAATGTTTTCTTTACTACTTCAAACTGTACAGCCTTTTGAAATGGAAATTAGGGAAATGGAGGTCTGAGTGCCTGGAAGAGCTGTGGTGATTCCTTTGTTGTGATGTACCTCCCCCTGTGCCATGCCTAAAGCTATACAATGGTGCTGCCCTGCATCAAACAAGGAGGTTCCACACTTAAAAGATTAAGTACAGGGATAAGCGCTGCTGCAGTTGATGGAAATGCCACCTGTGCCAGGTATGGCAATTAGTTGTTTCTCTTCTTTCTGGCTTTAAATTACAAATTAATGAGCAGGGCAGTGCTCCCACCTGTTACAGCAAGAGAGCTGAAACAAGTCCAGTTTATGATAAATGTAAATGTGCAGGGAACCTGCCTGGTGCTCTATCATAGATAAGAGAAGAGAGATCAAAGAAAATGATTGTGGATGATTGGAGACTACTGTCCTGATGCCATTGTTTCTGTGTAACGCCAAATGCATTGTTAAGTTATGTGACTGGGGACAGCAACCATTAGCGAGCAGGTGAAACACTTCTGGAAACAAATTCTTTGTTTTGAAACTATCAGAAAGTCACTTTCACAGGTAAAAATAAGCTAATAATTGTTTGAATCAAAATAGTGGCTATTGTGACAATTGCTCTGTTTAGTACAGCATAACTAACATGTTCTTCCTAAATTGAAGAAAGCATTCATGATAAACAGCAAAATTACACTGTGAAGTTACATGTCTTTCCATGAAGGTTGTCCTAAGGCTTGCAAATAGCAGCAAACATTATTCTACAGAAATATTGTGGTGGGATGACCCTGGTTGGATGCCAGGTGCCCACCAGAGCCTCTGTCACTGAACCTTCTCAGTGGGTCCAGAGAGCGAAAACATAATGCAAGGCTTGTGGGTTGAGATAAAGACTGGGAGACATCACTCACTAATTACTTACTGCAAAACAGACTCGACTTGGGGAAATAAATTAATTTCTTACCAATCAAATCAGAATAGGGTAATGAGAAATAACCCCACTCCCCCAACTAAATGTAAAAACACTTTCTCCATACCCCTCCTTTAATTTTTCTCCAGGCTTAACTCCTCACCACCAATGGCACAGAGGGGCAGGGAATGAAGATTGTTGTCAGTTCACACATTGTCTCTTCCACTCCTTTCTTCTCAGGTGGAGGAATCCTCACACTCTTCCCCTGCTCTAGCATGGATCCCTACCACAAGAGACAGTTCTCCAGAAGCTTCTCTGATGCGAGTCCTTCCCACAAACTGCACCAGCAGCATGGGTACTTCAAGGGGTCACAAGTCTTGTTAGCAAACCTGCTCCATCACAGCCTCTGCTCTCCATGGATCCACAGACCCTACCAGGACCTGCTCTGGTACAGGCTTCCCACAACATCATAGCCTCCTTGGGGCAGACATCTGCTCCACACTGGGGTCCTCCATGGGCTGCAGGTGGATATGTGCTCCATCATGGACCTCCATGGGATGCAGGGGACAGCCTGCCCCACCATAGTCTTCACCATGGGCTGCAGGAGAACCTCTGCCTG
Source organism: Coccyzus lansbergi (assembly GCA_033558105.1). Taxonomy (NCBI): domain Eukaryota; kingdom Metazoa; phylum Chordata; class Aves; order Cuculiformes; family Coccyzidae; genus Coccyzus; species Coccyzus lansbergi. The sequence goes on along the minus strand of JAUMJK010000030.1, from coordinate 1,530,500 downwards.
GAGCACCTTCTCCCTCTCCTTCATTTTGAAGATCATCTGTCAAAGATCACAGAAAGACACAATGGTAGGGGTTGGAAGGAACTTCTGGAGATCTGGACCTCTGCTGTCACCTACAGCAGGTTGCACAAGAGCATGTACAAGTGGGTTTTGAATATCTCCAGACAAGGAAACTCCACAGTGTCTCTGGATGGCCAGTTCCAGTGCTCTGCCACCCTCACAGTAAAGATGATTTTCCTCATCTTCAGGTGGAACTTTGTGATCCAGTTTGTGTCCCTACCCCTTGTCCTGTTGCTGGGCACCATTGGAAAGTGTCTGGCCCCATCCTCCTGACAGTCAACCTTTAGGTATTTATAAGCATTGATAAGGTCCCCTTTCACTCTTCTCTTCTCCAGGCTAAACAGACTCATGAAATCCCTCCTCATGAAAGATGAATGAGCACAGAGGAGAAATAAGCCTTTTCTTTTTTTACCCCTCAAGACTTGATGATGCGTTAGATCATTATTAATAGTTTGGAGTGTTGATCACTGCAGTGCAGGGTAGAGGTAGACTAACGGCACTGAAACATCTATCATTATCCTTTACACCCTTGTGAGATGATTTTTGGTGGATTTATCATAAATCCCTTAATTTTCAAGATTGGAAAGAACCTGAAGCAATACTAAGTCCACTAAAACCTTTTCAGATTCACTGGGTTCTGTGTGACTAGACCTCTGAGCTCCACCTTTGGTGTGAGGTAGGCAGCTGAGTTGGTTGTACTGCTGTATTTTCGCAAAGTATACACTTCCAAATAAGTCTAAGTGAGTTGTTCTGTTTGCGTTGTGTTCCTTGGTTCTTAGTTCTGGTTCATTATTTATTTTCTAACTAGGTACAGCTGAAGTGTTAATCATACAAACTGCAAGCCACTGAGAGTGATGCCACTTGCATCTGCAACAGAGGAAAATTTCCAGTAGTCATCTATATAAAAAATAGAAGGGTCTCTCTATTACTGCACAGCAGAAATTGCTGTGCAGGCTTTGCTCCCGAGCAGAGATGCCCAGAGTGCTGTTATTCCTGACCACAATCTGCCCTGTCAATTAACACTCAGCATGGCAGATACTGCCAGGGACAGAGCTAATGCACTGTGTCATGATTATTGTACTCCTCCAAGCATAAATTGAGTGGGGAATGGTTAGTAATTAGCTGAAGCCAAATAGACTCTACACTTGTCTTCTTTTGTCATTAAAGTCCAGGCTGATAACAAAAGAAGCTCTGGTAATTAGCACAAAACCATGCAAGAGGCCCGTCAGGGCTTCAGGAGTTGGTTCACACATGCATTTTTGCTCTAATGAAAATCTGACTCGAGCAAACAGTGGGCCATGATAAGATAATTGTACATTAATAAGCAATAATTATTTTAGAAACAAATTAAATTTAAGGATCCTTTCTCTAAATGGCAAAGAATAATTAATAATACTATTATATACAGGTTTATGTATCTAGATATGCAATCAAATCCATGTATGCATGCAGCCCTGCCCTCAAGCTGTTGTAGGCAGAGCTAAACAGAGAAGCTAGTTTTGCATTTTGCTGATACTCCACTCTCCCAGCAATATGATTTGCAGAACCTGCATTTTGTGCAGTGTTTGAGAGGAAAAGCTACCCTTTGACTGTTTTTCCTTCTTCATTTTGATTTAAAAGATTGTAGAAAACACTAAGGAATTCAGTGCTAGTAAATACTTGGATTTCTGATATATTTTATACAAATATATGTATGTACTTATGTTGTGCTGCCTGAAACTGTGGTATTACACTCATGTTATAAGTGTATACACAATAACAGAGAACTACACAATACATATTTCAAACCCTGAACACTGCATAATGAAGCTTTTTCATACATAACCGTGTCATAATGGTGAGATCAAGTTTCCCATAAGGAAACCGCTTGCAGGAAGGATGTATGTGGCTTTCTGCAGGTGTAGATATCAGAGGTCTGTACTGTAGACCTGCTGCTGTTGGTGGGCAGAATTTGTTCTGCTTTTCAGTTTGGGCTTCATAAGTGCAGTGTGAAATAGTGTGAATCAAGTAGTAACACAGGTAATCATGTGGTAACAGCTAAAGGCTTTAAGACCCCATCAGACTCCAGAAGATCTGGAGGTTCAGCAGCGATTAAATCATTCTTGCTTCTCCTTTATGCTAGGGAGTAGTAAAATAGAGCATGTCAAAAGTTTCAGCTATGTGTTGTTCCTCTGTGTCTGCTCACCAGCATTTAAGACTTGGGGTAGAGCACATTGCATGTGGACCTGTAAAGATGAAGCCTGGACTCACACCTCTGCAAGTTGTGAAAAAGGCCCTCATAATCCAAAGGCAGTGATGAAATCCCAGAATGTGGTGCAGCCAACAACACTAAACCTGGAAGAGACAAAGGCTGCAGGTAGGACGATTCAGCCCCTTTCTCAATAATTGATTTTAGAAAAGTGAGGTGCTCATGTTAACATTTGGTGCGTTAAAAATAAGGATGACACTGATGTTTTGTAAGCTACTGAACACTCCTTACAGCCATCTCTTAAAACATCCCCAGTTCCCCAGTGGGTCTCCATACCTGATCAATAGAAACAGTCTCCTCTTTCCCAAGCACATCTTAGAGTCCAGAGGAAAGAAGTGTGCGCTTGAGGTTTGCTCCTAAATTAATCAGATTTAGTGCTTAGTTATGTTTGAACAAAATCCTGCCTTGCACCAAGATCTTATGCTCTGAGTACCATGTATTACTCTATTTATTTGAACAATATTTCTTTTACAACTGGGATTTTTTTTTACAATAAAATATAGATGCCTGCTCATCTAGTGTTTCTCTTGGTCCTGTGTAGAGTGAGATTCAGAGAGAATGAAGTTTCTTTCATGTATGTGGTTCTTTTTTCTGTCAAAAGATGGGCAAGAGGAGCTGAATTCGAGCTCCAGAGGACAAGAATTTTGATGGAATTAATACCAGTCAAATAGTCAAGTGTTTAGGTTATTTCTATACGATTCTGGATTAGAGAGTCATGGTTGGAGTTGATTTTACCCACCTGTCTGTACACTTTAGTGTCTGCTTTTTGATTTAGGATACATCTCATGATTACTTGTTGTTTATTCACTATCTGGTATGTTTTGGGCTTCACCACAAATTAAATTGGAAGAAAATTTTTCTAGGCCATTAGAGCAACACAGGAATCTTTCATATATGATTTGGCATTTGTTGACCCCATTAAGGCTTGTAGAAAAAGAGAACTGCTGAAATTCATATAAGACTTCTAGATTCCATGTTGCTCAAACACTGAGATGCCTCTGATTTTCAACTGAAACAACTCTATTTTTTCAGGGAATGATTTATGGTTTTTAACTCATATAAGAAAAATCTAGTAAGACTATTTTTGAGATAATCTGTCCATGTTACCTGGGGCTGTAATAAAATTGCACATTACCCTCCTTGTGCATTATACCCACAGCATCCCAAATTAATGTGAAAGAACATGATGCAAATTTTAGGGGAAATAGTTTCCTTTCTGTGCCTCAGAGCCATTCCAGTTTGCTGCTTCTTTCTGATAACAGTGTTTAGATAGCAACAACTGATGCTCAAACACACCAAGTGTTTGTGTGTGGGGAAAGCAATGCAGCAATTTATCTGTTTTGACAGCTATACTCTATTCTTTTTTTTTTCCTATCAAGATGCTATCTAAGCACGTTTTCCCACAGATCAATAGTTGCGTCATGTGTGTAAACTGATGTGTATGTCTTACAAGAAAGAGATGATGGAGAAAGACTCTGGAATTGCCGATATAGACAAATTCATTAAGATAACAGTTGGTTTATCTAATCTTATTGATATGTTGTACTTATAGATCACTTATTATTATAGCAATTCATTTATGTTTCTGTTAAGGTGATTTTTATCATTGGTTTTGTCCCTACGTAGCTGGCTATGAATCACTTTTCTCAAGATTTAGAGATATTTCAGGTTTAAAAGGCAAAATGCTTCTGTCAGCTATAAAGATAAAAATACACAGTCCATTGGCAAATAATGTGAGATCTTCCAGAAAAGCAGTAAAGGAAATCAGGGGTATGAAAAAGACCTTGGGTTATCCCATTGAAGACTAAATTAAGGACTTTGCAGCTTCAGAGCTGGCTGTTGGGATAACAGAGCTGTGATCTCCAGCCTATTGATGAGCACTTGCTCCAACCCAATAAAGCTGACAAATCACTGGTATCAAGGGGCTCTCTTGGGGCACCTATGAGATGTGTGGAGTGGAATTCCCTTTGTGGAGAAGGCAGAACAGTCACTAAGGCTACTGCTTTGATTGCTTATATTGGCTAACGACATAACACGCCCAGACTGGGACACATGGAATCCATGCTGGAATAACATTACTTCTATTCAAAAGATACTGATGAGTTCAAAAGTACAAATGGTTATAAAATTCTCCCGGACCATCCATGGAAAAAAACCAAAACAGATAAATGTTTTCTCCTATGTTGTGCAGAAAGTGAAGCTGAGCCTTATAAGGAGGAGTGATTTCCCAGAGGGAAAGTACCTTGCCTGTCCCTTTTCTGAAGCTGCTAGCTCATGATCATAGAATCATAGAATCACCAGGTTGGAAGAGACCCAGCAGATCATCGAGTCCAATCATTGCCATCAAACACTAAACCATGTCCCTCAGGACCTCATGCACCCGTGCCTTAAACACCTCCAAGGAAGGCGAATCAACCAGTCATTCAGTGATCTTGTTTGGGGTGTTCTTTGCTTTTTTCAAAAAGGTTTTCATTGTAATCATTCATGAAATTATTTGAGCATTGGGCACTTGGATACAAGGATAGGAATTGTGGGCATCCCTTCAAAATGTTATTGTCTAGTTCACTTTTTTATTTCATTATTTAACCTTGACTTGGGGTTTTTTTTTTCTTTTTCCTTTCTTCTTCTTTCTGATAAAATCTGGCATATGCTGATTCATCTGAGGTGTTGATTCTCATCTAGTTATCGTCTGTGATTTCCTAAGGAAAACTTTAGTGGTATTATTTTGAACAAGATATTAAAGGAATGAGAAGTCTGTATTGTTAATAAAAACCAAGATAGTATCTAAGACCAGATGAGCAAAGATTCTTATTTTCAGGGATACATTAAAAATATATTGGCTGCTTGTGTTGAACATTTAGGTGACAAAACTGATTACACTTTAGAGGAACTACTCAGTTAATTATTCTGTTTTTTGCTGCCTTCCAGGGTAGGTTAGGAATGACAGCTTCAATCTACACTTTTTGCTTGATTGCAAACAGGAATGATGAAACCATTCACATTGTGGTGCACTTCTAGAATGAAGTCACTACTGCGATTCCTAGAATTCAGTTCTAAACTAATCTCTGTTCTTGGATTTGGCAGCAGCATTAATCTTGAAATTATTTGAGTTTTATTTCTAGTCAGGTGGAAAAGCAAACAATAAGAAATTAATACTTTTAAAACTTGTGGCAGACCCTGGTTCCCCAGATGTGTAAATCCATGTGGCCTTACAGACTCACAAAGAATTCTGCTGGGTGACAGCTGAGTCTGGTAAACAGTACAAAACTCGAGTGCTCACCACAATGTATCAGGACAAGTTATGAAAATGTAAAGGACAGTGCCCTGTTCCCCACAGAGCTCCACTGGAGCAGTGGGTACCTAAGCTTGGTTGAGGCCTCTGCTGTTTTGGTGATGGGAGGAGACATTCACATGGCAGCCCCACGTGTCTCAGCAAGTTGCCCAGGGCTCTCACTGTGATGTCAAACGTATTTTTATTCTATTGATTTTTTTAAAAAGTGAGATAAACTTGCAATTTACCATGTACTGAATGACAGCCAATGTTCTCTCCTTTATCATCCTCTCATGCCTGCTCTCCAGAGAATGTGATTTAAGCATGCTGTGATGGGAGTTATCATGGTGGGGGCTGTCTCTGGCTGAGAATGTATAACCCTAAGGTAGGACATGTTGTGGCGTCTCCCATAAATTCTTTGGGGAACCAGTTGTCTTGAAGATTAAATTTTAATTTGATGGTGTTGCATTTAAACAAGTAAATGGTGACAAAACCTGTTGCATTCCCACACTGATGCATGATTTGGAACAGAGCCAGTGTATATTTCAGAAGATTGTACATGAAAACTAGCACAGAAGACAGTGCAACAAAACTGATGGCTCCAGAGCACCAGGGAACTGATTTCCTCTCATTCCTTCACAAACTTGGATTGGAATAGCTCTACAATAGGCCAATCAACAAGAAATAACAGCACTTCTGACAGCATTGCAACCTTTTATTATCACTACCTGTATCACCTGACATCTAACACTCCTGCTGGAAAATGAGAGATAGCGTGCGAAAAACAGGAATCTATGGCAGGCGCTGACAGTCCGTGCAATTATGGAAGTACCTCCAAAAACAATTTTTTTTAAATTTTATGGGGCTTTTCATCTGTGGATAAGAAAGTTGAAGCTAAGATCTTGGTGAAAGTTAAGCTACTTGATACCAGAGGGGATGGAGTTCGGGTCTTCAAAAAAAGCTGTATGAACATGGGGATAAATCTTAGATAGAGTGTTGATGGTGTTTCCTATGCCTGGTCTTAGTCCAGCTGAGTGTCCCAGGTGATTCAGCATGTGAACTAGCAAACTAGCTTATATTTCTTCCAGGAAATTGCAGTGGCTCTTTAGAGAGGGAGCAGAGTGTGACCCTTTCACTGCCCAATCCTTAGCTGTGGGAACATTCTACAGAGAACAAGGCCTGGATGATGTGAGATTGTTTGATACTGAACAACTCTAACAAGGCCTTGAAACACAGAGTTGAAAGATAAACAGGGGCCTGTTGGGAGGAATGCAGCAGCTGGTTCAGTGGGAACGAGTACCAGCTGAAAGAGAAACAGGTAAAGAGAACTATCAACATAGTTAATTTTAGTGTAACTTGGTTTCTTAGCATGTGCAGTAGTTTAGCCAATAATACAGTTTAGCCAAATGCCGGGTCCTGCACTTGCGGCACAACAACCCTATGCAGAGCTACAGACTGGGAGAAATCTGGCTGGAAAACTGCCAGGAGTGCCCAGGTGGCCAAGAAGGCCAATGGCATCCTGGCTTGTATCAGAAACGGTGTGACCATCAGGTCCAGGAAGATTATTCTCCCTCTGTATTCAGCATTGGTTAGGCCGCTACTTGAGTACTATGTTCAGTTCTGGGCCCCTCACCACAAGAAGGATGTTGAGGCTCTGGAGCGAGTCCAGAGAAGAGCAACTAGGCTGGTAAGGGGTCTGGAGAACAGGCCTCATGAGGAATGGCTGAGAAAGCTGGGGTTGTTTATCCTGGAGAAGAGGAGGTTGAGAGGAGACCTCATTACTCTCTACAAGTACCTGAAAGGACATTGTAGACAAGAGGGAGCTGGGCTCTTCTCCCAAGTGACAGGGGACAGGACAAGAGGGAATGGCCTCAAGCTCCACCAGGGGAGATTTAGGCTAGAGATTACGAGCAAGTTTTTCACACAGATGGTGATTGGGCATTGGAATAGGCTGCCCAAGGAGGTGGTTGATTCACCTTCCCTGGAGGTGTTTAAGGCACGGGTGGATGAGGTCCTGAGGGACATGGTTTAGTGTTTGATAGGAATGGTTGGACTTGATGATCCGATGGGTCTCTTCCAACCTGGTAGCTCTATGATTCTATGATTCTATGAATATGTTAGCTTTATGGACAACTACCTTTAAACAGTAATACACTGTAGATACCCTCGTGGGCACACAGTTATGTAACCAAAAATGATCTATAAAGAATCAGCTAAGCTCAATAAATTGAAGGCTCGCTGATCATATTGATCTCTGCGTTTGATTCCACGATGGTCCCATGAACACTTAGCATCTTGTTGCTGGATGCTTAGTTTCTGTGAACGGTCCCAGCTCCTTCAATTTCACCAAAACACCATTCATTTAACAACTGTAAGCATATTGCTTCTTGTTCTTAGCAATGCAAAGGGGAATTCCTAAGGCTACTATGTTAATCAATAGATTTATACAATCTTCTCTCATATTTGCTTCAGAATGTATACAACAGGGTGTGCAATGAGGAAAAACAATGTCTTGGTTCTTCTGTCAGTTACAACGATACAGATTCAGACTTAACAGCATTACTTTTATTGGTGCATCTGTATCCGTACACTGGAGAACAAAATCTCTCATTTGATATATTGGATGTGAGTGTTAAAATAGAACATCACAATTAAGCTATAGAAGATGATAGGTATGAAAGGAAAAGCAGGGGGGAGTCATCCACATCTTTTTCTTATGATGTTATAAAATGTTACATCCACTTTCAATTTGTACTGAGCCAAAAATAACTTGCTATAAAGGTTTCACAAACTCTTCTCAGCTTTTATCACTGTCATATTAAGAGAAGAAATAAAAAGAATAGTAAGTTTAATGCAAAAATGGAAATGAGTAGTACTGAAATTGCTGTTTGAATATGCTTTTTGCTCCTCGTTTGTATAATCCAGTCCTCTTTGTGTTACCCGTCTCTCTGGTTACAGCAGGCATTTTGTATTTCCTCAGACTTATTTAAAATACACCTATTGCCTTATTTAAAGCCAAGCCTTGTGTAAAGGCTTTCATCAGTATCAGACCAGATTTTGCTCTCATTTTATTTACAGCATAGCCTGAGTAACTTGGTTGAGCTCACTGAAATGTTCCAAACGTCCAGCAGTCTGAAACAGCCTCATCTTCTGTCTCCTGGTGAAACTCCTATTCATGCTGCTTATTGCAATGTGCAAACCTGAGGAGCTATGGTTAATGAAAACAGCATTTATATTAGGGGAGCAGCACTGAAAAAGCCAGTGAAACTTGTTTATTATAGCTTGAATCTTCATTTTGTTTGGCTGAACACTGAGGAGAGAATCTCAGACAGAAAACAGACGAAGAAGTTCTCCACTAGGCCCTTTGCTGACCTTCTCATAAGTTTGTCTGCTGGGTCACAAGCTACAGGCATAAAGATGACATTTTCTTGAGGATTTGGGCATAATTACCAGCTGCCATGGCACCGAACCACATGCAAGTCTTCAGCAGACCCTTCTGTTTCCAGGGCTCTGGAATGTAAAGGGCCATTTGCTTACTGGGCTATCTTGTAGGGCAGGAAATTTCTCCCTCTGATTTAGTTCTTTAATGTGTTTTCTTTTGTATGTTCAGAGGATTATGTGAAACAGAACAGCAGACAAACAATATCTTTTCCCCTTCCTTGATGAACAGGAGAAATCTAAGCCTCTCAAGGGGTCATACATGTTAAGAACCATTAAAATAACTATAGGTATTGTGATGTAACCACTCCTGGAAGTTTCCATTGAATTAATGCTGATGTATAAATGTTACTGACTTGAATGATAAGCCCTAGAATAGCTTGAATGATATGAACAGTAAGCACATAGAGACTTTGAGGGGGATAATTTGAGAATTCATGTCTAATGGAGAGGGATGAATACATGCTGCGGAACACTTTGTCTAAGAATTGTTTCTGCTCTTCTTGTGAGAAGTACAGTATTCCTGTCCCTTGAGCAACATTAAATCATCATAAAAGAAACCCACTTAAACCAGCATACTAGTGGGAACAACTCCCTTTTGGCAGCTTGGGACCTCAACTGCTACAGATTTTCTATATCCTTTTAGTCTTCTATTTCAATAAAGATATAGCTACCTGGGAAGGTAATACTGGACTGTGTATGCCCCAAAACCAAATATTACCACTCCATTGAATACATGGAGAATGAGTAAGAGTAGAATTGGCCTGAGCTGATTCAGGTTATGAACAGAGTAGAAGCAAAAATGTCAGGGTAGAGTCTTAAGTGAACTTCTGTATTGAAAGTTTATACCAACTTTTACTTTTAGTTCTGTCAGAAAAATCTCAGCTGACATTGAATGCATAATAATAAACAAAGATATTTGCTCTTTTAATTTGATACAGAATTGAATTTGGAAGAAAGTAAAAAGGTAAGATTATATTGGAGCAACAGCTTCAAAACTAAATAACTGAAAGCTTTCCTTAAGACAGAGTAAAAAATAATTACATTCATGCCCACTAATCACAGGCTTTTTTTTTCCTAAACTGATAAAATAAATGAGAGCTGTAGTAATAAAACCCCAAAACTAAAATAATAGGAAGAGTGATACAGTCCATCACAATGGGAATTTACTGAAGAATTATCTGAGCTCTAGATGCTCTGCTTTGTGTAACTTCAAGTGTCTGAATGGCAGGCATTGTGAAGAAATTAAAATGAAAACTAAATAGAAATGTATTCAGGTTAGCAGATGTAGGATTTTGAGGATGCTGAGACTCTGGGAAGTATGTAGTCCTTGAGAGATTTGCTCTTCAGCATGGTTTTGGTATGGAACAAAAAATCCAATTTAAATAACTCTACAGATGCACCACTTTAATTTGTTAGCTACTCTGTGGACTTCTTTAAGAGAATACCTCCGAGTTTGCCATGAAAATCTTTCATGCTGAAAAGGGAATTGTTTACCTGGACAACTGAGTTTCTGCCCATTAGAGAGGAAGCTTCAAGAACAATAATTTGATCAAACCTTATCAGGTCTGTTTATGAATGTGGGAATAAATTGCATTTGTGCTCTTAATAATAATGGAAACAACATTAAGAATTTACATAGACACAAAGAGATCAGCATATCCATTTCCCTCAAAACATACAAAGAGAACACAAGGTAGGAGGAGGAATTTGAACCATCCTCCTTCTCAGTTGCTTTCCCACCGTTCTTTATGCAGGACTCTTGTTTTGCACTATGTTAGGGATAGGATACAGGAAAATATGTGCTCAGTTCCTATGGAGTAGTATATTTTTGACTTTAAATTACTTAGATCTTTATAAACAATATGTTTGATAAAAGCTGTGAAATTAGCCTAGACTTGCCAGAAATGCTTTCCTCAACTTTTTGATCACAGTTATCAAGGTGGAGCTTTCAGTAGATTTTATTATTCTAGGCTGATTAACTAATTAAAAAATCATGCCTTGTTCAGGTCAGCTGTCAGCTGAGATTTTGTTGCAGAATTGATGTTACATTTTTTATATTTAGTGAGAAGCAAAACCAGAATTGCTACTCAATGATCCAGTGGGTCTCTTCCAACCTGGTTATTCTATGATTCTATGCAATGATCCTGGCTTCTGTGAACAGGATCAGCAGGATGCAGAGCACGAATGTAGCAGCAGTACTGTTCAGAGTAGAGGAAATAGCTCCTCGGTTGGTTTTCTGTGATTGCTGTCAGTACGTGTGAAAGGGACTCTCGACCTATTACTGGCAAATTAAGCACAGACCAGTGCCAATATCATAGAAAGTCACAGAATCACAGAACAACCAGGTTGGAAGGGACCCATCGGATCATCTAGTCCAACCATTCCTATCTAACACTAAACCAAGTCCCTCAAGACCTCATCCACCCGTGCCTTAAACACCTCCAGGGAAGGTGAATCAACCACCTCCCTGGGCAGCCTGTTCCAATGCCCAATCACCATCTGTGTGAAAAAACTCCTCCTGATCTCCAGCCTAAATCTCCCCTGGTGGAGCTTGAGGCCATTCCCTCTCGTCCTGTCCCCTGTCACTTGGGAGAAGAGCCCAGCTCCCTCCTCTCTACAACCTCCTTTCAGGTAGTTGGAGAGAGTAATGAGGTCTCCTCTCAGCCTCCTCTTCTCCAGGCTAAACAACCCCAGCTCTCTCAGCCGCTCCTCATAGGGTCTGTTCTCCAGCCCCTTCACCAGCCTCGTCACTCTTCTCTGGACTTGCTCCAGAGCCTCAACATCCTTCTTGTGGTAAGGGGCCCAGAACTGGACACAATATTCAAGGAGTGGCCTCACCAGTGCTGAATACAGAGGGAGAATCACCTCCCTGGACCTGATGGTCACACCGTTTCTGATACAAACCAGGATGCCATTGACCTTATTGGCCACCTGGGCACTCTGCTGGCTCATGTTCAGTTGGCTGTCGACCAACACCCCCAGGATCATACAAGTAAACTGACTGCATCCTCCAGACGTACATTGCCCCTGAGGTTTGGAAAGCAACCCCATGACCAGCATTGTTGATCGAAGCTACTGCCTTCAAATGCTGCTCTTGATCCTTCCCTTCCAGCTGCATCGCTGGACCATTCTTTCTGTTAAAAGGGGCAGCTTGCTCTAAGGAGTGCCGGTGCTGTTCTGCTTCAGGGGAGTTTTGAACCCAGCAGATCCACTTCTTAATCTCTACTGACCAAATTTTAACCGTGTACTAGCAGTAGATGGTTGCACAAAGAGGGACACAAAGTGTGGATACAGAAGTTTTTTTCCCCCCTTCTCCTGTGATCCTGACTGGGGAGCAGGTTGCTCTCTAGAGTCATCATTTTAATCTCTTTAGCCAATCTGTGGCTAAAACAGTTGCTATCACTTTCTGTCCTTCCATCTCATTCATATGTTCTGCCCAGCCAATAATGACTTATTCAATTAAATTGATTACAGTTTATAGTGGAAGCTTTGTTGGCACCAGTTTCCAAATATAGCTCATCTTCTAAATATGTAGACCATCAGAAAAGGCATTTTACTGCTTCATTGAGTATGGGAAATTTGCAATAGAAAATACATTGTCATAGCATTATTGCTTTCAATATGCAAGCCAAGCATTTTTCACAGGTTTCAGAGAACACTTCAAATGCTATATTAAAAAACCTGCTAACGTAAAGCTTGTCTTTCTGAATGATTGGAAAAACTTTCCAAGTCTTCTGTTTGTGTAAGAGGAGTTACTACTGGTATGTTTTGTTCCATGATTTATTGAAGATGCATAGAAAAGAGTAAATAAGTGTCTGGTATGTGACAAATACTGCTATTGAGTTCTGTGGGAACAGGACTGAAATCAATAATTCTGGCTTTTGTTCATGAGAAACAGAGCAGATGATCTGTGGTCTCTGAGCCACTCCACTGCTTTGGTGAGAGGAATAGGTGACCAAGTCTGATTTTGCAAGATGAAGTAATAGTCTCATATTATCTTTGAGTGAAACTTTGCACGTCTCTAACAAAGCCTTCCTTGTGCTGTAGCTTCAACTGAATGTATGTAAGTGGGCTCCACCTTAAAGCTTGTGGTGCAGTTAATTGCTTTATTCCAAGGAATTATTGCTTCCCTTCTCTACTTCCTCCTTCGGTCAAGCAAGCCCAGGGGTTCAAAGAGGGACAGCAGTGTTTTAAAGGGGATAAGGGAAGATGAGAGGAGCGCTGATATCCTATATCAATCACAAGGGAAGATCTATTTTCTTCCCTCTGCGTAAACCCATCCAAGAGTGAGCTCATCCATCTGGAGTTGGATCACATAAGAAGATTGGGCTGTATATCTTCTACAGAAGTTGCAATCTCCTTATCTGCTGTTGTTTGCCTTCCTCTTTGTCCTAAAAAAAATAGAGTTGCTCTTTTACTGTTAGTTCTCTAGATTAATAATGCAGAAAAATCACAACATAATGCCCAGGGTATTGCATTTTCCTCCCAGTGTGGCACTGTCACAAGCACAGGGCTGTTATGCTTGCACAGTGAGTTCCTAGAGAACAGGAAACCAGAGAGCTGGGAATTTTTACTTACGAATAAATTGAATGAGTGAATAAAGAAAATCATTAAAGCTTCATCTATAAATACTCTCTAATTTAAATTCACATTGGCATGAATTTTAAAGATTTATTTCCATAATTTGAAGTAAAAGATATTTGTTTTAGGGGTGGTTAATTCACACACTGCCTTATGGGTAAGGGAAAATTGCAGGATCAGGGAAGTATAAATTAATGGTTGGAGTACGTGTACTAAAAGTGTGAGAAAAGATTTCAGTCAAGCTTTTTTCCTAGCTCCTTTTCCTATTAGCATAGTGGTGGTAGAATTTCCTGATTCATCAGCTTTGACACTGGTTTTATCAACAGAGTAAATAAAATTATCATCCAGTGGTTAAACAAAATTACCCACATGAGAAAAAAGATGGATAAGAATAAAGAGACAGAAAGGATTTTTGTATGTGTTATAGAGTGGGAGGCAGTTGGAACAGCTGTGCTGCTCTATATCTTTAAATTTATAAGGAAAAATATATTGCCCTTAAGAAAATAAAATATTGTAAGGTAAGAATATGTCAAAACTTATGATGTGTGACAGAGAGTTCAGGCATAAGACTCCTTCACTCAGGCATCAACCTGCAGACCCCTCTGGGCAGATCCACTACTCTGGCTGCACAGAAAGCAGAGTTCTTGGGGTGAGTTGTTAGGGGACAGCTGTTGGTGGCAGATGCCTGTGAAGGGCAGTGCTGTGCAAGCTCATGGTTTGTTTACAGAGCAATCACTTTTGAGCATTTGGATGTGTGTGGGATAACGCTTATTCTGCAGGCTTTTCTTTTGACATGCTGGCATGTGCCTGGTTCCCTAATAATTTTTCTATGGTTCAGTGTTCTTAATAATTACTTTAATAAATTAAATATAAGATTTCCTTTAAGGTATTCTTTCTTCCCTAAGCTATCAGCAAGTTGCCCACTTTCCCTGCAGGACCGTTTAGTGTCTGGGATGGAAAGCCCAGCACAGTACTTATGTTTTCTTTGGGGAAAAAAACCCAGCTGTTTTTTATGAGGATGAGAATATCATGTTGGATGGGACCTGAGCAACCTGATCTGCTTCAAGATGTCCCTGCTCCGGCAAGGGGGTTGGACTAGATGACCTGTAAAGGTCTCTTCCAACCCAAAACATTCTGTGATTCTGTGATTTCAGATTCTAAAGGCAATTGCAGCACCATAAATATCTACTGTCCTTTGTCACCCCCTGGATCCAACCCAGACTTGAGGTTGTGTTACCATGGAGGCAATGCTTGCTACTAAAGATATTTCTTCTACTGATTTGGAAGTTCTCATGCCTTTGGTTCAAGCTTTATAGTTTTCAGCCTTATCTGGATCTTTTATGTTTTGTCTTCTTTGATCTTCTGCCAGAAGGCTTTATGTTGCAGACTAAGGTTATGATGTTTGCATGTTTCACTCTTCGGTTGCTCTGTGAACAGCAAAGAGAGATGAAAATTATACACAACAATTGCTTCCTTCACACGGTAACATTACAACCCCTTGAACATGGACAAAGAGTGGTTTTATTTCATTGCTGTTATTTGCACATTGTTCAAAGCATAAGCATTGATTGGCAAATACCTTTAAGTCACAGCTAGGCTCCTCCTTTGCTCTCCCTTAAGACAAACCAGAGTTGTGGGAGGCTTGAACAGGGGATGTTTCTTCATGAACAATTTTCCCCATGAATCCTGTTGATTTATTCATATTTATTTTTAGTAAAGATTCAAAATTTCTCTTTTTTTGAGTAGAGGCTTAAAGCATTAAACTTTAGGTCAGAAGACCCTGTCTGATTGTCAAGTCATCTACTGGTATATGATTTCACCCATTTTTTTCTCTTAGAGTTGCCAGAATTGTACACATCAATTTTGTTGCCAGAGTCATAGAACTGCAGCAGAGTTTTAGGTTTTGGCAGATGGGAATCCAACATTGCTAGTGATAAATTCTTACAATGACTTGTTATCTCTCTGTGCTTATTTTAATTTTCTTTCATTCATCACTCTTATTTCTTTTCTGTATTATAGAGGTTGTGAGTTTTCTTCCTGCAAATGTACTTATATATAATTTTCTGGGCACCATTCAGTATTTTCTGATAAAATAAACAGGTTGAACTCTTTAAGCCTCCTACTGTAAAGCTTATTCAATACCCTAAAATCTTTACTACTGTTCTTTGTATGTTCTTTTATAGAATTGTACCTATCACAACCAAGTGAAATGGGCAGCAAAGATTCTTCAAACATTTTTCCTTCTCAGAATTTCCTGAATTTTTCTTCGTGTTGCCACAACAAGTCTTCATTAATAGCTTAGAAACTATCAATAAAGTTTTTTTCTTGCTGGAGCACATCTTGATGGTTTTTAAGTACAAGGAGGACCATAAATTTTTTAGTTGAAAGAGAAAAAAACTCTCTCTAAAATTAATGGACGTTTTGGAATTGAAATGTAAAAATAATAGGCACTTTGAAAACAAAGTTTAGAATGGAAAGAATTATCAGAAAAAATCATATGAAGATGTAGGAATGTATTCAATCACTCTG
This sequence comes from Coccyzus lansbergi, assembly GCA_033558105.1. Lineage (NCBI taxonomy): Eukaryota > Metazoa > Chordata > Aves > Cuculiformes > Coccyzidae > Coccyzus > Coccyzus lansbergi. The sequence goes on along the minus strand of JAUMJK010000030.1, from coordinate 1,514,373 downwards.
TTATGTAATTGGAACCAACTGTTCTCTTTGCTTGCTCTGCAGAAGGTACTGAGATCCTGCATTGCAGTAAGGATAAGTTAGGATACATTAGGAAAAGTTTCTGATAATAAATACACTTAAGTACTAGAAAGAATTTCCAACAGTGATGTGGGATTTCCATCATTGGAGGATTTTTGTACTGATTTGCCAGAAATTATTAGGTATAGCTTATTGTGGCTGTGATTTGGGGGATGAAGGAGAGAGCAGATAGCATTGAAGATACTTTTAGTGTTTCTTTCAAAGTCTTTTGGTAACATCTATTTCTGAAGAATTCTATGAATTTGTGATCCGATCATATTCAGTATCTTCCATTGTATTCACTGAGTATGAAGTTGAAATTTGAAGCTGTCATGCAATCTGGCTGTCACCAATCCCCTCCTTATTTTCCTTACTGTATTCACAGCAGTCTCATTAAAAGTGGGCATATATAGGAAGGTCTCATAAAGAAGAGCCCATCATAACGAGTGCTACAGGCTAGCGAAGCCCTGTCATGGCTTTTTGCATCTTTGCAGATTCTCCTCATGTTACTAGGTGTTGCGCTTGCAACCCTATACCAGAATCTCCTTTGAGCCTCAAGTTCCTCCTAAAACCAGTTTAGAATAATGCTTTTTTTTGCCTCTTAAGCAGAGCAGAACCAGAGCCTTTTCCAATTAGATGCCTTAAATCCTTTCAGGGTCTTTGTTAGGAGGTGCTGATAAAAAAAGAAACACTTCAGAGCCACCCAGTATCATTAAGGTGACCAAGCAAAGGAAGATTAAGTTTTGTGCAGAGTAAGCAAGCAATGACAGCTTACTGGCAAGAATGGGAAACTCCTGCTCTGAGCTTGTATCATTGATGTAAGTGGCAGAAAAGATATTTTGGACCAAGTGTCCTGGCCTTTCTTATGAGTTGCTAATTTGCTCTGTTGAAAAGTTATTGTCATGATGCATTGACTTCTGAACTAGTTGTTTGGTTTTGACTTTTTTTTTGTTTCCTTTTTTTCCATTCCGAGCTTTACTGGTTAAACAGGAGATTTCTTATGTAATTGTGAAAGGTTTCCTTTCATTGCCAAAGTTAGTGTTATTTGCCTGCTTCAAATGCAGCAAGTCATGATTCTTTTAATAAAATTACCCTAATCTCTGATGTATCCAACTGGCACAATGGCAAAAGTGTGAAACTGTGCCTGCAGAGGGTTTGGGGGCTGAGTTCGCAAAGCTGTTCAAGTGACAAATACAAGATATGTCAGGTTTTTCTTTGCAAATACACTCTTAAGGTGATGGAAGGATTAAAATAAATTAGTGTCTCTACAGTTCTTAGGATCCTTACAGGTTTGACTTTGCAAGTTATTCTTTTTTCAGGAAATTAATTAGTCTATAACTAGATAACTATTACTAGTATATAACTAGTAATAACTTGATAACTGTGCTGTTGTTTGAGGAAGAGGAACTGAGCAAGGTTAATTTCACACAAGGATACTCAGCTTCAGACAGCCTCTCGTGACCAGACTTCGGAATGTATTTTACCACTCCAGAACACAGTGTTCCACAGCAGGAGTTCTAGAAATCTCCAGGCACATTCCTTGCGGAGGATTAGGTGGTCTTAGATACAACACTTACCTTAGAAAAGTGAGACATGCTGTTCAGAACAAGTTACTGCCTGCTAGCTTGACCATCACAGTTGCCTTTGTGAATGATATTTTACCTGTTGTGGGTTAAAATATGTTATATTAACACTTAGTTTGAGAATTTTTAACAAAAATATTTTGTCTGACATCTAGATAGGTTAGGAGCTCAGGCAGAGACAGTTGTAATGACTTGACTGCTAAACGCTGTCTTGATTAAATTCAGTTGTGCATCCTTGGAAAATAATGATGCCATTACATGCCATTTATACTGATTATAGATACTGAGAAAATTCACTCCAAATATTCTCTGATAGCTTTTATTCAAATGTATTGTGAATGATGGTGTTCTTTCTCTAGTTGTTATTACTCCATGTAATCTCTGAAATCTTCATCCTGAGTAAGTCACCTATAATTCAAGGTATTGGTCCCAAGGTGTGAGTTCTTGTGTTTTAGACATTTTTTCATAGTCAGAATCAGTTTGATGCTGCCTTTTTTAAAAAAATAAAAAAACCAACTTTTGATTAGTCCAATAATCTCTTTCTCTGAAGTAAACACGCGTTCTTTCCTTCTTCATTTACAGGATCTGAGTTGTCTTCTGAAACATTGCTGACTGGAAGCTGAAGTTGAAGATTCAGTGATCAGAGCTAAACTTTTGAAAAGTAATTTTCAAGAAAAGGACATAACTGTCACTCCCTTTTCCTTTTCTGATGTTGTTTGCCTGTGAGAGACTGCCTTGCCTGTATCCCTCTTGATCTTGATGGGCATATTGGCTACCTGTGTGAGGATTAAGGATTTGGGCCTGTGAAATGTAGCAAATCATTTCAAGGCTGGCCTTTTCCTAACCTCCATTAAAGCTATTTGGTATTTAAAGAAATTCTATAGGCATTGATTGTCCTTTTAAGCATCAAAACATTTTATCCAATATCCACATAACTTTTTATAGGCAGTGTAGTTCTAGCAAAATGCCAAAAAATTAAAATATGTTTCTTTGAACCTCTCTAGTAAAACTGAAAACTTGATATCTCTGGATTTAGTTCTTTGGTTTGTTAGGGAAAATTCTCCATTCAAGTGTTACATGGACTCTGTGAGGTGAAACAAATGTTCATGTGTTCATACTGGACTCTAGGAAACCCTTTTCCTTTTTTTAAAGAACCTCCCTTTGTAAGATTCACTTCCTGAGAGTTTTGAGAAATTCTTTGTTTTTCTTTGTTGCCTGTTACTAAGTTCCAGCTCCTGCCATTTGTTGTTATAGAGAGGGTTAAGTTTTACACAGTATTTAAAAAACTCATGGTCCACCTGGAGAATATCTGGATTATACACTCTACAGTACAGAGAAAAGGCACATCATGGGAAACAACATTGGAAAATACTGATGTTATATAACTAAAATGCAACATGGAACTTTTTATATTTCAAAGTGCAAATTATATATGGTTTTAATAATTTACAAGTATCCTACAAAGTTCTGCTGAGTGCATGAATGTGGAGGGGAGGGAATATCAAAGTCGTAACAGTTTGATATATAAAAGACATAGTGGGCTGCCTACCTGATCTCTTGCAAGTGCAGGACGGGTAACTCTCACCTATTTTTGACAAGTTGCAATCATGGTATATCCATTAAGTGGTTCTAGTTGCTTCAAAGAGGGGCTATTTCCTGAAAGGTCTGTTGCATCCACTTCCAGTACCACATAGAATCACAGAATCATAGAATAATCATGTTGGAAGAGACTTACCGGATCATCAAGTCCAACCATTCCTATCAAACATTAAACCATGCCCCTCAGCACCTCGTTCACCCGTGTCTTAAACACCTCAAGGGAAGGTGAATCAACCACCTCCCTGGGCAGCCTATTCCAGTGCCCAATGACCCTTTCTGTGAAAGTTTTTTTCCTAATGTTCAGCCTGAACCTCCCCTGGCGGAGCTTGAGGCCATTCCCTCTTGTCCTGTCCACTGTCACTTGGAAGAAGAGGCCAGCACTCTCCTCTCCACAACCTCCTTTCAGGTAGTTATAGAGAGCAAGCAGGTCTCCTCTCAGCCTCCTCTTCTCCAGGCTGAACACTCCCAGCTCTCTCAGCCGTTCGTCATAAGGCCTGTTCTCCAGCCCCTTCACCAGCTTCATTGCTCTTCTCTGGACTCCCTCCAGAGTCTCAACATCCTTGTTATGGTGAGGGGCCCAGAACTGAACACAGGATTCAAGGGGCAGTCTCACCAGTGCCGAGTGCAGAGGGAGAATAACATCATGTGTATACTATACTATACTATACTATACTATACTATACTATACTATACTATACTATACTATACTATACTATACTATACTATTCATGTAGTGTACATTTTGAAGCTGCACTTGAATGACGGCAAAGAGTGGTAGCCCAGATCTTGGGAGAGAGCTTAGATGGATACCATGTGGGAAATGACCAGTTTATAAGCATTACATTCACTGCTATGAGCTATCTTTTTTGACTATAGACTACTATAGTCACTCGGTTGTGAGGATGGTGTGTAGGTAGCTGTGCACCTTAGAAATTCCGACTACATCATTGGAACATTGACAGTTTCTGTCTAAGAATAAATAGGACTGTAGGAAAAACCTTTGCATCACTATTGATTCAGTAAGTAATAGTTAAAAATCACCCACCTGGATGCTGTAAAGGTGTTTTAAGCTACTTCTATTTTTGCAAGGTTAAAAGAATATGTATTTCAATATACATTCTATTGAAAAAATATCCCATTTTCTTTTTAACTTTTATATGAAAAGGAGTGATTTTTTAAATCACAAATTTAATCTGAACATAAATTTATCTTTCCCCCTAAATGAACATATGTGACAAAGCTTAAAAATGACTCTACTTTTAACAGAAGTTTGCAAATTATGTGTTTTTAACCCATTCTAAAATAGAAATTCTCTTCTCATTGCACAAACTGTAAGGTTCTTAGAAGTTTATGCTTGCTTGGAAGTAGCAATGAAACTCTTAGCTGGAGAAGAGAAACTGCTCCATAAGGCAGTTCACGTTGCTGAATGACTTTTTGCAAGTTCACTAGATCGGATGCACCTCTTGCCATGATGTGGAATTGGAATAGTCAGAAGTCTACTTCAATACTGGTTTTTCCTTCAAAACCACCACTCATGCTAAAATACTTGCTCTGACACTGGTTCTCTAGAGCCTCTAATTTATGGCATAAAATATCATTATTTTTAACAGAGTAGAAAGATTTCTTACATTAGCCATTAGATTGTCTTTTTTTATATCAGATTGAGCATTTATAGTTGAATGTGTACCTTCAAGCATTTACATTTTATCCCTAATGCTTCCCATTCATAGAGCATAAGCGTCCAATTTAACATCAAATTTCTCTTCTATGGGTTTAATAGCACTTAGTTTGGTACTTATGGAAATTTCATAGGCAGAACCAATCTTTGTCAGCTTCCCCAGGGTGGAAATTACACATGGAGCTACTGAGGGAGAACTCCCTGGAGTGATCTCCCTGTCTTCCTCTCCAAAGTATATCAGCAATAATTTCTGAAGTGCCACAGCTATATTTGGAGGTTTTTTTTTTTTCCCAGAGAAATACAAGTAAAGAAGATAAAATCTTTTGCAAAATCTCCCAGGCTCAAAGCTTTTACCTCAAAAATATCTGCTGCTGGATATGTCAGCTGTGCTTGCAATTACCAGCAGCTCCAGTGAAGTTAATAGGATACCACTGTATGCAACAGTGTTCGCAGCAGTGGAGTTCAAATTACAAAATTACACTGTTGAAGAAGGACAGTCCTTTTCCCACAGCTGTGAAATTATTAACTGTCAGAAAATGGAAGAATATTTTTTTCTTATTATTTCCAAGCTTTTAGATTAACACCATCACTGTTGATTAAACTCAAGGTCACATCAATTCTACAGAAATTTGTCTCAGGTTCTATGGTTACTGGTTTCTGTGGCAACATAATTAATATCAAAAATACTTGATTTTATCATGAAGGTTAGTGATGCTTTTAGCGCCATAACCCTTGGCAGTTTGTTTTGAAATTACCTTTTATCCTTTTTCTACAGTAAAGTACTATGCAGAATCTTTTCCATCAACAAAACATAAATGCTTGAGAGGAGTTACTAATAAAACACTTGGGCTGATGGATTGTCATCACCAGTAAAACATCAGGCATACGTTAATGAGTTGTCATTGCCTCCGACCTCAATAATATTGTGGGGGTAGTGTTTGCTGTTAGATCTTTAGTTCTTCTGAAATGAACCGGGTGTTGTTCACAAGTACAAAACCTAAAACAAACACCCTCCTCCCTCAGCTCTTGTACACACACACACACACATATATATAGAGAGAGATATGTATTTCTTTCAGGCACTAAGTGATCTTTGTATTTGTTTTATTCTGAAGCTTTAAGGGCAATATCTTAACTAACAGTCACTGTGAAAATGGAATTGCTGTTCGTTACAGAGTTTCTCTTTAACTCCATGGGGCAACTGAAAGTAACAAGGAACAAGCTCCCAGAAAAGTGAAGGTTTCTGTTCACCATACTGGGGACAAGTATTTCCCCTGCAGATTTTAATGGATATTTCTAGATATGCCACCTGCTGACAGTAGCTGAATTAAAGTAGGTTCATACATATAAACTTTTGTGAAGATAATGGTTAAATTTTGTAGAAGCTGGTGTTTTCTCTCTGCTTCCAAGCAAAGTTCATGTGATATTGAATTTAGTTTTACTTCATCTAGGCAGCATTCAACCCTATTTCTACACTGGCATTTTTGGGCAATTACTACTCTAACATGTATATCTTTGATATCTTTGAAGTCTTGTCTCACCTACCTGAGCTACATCAAGTGCATTGAGCTTCCAGTCTTACTGAGCATTCTGTTCTCCTAACACTAATGGTATTGGGGAGGACGGTGTTGTGAAACTGTAAATAACTTAGGGAGATTTTTTTTCCATATACTAGTTTTATATTGGGAAAGCGTGACCTGTGTTGCTAAGTAGGAGAGATTGGCAATAAAATACAAAGTAAAGGATTATACTTGGTCAGATACTGGGCACTGTTTCATCCAAACTGCCTCTTTGAAGGATGTGGATGAAGGAGCTAAGACTCTTCTGATATGAACAGAACAAGATTGGTCTAAGGTCTTCTCTGGGCAAGATCTGTATTGCCGATCACCACTGAAATCCATCACAACTGGGATTTCTGCAGTGGGTTTTCGATGAAAGCTATACAGTCACCCTTATACACAGCACAAGGGCAAGTGTGAACTGATTGTTTGCCTCTTCTGTCAGATGATCAAGAATGAGGCAGTTAGAAATTGCTAATGAATTGAAATGATAGAGCTGTGTGAACACTTACCTACCTTATGTCTATGCAAGCCTAGTGGAAGCTGAGATATCATTATGATAAATTATAGAAATTTTTTTACACAATTTTATACTCAGACCCATCAAGAATAATTTAAACAACATGAAATAACCCTGTAGGTGATTACAGCTTCTCACTACCCTGCAGCTGGGGCCATTCGGTGAAAGCATGACCTCCTGCCACAAGTGCCATTGCCAGGTTTCATTAGGCCCTCAGAGAAGGTATATAGAATGTGTTCCCCCAGTTGCAACCCCATGCTGAAGTTGCTGGATGAAGAGGATGAGTTCAACACTTTCTGACTGAAATTTGCCATTACTTTAGTCTGTTTCGCTAAATCAGTGATGAAAAAGGCTGGTTTAGGAAATTACTAAAGGCGCTGTCTTCCTTCAAGCACCTAATCTAAATTTAACCAGATTTAAATCAATGCAATGGTTTATGTTCCCAAATACACAATAGCATTAGGCTGTATGTAAATAAGACTCAATCCAATATCCTTAAGGTCCAAGGTTTCTTACTTTTTCTTTAGTGATGGAAAGATTCTAATTTGTGGGGTACTAAGGTTCTGTGGAAAACACTCTTCTGAATGATGTTCTCCAGAAGAAAGTAAGCCAGAAAACATGTATAACAGCATCCTGGTATTCAGGTAAACTGGTAGTACAGAAACAATATCCCTACTGATATTTGCTGTTGATCAGACTGTAAACAGCTCCTCTTATTTTTCTCTCTCCATTTCTTTCTTACTCTTGTGAAACATTAACAGTGATGATCTTTACTACATCAATATATAGGTACGAAGTGTAAATTCTCATAGTTACAATTCCTTTTAGCTGTATTACTGGAGACTCAGATTAGATTAAGGAATGCATAATTCCTTGTCTTGATGGTAGAGACATTGCTGGAGACTGAGAGCAATCCGTTAATCTTTTATTTCTGACTAATTAGGGTTTCTATGCCCTTTTCATGAACGAATATCCTATTCATAAATCTGGTACATCCAGGACTTATGCTGCGTTGCTTTTATTATTATTGTATCACTGTTTCAGTAGTTCAGTGTTAGAACTGCAGGCATAACTGTCAAAGGGATTTACAACTGTTACCCCAGCATTTTATAGCTCAGACTGCACTACAGTTCCTTTAAAGACTTCACACTTATCCTGTAACTCGAGTTTAAAAATACAATTTGTGCTTTTCTGTCGATGAGAGCTGTTGGTACCATGAGGTACTGGAATCTGTTGCCCACAATACCTTATTGCTTATTTTGGATAGAATTTGGAACTTCTAACAACGATTTGCTGCTAACCTAGAAGTTCATTATAAAAATGCACTTTTCTCCACGGACATTTTTTCTGCCCAGTCTGGCTCATAACACTGCTTTTTCTCTCCACGTTCAACAAAAACATATGGAGGAAAAGTATTCCAGAACCTGACAACAGTAAGTGAAAACCTACTTAAGAAAACATGTTATTTCCTTTCCCCAGTTTTTATAGATTTCTAGAGAGAATAATGAAACCAAAGCAAAAACTCTGCTTTGTCATGGTTCACCTATCAATATCTTCATGTTTTTACCAAATTATTCAGCACTTCCCTGAATATTTTATTTTTCTGACAGTTTATATTTACTACTTAAAAATAACCAAATTTTTTTCTCGAAGGTGTTATTACAGTGAGAAATCTGATGTTTCGTTTTATTCTGCCTATCCCCTCTGAAAAACAAAATATTCATATGGTTTGTCCTTTGTGCCTTGAAAAATATTTACTACTCAATGTTCTCCTTGATAGGCAGTTCACCTACTTTTTTCTTATGCAATCTTTCCTTGATAAGTCTCTCAATGAATGAGATACCAATTCAACATCTCATTAGTGAGTATATGTGTGTGGTCAAGGTCTGTGCAATCAAGGAAGGAAAAACGAGACATAAAATATACACCTCTGTTTCTGCAAGTTACTATTTTTACTGCTCAGTTGTGTGTATATTAAATGTATACATGTGTGTAAAATAACTCAGGATTGCAATTATAGAGCAAAAAGTAGTTGTTAAGAAAAAGAATATTATTTTTTTTATGGACAGTGGAATTAATGAGGCCTGGATTCCCATGGCTTTATATCTTTTGTCTCCTAAATCCTCTCTTCTGACTGCATTACTCCTAGTTACTTCACAAGTCTCCTGTGATGGTCCCCCTGCCAAGAAATCGCACTTTCTGCAGTTAATGTGCAGCTGCCAGAGAAGTCTATAATAGCTGAATCTTGTCTGTCTCTCCCTCTGTTGGAGCACTAATTTGTTTCTTTCCTGTTCAGCTGCTGATTTCCAGAACGTGGACAGGAACTTTAGACGTTTATGTGTCTTACATGTTTGTCTCTACTTGGCCAGTATTTACTGTGGGAAAGGAAAGTTAACAGACATGTAGCTTTATTAAAGATGCCTTGCTCCCTAAGCATCAAATTAAAAATGAGATAAAATTAAAATATACAGTTTGTGTAGAATAAAATAATTTTGTAGCACCTGTTATTATTCCAAAAGAGTCTTTTGTTCTAATAATTGCTGAGTCTATTGAATAAAATGCTAGTAAAAGAATGTACAACTCTAGGAGTTTTAACCCACGTGTTATTTTAGTAACATGTCTGAGCATCAAATACAAACCAACCACTTCAGTGACTGTTCCAAATAAAGGAACTATCAGAATTCACAGCTGTTAAGCATACACTTCAGGCACAACAGCGTTTGCCCTGATCAATATTAGGCCAGTGACAGCAAACAATTGGTGACCATGGGAATAAAAAGACAGAAACAATCAGCCCTCATCCCCGGAGGGACAAAAATAATATATTGACAAAAGATAATCGAAGAACTGAGCTCCAATCAACCAGATGATAAAAAAACCCTCTGTACTCAGCACTGGTGAAGCTGCTCCTTGAATACTGTGTGCAGTTCTGGGCCCCTCACCACAAGAAGGATTTTGAGGCTCTGGAGCAAGTCCAGAGAAGAGCAACGAGGCTGGTGAAGGGGCTGGAGAACAGACCCTATGAGGAGCGGCTGAGAGAGCTGGGGTTGTTTAGCCTGGAGAAGAGGAGGCTGAGAGGAGACCTCAATACTCTCTCTAACTACCTGAAGGGAGGTTGTAGAGAGGAGGGTGCTGGCTTCTTCTCCCAAGTGACAGGGGACAGGACAAGAGGGAATGGCCTCAAGCTCCGCCAGGGTAGATTTAGGCTGGAGATTAGGAGGAAGTTTTTCACACAGATGGTGATTGGGCATTGGAACAGGCTGCCCAGGGAGGTGGTTGATTCACCTTCCCTGGAGGTGTTGAAGGCATGGATGGATGAGGTCTTGAGGGACTTGGTTTAGTGTTAGATAGGAATGGTTGGACTAGAAGATCCGATGGGTCCCTTCCAACCTGGTTGTTCTATGATTCTATGATTCTATGATTCTATGACTTGATCCCAATAGAGAATACGGCTTTTATGGAACATCATGATTTTCCTCATCTTCTGTCTCACTTAAGTTTTCTGAGTTTTAGGAATGGTCATTTTCTTTCTCCATCTAAAAGGAAAATCTTCATCACTCCCCCTACTCCCTACTCCTAGTATTGCTGAACATGCAGCCTGTAAATAGCATTCAAAAGGAATCAAGGATTGTCTGACAATCCCTAGAAAATATGTACTAGGCACCTCAAAGATTACAGAATGCCATCTCTCCAGCTGAATCAGTATGTGTGATCGTTTGTGTGAGCAATTAGTTGGGTAAATATTGTACAAGAAAACACTGCTCTCAAGGTAACCCAGGCAGACGTAGCATAGAAATGGAACTGTAGAGAAAGCACTCACACTAGCTGTGTATGTGCCTCTATTTGCTCTTTCAAATAAATAACATTGAAGTATAAGTCCTGAATCCATATAAAAATAGCTTTGAAATAGCAAAAGGAGTTTGCAATATTAATACATTAGAACAAAATCATCTTCCTAGCATATTTTTAAGTGCTGAGTCAATTTATTCAAACTGTTTCAGTGCCTAAGGTTCTCTAAATCGTTATAACTATTGTAACTTCTTTTGATGATGGCTTTGATTCACATTAGCTAAAGGCAGGGGATTTCAAAGTTCTTACTAGACTATTCATAATTAAACAAAACTCTACATACAAAAATTGAAACAATAAAAGGGAAGGGAACAGGACAAAAATCTTCTGGAGATCTGTAGGAGTATGGAGACAAGGATGCTGGAAGACCTAGACCCTCGTGATATTGAAGCAACAAAATCCCTCGTGAAGAAATCATCAGGAAGTTAATTTTAAACATAATCTACTAAGATGGGAAAACCTTGATTGCAGTCTTCTGAAAGTACTATTATGAACGTGAATCTAAAGTCTGCTCAGCAAAGCAGGTGAGAAAATAAATCTCTTTCCTGTGAAGGAAAGAATAAAAATTATCTGCAGAATTTTATCTGGAGTTTTTAGTTTATTTGTTTTTTCTTTTTAAATTACCTGTCTGCTATAAGTTACCATTTTCATTGACTTAACTGAAAGAAATATACCAGTGCTGCCTGCTCACATCCTTTACTGGAATGAGCTGTAGCTTGCATGAAGAAAGATGCTGCAAAAGTTGTGGTTTTGTAACTGGTTCTAAGCAGTGGAAGCAGAAGATATTTGCAAATACAAAGGTAAAACACATTATTTGAAATGTATCAACATTTCATTTAAAAAGGCTTCATGGTGGGAGCAGTTTCAAGAAACTGAATCTTTGTTGAAGTTTTTAACTTAGGTACAGAAAGGAAGCTGCTGAGGCATTGTGGGTAGCTTATTGTACCGTATACTGTATTTAACAGTTGATTAATGAGTTATTGGTTTAGGTTGCTAACTGATGAATCCTATTGTAATTGATAGTAAACCCATAAGGAAGGAATTTATGAGAGTGGAGAGTGAAAATTGTGTGTGATTTCTAAGCAGTTCATGCAAACATGACCTTTAGGTCTTTAGGCTGGTGTCAGAATTGTATTGTTTAGAAGAGATGTGATGTAGAAAAATGTAAACTGGGTGGTGACTGGGTGGAAACTAGACCACGTAGGAATTCCTCCGATATTTCTCCCAGGGACTCTAGAGATTCAGAATAGTTTTATTTCCCAGGCAGGTCATATTGAGCCTTTGAAGAGACTTTCCCAAATGAATTCTCCTTACCCTGGCATTTCTGCCTGTGTTGGCCCATCATAGTAGTGATATTTTTCAACTCTGAAATTTCAACCTTTAGGAATTTCAATCTTTTCCAAAGCCATGAGTTCAGATTTGTGTTGCAAGCAGGAGATGGCTGCCAGCTTCTGCTGTTCATTAATTACTGCCAGAGGCAGGCTCTTCCCTCAGCATCCTGCTGGATGCACAGGCTGTCAGAGACTGGCTGTCCCGCTACTTATGTTTCCTTCAGGCATTGCTGGAGAGTTGGCAACGCCTCCTGGCTCATTTTTCTTTTTTTTCATCACAAAAGTAAGTTAATGATCTTGTCCATGAACATCTTGAAGGAGGGGAACTTATGAGATATCCTCTCCTCTGCATAAAGTAGTGAAAAACAAAGAGAAATCCACAGAAATTAAAACAGCCTAACAGCTGTAGCTTGATCCAGGGTGTCTGATCACAAAGGCGCATTTGCTGTAATAAGTCAGACAGCTTCCTGCTCTCTCTTCATTAATTCATTCCCAGTAGGTTGAATAGACTTTGTCAGTATTCCCAGGCAGATTGCAGACAGCTCCACCATGGTCGAATACATGGGATCATATGGCATATTTTGCCTTAAGTTTTTTTCACAGGACATAGGGTTATTTTGGAGTCTCAACATCTAACACTTCTGCCTCTCACTTCCACACCTCTGTAAACAGGGTGATAAGTGTCTGCAATATGAATTTTTTCTCTTTATCTATTGAATCTCCCCTTTTTTTAACATTCTCTTTTGACTCTTTTCAGTTTCCTTTTATGTTTCAGTTTGGTATCTTAATTAGTCTTCTGCATAAGCCAAACCCCCATGACCCAATTACATCATATTTTGTTGTAACTACTCTCTGTCGTATCTAGAATATCCTGCTTATTTGTTCCGTGACTTTTATTTTTATGGAAAGAATTGACTTGTATAGGACTCATGCTTTCTCCTCTCTTCACAATTTCTCCAACTCACTTTCTCCCTGCTGCTGGGAAAGGAATTCTGCTTGTTTATTACTGTTTTTGTTTTATCCTTGATAGCTGTTACCCAAGATTTAATAGTCTACACTGTGTTCTCTAAGGAAAAAAAAGGAATGCTCTATATGGTTTTGTTTCTTTAAAAGAAAAGAAAAAGGAAAAAAGAATCACTTTCTGAGGTGCTTGACTACTGCTTTCAGTTAATATATATATATATCTCGTAGCCAAGCTCATGTGTTTATTTTCATCCCATTATTGTTTACTTATTTTTCTCTTCCCCTTTGTGAGGGGAATATTTGTCTTATTTGAAATAGATGCTTCTGACATTTTCCTGAAAAGAAATGTGCTGTAATTCAGACAATTCTCTAAACATTCTTGCCAAGAAATTTAAAAGCACCTAGGCGAGTCACAAAAGAGCCATCTCCACCACCTAGCACTACTGAGATCTTCCGAAATGGAAGCTGCATCCTCTTCTACCAGTGCAGCAATCTACAAGGATATGAGTGTAGGTCTGGCAAGTCATACAGCTGCACATTATTGGCTTTCATCTCCTAAATAATGTGGGCAGTTCTGAATATTTTTTCTTATCTAATTACATAGCAGGATGTGAAATTTCAAATTGTATGACAAATACCAAAATAATTAACAGTACTGTTATAAGATGCATTCAACCCTGATAACAGAAATCATTCACCAGAAACAGTCGTGGTCATAGCAAACTGCACGTGTAAATGTGCCTTTGTCTGCTCAGTATTTAATGGCTCTAAGCAATATAATTGAACAGAAAGCTGGGAAATACTATCACTCAAATGTATGCATTATCCCTACACCATCATCTTCATTCTTAGCTAAGGAGAAAAGCAGCAGGAACAGCGATTGCTGAAAACCTGTTCTGAAATGCAGATTTTTGTGTTCAAATTGCAGTCTCACAGCGAGATTCCCAAAGCTGCCAAGGCCTCTCTATACGCACAAATGAGCAGTGAGAGTGACCATTAAATATTTTCTAGTTTACACAAAGAGGAAAGCCTGGAGAGGAAGTGGAGTATCATCCAGGCATCATATAGAGGAAAAGCAGCCAAGAAGACCTTGATCTCCTAACTTGCAGCTTAGAGATTTATATGCTGACATGTCTTTCCTTCTTCATCATTTCAGAAAGTTCGTCTGATGAAGTCTCCACCAAGCATCACATGGAAGAGCAAGATCCTCAGCAGCTTCAAAAACCACAGCAATTGGTGCTCAAAACTTATCTTAGCATCTATGCCACATTACTTTCGAGGATGAGACACCAGGATTATGTTCCTCCAAAGAAAGACAATCCCATGGCTGGTTCTACATACTTCAATGATGGTTGACTGCAAAGAACTAATTACCAATACAATAACACTTACTTTTTAGACAAACAGAATCATAGAATCACCAGGTTGGAAGAGACCCAATGGATCATCGAGTCCAACCATTCCTATTAAACACCAAACCATGCCCCTCAGGACCTCATCTACCTGTGCCTTAAACACCTCCAGGGAAGGTGATTCAACCACCTCCTTGGGTAGCCTGTTCCAGTGTCCAATGACACTTTCTGTGAAAATCTTTTTCATAATGCCCAACCTAAACTCCCCTGGCAGAGCTTGAGGCCATTCCCTCTCATCCTCTCCCCTGTCACTTGGGAGAAGAGCCCAGCTTCCTCCTCTCCACAACCTCCTTTCAGGTAGCTGGAGAGAAGCAATAAGGTCTCCCCTCAGCCTCCTCTTCTCCAGGCTAAACACCCCCAGCTCTCTCAGCCATTCCTCATAAGGCCTGTTCTCCAGACCCTTCATCAGCTTCGTTACTCTTCTCTGGACTCACTCCAGAGCCTCAACATCCTTCTTGTGGTGAGAGGCCCACAACTGAACACAGGATTCAAGGAGCAGTCTCAGCAATCCCAAGTCCAGAGGGAGAATAACCTCCCTGGACCTGCTGGTCACATCATTTCCGATACAAGCCAAGACACCATTGGCCTTCTTGGCCACCTGGGCACACTGCTGGCTCATGTTCAGTCGGCTATCGAGCAACACCCCTAGGTCCTTCTCCTCCAGGCAGCTTTCTAGCCACTCTCCTAGTCTGTAGCTGCACAGGGTTGTTGTTCTCCAAGTGCAGTACGTGGCATTTGCCCATGTTAAACCTCATGCCGTTGATCTCTGCCCAGCAGTCCAGCCTGTTTATACCCCTAAATAGAAGCATTCTGCCCAAATTGGGCATTTGAGATGGATCTAAAGAGTTTGTTACAGGGTAGAATGCTTTGAAGAGTAACACATACCCGCAGTTATCTGGAATATATTGGAAGAAGCAACGGGCTAAGGAGATTTCTAGGATTTGTAATGTGGCAGAAACTACAGGAAGTGTAGTGAATTGAATTATTGATTCCTCTCACATGGGAAGGGCCTTCTGCAGCTCTGAATCCAGTTAAGTGACAGGACCCTTGCAGTAAGGGTCATTCTTGAGTATATTACTCGTTATTAATAAACCCTCACTTCTGGTTTACTGTATCCATACCTTTGACCTCTCCCTGTTACCTGTGAGAGATTTTTTACTCTGGAGTTCCTAGCTATGAGTTAATCCTCCTTGATCCTCAAACTGAGATTGATGAACATGCCAGAGTGGTCATGACTTACACTGTGTTTACCCTCTGGCCATTGCTGCCAGGGCTGGGCTGATGGGGAAGGAACTCTGCATAACCTGAGAGCTGCAGTCACCCACTTCCCTGTACCAACTGGACTCAGTAAGACCCTGTCATGCCTGCCCTCTGGAACTTCTTGGGTTACGAGACTTGTAGAACCAAAAGACAGCAAACAGGGTCAGTGCAAGAAGGAACATTTGAGATTCGTGCAGTGTCCGAGTTTTGCAGATACGTGTTATGGACAACAAAGAAACTTTACTTCTTGACTCTTGGTAGAATACGATCCAAAGCCCATTCTTCACTTTGTACTGTTTGAGGGGATCAGCAAGACAGAGGGTGAGAAAGCCTCATGATGGGTTTCTATTTTCCCTGTATTCTATAACTATTATAACTAGGTGAAGGATCTGTACTTAACCATTTTGCTTATATTTAAATTTGTACTGGGAATCTTCTGGATGTGGGGAAAAGCCTTCAAATAAACCCAAGAAAATAGAGAAAACATTGTCTTAGAGCAGGAGATCTGTAAAGTAGGTAAAAAATGGGTTGAAGTGGAGAAACTATATCTGGGTTCTGGGGGAGACTACTGTTGCGTATGAAATTATGTTCTTCCAGCCTCTCAGATTACCTTTGGGGGTCCTGCAGCATTTTTTGGAGTGGCTGCTGTGGTAACTAGCATGGCTTCAGGAGGCTGCAGCGAGGGTAAAGTGTCGAGTGTACCAAAGTTTGAGTACCTGCAAATTCTTTAGCAGAGATATGTACCCATGCGCGTGTCATTTATTGAATTTCTCTGACACAGGCACAAACTGTATGGGATATGATGCCTTGATATGTGGAATATCTGGACCCCTCACCACAAGGAGGTTGTTGAGGCTCTGGAGTGAGTCCAGAGAAGGGCAACAAAACTGGTGAAAGGGCTGGAGAACGGGCCCTGTGAGGAACGGCAGAGAGCGCTGGGGTTGTTTAGCCTGGAGAAGAGGAAGCTGAGAGGAGACCTCATTTCTTTCTATAACTACCTAAATGGAGGTTGTAGAGAGGAGGATGCTGGCCTCTTCTTCCCAGGACAGCAGACAGAACAAGAGGGAATGGCCTCAAGCTCCACCAGGGGAGTTTAGGTTGGATATTATGAAAAAAATTTTCACAGAAAGGGTCATTGGGCACTAGAACAAGTGGCTCAGGGAGGTTGTTGATTCACCTTCCCTGGAGGTGTTGAAGGCATGGGCGGACGAGGTCCTGAGGGGTATGGTTTAGTGTTTGATAGGAATGGTTGGACTCGATGATCCAGTGGGTCTCTTCCAACCTGGTGATTCTATGATTCTATGAATATCTTGCTGCTACAGCTTGGTAAGTAGGCTGGGAAAGTGGCTTTGTATTTTCTCAAAATATTCCTTTTCAATGGGCGTTATAGAGACAGCAAGTATGCATTATGGTGCCTGTTATCTGTCCTTTCACTGACACGGCTTTTCTTTCTATGTCTCCAGAATCTCTATGCTGCACATAGTCAGCCATCACAAGAGGCAGGGTTATTCTAGATATGTCTTCTTTTTCCACAGGAAACATTTACAGAATTGTGGGAGTTGTGTGGGGAATGAGAGAGGTCTTCAGCTGTTTTAGAGTGATCAGTCTGGCTGGGGGAGGAGTGGTGCAGAACAAGGGCGCTCACATCTTCCTCTTTTCTCTAGTTCTTTCCTTTAACATCTTTTACAGTCCCTATAAACATTTCCCTCAAATCTGGGTCAGAACTTGACTCTTTGGGCTATTTCTAGTCACCTAAGAAGCCCTCACAGCACTGGTGGTGAAGTAGTTGCAGGGAGAAAAAAAATTTTGAAACAAACAAGTAGAAGCAAAGGTGATTCTGAAAAAGAAGCGTGATTATAAATTTTATTGCAGTCTCAGGTGGAGCAGATGATTTGTAAAGATTCAGATAAGAAGCAGACTTAACTGAAGAGAACAATGTATTTGAGGGTATTGTTTTAAAATATTGAATTGAATAACATCTCGGATTTGTTTTACAGCTTACATTAAGTGAGCAAAACTAACAAGTTTGCACTTTAGAAACTGAAAGAATACTACATTCTCAGAATAAAAGAGCAGTTTCATAGGAGAAAGGGATGTGGCTGAGTAGAGTCTTTCAAATTTGTGGAGTTCTTATTTGAGGGCAGAATATATGATGGATCAGAACATGTAGAATAACTAAAAAGCAGCTGCAAAGTCTGACTTAGAAGAAATGGGATCATTTAAAGTAGTAGAACATAGAAGTTTTGGCAAGCAGGGGGCTTTGACTCAGGGGACTTGGTTTACAAAACAAAGAACGAAAGTTATTTGCTATCCTGGAAAAACAGGACTGAAAAATACAGAGTGTGATTTTGAATAAAATAATACAAACTATACTTTTAAATAATAAAAATATCAAATAATAGAACAGAATGCTCAAGACTAAAATGCCATGCCTTTATAAGGGTGCAATTCCTGCTATAATCAAAAGTGTTTTCTGAAAGTAGGTGGGCAATGACAAAGAGGTGCACTGACACACACGCTCGTACACATTCCTCACTGAACAGACTGAAGCAGGAGGTGATCACAGAGAAATAGAACCAAAGGGGAAGAGGATTTCTCTGCACAGTTTGTTGAGGAAATATCTGTACCTTTTGTCTGGAACATTTCCTTGAACAGAAACAGTCTCTCGATGCTTTGTTAGCACAATGTTTTCCATACACAGAGACCAAAAAAGCAGGTCTCGCTCTTTCCACTTCAAACTCCTCTTTCCTAATGCTCAGCACTGGAATTATTGCCATATGAGAAACTTGCCTTGGTACCTACACAGCTGTCCTTAGTGAAGCTCACACAGTTACAGATGTGGACATAGACTTCTGAGTAATATGAGTGCACGAGAGCAGTGGGAAAGCTGTAGCACTGGCGTGTAAGGCAATAGTCTTGCTTTATCAGTAAAGTTGAGTTCATTTCTAGTCATTCGAGATGAAGGAAGATAAATTATAACTGATGTTCAAGTAAAGGCTACAAGTGAGTGGAAGTGGTATTGTGAGACTATCTAAGCTTTATTTAGTCTAACATAATAAAAATAAAGAGAGGAGCTGAGATACAGTTGCTCTTTTTAAGGGGATTTGATTTAATCATCTTTATTTATTTATTTATTAAAAATTAATGTAATTAAACATACTTTAAGAGAATAAGAGAAAGAGTGAGTAGGAGAAATACCAAGGAGTAGAAATAAGTGTTTACATGAAAAGACAACACTTGACACATGGAAAACTATAAATTACTGACGAATAGATATGCAACTCATACAGGAAATTATTGGAACTAATCTGTTTTAGACCAGTTCAGTGATAGTTACAATGCAGTAAATCATAAGTCCGATCTCAAGACACATATAAATTGTGATTGATCTAAATTAGGACCTTAGGACTTTACTGCCGTCACTACTAAGGGAGACAGGGATTGAGTTTATATTCAAACTATGCATCCTTGTTCCTCCAGATTTACTGATTAACTTGAAACATGAAGTCTGCATGGGTCAGTTCCCAAGGCAGGGATCCTGCCGCAAAGCTGAACCTTACCTTCATTTACCATTTGTTCTTTCTGTTTCATGAATAGCTATTTTACAGATCTTTCAATGAATTACTGTACAAAAAATTACAGAATATCATTGTTCTCATTTCTTGAGGCTTTTCAAGCTCAAAGTATTACTTTTGTAGTTGTTGCATAAGTGGAGCTAGAAAAGATATTCTTGGTTGCTGCCTTGTTCAGGGTTGAAGTTCAGCTGAAAGATCAGTCTCAGGCTGCAAAATCTGCTCAGTGTCTTTCCTTACATTCAAAGCAAGATTGTGACACCTCAGAAAATATTGTTCTGTGCGTGTATTTTCATGTAATTCATGAAAGCACCATTGAGGATTAATTTTGTATTATTTTGCATTATTTTTCATTGCTGGCAAAAAGGTGAGCATTTCTATGTGTGTAAAATAGAAACCCAATATGCTTTTGAAAACTAATCTTGAAAAATGTCAGAAGAGATTTTTAAAACTATAGCTTATTTTTGCAGTCAGGTAAAACAGCGTAAGTCTGGATTTGAATATTATTCTCTGTAGATGATGGAAACAAGGATTTGTTTCTTTCTAGCTCTGCCTTTTTATTATGTGATTGCACAGGCTGGAATACAACAGAAATGAATTGTAATACCTTATTTTCTGATAGTAAAATTAATATAAATAAAATTATTAAATAATGTCTGGAAGCACAGCAATAACAGAAATCTTTTGAATAATCTTTCTTGAAAGAGAAAGGTTTTAACTTTCTTCCTGAGTCTGGGCACTTGCTGTTGATTTATAACTCTTGCAAGAGAAGCAGTCACCTTGACCAATATTGCCATTGGTAAGCTCTTTAATGGAACTTTCTTTGCAGCCCACAATATGATGGGTCTCACACTGTTATTATCAATTCATTATTTGTTTTCACTGAAGGCTGGAGTCAGGGCACAAAACTTTTTTTCAAAGTCCCTGTGACTATTGCTTTATCTTACAGAGATAAATAAGGAAATGATGAATGAAACTTACTTACCAGTAGAAAACTCATCAGCTAGTCCAGCAGGGTAAAGAAGTGTCATAAATTCAATAAAACCCCAGCTCTTTAATATATATATATATGCATTTCAGATGCAAGAAACACAGAGATCAGCCAAGCTGATTAGAAAGACAGAAGCACATTAAAATGCATAGCTGGGAAGCTCAGAAGGAGGCTGTTTGATGTGGATGAGCTTCACACCATGCCCCTAAGCTGGCAGCAAAGGCAGTGGGAGATTTGATGAGGACAGCCCTGCAGATTGTGCGAGTGGCTGGCATGGAAGTCAGCAGAGAGAAGCCAAGCACTTTGCAGTTTATTTCTCCCAGGCCTTAGAGGCTTTCTTTGCCAGTAACAATGAGCAAGGACTTTTCCAAACTCTGTTAAAGACTTTGTGAAAGAAATATCTTTATTTAGCGTGGAATATTTCTCAGCTTGCTTCTTATACTTCTAAGTGTGAATTCCTTGACTGCCTATGATTTCTGTTGGCTTTACTTGGATTATTTGTAGATGCCACAGTACAATAAACATTTAAGACTATATTTGAGGTTAAACAGCTGGCTCTAGTCCAGAGCGAGGTGTTAGTCTGTTCAATGACAGACTCACTGTCAGTGTCACTTTGCCATCTTAGCAACAACTTTGGCCTGTGGCAAGAAAAGAAGTATTAACTGTCATGCTGAGTGCAAAAGTCAAGAAAGATTTGGTCATTTTTAGGACTAATTACTTAGAGTATAGCTTCTGTGCATTTTGTCTGCTTCATTGCTGGATATTGGCCTGATGATTTCTTTTACATACACATAACTTGGATGTGCTTGTTATATATGTACAACTTTTTTCCCCCTCACAGTCAAATCATGCGTTTCTCCCTTCTTTCTCAATTCATTATTTTTGGAACACTGAAGGAGGGAAGAAGCCCATGATAGAAACAAAGAACATTTTATTAAGAGAGTGGATGTGAGTTTTTCTGTGATATTTTTGTCTCAAGCATTTGCCATGTTGTGTCCGTCTGCTGTGCTAATAATTGATGTTCTGTTTCTGCTTTGCAGTAATGTTGAATCAGTACTGCTTGTACGTGACTTTTTAGACTTTCTATGAATTTAATACAATAATATACTACTCCTGAAAGTTGTCCTCATTGATGTTAGCAAAGGAATGAATCTAGATCCCACCACAAACTGTGCGCCTATTCTGTAAGCGCTTCTGCTTGTTCATACGCACAGTGCTGATACTTGCAGTAAGACCTGTCTGAAAAGTATTGCTGATATGTAATGGACTAAATAATATCTATGTTAGAGCAACAAAGCTGGTGAAGAGGCTAGTGAAGGGCCTTATGAGGAATGGTTGAGAGAGCTGGGGGTGTTTATCCTGGAGAAGAGGAGGTTGAAGGGAGGCCACATTGCTCTCTACAACTACCTGAAGGGAGGTTGTGGAGAGGAGGGAGCTGGGCTCTTCTCCCAAGGGACAGGGGACAGGATGAGAGGGAATGGCCTCAAGCTCCACCAGGGGAGGTTCAGGCTGAACATTAGGAAAAAATTTCTCACAGAAAGGGTCATTGGGCACTGGAACAGGCTGCCCAGGGAGGTGGTTGATTCACCATCCCTGGAAGCGTTTAAGGGACGGGTGGATGAGGTGCTGAGGGGCATGGTTTAGTGTTAGATAGGAATGGTTGGACTCGATGATCCAATGAATCTTTTCCAGCCTGGTGATTCTATGATATACATCTCTATGTAACAAGAAATAGCACTACTCCTACTTTATCATGACCCATTATTAGCTGCAGGTACCTAATGCTTTAGAGATTGAACATAGTTGTTTTTCACAGGCTTGTTTAGGTCATTTAAGCACTTGCCTTCTCTGCTGTACTCTCTTTTCTGTTAGGAGGACAATTTGGAAGCTGAAGGACAAAGCCTAATGACAAGTATGCTTCTGAACGTAAGGGCACACATGTATCTACTTAGGTTCAACAGATGCTTTACTTTAAATTGATTGGTTTGACCAAGGCCAAGGGAGACCTATTTTTGCCTTGGGATAACAGTTGGCTTTCCCTTGAGAAGCCACACTCCCTTTGTTCTAGAAATATTCATAAAAAATGAAATGGGAAGATTCTTTCTTTATCTAAGTTCAACTTGTAAAGTAAAGTAGCATCTGTTATGATTAAAATAATTTATTTTAAAAATAACTAGTTAGAGATTATTGGATGAAATAGATTAAATCATTGAACTGATAAAAATGAGGAAATATTTGGGTGCAGACAAAACAAAAAGCCTTATCTCTGGACAATTGCTTGCTGGCAACTTGGTTTTGCTGCCTGTGGAGGCTTGAGTGAGAGCCAGGATTTGTACAGTAAAACTCATCTGATACTCAAAGCACAAAATACTGCCTGGTTTGTCACTGTCTGGACACATGATTCTGGTTTTAATCCAAAGAAGTATATTGAGATTTGTGTCTGATGATCAGTAAATAAGATATGATTGTATTGTATTTACTGGGCTTTAAAATGACATTACCCCAGAGACATACAAGCACATTGGTATGCGCTTTTATTTTTCTTACCCCAAAGCATAGATCTATTATATTATGGAAATTTAGATTTATGTTGTGTACAGATATATTCTTTAACATAAAATAAAACCAAGGTAAAAACGTTGAAAAATAGTACCAAAATCATATTAATTAACGAGATCCTTCCAAGGACTCCAATTGTTTTAATTCACAAAATCAATTGTTAGACTATACAGAAAGACTTCTCAAATGTAAATGTAAATGTGCATTTCACTAAGTGCAAAAGAACATAAAAAAGTTAAAGAAAATATGTAGCAAGATTGGGGGAGATTTGCCATCCAATTAAGAAAAAGAAACACAAACCAAACTTCATCTTGCTTGCAGTGCTGATAGCAAATCTGCCTTGTCAGCATTCTGTGCAGACTATTTTTGCAGTTTTATTATCAAACTTCTGCATCAAAAGCTTCAGGACAATGAACTCCCCCTCATTCCTCAACAGTAAAGGACATGGCATAGCTCTTCTGTGGACTTCACACAGCTGATGCTGTGGAGCAGACAGTTCAGAGAGCTCCTTTACTGCTTGAATGATGAAACTCTTTCAATTTGTACAACTACGGGAAGATTTTTGTGTGTGCAGAGTTCCAGACATGAAAGCTGCTGATAAAATGTTAGCACTCAGTCTGAAGCCTCTTTCGAAATGTGATCCTGAGGAATTTTACACATGGAAGAATATGAAGATTACGATTATCATCCCAGCAATCAACATGTCAGGAACTGGGAAGGAGTGTGACATGGTGCGGGTGAGTGGGGCAAATAGATTCTGTTAGTAGGAAGTGGGAGCTGGCACTGAGGCCAGTATGTTTGAGGGCAGAGTGATTTGGTACCAAAATCCATGGGGACTTCAGTGTCTCCTTGGCCTTAGAGTTTAGTCCTTCTGTAGCACCGTGTCTGTTCTTCTCAGAGCTGCATCTAAATGCAAGCAGAAGGGTTAAAAGAAAGGCACCTGGTTGGCATCTGTGGTGTTCTTTCTTTCTCTCTTTTTTTTTTTCTTAATTTGTTTAACAGCAAGCAAACAATATGAATGAATCCTTGTAGAGAAGATCATGTAAGAAGTCTGATGTACTCCATTTAATACAAGACACAGCAGACTGGTAATAGTACCTGTAGTCTAGTTAATAGTTTGTCTTCTTGCTTTGTTTGTTTGGGTGGTAAAAGCCCAGAAGAAATGCACGAAGAACCTTTGTTACTGCTGTCATTCTCAGTCATTCAAGAAAATTGCTTTTTGCATGAAATACCATTCACATAAAAGTCAACAGCTGAGCTCCCATTTATTTGAGAAGATTAAGATGTTATTTTCTGAGTCATCTTTTATATGTTGGCAATGACAGTATTTACTTTTCTACTAAGTTCTCCACTTTTACTAGGTTTTTTTTATTATTCTTACTGCAGTTAGATTTATTCTCATTTAAAAAAATAGTCTGCAATGTGCAGTATTTTATTTGTGTTGCGTTGCTTGCTCTTGTTACCCGCACTGCCACAGCAAACAAGGAATTCCTAAGAGGAATTTGTGTAATAGAGTCTAGCAGATCTGACAGAAGACCGGTCCCAAAGGAAGAATTTTTTTTTTTTGAGAAAGGTGAAATGCTAAGTTTTCAGTAAAGCTGCGTGTCATAAAATGAGGATGGAAGGTAGCAATGTAGAGTTTGCCTACTAATTCCAATTTAATATGTATCTTTCAGCCAATTTTAAATTTTCAGCTTATTCCTATTCAAAGCTTTGTTTGGAGTGGTCCAAAGAGGGTTTAGATTTTATCAAATGATTCCACCTTTTTAAAAGGTGCATTAAGGGAGAAAATAACTATCTAAAAGTTGTCCTACTTTAGCCTATAGTTTATGGAGATTTTTGTCACAGAGTTTAGGTACAAAGACTAGGAATTGAAGAAAGGTTTTATTCACTATGCTGAGTCTTGGAACTCTTATTAGACTTCTCTTCAAAAAATAACATGGGTTTACTGATGCCAGGCCTGTTTGTTTGTGCTGCAAAATGTACTAGCACTCTGTTCTAGCCATGGGGTTTGCTGTCTTTACTTTGAAGTCTCAGATATTGAGGATTTTGCATTTCAGAAGTTGCCAGAGCTATGAATGTGCCTGTGTTACTCTTGCTAGCAGTTTCCCTGTGCCATAGGTAAACTGAACCAATTCCATGAAATCCCTATCTGAAGAGACACGATTTTGGTGGGAGAATCTCTTTGTGTCACTTCCTTTGAGATCAAGAATTCTTAGAAGAGGAATAATAGCTGTGTCATTAGCACCCTATTGTATCTGCAGGACTCAAGGAGGGGGAACACAGCATCAATGTAAGCATCACAGACATTTTTCCTTCCTTTAAAAGTGCAAATACCAAGGATTTTGCTTTTGAAAAGAAACTGCTTTCGTTAATACATTGCAGTTACTCATAATTGTGTTTTCATTGTGTCAAAGGTGTATTGAATATTTTCCATTACAGATCTGTCTCCTGAGACACAATTTCAGTGAGAGCATCTCTTACTTCCACTTCCATTGAGATCACAATTGCTTGGAAGGCAAAAAATAGTAACTGTGTCTTTAAAGTCACACCATACTTGTAGGACTTGGAAAGACTATATTGCCAATTGAAAGTGTCACATGCACTTTACTTTTCTTAAAGTCACAGTGTTTTAAATGAAAAAAATGTATATAAAGGATGAACATAATACTTTTTATCCAATTTTACTCCCTTCAGTTCTGGTGTCATGACTCAGTACCTCACCCAATAGGAACTATTGAGCAGCATTCAAACACCAAGACAGAATTATGTCCACATTTGAAAACAAACATGTAAAGAAAATAAAACACAATCTTCATTTGTCATGGAGTCAGATGCAACTGAGAATCTTGAAAGCCAAGCCATAAAGAGGCTGAACCTAATAGGGTTGGTAAAAGTTATGTACTTGTGTTTAGGACTGGAATTGAGAAGCTGTAGCACAGGGATCTGTATGGTACTTGCGGCATGCAGGACTCTGTCAGTGATGCATGTATTTGTGCATGGTGATACAGACTGTTTTTGCCACTGCCCAGAAGATAAAAAAGGGGAGCATAAGCTTCTAATCTAAGCTTCAGACCTATCTGAAGAAAAAAAAGATGTCTTGTTACCCAGTCACTTGGTTCAAAATGCATGCTTCTCTTTTTCCTGAGCTGACTGTTTGGCCAAGGTCCCAATTCTATAAATTCACAGAGAAACAATTATAGTACTGAGTTACAAATATGCATTTTTTAAATGTCTGATTTCTGTTGTCAGAAGTAGTTAGTCAACACTAATTTGTTGCTCTCTTTGATATGTAGTTTTGGGCTTTGTGGCAGATGTAATTTATTATGTGATGCAGCTTGAGAAAAACTGTAATTTGACTTTTTAACTTATATGAATCTACTTGTTTATTCATTTACAAAGTGGGGAGAGATAGCATTACCAGCAGAGAGTCTGACAGTAACTTCAGCTGCATGCCCCTTTTCCCTTTTGCTCACATCTCATTAGCAATATTGTTCTAATAGTATAAAAATAATTAACTTGTACATCTTCACAGATGAGCCAAACAGCCTGAAGTGAAAAGAAGTTTTGATAATTTACAGTGTCACACTTTCTGTGATTTAAATCATGAACATGATGATCTCTAGCCTAGAAAATCTTAGATCTAGGCAGGTAAAATAAGTTACTTGAGTGGCTGGAATGAGCAAGTCCCACATACTGTTGTCTTTTTTAATTTTCCACCTCATTAACATCTGCAAATGAGTTTGTAAGGCTGAACCTATAGAAGTCATACTCTTTTGTCATTAAACATGTTTGCTGCTAGCGATAACTGTCTCTCCTAATGCTGTTTGACAGACATATGGGTATTCACCCCTAAAATACAACAATATGGATAACTTAGAGTTGTATAATCAATACGAGTGTCCTGGATTTGTAGCACATTTATGGCTAACCTCTCCAATTCAGTGGCTTCTGTCTTAACAGCTCTGAGTTGTAAGCAGTTTATAATAAGTAAAAATTAATTTAAAGAATCAGTTAACCACCAAATGACAGAATTTTCTTAATCAGAACTAATAATGACCAAACCTCAAAAGAAGATTCTTCTTGGGCTGAGCATCTCTGTTAAGTTTTGTATCAGAAATCACACAGGCAGATAATTTTGCTACAATGCTTTCCCAGGTTATCTAGTTTGAAAGCAAATGCAAACCAGTTTCCTTTGCAGTTCCTGCCTCCGAAGGGCTCAGTGAATTTTGTTCATTGGGAGCTAAAGGTGTGACATAATCCTTTAATAAATCCAGTGACCAACTATATATAATCTGCATATTATCGTACCATGTACGGAATACAATCCCATTACCATCACAAATGGATTACACATGGTCAATATTATGAGACTGTAATTCAGACCTTAAATTCCAATCTACTTTTAGCCGTTGTTTGAACTAATGCAAAGTTGCGTTTCTCTGGAAGTGCAGAAAGACTGTTTCTCAAAGTGGGGCAAATTCATAGACACTTTACTTAAAATGAACCCCCTCATTTTGTTAACTTTCCCAAATGATCCCTACTGCTGCACTCATCCTTGCTCACTGCTAACAACACAGGATCTCAAATGCAGCATTATATAAATCCTTAATGTTTTTTATAACGTGACTTTCTTTGTTGGTCTATGATCAAAAAATTTTGTTTTCTCCAAAAGATTTTCAATGTCAGAACTGGTTTTCAGTTCTCTTAAAAGTGCTGTCATCCACATCTCTCCCCAAATCCAAATCCATTGGAAGAAGATTAAGCTGCCTGACAAACCAGAAGGAACAACTTGACCTTTCTGGTTTTGACAGTCCTTTCTTAATGCCATCACAAAGTGAAAATAAACAGTATCTGATGATGCTCACATATCAGAAATGGCTGGAAAATGGCATTGCTCAGACTTGACATTTTGAGTGGCAGATGGGATAACAAATAGTTTTTTCCTATCTTTTCTTGTCAATATTTAGTTTAAAACACTGAAGCTGATAGATGCAGTGATTCTACTTCCACAAAATACAAATACCAATATGCTTCTCTGTCCTAATTACTGATATGTTGACAAGAACCGAATCATAATTGGCCATGAAAACAGACTTCCTGTTTTGATACAGTGAACATAGCATATTATAGCACCAATAAAAATCAGTATTGTATTGTCAAATGCTCTCTGTGATGTTTCCAAAACCTCCAGTATTCAGGGAAGTATCTTACTGAAGAGTTGAGCACCCTGCAAATAAATGGCAAAAAGTATTTCAGGTTTCTAAGTTAATTTTGATGACTTCTGAACTCCAAGTGTTTTAAGTTTTAATTCAGGCATTAATGAAGTCAATATCAGGTCTGTACGGAGTATATGTAACCTAGGTAAATATAAAGCAGTTACTTCTGCATATATTGTTCTGATTACAGTAGCTACATAGATCTAGGTCATCACTTATTCCTGCTAATTAAGCTTGATCTTTCTATCAGTCTCACCTATTCCTGCTAATTAGACTTGCTGTTTCTCTCAGTCTATGGATTTTCTACAGGGCCTACTACTATACCAATAAATTCTTTCCCTTTCATCTCCCAGATGCCTTCCAGCAGGTTTTGGAAATTATTTCCTCTGTGTACTGGATGTAAAGCTGTATAGAATACACTTTACTATTTGTTAAGCAGGATCTCTGAAGGGCTGAAACCAAACACCATAAAAATTACATGGATTTGACTTGAACTGAAGATCAGCTGAAGGTGGGGCCACCTGAAATTCTCAAGTGTTTAAGCACCTATAAATGAAAGCAGGATTTAGTAGAGCTGAAGAACTCCCACAACTTCCACATCCTATCTTTTACTTGGTGGCACGCTAGAACTTCTCAAGTAATTTTTACAGATTCACTAAAATCAGGGAGGTGATGAGGGAGGTGGAGAATTGACAAGGTTACATGTTGCCAAGAAGCCATTTTCTTCTTACTGGCTTTTACACGTATATTCTCAGTACTCTCAAACTCAAACCCTTTTTTTCCTTCTATATAACATTGCTGAGTAAAGTGCAAATAGCAATTCCTGTGTCACCATTAATCTCTTCTGTCCCTGCAGTAAACTGCTGAGGAGACTTTCTGGTTGTGTTTTTAATGCAAAATTAGTCTGTAAGATTTCTGCTGAAGATTGCTTCTTTTGGTGTTCTTGTATACTAGGAGTGCACCTCCCTTCCCTGCTTCCACCACTTTTGGGCTGGATGGGAGGTAGTGCTGTCTGTCAGAACTTTAGCTGACTAATACTACAAAAAACAAAAGTTAAAAAAAAGAGTTAATTCTTGCCTGAAGAAAACAAAATCTAGAGAGTTTTCTGCTTGGACCTGGACTCCTGGCTATGCTTTATCATGCCGTTGGACATCACAGCTTGAGCAAAATTTTCAGCTTTATGTGTGTGTGGGTACAAGACAGATGAAGCTGAATTTACCAAAGGTGAGGAGCTACTGAAGAACCAAGGGAGACAAAACTATGCCTTCATTCTCAGTTTAGTTTTGAGGAATAGGGTTACAGAAAGCTGTGAAGGGCGATAAATGAGCTCATAAACCAAAGGAGAGCCAGGAATAAATAGTGTCTTAAGTAAAGGTCCAAACTGCCAAGCAGCACTTTTGTGACTCTTGAAAATATATACAGTCACCTTAAAATATTTACAGGTACCTTCAAAAAAAAAAATAGCTATCATTATCTTAAACACTCATATAATGAAATGCATTTTCCTCACTTTAAGGAAACAAGAAAGAAGATTTTCTTTGCTTTCTAAACCAGACATGCTGTCTATACCTGGAGCAGCTTTTCTCCTCTATATGCTCTCAGTGTACAAACATGTTAAAATTGTAAATGCCAAACTTGACGTGAGATTTGAGTGGGGCCCTCTCTGTAAATTCCATTTTCGTTTTGCCAGGAAGCAATTTACCCTGCTCAGTAGCTTACACTTTTTCAAGAAACAGAATAACTTAAGGCACTTCTCATACAGTCATTTATTGGTTGTTTCTAGTGGGATCTCTTCACTGAGCATGTGTTAATGTTCGTGGTATGGGTCACAACTCTGCATTGCTGTTTTCTCTAATTACCATCCTTCAGTGTTTTTTTCCCTCGGCTGGAACATTGTGTTCTCCCAGGCACAGTGCATGCAAAAGTGGAGATATCACAGAATGAGAGGAAAAAATAACCTAATTATCTTCATGGTCCAGGAAGGTCCAATTAGCAATTAGAGAAATGTGTTGAAATAAAAATTGTGCATTACTTCTTTTGACTCTGTTTCTAAATTGTTAAGTTCACTGCTCAGATTTATCATGGGATTAACTAACTGCTGATAAGAGCACTTTAAACACCAGAGCTTTAACGTTTCTGAACACAGATGGTTTGAGGTGTTTGAAACCACATGAATTACTATGCTATAGTATCATTGCAAGGTTGTTAATTGTTCATTGAGCCTTGACTGGAAAGGTACTTTAATACATGCTGCATCATCACTGGATGTGCAATCATCATAAATGAACATCTACAGCTGCCAGGTTGAGAATGCAAGATAGTGATCTGAGGCATTGATTGACCTGTGAATGTGCAGGCTCTGCCTGCTCCTGCTCCTTGCAAAGATGCACAAAACTGATCACACTTACAGACCTGCAGAAAGAATAACATTGTTTTATTCTGAGGCTTAATTGTTAATACCAAATTAAAGGAAGTAGGAATGACTGGTGTCGAAGAAGAAAGCTTTATTGCAGGATGACTGACTGAAAGATGACTGACTGCAGTGATGACACATTTCTCCTGTGAACCTCACTTTACCTCACTCAGTATGAACTGCACTTGAATTACAAGGCACAGTCTACAAAAAAAAATGATTACAAGCTAGGATTGTATTTGAGAAGAAAGTGAAAAAAGGTAATGTTGTATCTGATCCATAGGCAAATCCACAATAGATATTATTCTAAAGGTTGGTGTGATTATATAATAGTCTTACTTTATCATTTATACTATTATATGTCTACCTTGGAAGGTGCCTACATCAATCATAACAATCTATCTCTGTGAAATCCTAAGGGTAGGCATACATTCCTACTAGTGTGCAGCCTGAGCTCGGAAGTCTACTTGGTAAAATATTATTTATTAAAACCCCTGGATCTAGAAGAGATCATTGTAAGCACACAGGTAACAAAGAATTCTAATAATTCTTACTCTGCAGGATCACATTTATTTTTCTTTTGTCCAGGTGAATTCACATTTCTGAAGTTGGTAGCTGACAGGAATACAGACATGAATCTTTCAGAAAGACATTACAACTATGTTCAGTGGTGGAGTAAGCCATAATGAAATATCATAGTAAAACTGGTAGGTTGCATGATATGAAAGGCAAATAAGGTAAAACCAGCATTTTACAAGGAGCAGCTGAGAAAGCTGAGGTTGTTTAGCCTGGGGAAGAGAAGGCTGAGGGGAGACCTTATTGCTCACTACAACTACCTGAGAGGAGGGAGCGGGTCTCTTCTCCAAGTGACAGGACAAGAGGGAATGGCCTCAAACTCCAACAAGGGAGGTTCAGGCTTGACATCAGGAAAAAAAAAAATTAATGGAAAGGGTCGTTATGCACTGGAACAGGCTGCCCAGGGAGGTGGTTGATTCACCTTCCCTGGAGGTGTTTAAGGGACGGGTGGATGAGATGCTGAGGGGCATAGTTTACTGGTTGATAGGAATGGTTGGACTCAATAATCCTGTGGGTCTTTTCCAATCTAGTGATTCTGTGATTTTCCTTCTTGTCCTGGACTGAAAAGTCATGCTCTTGTTACTGTTGTATATTATGATACCTTATCTATCTTGTTATTTAGTTGTTCTAGGTTTTTCCTTTTGCATCTCTTTTTCTTGCATCTTGAACCATGTATAACCTTATGTTTTTAATTCTTGGTCTAGGAGACCCTTTTAATGTTTAGATTTCATACATGATATATTTATTCTCTTATTTCTCATGCAGAAACCAAACCAATTCTTGACCATGCGTTTCTGCTCAGTTGCACCATGAAGATGAGGCTGAAAGAACAAAGACAGGCAAAACCAAAAGTACTCACTGTGCATAAGGCTTAAGTGTTTAGAATCCCAGATTGTATGTAAACATTCAAGTACAGGAGTTCTTGCTAAGGTATATGAAATGTACTGTTATGCCTCGTTATTACTTAGAGGTATTCACAAAAATATTTTGCCTTGCAACAAAATTCTATAAAATTGTATGTGTCTACTTGCACTGGGTGTTTGGGCTTCATGTTTGGGCTCTGCACCAAGCTTCATTGGTTTGTGGAAGAAATCTATCAAGAAAGACCGGGCCGTATTTCTTCAGGATACAGAGGTAATGAATAACTTCCAGGCTCTGAAACTTTCTATTTTTCCATTCACAGCACATCAAGCAGGAGTTGAACAGAATGGAGAAGGTCAGATGGAAAGTAAAGAGAAAAAACAGGTATATAGAAAACATGAGGTGAGACACCTGGGGTTATTAGTTCTAAAGAGACACACACATCTCCTTTGTCCAGGAAAAGTGATGGAAGGCCACTCTGGAAAGGAAGGGAATAACCTCAATAACCCAGGAGATAGGACAAAAGTAAGGTAGTGAAGATTTCAATTAGATAGGATAAAAAATAACAGTTGGGAAGGTGGAGTACAGCACAGATTGAATGTGGAAATATAACATTTCTGCCGGTGGTACTTTCAAAGAACAAGTGAAATAAACGTCTGTCAGCAATATCAAGGAGCAAACTAATCCTTTCTTGGGGCAGAACGTTTTTGGTCATGTCTTAAAATTCCCTTCAGTACTAATTTTTCATTGACTGTGTTAAGATTTTACAAGGAGGCTTTGAGCCCGAAGGGGATACACTAGGAAGTCCTGTGCTGTTTTGTCTGAGAATTATCAGATGTTTTTTTCTCTAGGAGTAAATGGAAAATGTCACATGGGGGGTGTCTGGTCAAATAAATGAATGTTGAGAACTACAGTGTTTTACAGATGTGCAGTGAGCAAGTCTGTAAAACAGACTCCTGTGGTTGCTACAATCAATGTCAAAAATCGCATTGACTTAAGTGGTTAGAGATGGAAACCTTAAGATAGTGGGGAGATAGCCATTAATCAATTTGAATAAAATTCTTCTGCTGCGTGTGTTGAACCAAGCAATAATTTTCTGTTCTCTTGAGAGGTGACAATCTATCCAGACAGTCCGCATCCCCCAATTATTCTTGGACATTGTTTTTAATGAATATTAATTAAATTTGCCTTGAGCAATTTATTTTACTGTCCAGATTTTGTGAAAGATTCCTCCTTTTTGCTGCTTGCTTGCTTGATCACTTTGGTGCATCCATGTACAAAAGATCTAGACATGATATAAAATATTCATTCACCAATTTGCTGAGGTTAAAACGGCTTTTTCCCCTCCTCCCCTTTGGTCCTTTGGGCTCTGTACATCTTCTGGTGTGGCTGCTGGAGGGTGGCTTAGGGTGAGCTGTGCTGTTTGCAAGGGGGCTGGCAGAGGGCATGGAGAGGAAGCCCAGGGCAGGTGAAGCTGGGCTGGGAATAATCCCTGAGCTCTGCCCCTGGTTGCTGTGGAGTAATAGGAACCAGGTATGGAAGCAGGACCCTGCCTGCCATGGTGCAGATTGCAGCTGAAGCTGATTATGAGTTCACTGTTCTCTGCTTCAACCTAGCACAGGTCCTTGAATTTGGGTACCTTCTGGGGAGACTCCTGAAGGGTTGCACCTGGTACAAAAGACTGCAAGAGGGAGCACAGCTGCCCCTTGACATGGTGATGGCTTTCAGGTGAAAGGAGACTTTGTTCTCTTCCTGTGGGTGTGTGGGAGTAATTTAGCTTTTTATATATCTCAACTGCCCCACTGGAGAATGTGGAGTTTGGCATTTGGGTGCTGCTGGAGAGAGGGCAGAGAGAGACAGGAGAGGAAAATGTCTGTGAGAGGTGAGTGAGCTTCTGCTTGTGGGCAGAAGAAGGTGCTGAGTTGTATGGTTTGCCCTCTGCAGCCAAGCCCCAGGTGATGCTTGTGTCCCCAGGTTCTTGTTGGCTGCCCCTTCCTCTCAGTCTGGTGGTATCTGTAACCTGGATGACTGCTCCTGGCACTGCATTGGGTACCTTGTGTGGCTTAGGGCAAAGATACCCTCATTTATTTACTTGGCTTTTAGGGAGAAGTGGAATGCAAGGTCTTACAATATGAAACTCTGCCCTGGAGATATCAAAACCCCAAGTATGTGATATGTGTTTCTAGATAGGGTTTAATGGCTATAGCGGGAGATTCCACCTAACAGGAAGGAGAGGTTAAGGCTAGGGGAAGAGATCTCTTCCCTGCTTTTTAGGACTAACCTGCATTTGACCCTTGATTTGTGTGAACTAAAGAACAAAACAACATGCACTTGGAGTTTCTGAAATAGCGTTCTTTGTGAGTGGAGAGCCATAACCCTCTCTGGTTTTACTTTTTTGTTTTTTTCCTTTCACTTCTGAAAAGTGATGGAGTACATGTTGTTGTATTTGGGGTATATAGCAAACTGCGGCATCCTCCTGACTGCTTTATCCTTCTCTTCTGTGTACCAGAGAGTGGAATAGTGCACCCTGCTGCACTGTAGAATATTTATGTTACTTTGCTCCTGAAACCCAATTCCCCAAAAAATGCTGTATATAACTGTGTTTTACTGCCATTTTTCTCATGTCCTCTCCTGATTTAAAACTAAAACATACTTAAATCCTGCCTTAAACCTGGATTAACATCTGCTTGTGCTCTTAATATGTAGACTAAGCGGAATATCTGTTACATTATTCATGCAGCATGTTGTTCTTGATTTCTAAATATGTTTGTCTGCAACTTAAGCTTTTCATTTTTCTTTCCATTGAGTGTCCAATTTAATATTGCTTTGTTAAATTGGACATACTTGTCTGCAGTAAAATCACTAAATATGGAAATGATCTTACTTCCATTGTACTATGGCATGTATCACTGCAGAGGTACATACTATAGGAAAATCTAAATTTAAGTAGATTCCTTAGTGCTTACAAAGCTGAGAAAGATTTACACATTTTAATTTCTGTGAATTAAGGATAAATTTAGGCTTTTAACTCTTGAAAATATAGTCTTTTAACAAACTACTTAACTGATTTTTTTTAATAAAAGATACTCTTTAGTATTGGAATATTATGCTCTTTGAGGAAGCCCAAGGCTAATATTTTGGCAATAAGCTTAATCTTTAGTATAGCAAAAAAGACAGCTGTAAAATTGACATCATTTACCGGTTGTAAAACAAGCAGTTTTTCAAAATGTGGGATTGTCTTGTTTTAAACTGATTTGTTTTTCTCAAAAAACATTTTTGAGTAAAAATGTTCTTAAAAATTAATACTTTGACAATCTTGTTTGCAAATCCCTGGAGAAATCTAGTTTCCTTGCAGACGGTGAGAATGCTATTGATCTGGGGGAAGGCAAGCTTTCTCCTGGCACCTTTTCTCACAAGGACAGAGAACTGGAAGGGATCTTAAAGGTTCTGCAAAACAATCATCTGCCATTGTAAGCAGCTGTTGCATCTGGTTCTATTCAGAAGTTCGTGTTACTTGCTTAGGTGTGCATCTTCACTATTCCAATGGTTCAAATTCTCCTCTGTGTGTTTGGTTGCTGTAATCACTTCCAGATTAAGTCTGCCAGTCTATTTTTGTCTCTTCTCCCTTGCTGGTTGATGTCTTTCCATAGATCTTTACAAATAACAGTCATCCTTTCAATTCTGTCTTACTGGATAGAACCTTTTACGAGCAGGCAGTTAATTTGAAAGAGTAGTTACTCTTCATCAGCTGCTACAAGCCACCTTTCCCAGGCAGCAAGTGACTGGCTGGAGATTTGTCTGGCAGTGGATTGAGAGTATATGGGGAGAGAATACTGGTGACAATGTTATCCCAGGCTAAGACCGCTTTCTTTACCTGCGTTTTTCCTGTTGTTTTGCAGTCTTCTCACCATGAAGCACCTCTGGCTTTCTCTCTTTCCCCTCTACCTTCCTTCCCCACAGGCTGCTCTTGGCCCTACCAACAGCCGTGCCCCACTTGGCTGTGCACTGTTCCTGGTGGAGTGTCCCAGATGGCTGCCTGGTTGGCAGAGAAGCAGGAGCAGGTGACTTTATGGCTCCTGTTTCTGATGTTTATGACTGAGGGAACGGGGCCAGCCAAGCACTTTATTTTATCCAGAGAGTGCTGTAGGCCAATGAATTGGCTTAGTGAAACATATCCAGCTGAAGAGCCATATGTCGTGCAGGCCTGGTACAACTTGGAGACTTCATGCAATCCTTTGAATATAGTTAATCCTCAAAGACTGCAAATTCCTCTCTGCTGAGATTTGCCTGACTAATGTCAGCCAGGAGTTGTTGCGCACCACTAGGGCTGGAACTGTCAGCACAGCTATTCTGAAGCATCGTGCTTACACTCTTCTAGTTGGAAACGTTTTGGTTCAGTAAATCTGTTATCCCTTAAGCTACCTGCATAAACTTTATGCAAGCAGTTGAATAGGAGGGGTTTTTTTAAGCACTGTTTTCCACCATGGACACTAGCTTACTTTGTATTGAACGACTAGGGGTATACGTCTCTTAAATCTGCCTGAGGTCAGAAGAAAACTAATTGTATTCATAAGCCTTACAAATAAATGTTTGTCCTACTCTTTCTCAGTCTAGATAACATGTATCAAGACTGGAAGTATCAGCAAATATTTGGTTTTAGTGCAACATACTTGAAAACTTCCGTTTAGGTGTTCAACTTTTAGAATTTGTTTCCAGTAGCTATGAAAAGGGGGCTACAGTGGGTAGATTAGAAGTGAAGTATTGCTGAAAGGTCAATGTGTTCTTGCTGCTCCTTCAAAATATCCCAAGATTAGACTGGGCTCAGGTTTAACTTGTTTTCTCAGCAATGTTTGGCTTTCAGAAACTTCATTTGCCTATTCAGATTATTTTTTTAACATATGGCCATTCCAAAGTTCTGTTTGTGCAATATTATTAATTTTGGAGATAATGAATCATGTTTGATAACTTAAGAGCAGATATTCTCAATGTTCATGCAAACATAGTGTGTAAAAAGGATATAAATTTTAATTGATAATATTTCTTTTGTTTTGGGGAACAGGGGACACCCCAACAAGGTATTTGGAAAGATATATTTTTATCAGCTGGACCAGTAAATGAAAATTAAGTGAACAGGTAAAACCAGCTCAGAGAGAACCTGAAGGAATCTGATAACTCTCTGTATCTCTGTATGTAAATGTGTATTGTGCTCTTTAGCTTCCATTGCACTCTAGAACTAAACAATAACTCTCAGGGCTCTGGCCAGGTATTTCTAGAGAGGACAAAACAGTTTGATGATAGCTGAGGTTCTGCCAGTGGGAAGAGTAAGAGAGGTACTTGTTGACCTCAGAAATTTGTACTGGGTCTTGAGGTGAAAGTATATTTTGGATCTACGAAGGACTCCTAAGCTGCTTCAACATGACTGTTATTACTTGTTTCGTAGTATTTATTACTAAGTAGTTATGTT
Organism: Coccyzus lansbergi; assembly: GCA_033558105.1. Taxonomy (NCBI): domain Eukaryota; kingdom Metazoa; phylum Chordata; class Aves; order Cuculiformes; family Coccyzidae; genus Coccyzus; species Coccyzus lansbergi. Next base: position 1,476,907 of record JAUMJK010000030.1, on the reverse strand, counting down.
TGTTGCCTAGAAAACTATAAAGGCAGTTTTTATATATCACTGCAACTGGAAGAAAAATACAAACACTTCCAGGCACTAGACTTGATTCATGGTTTGGTATATCTCCTTAGCATATGAGCTATATATTGTGTTATAGAACAGTACAGTTGTGCACAGCCAGTGTAAAACAGATATGTCTAAGAACTGTGTGTGCAGAACTGTTGAGATGTAAAGGTTGGCTCTGTGGAAGCAACACTCTCCTGTCACCATCCACTGCACCTTCTGGTGAAGCTGTGGCTGTGCAGTGCTCTGCTGTTCCTCACGCTCGGTATTTCTCTCCTTTTCCTGAGCCTGCCCAAATGTGCTCCGCTTAGTTTATTGCTAAATTCAGGGCTGCCCCTTAGTCCTTGGTCAAAGACCTCAGGTTTGTTAGTCTTATTAGTCTGTTACCATGGTGTTTCCTTCATTTATATTCCTCTCTGAAAGACGTCCTGCTTCATAGTGAAGCTTACCAAATACATTGTCAGTTAAATGATGTTCTGCAGGACTTGCACATATATTTCTGCTAAACTAATTTTCTTTTGGGTTCATTGATCTCTGTAATGAAAGTCTAAGTATTTTTATAAACCAAAACCTCATTACACTGTACAGAGGCTGTACTTTAAACCTATGTATTCTGTTACTGTACATTTTATTAAAAGCTTTATTAGGTTTTTCTTCTGATGAAAGACAGCAGGAAGTGTTTCCTTGTTAGGAAACTTGAAGTGCTAGGAATCTTAATATGCCATTTTTGTTTTCAGATTAATATTAATATGTTATACCTGGTTAATGGGCCTTCTATGAAAGGAATTCAATTTAAATTATCCCATCGAAGATAGCTACATTCATGCCAAGATTATCTTTATGCATCTGAGGCAGCTTCTTTTCAATGAATAGTATTTTTTCCTTTCTTGGATTTATTAATTTTTTCCTGTTGTAAATAGGTATGATAATACATTTATAAAAACGTGCTTTATCTAAATTCTTCTTCTACCAGTGACACTTCACTCTGTTACAGCAGGAGATGCAAATCTACTGCAAATGTACAAAGATGTGTTTTCTTCCTTTTAGTGAAGAAGACTTTTTTTTTTTTTGGTGCTTTCCTGAGTAACAAAGGGTATAGCAACCTGTAGAGATATTGGGTTGTCTGAATAGGATAAAATTAAATTCCTATTTCATAGGAATGAAAGAATTTTTATGTAACTTAATTTTGTAAAATCCTCAGTAGCATCTGGAGGGAAGAGAATGATGGGGAATTAAAAACTCAGGGGATTTGCTCAATATGTTTAATCTACTCCAATATCTTATTTTTCCTTCTATGGCCACTGTGCGTATATTTGGGTTACTACTGAGGCAGGAGAAAATGCTTCACTGAAAGCTACAAGGGTTGTTTTGTGTAGATATAAGCCACTTTTCTCTATTTCTTCTAACAGCCACATTTTATTAGTGTCCTGGCTTATGTAAGAGACCTTAAGTTGTTTGTATTTTTTTCCCCTGCTGCTACTTCTCTGGAAGGACGTAAACAAGAAGTTTTTTTACTTCGGTTTTATCTGTGCCTGAATTATTCCTATGTCCCTAACCTTATTTGTTTCTTTATTTTTAAACCCAGGAAAATATGTTAAAAAACTAAACAAAAAATCCCACATACTTTTAACCCAAATGGGTTGCAAACATGAAACGCCTTGTGTATTTTCTCCCCTTATAGAGGGAAATCTGTGATAAGGCTGACTTTTACAAGCACAGGATTGTTTGAGGGCAGTTATCTTAAAGGCCTAAGCACAAGCAAAATTCAAACATAAGGTTTTTAGTTGGTTATCATAATTGCATCTTTTGTTATTCTCTTATTTCTTAGCTGGTGCTGAACCACAAATCTTCTTCCCTTGTTTCCTATCGGTCAGGCTGTAACTTGGACCATTTGGGGTGTTTTTTGGTTCATTGTCCAGCTCCTCTCCATTTGCACAATCCCGAAGGGCATGTCATGGCTATTGGCGACCTGTGCTTTGTTATTCAGAGCAGTACATGTCTCCCAACAGGAGCAGGAGGATACGAGCTAAACCAGTCTTTATAACTATGTCCAGCGACGTGAATGTACTTGGAGCCTCCCTGGTGGGTTGACCTTGGGCTGTAACCAGACTCCCACCAGCTGTTTCTCACTTTGTTTTCCCTCAGGCCTCATGGGTGTTTCATCCTTCCTTCCATACACTCCCCCAGAGGGGTGCTCAGGTCTGCCACTCTGTTCCACCCTGCGATGGGACCATTAAAACCACACAGAAATGGCCACAGCCAGCAAAGCTGGCCTCCGCTGTGGCTCACAGGGATCACCATGTGGTAGCAAGTCTTTACTGAGAAAAAATATTTGCGTGGGCAGGATGGACTGCAGCAACCCAGCACCAGCAGGGCTGTAGGGACTCGGGGACTAGGGGGAAGAAGGTAGTGGCAAACCATCATCCAGCAGAGAAAAGTGTTGAAAGGAAGTAGGAAATCCACGGGAAGAACCACTTTTTGTTGACTATGCCTCAGCCCCACATAGCAGTAAATAGCTGAGCAGGGCCCATCTTCCCTCATACCTCAAAATAGTAATAAAGAAGGAAGAAGCAAAACTATACAGCAGCAAGACTGACATTTAACTTCTCAGGGGCTTTTTTCTGCTTGTGGATGCTGTCTAGAATTGCTCTTTTTCATGCATAAAGTAATTTTGGACCTGAAGGTTTTAAACTTTTAGTTAGATGTAAATGCCTCTACCAACCAGGCTGCTGTGGATTACATACCTTGGATTTCATTGACTCTACTCTTTTCAGTAAGAAAATACTGCAAATGCTTGACAATTAGCCTTTAATTAGTAAAAGCTGACAAGTTCTGCAGTTTTGGATCTCTTCTAGACTTGTTCTGCTTCCCAGTCCAAAAACTGCTTTAAATGATGGTAGTGAGATGATATTGCAGTGAGCATCAGAAGTGTGATCCTTGACCCTGTTTTTGCTCTTTAATAGCTTTTAATACTGTTCAGTATTCTGTATGAGTGAGAATAAGCTTGTGAAGTCTTGCAGGTTGGATGGGTTAATGGATCAATATTGACCTTTACCATTATAACTGCAATTAAAGCTGCATATGAACTGAAATGGGGGGTAGGAGTTCCGGCACAAATGGAGAGGATGGGGGGGTTGAAGGAAGACATTTTCATCTAGCAGTGCTCTGTGCCATTTTAGATGTCTCTGAAAATGTCAGAGTTGGAAATTAAGATGAGTGAAGAATGCTATGAGGATATGGATAGTTTTAAATCAAGATCATGTTGTGAGATTTTTTTCCTTGACAGCAGAAAAACATCTTAGCAGTGTTTAAGCTGTCTTCATTAAAAAAACAGCTATGAATTTAGCTGGTATCTGTTTTTACTCACTTGATTTCTCTTACTGTATTTGCTGTGATTTGGATGAAGAGATGACATTTAGCTCAAGGAGATCTCGCAGGGAGTGGGCAGCCTGGGTTAACAGCACAGCATTATTTGTGAGCCATGGCAATGTGAAGCAAGAACGTGCTTGTTCCCTGCCAGCGTGCATCCTTCCAAAGTAGCCTTGGATGTCAGAGTGATGGCCTTTGAACACCCTTTGGCTATGCTTTCACATCTTGTGTGACTGCCAATGTCAAATGTTAAAAGTGGCCTGACACTTCTGAGTGACGATGCGGGAATCTGTCTTCAGCAGGTAGGAAAGGTGCTTATTAAAATATGGCCTCTTGAGTAGCACAAAAATGGGGGCTCTCAGTATCATCAGGGGCTTCTGATGTTTTTTATTGTGCATGATATATTTTTTGGGGGTGGGGGGAGTGTCAGTATGCTAAGGGGAAAAAAATCCGTTTTATACAGTATCAATAGATCTTGAAAATGAGAATCAAGAACAAGAAATAAGATATGTGTGTGGAAGGGCTCAAGGACAGTCAATCTACTTCAGAAAAAGTTCACTGCATTTAAATGGGAATGTATGTTTACAGGTGGCTTTAAGCCTAGTCCTCTTTACCTGCCATGCTTGTAGCTATGTTTTGTTACAAAATGTAGAAACATGAGAGGGTCTACTTTAAGAAGCAGGCAAAGACACCAAATAGCTGAAGTCCCTTACAATTTTGGACAGCTTCAACTATAAACTGCAGAAGGTTGCATTTGCAACTGAAGAAAAGGAGAAATACTCATCATTTCCCATATCTCGTCTTGAAAAAGTAGGAGGAGTATAAAGCATGAAGTGAACTGGGGAAATGAGAAAACTTTAAAGGAAATTTAAAAGTAGCCCAGAGACATTAAGAGAATGGATTAAGAACAGCACAATTTAATCACTGAATAGTGCCAGATTTTGCTACTCTTGCTAAATAAGTATTACTTTTTAACTTTGCAAGGAGTTAAAAGCCTTCTCAAATCTCTGCCCTGTTCATGATGGAAGAACAACTGCCAGTACTAGAGCATAAGTTTCAAACTTGTCCACAGATACTTGTATCTGAAAGTGAAGAAAATATACTCTAGGTTGGACCCCATACTAATTCCTTCTCATGAAGAAAAAAAAAAAAAAAACATTTTTGACCGAAGGTGAAAATGAATGGAATCTGTAGGATCCCTGTCTTGTCTCTGGTACCACTGCCAGCTGGATGTCCACCCCCTGCTGCGAAGTAGTGAGAAGGAAGCTGAAAGAACCAGGGGGATCAATTGTCTTGGATGGGTTCAAGTGCAGGATGCTCCCCAATGTATCTAGGAGAAGTGTGATATTGATCTGTTCTGTGGGAATGCTAAACTTGCACTAGATAGAAAAATCTCATTAAAGCTCTCCAAGATGCCCTTTGCTGCTATTGTTGGCTTTTAAAAACATTTTTCTGTACAACAGTGTTCTTTAGATTTTAAATGGCCTCAAGCGTAACAGGATCAATGCAGCTGTATGGAGACTTACCTGTGGTAAGTAATAATAATTGTAATAGAGAAAATAAAACCCATTTGCCATGTTATCTTCTGGAAAGCAGGGCAGAATCTTTAATTTGTTCTGAAGCATTGAAAAATCTTTAAGTCTTTGAGCATTTCTTTTCTCCTCCTGTATTGGAGTGTATTCTCAATGTGGCAAAAAATCTTGATGCTCAAAGAATTCTGTACCTCCTCCTTTTATTTTTTTTAAGCTAATTCATGTTTGAAAGCAACTGCAGTTGAAGTGGAACAGTAATTGTTACATCACCTCTGTTTAAACTAATCTGGATCAGACCCTCTCTTTTTGCTTCCTTGAATTATTACAGAGATTATTATATCAAAAACATGTATACTTTGATGCCTTTAGACTGCTACCAATAGCATTAAAAACATACAATAGTTATTGTTTCCTTTCATTTTTAGACTTTACACACTGATGTCTCTATCTTATGAGTAGAGACCTCAGTGTGATTTAGTATGAGGTGTTGTTTAATGGTTTGGGCCTAAATTGTTTCTGAAAAGGAAATTTCAGGTAGAGTTTGCTATCTCTCACACAAATAATACTTTCTGGTTGCACTGCTTTTTATTTGAAGAACTCAAAGTACTTTGGAAATGTGTTATGTATTATGTACATGTAGAATCATGTTAGGGAGTTTTATGAAACATATGACCTGTAAAACCATGTATAGAGGCAAGTCCTATGCATGCTTTTAACTTAAAGAAGCATTAGTGTTGATTCAGCATCCAGGGGAAAAAAAAGGAATAAGGAAGGATCAAGGTGTTTTTGTTTAATCTAGTTTTATTTTTTTTCCTGTGAACATGGCAAGATTCTAGTAGCATAATCCCTTAGACCATCACTTCTACGTGACAGCAGCTAATTGCTCTCATTTTTGTCAACTTTCTGACCTTTAAATGGTGCCACTTTTGACAGCACTTGAAAATGGTGACTGCTTTTAGAGGAAGCAAAAAGAAACAAGGCATGTATTTCCACCTTAATTAGGATTTGTAGTGTATTAATGACAATCACGTTGTCAGAAAACTTTACACGCTTGTGAAGTTGTCATAATTGGCAGTTGTTATTACTTGCCATCATCCTTTCTTTTTCCTATCACTAAAATTGAAGTGTCCTCAAGGGTGTTGTTACTTGGTGCACAGTACAGAGATGCTTTTGAAGGAAGGACTCTGGTGAAATAAGGGAGAGTCGCTGCGCTCTGTCTGCTGACTGCAGACAGGGAAAAACCAATGGGGAAAGAGGTTTATGTGACAGTCCCCTCATCATGGTAATTCTCTAAGTTGCATGGTCTGTCTGAGCATCTCCTGCTCAGGAGATGCTGGATCACCTGGACAAAAAACTTGTGAAGGTAGGAGAGATCCACATATTTTGGGTTTCTGTATTAGACACTCTGCAAGTGTCTAATAACATACACAATAGGACTAACTCTGACCTGTTCTGTAGGCCTGGCCTTACCGCAGAGTTCAGCTCATGGAGTTATGATGTGGACTGTCTTGCTTTCTACTGCCCCAATCAAGAAAGCAGGCTGGAGCTGACGATTGCAGACAGAATTTTTTCTGTATCACAGACCTCCTCAAGTTATTGGCCTCCATTTCTATCCTGTGACTGCATAGGTACTTGTTATTTCTTATGGGGAAAAGCTGCAGGCGGAAATGGTGACAGCAACATCCTTACCATCATAATGATTCACTGAACTTGTAGTTAGCTTTTGGTATTGTAATTGGCAAAAGAGAGACTATGGAGCAGGCTTTGGAACTTGTTAATCACTTGGTTTCCCGCTACTCAGTGTAATGCTTGACTATAATTTTAGTTTTAAACATATACACCCAGATCTTTTGTGTCTGTCTCTTCTGGTTCATGGATTGAAGCCATGGCACCCAGTCAACTACTGCTACAGGGTTGTCTCTGCTATATTTGTACAGAGGACTGTTCAAGTCTTGAGACCAGTCATCTTTTCTTTGAAAGTAGCTTTATTTAAAGTTAGGATCCCTGAGGAAAAAATGAAATGCACAGGAATGGGTGAGTGTATATTTGAAGATATCAGAAGCATGACTTTTCTCTAAGAATCTTGCTAGCAGATTGTTGAAAAAATAAAATGTTGGCTGTATGATTTGTTTGTTGGTTTATTTTATTTTTTTTTTAGTATTTAGCTGTGATCATCTTACATGAAGCAGACTCCTTGTTATTCCTAGAGGTATTTACTGTCTTATCCTATAGAGTTTAAACAGTTATTAACTGAACTCTTTACTGTCAAAGTAGGTGAATCAGGTCACTAAACTTTATATTATATTTGTTATATATAGTATATATATTTCGTACTACATGGGTAGCTCTGGATCACTGGGTGTGTGACTTCCAAACTGCTCAAAGAAGGGTTTACTTTTTAAATTTCACTTATCTTGTTTTGCCTTACTTAAGCATTTGAGTAGTTAGATATGTAGACATTTGAGTTTTGTAGTAATAAACTGAACAGTACAGAGAAGTAGTAAAGTGACACAGCTAATGTCACAAATATTCAACCTTCATAGCAGCAAAACCAAGACCCTTCTAGGAGAGTGGGGTTGGATGCTGCTTTTGGCACAAGTGATGTGGATTCTTCTGGCTATGTTTTGAATTTCTCTTTTCAATTTGTTTTTATAGAAAGCAAAGGCCTGACCCTTCAATTACAGATAAAAGTACCCTGTCCACTCCTCAGACATATAAAAGGATAAAATATGCCATATTTGCTCTTTGGTTTACCAGGTTTGTTGTTGAAATAGCTAAAGCATTTTTAACTTGAAAATATACTTATTTGGGGGAGGTCTTTATTTTATATAAGAAGTGTCAGGATTTCATTGGTTTGCTTTAAAACCTGAAAATAAGTTCTTTAGTTCCAAGCCACGAGTATTTTTAGAGCAGCACACGTATTCCTAATACGTCTCCCAGTAAAACAGTGACTGTAACTGGAGCATGAAATTTTAAGAAATATTCTTTTCATCCTGTTCCGCACCTTCTGATAAAATTCTCTGAGTAGCATCCAGTATCTGGCTGGCTGATTCTATGACCTTATTGACCAAGATCTCACAACAGTGCCGCTTCCTAGCTCTTGGCTCTGTGCGTTAGAATTTAGACCTGCATAAAGGACATGTGGAATTTAACCTTGAAGAGACAATACTGAAACTTTATTTGTTAATGTGTTCTAACAGGCCTACCTAAGCATGTCTGCAACCTGAATAGGATGAGCTGGTTGTTTCATTTTGGTGAATACTTGGGGAAAATGTTTTGTTCCCTACCCTGCCCACAGCTCTGTAGAGCTTTACTGGTTATTTTGCTTTACTCCCTGTGCATGTGACCTTTAATATGAGGGAGAAGAATGAGAATACTCATTGCAGCATATTGTTCAAGAAGTTTACATGCAATTTAATAATGTTAAAAAAACCTCTTATTTAAAAAGACATGCCAAGAGCTGCACGCAAGCTGCAATTGGAATCCTGTATAATACTGTTAACAACATTATGTATCTGTAGACAAATACTTTTTTCTTTTCACAGGAGACAAAAGAAATATGGAAAATACTGAGCTGAATGTGATGTATTTTTCAGGAAAAGAATGTTGACCTGCTGGCATTGCCATGGTCTGGCAAGTGTGTGACCTTGTTCTGAGCTATTTATGCTAGGCTCAATGTGCCTTTTGAGAGTGTGTACAGCAGTTCTCTTATGCCTAAAAGAAGCCGCACATTCAGCTTGAATTATAAAGAAAATTACTTGCTTTAAAAATGATAATGTCCAGTATCATGCTGAAGACTTTGGAACAGGAAAACATTTAACTGTCTCTCACAATGCAGTTTATCGAGGTTTTGATGTGTGTGTAAATACTGCTGAATCAGAGCCTCAATTATCTTTTGAGCTTGTGATTATTTTTTTTAAGTAGGCTTCAGAAATGTATTCTCAGTTAAAGAAGAAAGAAATAGGGCCCACGATGACAAAACCAGCCTTCAGCTCTGTTTTTGAGATGCTCTCACCAGTTCCACTCTCTCTGCACGGGGCCAGAATCCTGCAGGGCAGATGTTTGCCCAACCAGTTGCTTGTGGCTTTAAGTCCAGCTTTCCAGGATACAGTCCCCAGTTCTAAATTTCTTTACCAAATGTCTGACCTTGTGTTTTTTCTGTGAGTGTCTCTGATTTGCCAGCTAAACTGTGTTGCTTTTATAGTTATCCTACCCCCTCAATATTTTAGTACTACTCCAATTGCTGAGTCATCTACTTATGTTATCAACACCAACTTTTCTATTTAATTGCTTTTATTTTACCTAACAAAAAATTGATCTAGAGAAAGAATTGCTTATAAAATTTGTGTATTTTACGTCTTGGAGACAAATGTTGAAGGTGGAACACCAGAGCAGATCAACCTAGTTATATTTGGGGTTTACATTAAGGAAAAAGCTTATCTTGTGACTGTAGTAATTTCTCTCTCTGAACTCTGCTCTCAGTGGCGGCAGGAAGGGATGAAACCCCCATTTATGTGCAAGCAAAAGGGTTTAATTTATTCCTAAGTACACAAATCCTTGTGGTCTCCTGCTGTAGTCTTGGAAAATCACAGGGTATTGAAGGACACTTGCTGAATATATACCAAAGGTTATCTGCGTCTGGGAGATATCAGATGTGTACTTTCTTATCATGGAGGCTCATGGACTTGGCAGCTGCTTGTTCTGGGGTTTGCAATGCAAGTGGAATGAGTTCCTGTAAATAACGACAGAACTGGAAGGTTCTTAAAACCATAACTGCTTCAGTGCCTTAAGGATGTAAAGAATGTGCCCAATAAAAGTTACCCCACTGTGACCCCTTAGTTTCACTGGATTTTCTCACTCTCTTCTGGAATGTTTCTTGCCTAATAAAAGCACTCTGCTCACAAGGGATTACTCTGTAAAGATGTATGCTGCAGGCACTCAAATGCACAATAATGGTTTTATTTTTCATTACTTTCTGCAAGGGAAAGAGGAAAAACTTGTTTTTTTTTTTTTTCTTGTGAGAGTGATTCTTTGTGACTCAGTGAATCATCCTTTGCATTATTCTCCTTCCTTTCTCTCTTTCTTCTAGGAAAAAAAAAATCCCATAACTGCAAAATCCTTGGTGGCTGAACTCAATGGATCATCTTCGTTTCAGTAGGCAGTGCTCAGGCTCATTAGAAATTCTGGTCCATAATTAAAGTCCAAAGAGAGCTCTCATAGGTGTGAGATCGATGTATGTCTTGTCTCAGGATGCTATGTTTCAAAAACTGAATTGTGGGCTCTTTTCAGAGACTCTGAGCCTTCAAGCAGGGGTATATGATTGCAAGAAATTATTTGCACTTCTACAAAATACTCGTGCACAACCAAGTGCGATTATCAAGATAGTTCATGTTACTTTTAAACCTGCTACTGTTTTGACATATTTCTATGGAAATTTTGCAAGGAATGGATAAAGATAGCAAGTCTGTTAGTTCATTGCACGTTGTAGCTTGTCTATCTCCATTAATCTAAAAGATTGCCCTTTCTCTGCATTGTCTGTATTTGTATCTGCAAATATTTTTGGAATTCAGAAACTTGATTTTAAATCTATAACTACTTTTGCATGAATTTCACAAATCCTCTTAGCCTTGCTTTTTATATAGTTGTGAGAATGGAATAAGGTCTTCTACAGTACCTGGTGTGTGTGTGTGTTTTCTCTTCCTCCACTTGGTAGAGTGGTATCTGTTTAGCAAGACATAATAGAAATTCTCAGTGAAGTGGCTTGGCGGGCAGGCAGCGTGCAAGTAGGTCAAGGTGACAATATAAAAATCTACAGTTCAGAAACTGCTTGCAAAGTAAAACTTTATGTTCTGAGATTACGACTGCAGTTGTCCCTGTGTATTTTTTATGTTTCAAAATATTGGGGAATTCTTTACATTACAGTGTGCACCCAAAGATAAGTAGTTACCTTTAAAAGAAGACCAGCAGTCACACCACTGTGACTAGAAACAATGGATTTATTTCCAGTACTGAATTTGGAAAGATAAGTGGTATCTAATAAGCATCTCTTAACAATGGCCACTCTGTGGTTGTAAGAAACTTAGCAGACAATTAATGATGAATTAATTCCACTCCTTTGATTTCTCTCTTTGATAAATATCTATGGACTGATAACGATTTCTTTAAATGGATTTGCTTTTCATTTTCTCTTAAAGCTTTTTCTTTGCTTTGGGTATATTAAGCTTTACCTCTGTTGCCATCTCTCTTAGAAAAAGCTCCAGTAGGAGAGTGTTGTATTTTTAAGAACAATGACTGCTTAGTCTAATAACTTTAGTCTACAGATTTTGCAGACTGTACATTATAGTGGCAAAACCATTGGCACGTCAGCAGAGGTTATATTTGGAGCTTTGCATTCTTACAATTGCACCAGAAAATTGTTATGCCTTAGCACCATGCCCTGCTGCTCCCTTCTCATTTGGGTACTCATGTAGTCCCTTCCTTCACATCTAGGGTCTTCCACTCATCTCTCCTTTCCTCTCTTTGCAAGATTTCCCAATCATCTCTATGTCAACAAACACAGCTTTGATTTATTTCCGTCATGCAGCATAATATTTTGCATGCAGATTGTTGTAGGTGAGATGATTGCTCATCCTGGTGGTATATTGCTCCTGTTTGGCTGCAGCTGAACTTGCAATATGGAAGCTACAAAACTCAAAAATAATTTCTGTTTGAAATCTACCAGCTGAAATACACATGAAGAGTCCTGTAAACTGCTAAAGTAATAGATATTTTGTATATTTTTTTCCTCTTTTAGAAAAACCCCCAAACGCTTTGATCAAGGACAGGCACAAATTCTGTCTGTATTTGTTCATGATTCTATCATGTTAACAACTGGGAACAGCTGATGTGGATCAGGGTCCCATTGCTCTACTGCTGTGCTGGCACAAAGCAGGAAGATGTAGAGATGTGCAGAAAAGGATATCTTTGGAGGAAGATCCTCTGAAAAAGACTCAGTAGATAGGTTGACCCAAAAAATGCGTTGTCATTGTTAACTGGCAGAGGTATATCTCTATTTTTATTCTTTCAGAACAATCACTGAATTCCTTTTGTTTAAAAGTAATAATGACACTGGTTTTGCCATTTTCTGTCATGAGCTGATACAACAGAATACTGATCCCTCCTCAAGGTCACCATAATTCTGTTGTGGTAGATGTGTAGTGGTGCCTATCATAACTGTGTGACAGGAACTAATGATGTAAAGGAATACTGAATGTCTGCTAGTATGTGCCTGTAATTTAGATCTCTGTGCTGTCCCTGATACAAGATGCAGAATTGTAGAAGATTAGTTTGTCTTTCTTTGTGTCAAAGAGTCCATCTTGTTCTTGTGAATGGATCAACAGTTGCTTTTAGCTGTGTTGAAAAGCTCTTTCCACTATCTGAGATTCAATTTCTTGTCTCAAAGACAAATGTACTGACATGGCAGAATGGCTTCAACTGAGCACCACGCTTGTAAGATTAATAACAAACCCAATTGAATTGTTTTCCCATTCAGAAAAAAATGCTTGCATTATCGTAAGACAAAGTAGAGGGCATTGTTAGGCAGTTGTGTTGTTGAAATAATACTTAATTTAGTACCAAGGAAATCCTGAGCAGACTCTGCCTTTCATACTTATTAAGGCCTGTTGAAATTGTGCAGTAACTGTGGCAACAACTATTCCTGATTGAGCATCTTTGGTTAATATGAAAATATGATCTGATGCATAGCTAGGTTTGGTTGGATTTTAGAAAAGTTAGTGATCTGGAAAGAGTTGGACAGTAATTTCTGTGCTACTGTGTTCAGTTCTGGGCCCCTCACCACAAGAAGGATGTTGAGGCTCTGGAGTGAGTCCAGAGAAGAGCAACAAAGCTGGTGAAGGGGCTGGAGAACAGGTCCTGTGAGGAACAGATGAGAGAGCTGGAGGTGTTTAGCCTGGAGAAAAGGAGGCTGAGGGGAGACCTTATTGCTCTCTACAAGTAGCAGAATGGAGGTTGTAGAGAGGAGGGAGCTGGCCCCTTCTCCCAAGTGACAGGGGACAGGACAAGAGGGAATGGCCTCAAGCTCTGCCAGGGGAGGTTTAGGCTGGACCATCAGGAGGAAGTTTTTCATAGGAAGTGTCATTGGGCATTGGAACAGGCTGCCCAGGGAGGTGGTTGATTCACCTTCCCTGGAGGTGTTTAAGGGACGGATGATAAGGTCCTGAGGGAGTTGGTTTAGTATTTGACAGGAATGGTTGGACTCGATCTGGTGGGTCTCTTCCAACCTGGTGATTCTATGATTCTTTTAACAGTTGATGCCAGTGGTGTAGTTTTGTTTTACTTACCTCTGTTCTCACGTAATTATTTTATAGAATGTGCAAGAAAGTGCAGAATACAAAGCAGTTCTGATTTGTCTTTGTTTTTAGTAAACTGAATCTAACTGCACTCAGATCTGGAAACTTAAAAGATTATCCCTAATTTTACTGCATATTTCCTAGTGGAAGAGGATTGCATCAGCATCGTACAAATTGCATTGTCTTAATTAGAACTGGAGTGTACCAGTGTATTTAAACAGTGCTGTGGAAGCACCACCTTATGGAAAATACCCCAATTAGTAATCTTATTTAAAAGTGAATATTGATAAATGAACCAAGACAATAAATCAGAAAGCAGTCTTCAGAGGGGTAACGACAATTACAACTTTCAGTTTTCAGCTTTACGCAGCAGCTTACCAGCAGCCCGCAGGAAAATATCCAGGCCCACCACCAATCACCTGGGCTAAACAGGCTGCCAATAGCCACTCTGCACAAATATGTTTTTCAAGCAAAGGACCTACTGCTTTTTTCCTTATTCATGTGTTTGTGAAAAGAGGTCCCCTGAGGGTGTCAAGTATTATGCGGTAGTGTTCTTCTGTTACATTTTATGCTCTGCTTATTTTTATGAGTTGTAATTGTTTAGTGTGATTGCTGTAGGGCCCACTGTCATGTGCAGAATCACTGCATTGAAAGGCTTCATGAATGAAATATTGAGAATACAGAAAAGCAATCTCATCTTTTTAATGTCAGCAAAGCAAATATGCGAGTTCTTATTCACAACATTATTTGGAGAGCAGCATAAACTAAGAGCTACTTGAGAATTGTGAAAATGCACGGTCCTACCTTACCAATTAATGCCTATAGGTATTGACATTTCAGTAATTCATTCAAGTCTGTATCAGTCCTCAAACAACTGGTCTGCTGAGATGGAGAGCTTATAAAAGCAGCATCGATTAAATACGCTGAACCTGAGAGACCAGATTAGTGGTCATATTTTTAATTTGTAAATCAAATAAGCTTACAATGTAAACAACTTCTTTATTCTTTCTTTGAGGAAACCTTTTGACATGAAGTGCTGTCAACTGAGCTAACTAAATGGTTGCAATGTAATTGTGAACCTTTTAGTCTTGGTTTATATCATCAGTTAGTGAAAATCAGATATTCCTTGGCAACTATCAAAGATTTCTTTTTTTGACCTGTAATGATTGGACTTTTTCTTGATGCAAGTAATTATATCACTACCACTATTTCAAAACTCATGGATGGATTTCTTTGAAACTATTGGCTGAGTGGAGTCACTACAAAATTCCACTTGAGCAAGAGTTGTCTTGAATATGAATTAGGGAAGGATAAAGATGACAATGCTTAACTTTTGTAAAGAAATTTTTCTATAAACACAATTTTCTTGTTATATGAAGTTCTTAATTCAGGGAAATTTTACATAGGTTGAAAGATAATTTAAGCTACAAAGGATGGGGGTCGTCTGCGTCCTGAAACTTCAGTGGTTTTCTACATTTCTGTCTACCATCAAGACGAAAAGTTGTTCCCAATGCCGAAACCCTCTTCCAATATTGCATTCCACAGAACTATAGCAATGGCTGTAACTGTTCTCTGCATTAGGATTTTTAAGGTGAGGGACCATAATTGCCTTGTCTCCTGTGCTTCCACTTGATAGCAGTTACCTTTGTAAACCTGTTCATTGGGAGTGTAGTCCAAATAAGTGAGTGGTTCTACTGGATAAATAATGTATTAGCAGAAAAGCTTTAAATAACGAAAGCAATATTTTAATTAACATACCATTTTCTTTGCAGTCCTTGGCCATGAGAGTTAGCACCACCATGGCTGGTTTGGGGCCTACGTGAGGAATGATGAATTAAACCTGTAGAGAAGCTCAGCCTACAGATCAGATTTGTGGTTTGTGATGGATGAGGTTTACCACCAGAATATGGGGACAACCCATTTGTGAAGGGCTAATTTATAGACCCAGTTGTTGGTTCTTTTCTGAGTATTTAAACTGTCTTATAGCTCCAAATAAACCCCAACCCTATGACGAGTTCCTGAAGCAGCTTTTTCAGAACACTCTTCTATGCTGGGAAAGCACAAACCATACAGTGTTTTACGCTTTTTGTCTACTTCTAGTATGTTCTTTGCAAAAAACAATATTGATTACTGCAATACTGCTGTTTTTAACAACAAAAAAATAAGCTCTTTTTCCCTAGAAAATGCAGTGCTTCCCTTTTCTTTTCAAGTGGGTCTCTGATACTGTAGCTAGGTTACCAAGCTGGCACAGCAGCCAAGACAGCTGGCCCGCCAAGCCTGCATATCTGGCAAGACAGCACTGCAGGTGCAGGAATAAAATACTTCTATTCAAGAACAATTTTCTGTGGCTGACTTCATGTCCTTGAGTTTCTTGCAAATGGCAGATATTTTTCTTCTTACTACACAGCTGAAGACCAGAATTGCATTAATCTACTTATCTCTAACTTTCTATGCTAGAAATTGATTCTATAGGAAGCCATTTTTCTTACATTCCCTTTTGAACCAAACTGCTTTCCTGTATCTCCCTGCTAGTGTGGGAAACGCTTGTATTGCAGGTGATCTTGTGAATTAACTTCAAATCAGTTTACTGCTTCAGTGACCACTTGGGTTCTTTACAGTGGTACTTTTCAATGTTTAATTCAAACTAGAATTCTATGAAATTAAAATCATGTTTAAACCTGTCTTTAGGGAACAGGGATAGGAAATTAAAATGGGGTATATGAGTAACTTTTTTCATTAGAGTATTCAAGCAAGTTTCCAGCTTGAGAGAAATGCATTTTAAATATTTTAAAGGCATTAGCTTGATTGTAAGTATCCCATATTCAGGTAGGAAAAAAAAAACCAAAAACTTTTGCATTGTCATTGAGCTGGCTTTGATGCATGAGAGCTGATCTTTCTAATTAAGACGTAAGTGCTTAAGGCCAGTGCTTGAGGCTCAGCTTTACTTGAACAGCCGTTGCCTATACAGCTGTGAAAGGAGGGTCAGGGCACTGAGTTTTTTCTGGCTGTCTCGGGACAGTGTGTGGCCCTGGAACTTCAGAAAAGCAGCATCTCCTTGAATGGTGCATGTGGACTGTGCTGTCCTGGCAAAGGTTGCAAGGGCAGTGGTCGTGCTGTCAAAGCGAGCTGACCGTGCTCTGCCATGCTTTGTAAAGTCTTCTAATGCTGGAAAGTTTTTTGGCCTACATATTCCTCCTGGTCTCAGGATTTTTTTTAATTAAATTTTAAGAGGATTCAAGTCAGCTTGGACCAAAGTAGTTCTGAAATTTTACTCAATAGTACTTCTCAAGAACATGAGTTCTGTAGTTTTAGGCTACAACTTGACCTATTTTTAGCATTTGTGGAAAATCATTAACTGCTCATTTTAGTACATTTGCTAGGACATCTTTCATTTGGATGTTGTTTACCAAAAGAATCAAGATGTGCTGTTCCAGTAGTTTGTTTGGAAATGTGCTTGTATCTTGAAATGCAAGAGGATCTTTCTTTTTTAATGTCTTCAGTATAGTGTGTATTTATGGTGTATAACACATTCTTGAAAACACAGAGTGGAAATGATTACAAGATCCAGCTGTCTCTCTGGGCTGGCAAACTAAGATTTGCCAGTTAACTTTCAGCTCCAATCCTCAGTTGATCAGGGAAAGAAATATCTAAATAGTGCCTTTGAGCTCTGTGGGTTTGTATTAAAGATGGATATGGTGGAGTAGGGAATAACTAAAGTGAAATTATATATAGCAAAGCAAGTGTATACACAGAAAAGTAAAGACAACCTGTCTGTGGCTAATGAAGTTTGTAAGTAGTGATTAAGTGATCAGTACATAACAGCTGGTCCCCTGAAGGACCCATATAATCCCTGGATCTTCATGAAGCTGAATTTTCTGGCTCTAGTTTAGTTCTCTACACATGAACTCTTGTTCTCTCTCCACTGCCTCTTTCCCTTGGTGTTCTATTAAATAAATCAGATCATCTCCCACTTTGAATCTTCCCTTGCTCTTGTTAATTGTGTCCTGGGGTAAGATGCGAGATTGAATTTTTTTTTTAATTTATTTTTTTTTATTATTGCATGGTTTGGCTATTTTGGTGTTTGATTTTCCTATGTGGAAGGAGAAAAGATGACCGAAATCTATGTTTCTCAAAGACTCTTAAACCATGGAATGATTTGATCTGGTATGTTTGCCAGGACATGGGGTTCATGATTATATAGTTCTACTAAATCCAAAGCGAACAGAATGCAATTTCAGCAGAGTTATAACACTAAAACCACTGTTGGGGGAAGATAGTCAAAACCTCATGTCTGTCTTGGTGGATATATTCATCCTTTCTGTGTTGTCAAGAGAGGGAGGGGTAAGATGTGGCTGTTAAAGCCTATAATGACACTGCTTTTTAAGAATGGAAAGAAGAGCAGGAATGCAAACTTTTCCTTGTTGCCATTATTTGTAAACTCTTTCTCTTGTTTGCAAGATTGCTATATAACACCTTGAAACCTTGAAGACTTACATTTGTTCTCAAACACAATTGGAGGTAACTATACCTGGAAGCCATTGTATTCTAAAGCAAACCAAGCCCTTGTAAAATGAAACCCTCTAATGCAAAACCTCTACAGTTCCTGCATGCAAGCCTGCATCAATCTTAAGAAAATGTTTTCAGGCCAACAGTAATATTCAGGTGTCTCCAACAGGTGTGGGGTACTTCGAATTCTTAGCTTGACATGATTTTTTTTTGTTGTTTCAGTCTTGAAAGACTGAGCAGCCCATATCCTGAGGATGCAGTTTGCTTCTGTCACTTGCCTCCCCAGATCAGACTTACAATGACTACACTGGAGGGAAAACTGTCTAGTGACAAAATTGTCGTTTAAAGGATCAAATTGTCTTGGCAAAAGGTTTGACTGCAGAGTTAGTGCAGTGTGGTTGGGAGGAAGAGGAGACCCTTTTGGCATCAGTGAGGCCACAAGATGGCCTCAACTGTCTTGTACATTGTCCCTTTTCCAGAGAACAGCTACAGTTGAATCTCAAAGTCTCTTGGAAGCCTTGCTGCCCAAGTGGAGTGTACAGGACTACGTGCTGCATTGTACTTGCTCTCTTCAGGCCTGAGCCTTAGCCTTCTTTAGCAGCTTGAAGTGATGACTTCTAAATTATCTGCTGAACAGTCACAAACTTTAGCTGATTTGGAGCAAGGGGAATGGAACCTTAAATCCAACAGGCTCACCCCAACTAGTGTTCTATCTAGTTTGTGTAAACAAAACATAGAGGTATTAAATGTTTCCCAGTGGGGATTTAACAGAGACTCCTACAGTGTTCAGATTACTGTAATAATGGTACTAGAACTTGATTACCCATTAGAAAAATATCTACTGCAGAACATTTCAGATCATGCCATGAAATACACTGAAAACTGAACTATATCTGTCCAATGAGCAAAGAATGTATTGCAGAGTTCATTAAATTTGCCTACTTGGTTTCCCTCACTTTCTGCCATGTTTTGGGTTTGTCAGTGGCTCTAACAATCATTAGTGATAATTAAAATCTTGTAATGGTGGCTTTATGTAAATGAAATTGTCAATTCCTATGGTGATTTTGACTTGCAGCATATGTCATTCTTGGTTTGCTTGTCCTCCCTGTTGGAGTAAGGTATATAAAATGGGAGAATAGCTTCTGTTTCAAGGCTGATGGCCTATAAGGACCCTTTGCAGGTACTATTTTTCTTATTCTGAACATGATTCTGCGGCAGTCTGCGTAACATTTTCTCAGTGTAGAGATAGAGTATTAAAATTCTAGTCCAAACTGGTTTTGTATGAACTGCGTGGTTTCAAAGGAAGGTTAAATCTTAGAGGGTTTTTTTTTCTTAGATGTTTGTGTATTGATCCCAGGGCTCCTTAAATGCCATTTCAATACTACACCACTCTTTGGAATATACTCTTTCAAATTCTATGTAGAAAATACTATTTCTCTTGATGTTTCTGAATCACTGCAAATGTTTGCTGGTGTTAATATGTCTATAACGAGTTTTCTTGCTATTGTAGATATCTTGCATGTGAGGAACATGCCACTATTTTTAGACTATATTTAAAATGTAACTCATGTAGAGAAATGGGAGGGAGGAACCCCCCAAAGGAATCTGATAATCTGTTCTGATGACTTGTAAAAACTCTTACTCCCTACTTAAACTGCCATATAACACAGGCACACTGAATTCCCTCCCAAATATGCAATAAGAGAATGGAAAAAATACTTTTTTGTGTGTGTGTGTGTGCTAAGCTGTGGCTTGGGAAGTCTGTAGTCTCCCAGCTGCTGTCATGTGAAGTGAACAAACCTGGCGAGATGGTCCTCTCTGAATATGAATGCAGACCTGAATTTATTTATTGCCATTTATACAGATCTTTTCCCTTTCAAATAGACAGGAAGATACTGAGACTGGAGAATGTTGCTTTCTGAAACACTTCACAGAGCTGGAGTTGAGTATTTTCACTGTGGAAATCTGGTGTATGTGCATGAATTGATAGCTTTAGATCCTGTTAGGCAATTTTAATTTAGGTCTTCCACTCATGACAATGTTGCCATAGCAATAACTTGGGCCTTATCTTCATATATTTGAGAGAGATATTTGAAAATATGAACCTGAGAAATTTTAACTGGTTTTCCTACAGCTCACTCTGCCTTCTTTGTGGCCTGACAAAAGGAAAATAAAAACTTTTGCTGTCACTTGTTATGAATGGTATATTAAACTAGAATTATTTTCTTAAATCTGTTTCTAGACACTATACACTGTTTCTATACACTACAGTACTCTTATTTGAGCTGGCTGCAGAGGGACAACACAACGTATCCTGCTCATGTTCGTGTCTGTGGAGATTTAATCCAATCCTGAATTAAAAAAAAAAAAAAAATTAAACAGCTCTTGCATTCAGGGATTCAGAATCACATTCAAAGATGGGCTTTCATTTGTTGCTAGGTTGATTATTTAAGACTCTATCTCTGTGAATTTCTATCCCCCAGGCCTCTGAGCTTTTTTAGCAAAAGCTCTGAAATACCTTATTTTGTTAGTAAGTTGTGTCATAAATTGTGCCTTTATTTTTGTCTCCAGTCTTATTTGCTTTAACACAATGATAGCAGATAATTTCTCACTGTTTCTCTTTCAGCTTCTAAGATAGCAAGCAGCTGGTGCATTTATTATTAAGATAACTCTGCTTGCATGTTATTTAGCAAATATCTATGAATTGCAAGGATGACAGATATTGTAGTGCAATATTTCATGAAGACTTGAATGTTTGTTGGGTTTTTTTTAAACTGAAGGTGGAAAAACAGTAGGGGGGAATGGGAAGTCCTCACACTTAAGTACTAATTAAAGAGGTGGAGCTTTGAACACATCTAGCACTTTCCTGAGAGTGGTAGATGCTCAGCTTTCTCTAAATGCTAGTGGCATTTAGATAACAAAGTTCATTACTGTGCCTTGCCTACTGTACTGTTGGTCACACTCCATGATGTATAACACTTTGGAGGATGCTTATTTATGGATTTACTAATCTAGTATGTGTTCTCCTGTTTAGTTGTTAAATACCTGAGACTATTGACCTTCAGCAAACATCTTATGTATGCACTTAAACTGAGGAGATATATGTAGGCTGGGCAATATATGTTCTGAGACTTTCTAAGAGAATAAAACTGGAAAACTTGATAACTTTGTACAGATATTACACATTCAGACATGAGGGTTATGGAAATATAAAGTGATGGGTGTGCTCTTGACATATGAAAAATAAGCCCCAAATTGTATTATTTTTCTGAACATAGTGGAAGGAAAACTACAGTAGGGCTTTCCTTTCTTGGATATCCCTGAAGTTTCTCTCTTTGGCAAAGTTTTTTGGTTTTTTTTTTTTTTTTTTTGTGGGAGGTTGTTCTAATGCAGGAATTTTTTTAGCCTATTTTGAACTTGAGCTATGTAGCTTATATGTAGAAATAAATTTGCAGAGGTGAACAATTAGTATGAAACTTTATGTAAGTCATGTGAGGCCTTAATGCCTGATTGATTGCAATTTTCAAGGCATTTGCTCAGTTTCAATTAGGTATACAGTTCAGCAACTGAAAAACTTTTATTGCCCTTTTTACACTTTTTAAAAGTCATATGAAAGACTGTAAACAGAGGGTAGAAAGTTGCTCCAATGAACAGTTTTCACAGAACTGGTTAATACCTAGTTTTCCTTTTGTCATCAGTGAAGAGGAGGTGACATTTTGTGAGTTTGTGTCTGTCAATATTGGGGAGCTGATGATTGCCACAGTCCAGAATCTAGGCGTATGGTGAGGTTACCTGCTGCTTCCCCAATCCTCACAGGTGCTAACCCAGGTGTTCTT
This sequence comes from Coccyzus lansbergi, assembly GCA_033558105.1. Classification (NCBI taxonomy): domain Eukaryota; kingdom Metazoa; phylum Chordata; class Aves; order Cuculiformes; family Coccyzidae; genus Coccyzus; species Coccyzus lansbergi. The sequence goes on along the minus strand of JAUMJK010000030.1, from coordinate 1,455,274 downwards.
GTGTTTTCTACCACTTTCTACATCTTTCTTTAGCTGTGGTGCAGTGAGGGAGTACATCAGGAACCCACGTGAGTGACTTGTGCTGTGTAGTCAGTGCCACAGATGAAGCAATACCTAGGAAATTACTTATTCATTAGTACTTTAAGGCTAGAATGGAGGACACTATATTAATGCATTCTCACACTATGCTTTTGAATGCCCTTAAAAATACTGCATGTGTTTATGAATACATCAGCTTGTCATGTTTTACCAGTTGTTTGTAGTCTTTGGACCAGTATCATTAGGGGTTTCTGCTCTGTTTGCGTTAATAAAAAATTTAGTAATTATGACTTCCTGACAAAAATAGCAGTTGTTTCTGTTAGCAGTACAGTGTGATTTTTAGGAGTTCTAGGGGAAGATACTGTTGTGCTATGAAGGGCGGTCAATAAGAAAAGCTGTTCACGGTTATTGATACTTTGTAGTATGCAGAGACAGAGAGCAACTTCTGTGAAGTTATTGTGCTCTAGAAGTCTGTGTTAGAATATAAATCTATCCACTTTAGTATAGCTGCACTAGAGCACAGACCTGTTTCTTCAGTTATTACATTATAAATGAAATTACCTTGTCATGTTACCTGCTTGCATGAAGACACAGGCCCTTCTCCAACATGTATGCTTCATAGTGAATTTCAAGGAATCTGTTTCTAACCTCCTTATTCCTTTATTTTGGGTTCTCTGTCTAGATTGTTCCTTCCACAGTTTTTAATAGTCTAAAATGTATTATAGGTGTCCTGATCCTTCAGTGTCTCAAAATGGCTCAGCTCTGGTTACGAGGCAGCTGCAAACAGCTGGTTGTAGCTCCCTGTTGGGAAATGAGGTTTCTGATCAGCCTTGTAAGGCGACTGGTGGGTCAAACCTGCCTCAAGAGTTTACAGTCCACCTAGATCTGAGCTTCCTCATTCTTTGTATGGGGTATTGCAGAATAGAAGTGATGTAGTACTCATGGCTGTAGGTGTTTAGTCCATTTTTTGAAAGAAAGCTTAACATATTGGTGTTAGTTTATAAACTATCAGATATGAAGTTGCATAGATGTTTTGTCAGGCTGTTGGGAGGTAACTGGTAGTTAATGGGAAAAGGGTCAGGCATTACTTTCATTGACCCCTGCTTAAATCCATTTGGACAACTTCTTTCTAGAAAGACGGGGATCCTTCCATATCAGCACTGTTTGGGACCTGGCAGATGGAGGGTGGGGCCTGGACTCAAGGGACTAGAATGATCATTCTAATTTTGTCGACATAGATTTAATCAAAGTTTTGATGTGTAACAGAATAAAGATTGTACAACAGGGCTCAACAGGAAAAATATAATGAATCATTGTTTAACTCTTCAGCCAAAAGCTGCTTCTGTTGTTATTGCCATGAAGTTTCTTAGATCATCCCAGGCAGCTGCCTTCTGGTAATGCTTATGTATTGTTTCTTGTTGGTAGCTATATATTGTTGCATGGCTACGGAAAAGGTGGTGAGAAGACTTCCATCCTTGAGTATTACATCCAAGGGGAAGGCTGTTTTATCCACCTCCTGTTCTGTCTGTGGATAAACCAAGATATAGGGTCAGTATCAGATGTATGTAAGGAAAATTAATTGGTTCTGATAGATAATGGAGAGCTTTGGGTTTGTCGGAGAATTCTAATAGTGCTTTTAACTCTAGATTTGTGTGCATGTAGGAGCCTTCATGACAGAATGAAGATGGATACAGAGGCTAACGACTCTCAGGTATTCTGTTATTTTATAGCTGCAGCAGTAATCTAAGCAAGCAAATGTCTGCAAATGAAAAAATAAAACCTATGATGTGCTAACCAAAGTCTCAGTCATGCTATTATGTCTGTGATTTATCTTCTAGCAGTCTAATCAGGTTTTGCCTCTTTCCAGTGCCCTTCTAGTGATCGCATTTGTTACAACCTAATAACCTAGTCTTTACATAACTGCAAGGGAGTCCACCAATTCTTTTTCCTAGCCTTCTGTATCTTGCTGTCTGTCAGCAGGCATAGCAAGAAAGAAATATTCCCTTAGCTGCTTTTTAGGTCTCTAACTTTTCTGACAATTTAGTCTAGTGTTTCTATATTTTTAAATCTTATAAATATACAAGTATATCCACTGATTATGTGAGAGAAAAATAACTTGAAGAAAATATCAATTGGACATTTTTTTAAACGAGATTGTATAACTAAGTTAAATAGAAAAACCAAGAGTAACTGTTCCTGCACTTGGGGTACAGCAACCCTATGCAGGGCTATAGACTGGGAGAAGTCTGGTTGGAAAGCTACCTGGAGGAGAAAGACCTGGAGGTGTTCGTTGACAGCCATGATCATGAGCCAGCAGTGTGCCCAGGTGGCCAAGAAGGACAATGGCATCTTGGTCTGTATCAGAAACAGTGTGGCCAGCAGCTCCAGGGAGGTTATTCTCCCTCTGGACTCGGGACTGGTGAGGCCGCTCCTTGAATACTGTGTTCGGTTCTGGACCCCTCACCACAAGAAGGATGTTGAGGCTCTGGAGTGAATCCAGAGAAGAGCAACAAAGCTAGTGAAGGGGCTGGAGAACAGGCCTTATGAGGAACAGCTGAGAGAGTTGTGGTTGTTCAGCCTGGAGAAGAGGAGGCTGAGAGGAGATCTCATTGCTCTCTACAAGTACCTGAAAGGAGGTTGTGGAGAGGAGGGAGCTGACCTCTTCTCCCAAGTGACAGGGGACAGGACAAGAGGGAATGGCCTCAAGCTCTGCCAGGGGAGATTTAGGTTGGACATTAGGAAAAAATTTTTCAGAGAAAGGGTCAGTTGGCATTGGAACAGTCTGCCCAGGGAGATGGTTGATTCACCTTCCCTGGAGGTGTTTAAAGGATGGGTGGACTAGGCAAGGAGGGGCATGGTTTAGTGTTTGATAGGAATGGTTGGACTCGATGATCTAGTGGGTCTCTTCCAACCTGGTGATTCTATGATTTAAATCGTCCAACTTGTCTGTTTGAAGATGTTTGGATTTTTTTTCTTACATACCTCCTATATCATTTAAAGTAATCCGATACTACTAGGGTCTACTGAGGAAAAAAAAATCCAGCAGTCGTGTATATCCTTTTATGTACTCATAGCTTTATAAAAAATAAAAAGGAAAGCTTGGCAGGAAAAGTGTTTTCCAACAGTCTGGCAGCCAATATTTGGCTACATCACTGTGTACCACATGAAATATTAATTACAAGTGCGGTCTACTCTGTGATTGCTAATACACATTTAATTGTTCAAGGAGAAAGTCTCCATTTAAATCCAACACTAATTTTATTTAAATGCATTTCCTTTTATAAATATGATTTTTAAATGTATTTTGAAAAATTGTGACTTGTCAGTTTTGCACTCTCTTCACCACTAAATCTCTCCAAAGATTTGCAGGAAAATCTCTTCATTAGCCTTGACACGGGGAGAAAAAATTTCAAACTATTTCATGATTTAATTGACTCTTTTTTTTATTTGAGCACAGTGTTCAAAAAACCCACTAAATCGTATTACAATTTAAAAGCAAATTCAGTGTTGCAGGGGAAGGAAGCTCAACTCTTGCCTCTGAGTGAAGTTCTCCGCCCTGATATTAGACTAGATATAAGTAAATAAAAATGCAAATTTCTTCATCTTCTCTGAATCTAGGGGGAAAATTGCTCTAGTCTCAATCAGAAGCAACACTTATGTAGCTGGGTTGTAGTTCTCGTGTGGTGCAGTTCCACTTGAGAACAATGAGATGGCAGTTGCTGGCTTTGTTTACTTGTCTGTTCTTGATAGAATGGTTGGACTTGATGATCCAGTGGGTCTCTTCCAACCCGGTGATTCTATAATTCTTATGACCCTGCTTTTTATTTCCTTAAGTTATTGGGTTGCTTCTCGGGCAGAAATTGCAGCATTTAGTGTGAGTGTAAGAAAGTAGGGACTTTTTGTGTATGTTCCTCCCTCCTCTGCTCATAGTCCTGTCCTGTGTAAATCCTGGTCCTATAAGTGTGTCAATTTGCTAAGCAAGTATTCCTGAAAAGCATGGTCAGCCATGGAAAGCCTTGCCTGAAGTGTAATTGGGCCGTAGCTGGGGCAGAATCTGAACTGCCTTGAGGGCTCCAGGCTGGTCACACAGTAAGGACCAGAATTGGGAGCATGGCTATAAGCTTAGAAATCCAGAAGTCCCTGCCTGAGTGTGGTTTTGAGGATTTAATTTTGGAGATGGTGTAGCTACAGGAGTTGCAGGACTAATGATGAGTATAGTAAGGCTAAAGCATTTCTTATGGGTAGCACCTGTTGGCTAACTGGGAGTCAGCTTAAGTCCTCTCTGCTGGGCAAGTAAACAAGTACTTTCGAAAAACCTACAGATAGTCCCACTGTCAGAACTTGTATTTCCATATTTCTAAGTAAGATGTTTCTAATGCTGCCTAATCCATTGATAGATACCATACCTTTTTACTCTTAGAAGTTGGCTTTCAGTAGCGATATTGTTGTTTCATAAATTTTAAGTAAGCAAGTTGAAATGCGTGCTTTATAAATTGAGTTTAAACTTGCACCAGGCTTCTAAAATGATTTCTAATTGGATTTAAATGACTATGATCTGGGTTCAATAAAAAGATTATTTTGTGTCTAAAAAAAGCATTTTGAGCATTCACTTTTAGTAAAAACCTGCCTCAGCCCATTGAGATGCATATAAAAATCTTACAGAAACTCTGAACCCTATTCCAAAATTCCCTCCAAGATTTTCAGCATTGTTTATTCAGTTATTGTTTATTTATTAGCCATGTCCATGCACTTATTGAATCTCAGTCTAGGGCTAATATTTTTGCTGTATTTTTTTTTGGCTGTATAACTCAGCTACACAGATAGCTTTACTTCCAAACAGACTGGTTTTTACCTTCTGTAAAAGAATGAATTAACAAGGTAGGCTTCCACTAAATACAACCTTTTTTCTTTTTATCACACTGGTATTTCATCATGGCCGGTGAAGCTTATCCCGACTTTCTGTTTATTACATTACCTTACTACCAGTGAGCATGGTCTTGGACAGGTGACTTGGTGCCGCTCAGAAAAGGGGATGCATTTCCTGCCTTTCTATCTCATTTTACTTCTTTCTGGTTTGTGATCCCTATAGCAGAGCTATGGGGAGATGTGTTTTTATGGCCTGAAAAAAAATGAGTTGGCTAGAAAGTGTCTTAAGCTCTGAAGAGAGGAAACTACATGACGTCTCTTTTTAGCTGTGGACTATATACACCGGGCATTTGTGTGTGTTGAGAAATGTGTTGATACTCAGCCCTATGCACTGCTTTATTCTCTTGAAGTAAAGTGCGAAAACAGGAACACTGCTAATAAATTCTAGCAGGGGCGTGGAGGAGGATACTTTCCTGACAGGATACTTTGCTTCCTTAGCAAGCACTTCATGATTACAAAGCATAGATATTTAGTCAGTTGCTGATGTTTCTCAGAACATCTGGTTTCTAAGAAAAGCATAATGCTTCATGTTGTTTTTCTGCTTCTAATATAGAATCATAGAATCACCAGGTTGGAAGAGACCCACCAGATCATCAAGTCCAACCATTCCCACCAATCTCTAAACTATGTCCCGCAGTACCTCATCCATCTGCACCTTAAACCCCTCCAGGGAAGGTGAGTCAAACCCCCTCCCTGGACAACCTGTTCTAGTGCCTAATGACCCTTTCTGTGAAGAATTTTTTCCGTATGTCAATATGTCCTAGCTTTCTTTGGGTTGCTGTTCCAGACAATGGGAACTTCAGTACCCCTCCAACGAGTGCAGTAAGCCTACAGGTAACACGGTATTTGAAGCAGCTGAAGGGCGTAACATCATTTGGAAGATTACATACAAGCTCATTATTCCTGGGCAAGTACTTGAGTAAAACAACCTCCTTTGGCCACATCTTGCTCTCAGCTGGGATGACTTACCCCAACCTTCTTGGGGAGTGAATAGCACAGAACAGCTTTGGTTCACAATCATAGAATCATAGAACAATCAGGTTGGAAGGGACCCATCGGATCTTCTAGTCCAACCATTCCTATCTAACACTAAACCAAGTCCCTCAATACCTCATCCACCCGTGCCTTAAACACCTCCAGGGAAGGTGAATCAACCACCTCCCTGGGCAGCCTATTCCAATGCCCAATGACCCTCTGTGTGAAAAACTTCCTCTTAATCTCCAGCCTAAATCTCCCCTGGCAGAGCTTGAGGCCTCCATCACTCCTGGTGGAGGCTGGCACTTATTGTCCATCTAGTCTTTCTCGAGCCAGTTCTCTTGGCTTATCTGTTGCTGCCACAGATTAACACAGCAAAGAGGCATTTCATTGCATTTAGGCCGAGATAGGTCTCTGAAATAATCCACTGTTCTCACTAAACCTAGCAATGAGAGTATTAAATGAAGTATATTAATCTAGATAAATGTTTCTGCTGGTCTAGTGCCAGAGTCTTCCTTGTGAAGTAGCTTTGTGTCTTGGACAGGTGTCATTTTCCTGCTGGATGACTCTGGACATCAGAGTGATGGTGACCCTTCTCAGATGGGTGTTGTAGGTATTAATGTGAGATGAAGGGATGGTTGATTGCTCACAGAGTGAGTACTGGATATGTATTTGTATGGGAGATTTTCCAGTTGGTGTTGGTTAGTAGGAAGAGTTGACTAATTTTGCTGGGATGAAGAAAAGTGCTTATTTATCTCTTATGATCCTTCAATATATGTGCAGGAAGACTGCAATAAGCCAGCTTACTATTTCAGTTTGATTTAGGTTTGAAGCTGTTGTGTTAAACTAAGATTTTCCGGCTAGCTTTGTCTATGTGCTACTTCTGCGGGCAGGGGTGAAAAGAGACCTTATTCTGCCTTCTGTGAGGTGCTGTAGTAGTGCCCCTTGAAATAACTAATATTGGGCTTGCTGATTTCTCCTAGCCAAATAAGGTGAACTTCTTTGTGTTTACAGTATTGTTTTCATGTGCTCAAAAATAGTAGCTGTTTCTGTCCTGGATGTGAATGGCCTCAGAAATGACTGAAGCAGTCATTTTGAATGATTTGCACATCTTTTTGGAAAAAAAACCAAGAAAATACTCATTCACTCTTCAGTGCTACAAAATTGAAATATTATTCAGTATTATTGAAATATTGCACAGTTTTTCATGGTAAAAATGGTTCTGAGAATTAAAAGCAAATAAGGATGCACAAAGATGAGTTGTATCTTCTCCCCATCAGGATGTACAAGCTGTATGTAAACCAAAAAAGAGTGGAAAATGTTGTAAGAGGGGCTCATAAATTCTTATCACAGGACACGTATTTAAGAAATCTCATCTTTCTCAAACCAAGCTAACTGTGAAAAGAACTATTAGCTCTCCTTGCTGTATTTCTGTTATTCCTCTGTCTCCTGGATACACCATACCCAGTACTTTTTCCAAGTACCTGTCTCCCAGTTGTACTTACTCAGAGCCCAGGTAGGTTGTTAGGGAGCTCATTAAAGCTGTAGCAGGAAAAAAGAAGTTTCAGAGCTAATCTAATCAAACTGCTCTTTCTTGCATTTCCTTTTGCCTTTTTTGCAAAGTCTTTCTAGTTTGAGGTTTGTATAAAATTATGTGCAGTGTGATGTGGTTGGATGGAGCATATGCTGAGAAATAGGTCCCTTTCAGCTCCACAGGCTGTACCTATAAATCAGGAGATGTACTGCAATGTTCATCCTACCTGAAATGGCATCAGCTGGTCTTTGTTCCACAACTGAGTCATAAAGTGCTGTTTCAGAACAGACAGCGAGTGCAGTATAACTAGTGAGGGGTGTGCAGGACAGTTACGCTTTGAGGCTCATCCCCTGAAAACAGTAGTCGTTGCCAAATTGCAGCATTTTTCTTCTTAAATGCTGACATGTAATAAAAATTACAAAATATAGTTTTGTGTAATCTCTGCCCACTGTCCTCAATTTGGCCTGTGAGGTAGGGGCAGGTTGAATTATTTCAAAGTGTAATTTCAATCCTAAATGCATCCAAATTTGGTTCCTGCTTGGAAGGCAGATCATGGCAGAGGATTTTCTGGTGCCAGTTCTGGATGATTTTGTTTTCACAGGTTTACCTGAATTTTACATATCACTGTGCAGATACACAGCCTTTGGAGTGACTGGATTCTGAGCCCAGAATAATTAATCTAATACAAACAGCCTTGGGGCCAAAGATCCTCCACAGATCTGTGACTGTGCATTGAAAAAGAAGTGGGTGCCTGTTTTCATTTGTGCGGAAAAAGACTTGGAAAAAAGTACACCTATGACTTGTTTTCAGAAAACAATGAGTTGGTTCCAATCTTTGTTCTCATTACTAGAAGCTGAACTTGCATTTAATATGTGTCCTTAGGCATTGTATGTGATTTCAGGAGAAGTTGTGGTCAAGAGAGAGATGTCAGTGTAATTTCAAGAAAGTTGTAGTGCAAATCCATTGGTGTTTAACAGAGCTGTCAGAAGCTTTTGGCCTGAGACTGATAATGACTGGCTCATGTCAGGAACCACCAAAATTTTGGTATCTAACTGTCACTTGAATTAGGAGCAGTTGTTAAATCTACAAAGGATGGTAGGTGCTTTCAGAGGATGTTCAGATCTTCTGGTAACTGAAGCATGCTCTGCAGGTGCTCATCTGCCTCCACTTATTATAGAGATGGGTGAGAAGTTTTGTCCTTAGGTGAGTATCATATGATCTGATTTTTTTCCCCCTGCCCTTCCCCAGCATTAGTTGTGTGACGAGCAAAGCGTAGCATGGGTAATTGTTTTCACTGTATTTTTGAAATAACGGAAAGGAGGCCAAGGTTAACCTTAAATTATAAAGAAAAAAGTAAGACTCTGTTTGAAAACAGCTTTATTTTCAGAACTATAGTTTTCCTTACAAATGCAACAAGTTAAGAGAATATGGTTTTGCCTTTTTTTTAAAAGGCAATTTTTTAAACATTATTTAGACTTGTCAATAAGCCTCATCAATTATTTTGAAGACCTCTCATTTAGTTGTGCTGTTTGGCATGGATCTGATGGCTGCCTTGCCAAGTCTAAACTGGTGCTTAGTTTATCCTGTTCTAGATGTCATGCTGATAATTCTCGCTTCAGTCACTGTCGCATCTACCTATAGTATATTTGATGTTTTTAACTGTATTGTAAATGCACATCTCATTGTTCATGAGAACTTGTTTGCTCTCTAATTTCTCGGTTAGTTCTTCTTAGGAAATGAATATGAAAAGGGATACCATGAAGAATCCAGGATAGGCAGAGTTAAACAGTAAAATGTAGTTTCTAAACATGTTTGGAACAAACGAAATCATGATCATTGCTTTGCTGTCAAGCGAAATTGTGGATGGTAGTATTGTAGAGAGTTTACAAAATATAAATATTTCTGATTTTTTGAAGGGGAGGAAGCAAATGATGTAAAATTATGTATTCTTAGCATATAGCAGTAACAAAGTTTGTTCCGGTCAGGTGAATTACTGCTTCACCTTGCTGAATTGAAGTTAACTCCAGCCGGAGGCCAGTTACAAATGGTCTTCCCCAGAGCTCAGTGCTGGGTCCAGCCCTATTCAATGTCTTTATCAATGACCTGAATGAAGGCACTGAGTGTACCCTTAGCAAGTTTGCAGATGACGCTAAGCTGTGTGGAAGTGTCTATCAGCTGGAGGGTAGGGAGGCTCTGCAAAGGGATCTGAACAGGCTGGACTGCTAGACAGAGTCCAATGGTATGAGGTTTAACACGGTCAAATGCTGGGTAATGCACTTGGGGCACAAGAACCCTATGCAGAGCTACAGACTAGGAGAAGTCTGGCTGGAAAACTGCCTGGAGGAGAGGGACCTGGGGCTGTTGGTTGGCAGTGTCTGAACATGAGCCAGTAGTGTGCCCAGGTGGCCAAGAAGGCCAATAGCATCTTGGCTTGTATCAGAAACAGTGTGGCCAGCAGCTCCAGGGAGGTTATTCTCCCTCTGGACTCAGCATTGGTGTGACCGCTCCTTGATTCTTGTGTTCAGTTCTGGGCCACACAGCACAAGGAGAATGTTGAGGCTCTGGAGTGAGTCCAGAGAAGAGTAAAGAAGCTGGTGAAGGGTCTGGAGAACAGGCCTTATGAGGAGTGGCTGAGAGAGCGAGAGCTGGGGATGTTTAGCCTGGAGAAGAGGAGGCTGAGAGGAGACCTCATTGCTCTCTACAAGTACCTGAAAGGTGGTTGTGGAGAGGAGGGAGTTGACCTCTTCTCCCAAGTGACAGGGGACAGGACAAGAGGAAATGGCCTCAAGCTCTGCCAGAGGAGGTTCAGACTGGACATTAAGAAAAGATTTTTCACAGAAAGTGTCATTGGGCATTGGAACAGGCTGCCCAGGGAGGTGGCTGATTCACCTTCCCTGGAGGTGCTTAAGGGATGGATGGATGAGGTCCTGAGGGTAAGGGTTTAGTGTTTGATGGGGTATGGTTGGACTCAATCATCCAGTGAGCCTTTTTCAACCTTGTAGTTCTATGAGTTGTAGCTGCTTAAGTCAAGTTCTTTTCATACCTGTAGACAGAGGTATCCAAGGAATTTAGACAATCACCAAAGCAACCCACTGGATCTGAATGTTCATGGTGTTGTTGATGTGGTTTTTAGGGGGTCTTTTGGTGTTTGTTTCTTTCCCTAGAGCTTCTGGGTTTTGGAGTTCTGGGAAAAGGGCAAACAAGATGAGATATACAAATATGGGAATTGGCCAGTATGGCTGTGGAAATAATGCGCCATCTAATGTGATTCTTGATGAATTCAGTTAAAATGAACATAGATCTGATACTCAGTTGACACTGTTTTCCATCAAAAAGTCATATAAGTCATTTAAGAAGTTTGCTGAATTGATTAAAAAATAGTATCAAACTAAGCTAGAGCATAGACATAAGAGATTTTTAACACTGACTGTAACACAATTTAAATAAACAGAAGAATAAATAATACAGTGTTAACCAGACTTGTGTTATGTCAATAAGTAGCAGCTTATGGTAATCTTAAAATTTAAAAGTGATGATTATACTTGAGTAGTTCTAGATTCCAGAGGATGTTGGTCTCGGTGGTTTGGAATACAAGTAAAATTAGTATTTAATTATTACTTACATTTACAATGATCTCTGAAGAAAATTAGTGAAGGCTAGATAACGAACATAGGTCCAAGCCATTCTGCATCATTTGGGCAGCTGAGTTCATCCCACCAAACACAGTCTTTGTTTTCAGGCTTTCAGTTGTGTCTTGCTCCAATAGAAGTTAAACACTGGAGGAAGGGAAGGGAATCTTGTGAAATAAAATAGAGAAAGCAAGAGCGTGATAATGATTGCTAATTTACAGTTTGTTCTTTCAGGGTGAAATTATGCTGAAAACCCTAATTCTAGTATTAGATTTATTAAAAGGGTGTTATTTGTTATGAGCAATGGTTTCTGTGTATTTGATGTTGGTAACGGGTGTAGCAGCTATTTGGATCATCTTAACCCAAGTCCCAAATATAAGTAGGAAGCTGGAAAGCTAGTCATGATTTTTAAAAATGGTTAAACAATCAAATATTCACTTAGACTACATGAGTCGTGTCCAATAACCTCAGGCAGCTGCTTTAGATATTTATGTAACTGTGTGGGGCTAGTATTTTGCTCATATTTGAAATCAGGTTACCAAGCTTTTTTAATATAAACAGACTTTGGTTTGATACTGTTATTGTTCTGTCAGAGTCGCTTTCCAGACAAAGTGACAAGCCAAAATCATGTGATTATTTCAGATAATAAGATTGGAATTTTTTTCAGGAAAGTGAGTGTAAAAATAGTGGAAGAAATCGCAGCACTAAGTAAACTATGTCCACCTAATTCTTTGCAGGCAATAATGATGCATTATCACATATGTGCTTTCCAGCTGTGTCATACCTACTCTATTTATTATTGCTTTTTTAATGAAGTATGAGAAGGGTAGACTAACAACAAAAACTCTTCACTAAAATTTAGCCAAAGAGTCCAGAAAAATGACTAAATGATTCTTGTTGTGAAACTTTATTAATTAGAATAAAAGCTTCTTAACTGTGTTTTGCTGAATGAAACCGATCAATAGCAGTGTTCCCAGCTTAGATGTGAACACATCCTACAGAAACTAATTGACTAAGTTGTTTTGATCTTGCCAGAACTAAAATGCTGTCATATTTGTTTAGCAGAAGAGAAAAAAGCTCTTCTGTTTTGTGCAAACTGTGGCACATTATATGTCATAAACAAGACAATGACATTTGGGTTTTGGATTCTTCAGTTGTGAAGAAAGTAACCACTTCAGTGAACATCAAACTGGCTTGATTTCAGTTTCAAATAATCCATGGAGGTCAGATTTTGTTACTGATTAAAATTTTTCTAGTTGTTGTTTGCTGTTTAACTTGATTAAAATAATAATGGCAAAACGTGTCTAACCTTTTTTTTAAAATAAAGGTCCTTTTTAAACTTGTGGCAGAGTTTATAAACCCTGTGATATCAGTTTAACTCTTAGATGCTTCATCTCTAAAACATTTCATTTATTTGTAGTTAAGCAAATATTCACAGTAGAGAAAAATCTTACTATGCATTATTATGCAAGCAAAATCCAGTTCCACAGTTAGATGCTCATAAATGCACTGAAAGTCATGTTTATGTAAAGAAAAGGCACAAAGGCTATGCTTCTTTGGCCTCTTGCTTAAGCTTTTTATCTCTTGAGAGCCGCAAGCCATGAACCAGCCCTTAGAATGGAAGGATAATTTAATTTGTTCTCAAGAAGTCAAAATGTAAATTAAAGACTACATTCTGTCCCAAATTATGGCAATAAATGTAATGGTGGTAATTCACTATGACCAAAACCATGTATTGAAAAGCTGCATTGTGGAACACAGTAGTGATAATGCCCATCTTTCACTTGGAGGAAGATCAAGATCTCATTGTCCATGAAAAATGCAGGGGAATGTGTTCCATGCAATTTGTTATTTGTTGCATTTTGTTATGAAAATCTAAAAATCATTAAAATGAGAGTTGACCCAATAGGTTGCAAATTGAGCATTAAAAAACCCCCTAGAATTAAGTCGCTGATTTTCAGCAGATTGTTAAAATGAAAGTTCTTCTCCAAACAAGAGCCAAAGACGTTGAAAATGCTTTTTTGGGGGATGAGTAACGCAGGTATTTAAATCAGCAAATCAGCAATCAGTACTGCATTTATAGAGATCCTGAAGCAATGTTCTAAATGAGCTACCAACTTGTTTTCTGGTTGGAAATTTGAAAAGGGAATCGGTCTCTCATCTTTGTATTCCAGCACCATTCCAGATCAAGTTTTCATTAAAAAAAAACCCAAACCAAAAAAAAAACCCGAACAAAATCCCCTGTCTGAAGAAAAGAAAGTATTGTTGTTAAACATCATATACATCACTGCACTGGAGTTATTTTGCTAAGGAATTAAATCTGGTTTTGCCAAGTGATTAAATCAGCTAAGTGGATATTTTGTAATGCCATGGAAATGAAATCATAAAGTGTAATTGTTAGGTCTAAAAAGTCTGATGCACAATAAGTTTTTTGATTCTTTCATTCACTTTCTCATTTCTTAGTAATTAATTTCCTGATAAAAATCTCAGTGATAAACTTGATTTGTTCTCCAATTAGGATGCTAACATAAAAAGCAGAGTCACAGAGGTGAAACAGATCATTGTTGAAGGTTGTACAAAGTTGGCTGGGTTTTTTTATTTCATTATTCTTGGGCAATCTGGATCATTTGTTTTACTTTGTTTTGACTCAGACAGAAGGCTAATTTTGCTGGGCTGCAAATATTTCTTATTAAGAGCAGAAACACCAGCTAACCTTTTTCAGGACTGTAGCTACTCATAATGGAAAGAAAAAGTGCCCTGATTTGAAAAAGAAATCGTTCTCCACATCCACACTTCCTGTTTTTCTCTACTTTTTGTTTTTGCTTGGTGATTGCAATGAAATTTTGATATGTGCTTGTTTGCCATTAGGCAAAAAAAAAAGAATCCTCTGGGTACTTTGTGCTTTTTTAGACCAGGACATTTATTTACAGTCTCCAAGTTTTGCTGTTTGTAGCAATTATCTGCGTTTAGATCTGACACTAAAATACAGCAATTCCTGTTTTTATTCCGTATACACTGCTTTGTATAAAAAGTAGTAACTTTGCTGCAGTTTCTCTTATCTGACATACTATTTATATAGCTTTTTATTTAGTGATTGCAGTAGCTGGCTTCCCGCTAAGATTCAGTTAAATTTTATACTTGGGGTTGTATTCTCTACTTCCTCCCCTCCCCCTTTAATATGTGGCTCATAATTCCTCACTTCTTTCATTTTACAACAGAAGTAGTAGTTAACTACAAGGCTAGGGGAAGTAAATAATTGAGGTCCTTTTTTTTCATGGAGGCTTAACTGACTCCCCAACGTTCTCTTTATCCTCCTTGAGCTTGTATTCTTCTAGGCATTTGGTAAAGGAGGAGCTCTTAATAATATTGCTCTGCAACTCCGAGCAGAAAAGAGGGAGGAAGTCATCTTGCCTTGTACAACAGATGATCTTGGTCCTCAACAAAGAACATGTATATTCAGCATTGACCTCTTCAGCTTTAAAGCTCTTTGAGGTTAAGATATATAATGGCATTAAAAAGACAGGATGTGAATCACAAATACATAAGCTGTTGTTTGCCAGTACTATAAACAAAGAGAAAGACTGAAAAAAATTATGAACTCTAACTGTCTTGGTCTCAGGAATGGGCTAGCAATCCCAGGTCCCTCAAGAATCTCTTCAGAGTACAGTGGGGCTTTGCATGGTAATATTTTGCCCACACCAGAATGAAGTAAGCACAAGACAGATGTGGTTTTATACTTCTGCAAACAACAGAAAAAAATATTTTCAGGTTATGGGAAATTAAATGAATTTACCAGCTTTGCTACAGGATTTTTTTTGATATAGAGTCGAACTATGCTCCAGTCTTGCAGGTTTTTTTTGTAGGCCTATGAGACTTTAATTCCTTATGTTGATATTTCCTGGAATTGCTTTTACAAATTATGTTTTACTGGAACAGTGTCATTCACTGAACCCATACTTTTTATTTCAACATGGCACTTAGCAGCAAAGTAATTGGAAGAGAAGACAAATTGATAACAGAAGTAGAGATACCACAAGTCACCTCTTATGAAACAGTCAGGCTTTTTCATGTACTTCCATTTCTAATTTTTTTTAAAAGAGAGAATTAGACTGTTCAGACTGTGTATCGACATCAAAACTTAGAACTTTAAGGCAGTTACATGTGAACATCACTCAGCTGCTTCTGCAGTTTACCTAATGTGTCATAGGTGCATTAGTTCACACTACTGTAGCACTTTGGAAACCTTTATTTTGAGTAACCTCCCTCTGCTGTCTGTGGTGGGTTTGGGAGAGAGGAGTTATGAGTTCTCATGGGGTAAATTTGGAGTCTCCTCGTTGACTAGGTTACAGCCCAGAAGTTCAAGTGTTTGCAGCTTCAGTTCTTGTCACAAATCAATGTGATCTGTGTAGTTTATACAACTGCATATTTCTGTTTAGCAGCTTGTTTTGCAAAAAGTCCAATGTAATATTCAGTAATATCATTAACATGAGTTTCACTTAGTTTCAGGTAATCATTAATTTGGCTAACAGTTGCAGAAAAACGGAGTAACATTTCACAGCCATCTCGACTGAAATGTAAATATCCCAGCCTCCTTCCCCTGTGCTGACCTAGAGGTCTGTCAGAAGATTCCGAGTTACCTTTTGACAGCTCTTGGCTCTGAATTGCTTTTAGCTCATAGGCAAGTTACACAGCCTGCCTCTGCTCTCATCCTGTGTTTGAAGAACACCAAGGTCACCGGAATGCTGCATTGCAAAAACACCTTTATAGAGAACAGCTAGTTAGACAGTATAATACCAACAGTATGCAGTTTTGCTACCTTTAAATACAGATGGTAATTTTTTTTTTTGACTGTCTGGTCAATTGCAAAAGCATTTGATAAATGTGTGATTGTGACTTCTATTTAAAAACCTTCTAAAGAGAGTCTTTCCTAAACCATGTTCTTGGTTGCAAGGAGACTAATAGCGTGGCCCTTGGATGACCTTGTGGTTTAATAAGCTGTACATTATAACATTGCTGCTTAATTAGTTAATGATACCTTGATCAAGTTAGATAAATGGATTGGAACAATACTGTATTCAATTAATTTTCGTTTTCTACTAATTAGTATTTTTGCTAATGCCCATAATTCAAGATGTACTTTTGTATTGTGATATCTTATTTGTTTCTATTTTAAACAGGAAAGCTAGATCTTTCCAACCTCAAATGAATTTGTTATATGGAGTGTAATTACATTTAAACTTATTAATTGGTGGCACTGGATATGCATTTTCCTCACAGGATGTTTGTGTAATCTGCGCTCTCTGAGTACTTGCAGGGAAGATTTACATCAGCATTGTGAGTCTGACAATGTAGGTGTCCTGTGTCAGCTTCTCCATGACATCTAGGAAAACAACAGACGAAGGGTTCAAAGGGATGGGAAGAGAGAATCTTGTTTGGTTGGGTTGTTGCTCTGTGTAGTTTCTGGCTGTGTCAGATTACAACAACAGGAAAACTTCATTGCGGTTGTCTTACATCTGTGACTGCTTTTAAGAGTGCCTGGATTAATCACATTTTACAAAACCCCAGTAGAGGTGCTACTGCAGCCCTGAATAGCCCTGCTAGAGACAGAGTCCAGCCAAGAATCCTGTTTTGTTGTTCCTATCCACTTTCATAAAGATACAAAACATTGTGTGCCATTCGGTTAGAGGTAGGTGGAGAAAGGTAATTCCACTTCATAGAGAATTTCAGTGCTTCTAGTTTCTTTCTGGACTGGAACAAGAATTGAGTGCTTGGAAAACATTTTGTCTCAGGCTGGTGCATCTGACAAGGAGCAGGACATGAAGTAGTGGAGCTTAGGTGCCAGTGTCATCAAGCTGGCGTTAACTTGGAGATAGTCTCTGGTTTGCAGCAGAGCTCAGGACAAAAACTGCTGCTAATGTGTAGTCTATGTCCTGCACTTCTCATTGCTGCTGATGGGCTGCTGCAGAGCAAACAGCTGTGACAGCTTGGGTGCTGCTGAAGCTGGCTGCTAGGCAAGCTGGCAGCAAACCCAGAGGGATTTGAAGCCTTCCTGTCAAGCAGTTTTCATTGCAGCTCTGCCCTACATCTCTTGAAGATATCATTAAAACTATGAACTTCCTTAACAAAATGTTTTGTTTTGATGTAGGTTTGTTATTCTCTGAGGAGATCTAAAATACAGAATTTTGTTAGATGAGGAAAACCGAATTACATCAACGAAATATCCACCAGATACTGAGCTTACTGTGAATTAGTCATTTTCTTGCTTGAAACTGCAAAACTGGCAAACTTAAGCTACAAATTATTTCTTTGATGTGGTGTTTGGGCTGATGAGTGGTCTTAGTCTCTCAATAAAACAACCTCTGCCAAGACAGCCTTTATTTAAAGTTTTCATGTAGCTGCTACCAATGACACGTTGTGAGTGGGAGGAACTAATAAGAAAAGGCTAATTTCTAGCATCTGTTCCAGGAAAGTAAACTGAGGTGATGCTGTAAAACGGAAAGCTTATGTCAGAAATGGTGATCAGTGGCTGTTTTAAGTTTATGTTAAAATCATTATTCTCTTTATACTGGTTCTGGAAGTAACAAATGTTTTATGTAGTGAAAGAAATGCTATCTTCACTAGATTTTTACATTGCCTAAATGGCTGATGCAGCAGTTTAGCTCCGTGTGTAGTGTAACTTAGGTGAAGAATTAGTAGTGGGCTGTTTCAAAAGCTTATAGCAATGAAAGATCTCAAATTCCTGCTAATACAAATTGGCACCATGTTCGAGTAATACTATTTTTATGTTGATATGCTGTGATACATCAACAAGAGTGCCAGGATTCTCTGACGGGTCTATTGACAATCAGCGAGACCTTATTTTGCAAAATAAGGTTACAACTTGTAATCCAGTCTTTCTCGTGCTATGGATTTTTGTCTGGTCTATTGTGGTTAACATAACAATTGTGTGTGTTTTATTTGCTGCTGTCTTCCACAGCATTTGCAGTAGTCTTGGAAAATGCTGTTGCAAGTAGTGTTTGAACCATGGTCTTGTTCTCCTTTCTTGAGATGCATGTTCTGTGGTCTTTTTCGGGTACTTTCATTACAACCATGTGAAGTACATTAGTGTCTTCTGAACTCTCCAGTGAGGAAAGCCTAGGTTGTGCACACAAATTCATTTATTAGACTTGGCTAACTGTAATACAGAGTTTTCATTGTGACACTGGTGGTGGTATCTGCTTTGGCATCTCACACAATATTAAAATATAAAAATAACAGCAATAGAGGGCTGCATTTCAAGTTTACTCTTGAGTCTCTGGTCCTTATTGAAGTTAATGTGAAATATTTGGATGCAAGGCCTGTTATTCCTTCCTTAAACATGAAATTTTATGAAAGTGGCAGAACCTATCTTCCTTTCTTCTTCCTCTCCCCTTAATGACTGCAATAGGACTGGGGGCTGGATGAGAAATTCTGTCACTGCCTCATTTGAGCACACCCGGAGAGTGTTAGGAACACAGGTTGCATGAAAGACCCTACGTTTTGGACTGGCGCAGAAAGGCCAGGAGGAACAATATTGTGCCAAAGAAGAATGTAGCTCATAAACATCTATTATAAACTATATAAACTATTCTTCATGGTGCTCCACTCAGATAATTTGTACTTTTTGCAGTTGTTCTTCAGCTATTTGTAAAGAGTGTCAGAATTACAACAGAGCCTGTCACACAAATGACAGTCGGCATTTTTTCATTAAAAGAAATGTGTGTTGTGTCAAAGCCTGTCACAAAAAGTCACTGATGACAAGTGCTTTTTATTTTAATAGTAATAAAGTTCTGATCCAACAACAGAATATCTGCTCACAGTTCTCCTAAGAATTTTTATCTCATCTGCTTTGCATGAGGATCCTTCTCAGAGAGGGGAAAAAAAGCCCTACCACCAGAACCCAGATATTGCAGTCTCTGCAGGATACTTGGCATGTCTTCTTCTTATTGGTATTTTTTGCAACTGTGTCCTGTGTGTATTTCCTGTGTAGGGGACTCCTGGAAATGTGATTCAACTGGCGAGTCCTATGTGGTTTTGAAGGTTGGTGGAATTTGAATCTGTCTATGGCAACCCACTGCTGAATATTGCATTCCTGCAGCTTTGTGAGCTGTTTGTGTGAGCTTAGTCCTCAGAAGCCAAGATGTTACTAAGCGCTGATGACTATTAGGGAACTTCTGAAACTGGGACTGAGGAGTGAAGGCAAATACCCTTGTGCCATCCTAATGGAAGTGGGTTTATGAAACCAACTATAGCTGGTCTCTAGACGTGAAGCAGTAATGCTTCCATGGTGCTTTATCTCTGGGATGACTTGGACAAATGTGATCCCTTTTGCATATAAAAAGGTACAAGAGGGCTTATAGAGCTGCTCTGGCTGTAGGAAGAGTTGGATTAACTCTAAAGTTTTAGTTTGTGACTTTTTTCTCTGTTTATTTTTTGTTCTTATCATGTAAAAATTTAGTTAGGTTGTATTCAAATGCCAATGTGTCTCTAACACTTCTAATATCATTATTAAAAAGGACAAAAAAACCTGAATAGTACTGACACTGATTATTTTTTTTTTTTAAATGGTATTGCCTGGAAATACTTTACCATGTGGCTGCTTACTGAGTTAAGATAAAAAAAGTTAACAGGGCAGCAAAGGAAGAGAAAATACAACAACAATAATAACTGTAGTTGATACTCAATGCAAATCACTCACAGACTGGAAACCTATGCTCTGTGTGATTCCTGAGCTGCAAACCCCATCACCAACCCTGTCTTCTGGCCAACTATTCCCCATATATACTAAGTACGATATCATAGAATCACCAGGTTGAAGAGACCCACTGGATCGTCGAGTCCAACCATTCCTATCAAACACTAAACCGTGCCCCTCAGGACCTTGTCTACCAGTCCCTTAAACACCTCCAGGGAAGGTGAATCAACCACCTCCCTGGGCAGCCTGTTCCAATACCCAATGACACTTTCTGTGAAAAACTTCCTCCTAATGTCCAGCCTGAACCTCCCCTGGTGGAGCTTGAGGCCATTCCCTCTTCTCCTATCATCTGTCACCTGGGAGAAGAGGCCACCACCCTCCTCTCTACAACCTGCTTTCAGGTAGTTATAGAGAGCAATGAGGTCTCCCCTCAGCCTCCTCTTCTCCAGGATAAACAACCCCAGCTCTCTCAGCTGTTACTCATAAGGCCTGTTCTCCAGCCCCTTGGCCAGCCTCGTCGCTATTCTCTGGACTTGCTCCAGGGCCTCAACATCCTTCTTGTGGTGAGGGGCCCAGAACTGAACACAGGATTCAAGGAGCAGCCTCACCAGTACTGAGTACAGAGGGAGAATCACCAACCTGGACCTGCTGGTCACACCATTTCTGATACAAGCCAGGATGCCATTGGCCTTCTTGGCCACCTGGGCACACTGTTGGCTCATGTTCAGTCAACTGGCACCCAACACCCGCAGGTCCTTCTCCTCCTGGCAGCTTTCTAGACAGACTTCCCCTAGTCTGTAGCTCTGCATAGGGTTGTTGTGCCCCAAGTGCAGGACCTGGCATTTTCTCAGGTATTATGTTACCAAATAACCTTTGCGTTTTGAATGATATTTTTTCCTTTTGTACTTTGACACTAAAAAAGGTTGCTGTTAGAAATGCAAGGCATTCTCTTCATAATCTTATTAAATAAGCAAAGTAGGTCACTCAGCATATTTGCATCCAGCTAATACAGAAATTACACAGTTAATGTATTTTAAAGCTGTGTAGCTCAACCCTTGTTTCCTACAAGCAATGACCTTATATCAGAACTGTTACTTCAAAATTTTGAAAAAAACTGACATATTTTGGCTGTAAAGAGTCAGGAAGGAATGGGATGGGTTGAACAGAATCAATTTCTTCATAGGCCAGTAACAATCTGAAATGAGAGCAGAGGTGAAAATGTATTTGTCAGTCAGCTATACAGGTGTAAAGAAACAAAACTAAACAGTAACTCACAGAGAAAAACATCTTTTGTAGATGCTCTTTTTCATGAACCTGAAAGATTTAAGAATTCAAATTACAGTCCAGTTTTTGCTCTTAATCTGGGAGAAAGACATTCCCACTCCTTCCTCAACCACTAATGCATTAATTAAAAAATAGTCATAAAAATAATAATTCTGGCTCTCTGGAGGAGCACTAACAT
Source organism: Coccyzus lansbergi (assembly GCA_033558105.1). NCBI lineage: Eukaryota > Metazoa > Chordata > Aves > Cuculiformes > Coccyzidae > Coccyzus > Coccyzus lansbergi. The sequence continues at coordinate 1,433,996 of JAUMJK010000030.1, read as the reverse complement.
CTAGATGAGCCTTCCTGACACAGACAAAAAAAATGCTTAGCAATTAAGTAAAAACTAATGTTATAAACTTGTGCAATTTTCTTTTAATTGCAAGAATTTCATCTTGTAAACCCTATTTATCTCTGCTGTTGGAGATTTCCATTATGATATCAAACTCTGGAAGATATGAATAGTAAGATCTACCTAGAACTAAAAATGCCTAGTTAATTATATATCACGTTCTGACAGTTACTATGTAAAAATCTGGTGAGAGTTGTCAGGCCACAAATGACAGACAGCTTAAAATTCTGTCAGTCTAATGCAAAATAAACTGTGGCTGGTTTGGAACTAGACACACACTAGTTTGTGAGATGAGAACTGTGAGTTTTCTGAATCAAATATCTTCTAAGCAGTGTTTGTTCCAAAGCTAGTTGATAGTTGTATTGACTGCATTTAAGATTACACAAATAGTCTGCTATCCACTTGCAGACATAAGGGTAGCACAGCACACTAGGAAGCTTGGATCTGCTCTGTAAATGGCTTTGGTCTTCCTCTTCAACTAGAAGGTTTTTGGACAAGAGTTGGTGATAATGCGAGTAAAATCGGAGGCGACCATGAAGTATTAATGGTGTGCATTGGATCCTTGTTCAGATGGCCTTTGTACAGTGTCAGTTGCTTAAGGCTGGTGAACATGATCTGCATGTTGGATGTTCCAAGACAATACATAGTTCTATATGAAAGCAGGATGAGGTCTGTTGTATGTAATATGGCTTCCAGAGATAGATATATTTTTGAACTCATAAAAAATTATTTTGCCCAACAACTGCATTTCCCAACCCCACCCTCCTTATGTGAAGTCGTTCACATCTTAATTTGGTAGATTAACTTGGGTTCTGACCTGAAGTTTGATAGCATCCACTAGCTGGGTTATTGTGGACTGGAAGATGATAATAGTGGCCTTCCCTAGAGGTTATACCTGTAGAAATGAATGTGTCTCTTCATCTATTCCACTTTCCTACGGTTTCCAGCCCCACCCCCGCAACACACACCTAAACCTGTGGTGACCCTGCCTGAAAATGGTAAAACTGGCTTGAGTTGTCCCTGTGATTGCTTGGCTCACTCTTGTTAGAATTTGGAACTTCAACTTTAGGCTTGTACCAAACTGCAGCTCTTCAGTATAGGCTGGAGGAATCCGAGTCAGGCTGGTACATGTTGCAGGGTTCTTGACCTTTGCTTCATGTAAAAATATGCTTTTTCAAACAAAAAGATGAGAATTGAAACTTCTCTGTTTACATACTGTCTAAAAAATCCTCTCTGGTGAACATATGCACCTTGAAATTACAGCCATGTAATTACTTTTAATGAACATATCATGAGAGGCAATCACTCCTTACATGCATTTTGGTATGAGTTGGTTGATTTGACTGTAAGGATGGTATTCTTCCTTTGGGAAGCAATGGGAATGATTTCTGGTCATAGAAGCTTACTAGCAATTATTTGCATAATCCTTATGCCACTTGTATTCTAAAACTTGTCTGTAGTTCAATGATGTGATAACTACTTCCATTTTTCAAGGTTGTGTGATGGTTTTAAGATTTATGCTCAAAAAAATCTGTAAAATAGCAAATTAATCATCCCTACATCTGTAATAGTCTCACTCACAGAGTAGCCCGCAGCATAGTAATGTGACCTTTGTAGAGTACAATTACCAGTCCATTTGCAGAATATTTTTTTCTTTTCCCAAGGATTCTGATCTTGTTCTAAGCTGACAGATAGAATCTAGATAGGAAACCTCAAGTGGGCATGAATAATGGAAGATTGTTCATTTGTTTATCCTTAGATTTTAACTGGAGGAAAGGAAAGAAGGAAGGAAGAGACCCACACATTTAAAAATATTAAAAAATGTCAGAGAACTGTTGTACCATAACTGAAGATGTCTCCCTGCAACTCTCTAAAGAGCAGGGGAGAGACTTATGTTCAAGCAGGGACACCTATGCTTTGACTGTAATATTCAGAGTCTCTCTATGAATATAAATGACTTCGTTTAACTTTGAAAGTAGTCCGGTATTGTTGAAACCCAAAGAAGTACATATAGAGAAGATATAATTAATCTATAAAAACCACATTAATATCTGAAGTATTAGTAACCATGTTTTTTCTTTGTGAAGATAGTGTGAGGGGAGAGTCATTTTAGTATTTTCTTTTTTTATCTCCTCATTCTCCCAGAGTGCCATTCTTGTGCAACTTGCTAGCCTCTTCTCTAAGGGTTTTTTTTTTTTAAATTTTGAGGTAAGAAGTTCTTACAACTGTAACTATTTGGGGGCAGCCTCTGACTTGATGCTTAGTCCAGTAAATGAACATACATTACTTTTTCACTTAAATCGGAGAGTTTTCAGACTTCCATTTTGCAGGAGGTATAACGTCCACGGATGAGTTAAGATTTCAGGTGCAAGAGTAGCAGAGCATTCTGGCTTATAGGAGTAGGTGATGACATCACATCACTGTTACTGGACTATAAATGATGTAATAGATACTTTAAGGTTGACTGGATTACACTTGTAATATCATAGTGGAGAGGGAAAACAACATCACAATTCTAAGTCTCTGGGTAGAACACACTGTTCTCGAGTGATTGTAGCATCAAGACCAATGTTAACCAACTTGGGCACACTCCCCTTGTTCTACCTATGAGCAAGGGTAAGCAGAAGGGAGTGGCCATGGGCACGCTTGAAGTGTAGTGAGGTAGCCTAAAAACTCAAGTTGCAAACTTGTATGGCTGAGGCAGCTGTTCTGTTCCCCTGCACCAGCTGCAGGGACAACAGCTTCGAGAAGCCTTGAGTGAGCAGCTGGTGGTGGTATATCACCTTGCTCTCTGGTGTCACAGCAGTGGTATCAATGCCAGACTTTGCAGGGCATCAGAGCCTTGGTGGTGTAACATCGCTTGCCTTCACAACGAGAGAAGCGTATGAAGAACACTTTTTAGGTAAAGTTTATTAGTGAAGGTACTAATATAAGACATCTTAGAAAGATGTCAGCTTTAGGTGTGGAGAGATGAACTAAAGGTAAGACAATGAAAATTAATCTTCTGTACTAATAAACACTGAATTTAGTGCTGACTGGATCAGAGGGGCTTAATGCTTCCTTAAAAAAAAAATTCAACTAAAAGTATACAGTGTACCCCCAAACGGGAGTGGTCTCTTGTAGAAGAATTTAATAAAACCAAAAACAATTGTTCTGAGTTTTGAAACATTAGTGGTATGTCCTTTTCTGGTGTTTTTCCCCTTTAGGGTTTAGCAGCTGCCTTCTGTACACAGTGTTTTTAACAATGAAACTTAAAAAAATTGCCAGGTAGCTTTTACTTTTGTATTTAGCTATTCTAAGAAGATCAATTTAGATGAGTAACAGTGATAGGATCTCCAGCTTATTATCGCCTAATCATTAATTTCTCCTGGACTCTGTTTAACACAACAGCAGCAGAATGTTTAATAAATTATTAAAATACCTTGGATTTAACTGAAAAATAAATTATTTAAAACTGTAACTGAAACTGATTTCCCCACTCCTAACTACCACACTCCTCTTTGCTTATTAAAGAGTAAGGGAATCAAAGCACAAATAAAACAAACCTGTGATTCTACAGTTTGTTTTTTTTAAAAATAAAAAAAAGAAAATTAAATAACTAAATGCAGATGACTGAATTCCTGAACCGAGCCTTCTTGTGACAGATGTTTGCAGATATCTCGCAGTTATATTTCAGAAGTTATCGACTACCTCCAGCTTTCACTCTGTTTGTCTGGTTTAGTGTGAAGATAATCCTGTCCTTGTGATTACCACTGTGTGTTTTTACCCAAAGCTTCAGTAAGACCTCAACTACCATCTGATATAGGTTCTTTAGCTGGTACCTTGTGGCTGTGACCCCAGCCCTGGCTGACAAATTGGGGCACTCAATGAGGGATTTGACTTTGGAGCAGGCTCAGTGCGGTGGTACCTGAGTGATGAGGACCTCTTACATGAGTGCTTTGAACACCTGAGGTAGGCTGAGAACCGTTCAGAAACATTATTTTGGTTAGGTGTTGGATGTGTTTTGTTCTTTTTTTACTAAGTTTGGCAGCTGGTTTTCTCTTTGAACATCAGACCCCGGTGGCATGGAAGCACTAGAGGAAGAGCAGAAGGGACTTTCAGCTGACATAGGATGAAATAGTGAACTGTTACCTCTGGCTCCATGTTTTGGGGACTCAATAGATGGCAAGTTTGGAATTTTTCTGTACAGGAACTGAATATGAGCCCCAGCTGAATAACCTACTTAGCTTAAAGAGATTACTTTTCTAGGATTAAAGGGAGAAAGATAATGAAATTAATTTTATTGGCTAGTAATATGTTCATGTTTTTGGGCTTTCTTAGAGTCACTTTAAAATATATGTCTGTATCCACTAAGTGGCAAATCTAAAAGCAGATGGTTAGCTAGATCGTTACCACTTCCTTTTATGAGTACATCATCTCTTGTTAGTAGAAGTCACTCTTTTAATAGCAAAAAATCAAAGGAAATATTTTCTTGTCTTCCTGAAAATCTCTTGAAATCAATATAGAAGAACAACTAACTCTTTCTTGAAACTTCTTTCTTTTCCTGAGAAAACTGGGGGGAAATGTAATGCAGTCAACTAATTCTTAAAAACCCAAAGAAGTTATTTGTAGCAAGGAGAACTTCAAATTCTCTTCTTCAGAGGGATCTTCTGGTCCCTCTGTATAATAAATAGACTTTTGAAGCCATACATTGAGTTATAATGCCACATGATGTTGCTCACACTGATGCTGAAAAGCAGAAAAATTACACCACAGAAAGCTCTGAGAATAGGGGAAAAATCTGTTTGTTCGTGTGTGTTTGCATAACCAGATGATGAATTCCTAGTGTGGGGGATTGATAGGAAGAGATGTTTGTTAGCTTTTTCTAGAAATAGCGGTCAGACCCTTCTATTACAGAAAATGAGAAATGTCCAAAATGAAAACTCCCTGGTGCACTAACATGGGCCTACAGTTGTCTGTGTATGCAACATGCTTATTTGCTATATTTATTTCTTGTTCAGAATCCTATTCTAGATAGAAGGCCATATTACATGGGTTTCAAGTGCTTAAATCTATACCTACTCACAGGTTTTTTTTCAGTACAGTGAATTTGGTTACTGAGTAGTGCTGGGAAGTGCTGGAAGGAAATGACAGGGATGTTTCAGGAGCACAGTTGGGGACTGTATGCAAGTGCTCAGAGTTAGAGTTAAGTGGAGCTAACTCCTGCAAACCCCGGTCCAGTGCCTGTGTACCTGCAGCAATCCTCACAGTCACTCTAGGTTTGGCCTTTCATTATGATAGTAATGTCCAAGAAGGCCAATGGCATCCTGGCTTGTATCAGAAACGGTGTGACCAGCAGGTCCAGGGAGGTGATTCTCCCTCTGTACTCAGCATTGGTGAGGCCGCTCCTTGAATATTGTGTTCAGTTGTGGGCCCCTCACCACAAGAAGGATGTTGAGGCTCTGGAGCAAGTCCAGAGAAGAGCCACTAAGCTGGTGAAGGGGCTGGAGAACAGACCCTATGAGGAGCGGCTGAGAGAGCTGGGGTTGTTTAGCCTGGAGAAGAGGAGGCTGAGAGGAGACCTCATTACTCTCTACAAGTACCTGAAAGGAGGTTGTAGAGAGGAGGGAGCTGGCCTCTTCTCCCAAGTGACAGGGGACAGGACAAGAGGGAATGACCTCAAGCTCCGCCAGGGGAGATTTAGGTTGGAGATTAGGAGGAAGTTTTTCACACAGAGGGTCATTGGGCATTGGAATAGGCTGCCCAGGGAGGTGGTTGATTCACTTTCCCTGGAGGTGTTTAAGGCACGGGTGGATGACGTCCTGAGGGACATGGTTTAGTGTTAGATAGGAATGGTTGGACTAGAAGATCCGGTGGGTCCCTTCCAACCTGATTGTTCTATGATCCTATGATTCTAACATATTTCTATGACATGAGTGGGAAGATGTTTCTAGTGATGGGAAGCGGTGCTGCATGTTCTGCTCATTTGGTTTTGGTTTTTTTTTAGGGAGAGGGAGGAGTGTCAACTGCAGTGTATGTGCAGTGATTATGGAGAAAGAAATGCACTGCATATGAAGTTACAGGGTTTAGGAATTGGTAATTACTACAGTAACTGCAAACTGCATTCACTCTTCAGGCTCCTTAAGTTCTGATTGTTTTTTTTCTGTTTTGAAATTATTACAAGCCAACTTTATTTCACTAAGTAGCCTGGAAAATGTACTCACTAAAAATCCATGTTAAGCCTTTGAAATTTTGTTTGAAGGATTGATTCCAGAGCTGTGTAGCCAGTCTGTATAACTCTACATGCCTGTCTATTTTAGGGTGTTTCTGTAGCTGTACTGAAGTATTTGGCTTGTGCACCTTAGCAGATGCCACTGGCTTTACATTTTTAAAAAGAACTTGGAAATGCAGAAAAGATTGCAAGGAAATATATCTAATATCAAATATTATTGCAGTGAAAGCCATTCTCAAATGCTTATTGCATTCCTTAACAGAGAAATGATCCAATTACATAAACAGACAATCCCTTTAAAGCAAATTACTGTTGAACTCTTGACTAGAGTGTCCAACAATGTATCCTCTGCTGCTCTGGAGGAACTGTGCAAGCTGAATTGAGGCACAGAACAACAAATCAAAGTGTATGAAGGAGTATACAACTGTGCCGGAGAGGTATTGTATCTTTGCATGAAACAACAAACCAAAGCTAAATAATTACAGTTTGCAATTGTGGCTACTGTGTAATTTTTACTGACAAAACCCACCACCTGCTACTATAAACATATAGGGAAAAGGGTCTGACCACTGCCCAGTGAATGTGTTGTGTAAGAATGTTTTGCTTGGGTATAGACCCTACAGAAAGGAGAGTAGACACAAGGCACAGGTAATACTTCTGCTTTCTTTGCAGTAATCTTGGCATTTATCACTTCTGTTGTAGGATTATATGAATTGATTTGAAATAATTTGGGAAAGTTATCCCAACTCTGCTTCTCTGCAGCCCACAATGAGAGCAGATGTACCCTCCTCTTAAGAGAAGTAAAAACTGTGTTTTCTAGGAAGAAGAGATCTGCAGCATTTTTGCTAATAAATCCTCTACCTATAGTTTGAAGGAAACTACTGTAGTAGCTCATTAAAAAAGCAAAAACTCCCACCCCCCCCACCAAAACATTCTTCACTACTTACAGAAGCAAATATCACGTGTAGAATTGTCTTTGTATAATTATCTTGAAGATTTTGCATACAAAGCCTTATAATAAACCACCAAGGGTGTAAACTTCTCATTTTAAACACAGACCACTTAATATTCTTAAACTTTACAGTAATATCAGGAACTTTTGAGGTGGAAGAGAAAGAACAAACAGAAACCTTCTTTTCTTTCTGTGTAGATTCAGAATTGCAGGGGCTCTTTGGGAGGGATTCCTGTTTCTTCATTTTGCCATGTACATGGATGTGTTGTGTGGCTGCATTTCCTTTTGCCAAAGGCACAGATCCAACACAATGTGGTGTTATGAAGCTGCTCAAGTGCAAGAACTATCATAGCTGTCCTGGGGTAACCTAAACCTTTCACAGGATGGAGGGAGGAAGAGAACATGCCTACCCCCTTTCAACCCTGTGCTTTACATCTTGAATGCTGGAATGTGCAGAGGAAAAGGTAAACCACAACTAATACTTTTCTGCTTCATTGCACAGAGGCAAGAGAAAAGCATTTGTAGGTATTTTTAGCCATCGTTAATCTATGCAATTGCAACCTTTGTGATTTTTCTCCCTTCAAAGTGTTGAAGACGCAAAAATAACAGCCTAAGAGTGTTTGGAAATTGGGACTTGGCACTTACAGCCTAGTCAACTTTCATGCATTGTATAGTAATTGCTAGTTAATGTAATAGTGAAACCATTACAGTGACAAAATCTTAGCGTGTATTTTGCTTTTGATGTGTAAATTAAGGCTGTCAGAAAGCAGCCCCAATTTTAAATAGGCCCCCTCATCCATTCTGGTTTGAAAACACTTTGCTTAATCACTGCCAGCACACATACACTTTTTTGCTTGCATCTGCCTTCTTCACCAGTATCATCCTTCACTCAGACCAAAGGGGAAAGTTTTATAAGAGTTGTGAAATCCCTGAGAGGTCTTCTGCCTCGAACAACTCTGCTCTTTGGAAAGAAAGAAGCAATGATTTTTAAGACAACAATGCTCATGTGTTTGTACCAAACTATGCAAAATCCAAGATCCATAAGCCTGAATATTTTGATGTTTTATTTTCAAATAACATTGCATGATTAAAGAAGTTGAGGAAAGATAATGCATTTCCAGGGAATCCAAGACAATTTTTTAAGTAAGCAGCTAGCCTATCTGTAGAAAAGACAAAATTCAGTAAAACTCACACAACAGCCATCTGTTTGTTCCATTCCATAAAAATTAATTGTTTTTACTGTGGTACAGACATCAAAATATCAATCTGTAAGGTATTCTTAGGTACCATATAATGATGGTGGAACAAACATTTCCATATTGCTTTCTCACCTCAGCAGAACTCTTTGTAGATAGAATTGCTAGGTTCCCTAGAAAAGACCTTTGAGATCATCAACTCCAGCCGTACCCATCTACTACTAAATCATGTCCCCAATCACCTCATCTACCTGTTTAAACCCCTCCAGGTGTGCTGCTTCTACCAAAGATCTCCTACGGTTTTGTGAATTACCAATAAAAATTCAATGTTGTGCTTCTTCATGGAAGAGTGAAATATTAATAACTCTCTCACTGCTCCCCCTAACATGCTTGGTTGAACGCCTCTGTGCTCTTACCTCCTCTATGTCTCCTTCTGAGCTTTTTAAATAATAATCATGGCTCACTTGCAGTGAATTGTTTTTAAGTGTTTTGCATGTAAATTGTGTCTCGTTTTAGGATGCAGTGAGAGGGTCTTGGTGTGACTAGTGTTACTGTGACCCACTTCAGTGTCGCTTAGCTAGTTCTCATTCTGTCATATTGGACTTTTTCTTTCCCTCTAGCCAAACAGAACTTGCAAATTATTTCTGAAGAGGTTTCCATAGGCTTATGTCATCTCCTAAAATGCTTTGTGTGAGAGTAGTAGTTTGATGGCATTGATGTTTGCTGAAATAATGAATTCCTTCTAGGAAAGCGAGGGGAAAAAAAACAACCCAGAAGGCTTCACCGAAGTACATTGGTCAAAGCTGGCAATCTTGCAGTGTTAATAGTTCAGTGCCATGGAGGAAATGAGCAATTAAGTAGCTAGTATGAGATGTTATATCAAACAAGACTTCAACTGGGATTAGCAAATACGATAGGAATTGCAGCTCATCCTTCTCCCCCAGCACAACTCTACTTTGCTGTTCTGCTGAAGACTGTGTTAGACGAGACCCAAGAGATCTGCATTAACCCAGATAGTGTATCATTCGCAATGAGACATGTATCTTGTTTGAGAGATACTGAGTAGAAGGACCTCTGGCAGTAGAGCCATGCTCTGGATGCAGTGTGCTGTGTCATAGAATCATGGGTGCAAGCAACCTTCCTTCATCTCAAAAGCCCAAGATGCAAAATGGTTTCACTGCAGTGGTTTCCTGTGGTTTCCTCTGTCCTGGGTAAACAGGTGGTTGTAGTCATTGTGTTGTTTAGTGTTGAGAAGGATTTGTAGTGACTCTTTTGATCAATGCATGTGAGGTAATTGTTGTGAGACAATTAAAAAAAAAGGACACTTTGAAGTTGCTGACAGAGGAATTCTTTGTAGGAGACTGTTAAGAGTATTTTCTGTGAGTAGAGGAACTTGAAGTTTGCATAACAATCATTATGTTAATATAATAGTAATTAAAAGGCCATTTCTCATTGCAAATGAACAGATTATCCATGACCTGGTCTAAACTTTTGACATGCAAGAAAATGTAGAATCAATTTATTTATTTTATGTTAAAACCAAACCTAAAGCAGTCTTTGACTTCCAGTAAAACTGCAGTTATTTAACTGGTAAATTAAACAATTGTAATTCCTTCAAAAATCAAGAAAGGAACCTTGGAAATCTTCATAACAAGAATGAAAGGGTGATTGTTTAGCAATACTTTTCATTTGTTAATAATTTTTCCTCCCTTATTTTATTTAAGACTTGGAAGTCGTACCACAGAGGTTGATGAACCACAGTGAAATGAAATTTAAAGAGTTTCATAGTGCAAAATCTTTGGTGTGTTTCTTAGATCAAGAGTCTGATGATGTAGAAGAGGATCCTAAAACTTTCCTTACAAAGATGGGTTGTTTTAATATTATGGTTTGGTGCTTTGACACCCATTAAAAGGGGTCAGGCTTGCACCTCCCTGCCTGGCAATTGTAGCCTGTAATGGTGAGGAGGTACCAACAGCCAACATAGACCCAACAATGGCCTTTTTTCTCCCCAACAGAAAGCAGTAATAGAAGGCAGGGTGGTTTTTTTCATTTTATAGGCTATTTATTTTTTTCTCTGTATAATAGTGATTAAAGCACTCACCAGGGACATGGGAGACAGTGGTCCAATATCTTTCTGCTTTATGAGGTAAACTGAATTTCAGTACTTGAGAATGTATTTTGGAAAAAAATGTACCTTGTCCTGCTTTGTCTGGCTGTTGGGTGACTTGGTACCACTGAACTTAAGTCTTGTTACAAACAGTATGGAATAATCTGCCATCCCTGCCAGCCTGATGAGTGGAGCAAAGCATTTATATCATGAGCTCTATTCCCCCTTTTCAAAATGTTCAGAAACTTTAGCAGCTTACTCGAGACAAGCAGCATGATAGGAGCCAGTTGCAGAGAAAAAAAATTTTAGTTTCACTAGAAGAGTGAATGACAGCATTTGAAGTTATTGCTCTAACTTGTGTTCATTTCTGCTACTGCTGTCATAGACTGATTGACATGTTTTTATTTTCTGTTTTCTTAGCAATTCTGTCAACCAAGCGATGACATCTGATACAGGATAAGAATTAAGATACAAGTACTGTTCAACTTTGTACTCTGTAAAAAGACCTCCTAGTAAATTATCATGGTTTTAAGCAATACCTATGAGGCTGTGCTGCTGTTTGCTAAAGCCTGTGCTGACAGTGCCCTGAATGGTTGAAGATACTCCCTTTATGCAGCTTACATAATGATATGCAATCGATCTACTTTACCAACTCTATCTTCGTTTTTCCCCTAGCTGTACTTCATATTCTACTGCCTTGTTTGGCCTCAGCAATGCTTATTTCTCAGCTCTTTGTCCTGAGAACACCAGCTTTTGTGTTCCCTTCCAGGAACTGGAAGAATGACAGTATTCTCCTAACTGCAACTTTAATTTTCTTTTTTTTTCCCCCTAAACAAAACAGATAAAATACACTATAATCTCTGATACTTCAAACCTGGTGGCCAGGCATTAGCAGAAAGAGAAAAATTGAAGGCATTTGACTCTTAAAACACTGCTTCAGAAATGCACCTGCAGTTTCACCCCCCTGCACACACACTGCTCTTTATGAACCATTCAGTTCCAGATATTGAGAAGCTGCGACACCCTTTAGGTTTCTCGATCCTAATCCATCCTGTCTGTTAGCTGAACAAAACTTGACAGTCCTTCTTGTCTGGAGTGCCTCACTAGAGTTTAATCTGTTTATCGTCATATTTCCTAGGACAACCTGATGTGAAACGTTAAACTAATACAGCACTGGGAAGAGTTGTCACTTTACTCACGTGTTAATGTCATGTGCCATGAAGGTGAAATGCAAGGTAAAAAAAAGGTATTGTGAAAAATATGGTGACCTCTAGGAATAAGATTACTAGAGGTCAGATAAATGAAGAAGAAAAACAAACATCAAACTATCACCCACCCACCCAAACTTAGACAGCTGTAAGTATTTTGTGGTGTTCTTTAGTGCCAGCTCGGCTGATATTAATTTAGCAATTGTATAGTGCATATGCAATGCAACTGTCCTGGGAGCTTTTATTAAAATAGGGTACTTCTTAAAACAAAACTTGGGTTTTTTTCCTGTTGGATTTTATCCAGGTTCACTAGAATAAATCTGCAGGGTGTGACTGGATAGACAAACTTGATAGTAAAACATTGTTTTACTGTGGGAGAGAGGCTTTCTACCTATCAGTTTTCTCTTTCAGATGCCATCTTCCTTAACATAGAATCATAGAATGGTTTGAGTTGGAAGGGACCTTAAAGATCATCTAGTTCCAGCCCCCCTGTCATGGGCAGTGACACCTCCTACTAGGTCAGGCTGTTCAAGGCCCCTTCAACCTGGCCTTGATCACCTCCAGGAATGGAGCAGCCACAGCTTCCCTGGTCAACCTGTGCCAGGGCCTCACCACTGTCATTGTGAAGGATTTCCTCCTTATATCTAGCCTAAATCTGTCCCTCTCCAGTTTATACCCACCCCGCTACTCCTATCATCACAAGCCTTTGTACACAGTCCCTTCCCAGCTTTCTTGTAGCCCCTTTCAGGTGCTGGAAGGTTACTATGAGGTCTGCTTGGAGATTTCTCCAGGCTGAACAATCCCAACTCTCTCAGCTAGTCCTAGCACAGAAAGTGCTCCAGCCCTCTGATTATCTTTGTAGCCCTTCTGTGGACCTGTTCCAACAATTCCATGGCTTTCTTATCTTGAGGATTCCAGAACAGGACATTGTACTCCAGGCGAAGTCTCACAAGAGAGGAATAGAGCGGTAGAGAAAGCCTAGAAGAAACAGTGTGTTTTCTGAAGAGTTTCTATTTCTGTGTGTTTTCTGCGAGGGGGCTCTGTAGTTCCTTTACTTGATTAACTCATACCAGATCTTGCCTGTGAGATATAAGAGATGAGCCAGAGCCATGAGCAGTGTATTGCTAGAGGCCTGTGGATGCAGTGATGGGTATGGTGAACAAACATCTTGGAGATTTGATATTTTGGTGCTTTCAGTTGCTCTCAAATGGCTCATGCTTGTGTTTTGTGCTTCCTTTTCCTGTGATGGGGAGGAGAAAATTTTCATGTCAAGCATTCTTTCATAATATAAAATTAGTGGTTAGTGCTGACTGGGGAACTTGCAACTAGTGTATAGGCGTTTGTTCAGACCCGTGCTTTTGCATATTTGATTTCATGCCAGTTAAAAGCATGTGACTAAGGTTTAGATTTCTAGAACACTACTAGGCTTTGTGGTTCAAGTGTTGTTCCTCTCAGCCTTGTCACCTCTCTTGGGATGTTTTCTGAAGTGTGGGAAGCCAGGATGTTTGGCAAGGTGTATGTGTGTAACATGATGGTGGTTTGTGGCAAGAGTTAAACAGAAAATGCTTTTCTTGAGATCCTAAAGGAGCTTGAGGAGTGGTGTTTTGGGTTCGTTTGGTTTTTCCTATACAGATATTATCAGATATTCTTTCCCTGGATGAAACCCACCTGCTGGGAGGCTGTATTAGAATCTTGGATGTTCTGATCAATGTTACAGAAATTTGGTTCCATGTGGGCTGTAGAGGATTGTGTTTTGATGTTGTAATTCTTCTGTCCATGCTGCTCAGCATTGGACTGCAGAATATATTGGTCTAACAAACATTGAGAAAAGATCAGGTTTTGCTGAAGTTGAAAGACAAAAATATAATAATCTGACTTGACTTAAGGGCTTGACACTTGCCCTACGTGTTATATTTGCTGTGGTATGTTGAGCTTGTGATGCACCCAGTCACAAGACTGTGGGTGAGTTTAGGCATTGTATTCAACTGTTTCTGACAGCTGCTCTTATGCATTTCACCTTGTTTATACCTTCTACGGTAAAAGAATGTATGAAACCACTGTGGCTGCTTGCAAATAAGTGTTTTAATCCAAGTTGTTACATCCTGACAGAACTAACCCTGTAGCTGTTGAGTAACATACTCTCTTTTGTCCTCTGTGACCTGTGAAAGTGGAGAAGAGCTGTCCTTAACTGCAGCCTGTTCAGACAGAGGATGTTGGACACTAATCTACATGAATACTGACACGTGTAAATAAATGCACTGGATTACAAGTGTGTGACCTGGCAGAAGATTTGAAGCAAGATGAATTAATTCTAATAGGATAACAGAAAATTTTAGCATTGCTTTATAAACCAAAGGGTCCCAGTAGTGTCAAGTAATGCTGCAAAAACTTCTGTACAATTAGAAGGTTTAGAAATTTAACCTTGTTAAATTTATTTTTACTCTGCTGTTTGCAGTTGTCTCCCCTCCCTGTCAGCTTTAGAGAGACAGACTGATGGGCTTGTTACTCACAAAGGAAGAAGAAAAGAAAAAGGAGGAAAGAATATATAATTGTGCTTATTAGGAGAAATAGTCAGAAACTGATTAGTGTGGGAGGAATTAATTATTAAATCTACCCACACTCTGTTTTTAATTTTTCGCTATTCAATTATGCATCAGTAAATGTTATCATGCAATCACGGGTGAGATGCTAATTAGTATTTATGAATAGCTGCTTTTTATGTCTGACCTTTTTATAATTTCCTTTTGTGGAGATGGTTTTAGGTATACAGTGATTTTGGAGAACTGTCTTTTTTCCCCTCAGTTCTTGAATTTTTGATATGCTGTAGCCGCAGTGGGAACTTATTTTCACTAATAATAAAAGAAGATTTAATTCACAGGAAAGTGTCCCTGCAAATCACTGAACTGAAATAAAACAATTTTTAAAGACAGTTACAGAAATGTATGTGAATCAGCAATCAGTGAAAGGGACTGAAAGCTGCCTTTTAAAATAAAGCTTTTTATCCAGGTGCCTCAAGTGGCTTTAGGTGCCTGTGTTCAACTAGACACTTACAAAGACTGTATTTTTAATTATTAATGAGCCTTTGAGCATAGCAGAGGTCACTGGTGTCATCTTTACCAGCTAATTATACTCGCCAGTAGGCCTTCATTCTGAAAGTCACCAGTTTTACTCCTTCCAAAACAGAAATATACAGTTCCTGACTTGCCAAGCACCACTTCTGTAAATGTCTGGAGGATAGCACGAGTGGGATCGTGGCTACTCAAACTCACTGAGAGGATTGCAATCAGTGCTACCAAACCACTTGTCCAAGTGAAAGCTTCAAATGTGGACAAAAAGCACTTTACTGCTTTGATTTCCATACTGTCCTACCGACACGCTTTGTGCTTCTGTTGGAATGAGTGTTTCCATGGGGGTGACTGTGCCAGAACCAGTGCAAATATTCTTTGCTTAGCAGGGTGGGGAGGGGATGGCGAAATACTGTTTAAGCAAGAAGAAATGGAAAGAGGGATCGTTTAATCTACATGTATAGAGAATTATATATTGGCATGCACATAAATTGTGTGAAGTGTTTGGGTTTAATATAAAAACACCCTTTCTTGAGGCTAAGGATTCATTGCTCACAGCAGTACTCCCCTGTGCCTCATGGGCAGGGTTTCAGGGCACTGGTTCTCTTGAGTAAACAAGTTTGTCTGGGTCAGAATTGCCCAGTCTTAAAGTTGAATTACTTATGCCTTTTACATTCTGAGTTGTATTGCTTCCCTATGAGACAGAGGATTATTTTTCTAGCAGACTGATTTAAAGCCTGCATAGGCATTAAAGAATATTCTATTTTTCTTTTTAGTTTTAGTTTTAGCAATTCTAAGAAGTTTTCTGTTTCTGGTTGCACAGTATGATGTAATGCTCTTTCAGACTGCAGGGTTGCCCTGTGTGTGAGAAGCAGTGTGACTCCTTTGTGCTATCATCCATTCTCAATGAGCAGCCGATAAGTAGAATAAATAAGATGTTTGTAGTTTTGTATGTGTGTTTTGGGGATGGGTTTTGTGAGCTTCTAAGTTGGATATATGCATAGTCTTATGCCAGCCAGTGCAAATGATTCTCACTTGAACAGCATAAAGTAGCTTTGTGGAGTTGACTCATTAAATAATAAATATTCCACTATGTTCTAGATGTAAAACAAAGCTCAAGGACAAAATTTTTTTATAATATATGTTCTGAAAGGGGGTTTGAAACACTTTGAATCATTAAGATGCTCAAACCAAGCAAGAAATCTGCTACTGAAACTGGATATGGAAAAGAAAATATTCCAATATTTTTTTGTGTGTGTTCACTTTTGTTAAGATGTAAAAATATAGAAGACGACTGACAAAGACATGTTATTAGTATAATACTGATGTGATTTAAGTACATACAATAACTCTTTGAGCAGCAACATAATAAGAACTCTTAGTTTACTGTAAAAGTTCTCATGAGTAAAATAGGAAATTTTAATTCTCCAAGGAAAGAATTATCTATTTATTTTGGTAAGCAAGCACTGTTTCCATTGCTAGCTGTGTTGCATTAGTTGACTAGTTATTGTTCAGCAAAGCAAAGGCAAATTTGTTAAGGCAGCAGTGACAAGAGCTACACTTTAGGACAGTTATTTTGTTTTAGATATTATCTCTTCTGACTAAATTCAAGTTCACCTTTGGATTTTTCATATTTTGCCACCTTAATGCCTGTGGTGGGCCTGAATTCATTTGAGTTTCTTCTACTTTCATTAGAATGAAAAACTGCTCTGAGAAAAGTTGTATTTAAAACTAAAGCCCTGTTGCATTCACAGAGCCAAAGATACTTTTTTAGTTAGTATATTTTCCATTTAAGTAGAATATATTTGTGTAATTTCAGTGTTTCTGGTTCCTAATGCAGCTAAGCCAGCTTAGCTGAGAGCTGAACAGAGATCTTTAATGAGCAGAGTCTTCAGCTAAAGTCAATACTTCTTACATCTGCAAAAGAACTAAGTAATACTAAGGAGTTGTGGGAAGAGATGTAAAGGTGCCCTTTATTAATGATTTATGTGAGTTCATGCTTTTTCAAACACAGCCAGAATGGATTAATGCTAATGATCTACACTTTGATCTTCAGAACAATAGGAATGGTTTTGTTTCACTAAGTGCTATATTCAAGAAATGGAAATCCATTTTATTAAACTACTTATAAGGAATTTTTGTCTCTGCTAGAAGAAAAACCTGTTTGGGTAGGAGATGTTGTATTCATCATCATCTTTTGATTTCTGCACTCTTATTTAAATTCCTATAATGGAGCTCATACTTCTTCTAGAGCACTTAAGTCTCTTGACCAGACATTTTCTTTATGGTGGCTTGCAAAAGGCAAGTGGTCTGCAGGACTTCAGTTATAAGACAGAAGGAGAAACATCTAGCATTTAGGAGGCAAGTGTTTTTGCATGACCTGCTCCTTGAAGTTCACGTTTATAGGCTGATTCATATTGCCTCCTTTTGCCTTCAGTCCTGCTGTCCCCCACACAAATCTTAAACTATAATATTATAACTCATCTGTCTAATGTTGATGTTGTAATAATTAGTGACTTCTCACTGCTGGTAATTTTTGCTGAGATACTAAAGCAAGATATGGAAGTTATTCACATTGAATATTTCTTCAATACACTTTGCAGATGCTGTGTAATCATTCTGCTATTCTGTGATGCTTCATCAAGTTATAAATCTGAGATATACCCATGATGATTCATATCATCTGGAGTCAGTAACTATCAATGAAGAACTGCCAGATGCATCTTCACCTTGAGGAAACCCGAAGCAGTTAAAAGGAAATGCTTGTCTAAGGTAGGGGAACTTACATTTATTTCTTCATTCTCTGTTCTACAGAGATGAATTCTGCCAATTTGGATATGGGCATTGAAATTGTTGCGAAGGAAAGTAGCAAAAGTAAAGGGGAAGACAAAGTGGGTCTTCAGCCTTGGGTTCTGAACTTCTGCACTAAGGTTCATAATCAATTTTCAAAGAAAGAGTTCTCCATATTATTGTATCTGTTTGCTAGAGAAATTGTATGAGTTTCTTCCGGTTACACTGAGGAAATGGAAAGATATGACCTGAGAGTTGTAACACTTCTCACGTGCCTTCTGATCCAGTTAGCAAATGCAAATACAATTCTGGGTTATGTTCCTTTCCAGTTTACGGAAGCTGGATGTTTTCACATCATTGTATGAAACAGTGGAGGGGTAAGCAGTTGAGAAAGCAGTACAATAAATCTTGAACAGGTGCCTATTGGGAAGCAGCAACTGGAAATGAACTATGAGCAATGTGTAGGAAAGCCTGATTTAAAGCACTTCCACAGAGAAATCTGAGAACAGGCTTTGTTGTGGACACTTTTGGGGATGGTTCCTCAAGCTCTTGCTATGCAAAGTCCTTGTTATGGCCATTTAGATTGAGTTGCACCCTGAAGTGATTTAGTCTTCTGTAGACAGGCAAGAGGGTGATGCCTGTTGTGTATGGTTATAGTAAAGAGACTGCAAATTTGGAACAAATTTTGTGGATTGGATTTGACCTCTGCAGTAAATTAGTTGTGGAAATCCTTGAAGTTCCCACCCAGAAAAAAAGAAAGTATGTATTGTCCTCATCAAATGACCTGCAGTAGTATAACTTGTTTTGTTGCTATCATGGCAAAGGCCCTTATACATCCATGCCTCTTGATTTTGCTTTTTATTATTTCTTAATAGTTTTAGATGAGACCAGACACACTTATCTTGCTGTGCTTCATAATTTTCTTCCCGAGTGTGGTTATAGTTAAAAAATAATAGACAAAGGAGTAGGAGGGGACGGGGAAAGCTTTTGAAATTATGTGTGGGCTGTAGCTAGAGTCCCATAGGCACATTAATTAGCATGGTGAGAACCTGCCTGCCCAGCTTATTAGTATGTAGCATAACTATATTGGTGATACAAAAATACTCTCAAAATGGAGACTGATCACAGAGTATGAAGATGATTTATTGTGTTATTGTCTATACCTCTTGTTGCAGCACTTTATACCTCTATGAGACTGCTAGCGTTGTTACTTAAGTTCATGCTGTGGCTGTTATTTCTTTTTTAAATATAATTCTCTCAAAAACTACAAATGAAACCCGGAAATGTTAGGAAGCTGAAGGCAAGTAACGGTTTGTTTCATTTGCTCCATTAATGATTGAAACCTTTTTTAAAACTTTTGCTGCAATGCCCACTTTGACTCTTAGAAACCTGAGCCAATTTGTATGAGTTGGAGTTGTCACTGATTAGCTTCTGGTATAATTTGAGACCAAGCAGTAACATACTCCTCTAAAATTTAATGGCATGGCAGACATGGAACAAAAGGCTTTATCTTTCAGTTTCTGCCTTATATATCTGTAATGGTTTGAGATGTGTATTTTGCCCCTCTTTTGTAGGATATCCTCTTCTGCATTAAAAGCAGCACAAATGACACATAATTGACTCAATAACATTGTATTGCTTGTAATCCACCAGCTAAATCCACATGCGACCGTGATGTTGAAAGCTTTTTCCCTTCATTTCTATAAAAAAATGCATAGCTTGCCCTCAGATACTAGATTCTGAAGTCCTGAAAGCAGTTATTTAGATAATATGGCAAAGATTTCAAATTGCAGGAAGGATCTTTCTATGCTTTATTCAAAGTCTCCATAGTTGTCGAGCAGAGAACAGTGTAGTTCTCAGTTTTCCTCCCTTAGTCTCTCTATGAGAATGTCAAGACACTTGCTTTGTGTTGTACAGTTCTTCATTTAACTAGATGACAATTCAGTCTTGATTATTTGAATCTAATTTACTTCCTGCCTTTAGGTAAGGACATGGTGGTGTCAGGCTGACTTGATGATCTTGGAGGTCTTTTCCAACCTTAATTATTTTATGATTCTATAATGCTTCATTAATAAATATGTGACACATTCATCTGTAATTATTTTATATCCCTTTGTGCATGGATTCACTGTGTAATGTTGAGCTAATAGGTGGTTGTCTCTATTAATACAAGTTTAGGTCGCCAAAGCTGTCAGTTTTGGGTAAGTGTATTGGAAGAAGTGTACTCACTCATGGCAAATAGCAAAAGCTATGTCAAAGGAAAGCAGAGACCTTGCCATGGGCAGAGCTGTGATTTTTTTTCCTCTTATGAAAGCAAGATATATGTAGTGATGAAAATCAAAACGATGAGGGGAAAGAATAACAAAAATCATCAGAAAAAAAGGAATATTATAAGCTCTAAGAACTCCTGAAAAAGCAAGATGTTTTACCTGGTGTTTTTTAGCTTCTGATGCAGCCTTTAGAAATTCACACATAAACAAAAAGCATCAGTTGTTAATGTTCAGGCAGTCAGATACTGAAGTATTTTGTCCCTTTGTAGGAATTAAAAATGCTAATGAATTATTAAGCTTCACTAACAAGCTGCCTAATTCCACTTGCAATGATTTTACAAAAGTGTTTTTCATCTGGGAAATACAAGAAACATACAACTCTGTTTCTGGCAAAAGATTTGTTTATTTATTGTTCTTTGAGTGTGTTATGATTGAACCCCATAAAGGGAGACGGATTTTTCTGGACCTTGTCTGAGAACGACACATGGATAATGTTATCTGAAGACATCCAGAAGCCTATGTCAACACATTCCCTACAGGTTTTTCTTTAGAAGTATAGATGGAGTATCGTAGTCTTCAAAGCAGAGAACCAGAACCTTATTTTGAGGTGAGACATTCAAAGCTATGGGGCTCATAGTAGCGATGAGGAAGCTGTGGAAGCAGGTTGCAAAACTATAAATAAATTACTACGCCATATACTAAAATCAAAAAGGGAATACATTATGAGTTTTGTATTGAAAATGCTTTCTAATTAGAAGCACATTTATGTTGTATTTCTGTAGTTTCTTAGGACACTTAATTCTTGCAATGCATTATAATAAGACTACTATGTTGTGGCACATGTCAAGTACCAAGTGGAGGTTGGGCACTTTTTTGTTTTCAGTATAGACTTTATTTAAAGGGAATGTTTTGTGATATTAGCTGGCATTTTCAGTATATCCTTAAAATCTATATTCCTTCTTTCTTCATGCCTTTTCTCTCTGTTCAAAATAACTTTTTTCACTTAATTTCCATTGGACTTGTAAAACTCACCCTTTCCTAAGTTAGCTGTGGTGATGAGAAGAAATTGTCTGCTGTTTGTTCTGGTGCAGATGCAAATTGTTTTCATTAAGGTTTTTTCCTTATTGCATTATATGAACTGGATATAGAATGGAAATGTACAATGCCGGTGTGCTATGTAACAGGGGAAAAAAACAACTATTTTTTGCTACTAGTATCCCTATTAACTGCTCAGTGAGAAAGGGGTACCTATTGCAATATTTTTGTCCTTTTGTATAAACAAGATTCTATGCTTTAAGCACATTATAAAAGCAAGTTCATAATGTGTGCCGTCTAGCCAGCAAGGCATCAGAACGTAGATGTAACTGTTTACCCAGCAGATCCCATTAATCTTGACTATGGCTGTGCATATATTTAGAGCTCATGTGCACTTGTATCCCTGTTTGTCTCCAAGCTACAGCATGAACCTGAGCATCTGAAACACATGGCTTAAACACCAGAAATTCATTGTGTATATGACTGTGTTTAATTAGAACAAAGAATACTTGCCGGAAATTACAAAACACTCAGGAGAGAAAAGTGTTTCTACATCTCAATGTGTAATTGGGGCAACAAGTCCTTATAAAACTAAAGGGAGGGGTTTTGTTGTTGTTGTTTGGGTTTTTTGTGTTGGATTGTTTATATAGTCATATTACAGATTTCTTTGTCATGTGTTGTAGAATTTTTCTGCTTACTTGCTGCCTGTATTGGCAGTTCTTCCAAGTTTTCCAAGCAAAAGCTTAAAAACAGCAAACAATTAGAGACCAGTGTTGGTGCTGCTGCTGTGGGAAGCTGTGAAGTGAAAGTACTTAGGGTCGATAAATTCCTATTGACTTCATTATACCTAGGACCAGACAATAAATGACTTCTTTTTCACTGTTTTTTTAGCCTTATTGAACTTGAGTAACGACACCCCCTATTTTCTTTCTGTCTTTTGAAATCTTAAAGGAGAAGGGGGAAGAAAAAAGGAGTCAAGGGGAAATAAAAAGATTAATCTTCCCGGCGGTAACTGAGCTGCAGTAACTTTGGTTTTACAGCCTTGTTGTTCTGCACTGCAGTGCAGTAAGTGACTTAAATCTGAATCATCTCATTGTCCCAGGTCTAAGTGCTAATTTTCTACTCTCTCATGCTGGAGAGGAAAACCCTAACATGTTCGTGTAATTTACAAGATTAATTAAGCCTTATGTGAAAAAAAGCTTATTAAAGTTAATTCAGATAAAGGGGTAAATATTAATCACCAAGATCTGTCACCAGAAAGTTGTTTTCCAATTATTTCTTACAGGGATATGTCTTGGGTTTATTTGTTTTTATTTTACACAGCTGTATTGGGTGCTTTCCTGTGCTTTTTACCCAGAGTAAAGACTAGTTTATTTTGGTAATGTAACAATTTAACTCTAATTAGGAAATTGTGCAATGAAGAAAACATGTCTATAAAGGAAATACTATTGCTTTAAAGATTTTATGTGTTGGATGTAAGTTAATCCTCTCTTCATTAAAAGTTTTTATTGAGTGCCATCTGTTTGAATGTACAACAATGATTAATTATTAATGTGCAATCCTGTAAGAAAATGGTACTTTACTGACAGAAAACAGCATTTGATTTGGTACAAGAAATTAAATCACTTTATGCTTGTAAGGCTTGTTAATTACATCTGAAGTAAAGTATTTTAATTGATATATCACTGTACACAATTTTCTTCCATGAAAGACTGCATATCCATTTTTATTTTTAATATTGGTGCAGGCTTCACTTTAAAAAAAACAAATCCTGAACAATAGTTTTCAACAGCTGATAACAATTTAGTATAAACTTAACTTTCTATCCATTGATCTTCCCAGTAAATCGGAAAATAAAAACCAAAGAAAAATCAAAAACAACCCCAAGCCCCACAATCCTTTACTGTATTGGCTTGTATAAGATAATGGCTGTTTATCAACCTCTAGGTGTACCATCCATACATACTTGTGCAGTCTTGGTTTTGCAGCCTCCGTGTGAGGCTGGGACAATGGCTTTCTGTCCCCTCTTCCCCAGAGAACAGTTGGAAGAGCATCTGGGGCATCAGAGTGCCAGAACACTTCCCTCTTCCCAGCACTGGGCAGTGACATTGCTGGAGGCAGGTGTGTGTTCCTGGCAGTAGTGGTTGGACAAGGACAGTCCTTCCCTGGTGGAGTTGGCATCTCCTTGGTCTCCTAACAGCCTTTGCTGACAGGGCAGGGTCAGGTTTCTACTTGCACAGGTATTATAAAACCAGCTTTCTGATAGCTCTGCATAGAGTCCTGAAGACTCCAAGGAGTAGGAATTCTTCAGATTATGAAATTTGCTTGAGCCAGGGGCTTGGAACTAGGGAACTAGGCACCAGCAATCTACTGAATACTGATAGTGAAGTTGGTTGCTACTCTGTCAGCTCTGATGGCTCTCCATACCGACTCCCACTGTGATACTTCTGGTTCAGAAGTGACTTCTGGGCTTACATGAAAGTGTTTCCTCTGGTTTAGACCTTGGGGTGCATGTATGTGTGATACTTCAGCGTTCTACAGACCTAGGAGTGTAACTATTCCAACAGGGATTTTACTGGAAAGCAGAGGTGAACTTGTGATAGCAGCTAGATAATGACTTAATATAGTACTAACTCAGATTCTCTACTTACCCTGTCTTATTTCAGTTCCCTTGGTGAGGTGGCTGACTGATCCTCAGAGGAGGAGGGAGAGAGGCCAAGCAGAGATCTTCTCTCAGTAATATTCTGCTTTCAGTCTGAGTCAAAAATATTAAACTTGATGCAAATGTTTTGTTTATCACATCTACTGACAAGCAGTACATGCATTTTTATTCTTGTCCCTTGAATCTATTAATTCACCTTATTCTGTCCCTCTTTCTGATCTGTCTACAATATTTCTAAGCTTTTGACTACATAGATTTAGCCTCAGTGAGCCAAATAGTTATGGAAACATACACCTTTGCCTCTTTAACCAACACAATTCAGATAGTGATTTTTCTTTGTTGTAGGTATGTATCTGTTAATATCCTGAACAAGCAGATTGTATGGGCTCTTAAAGTTTATTGTTGCCATATGGCACATGATATTTACCAAGCTACCTTAGAAAGGTTGACTCTTTAAATCCAAAGAGCTTGCAAAGGAAAAGAAATAGAATTAATTTATGACTTGGGGATGAGGCTCAGGATGGAAATAGAAAACATAGTTCAAGGAAATAATATGAATATTACCTCTGCTAGTTTCTTATCTGCTCAATTCCAGAGTGTTCGGAGAGCAGAGCACATTTCAAGGCAATTGAATGCCAGAAGCATTCACTCCTACTGTGCCCTCCTCATCTACTTTTATAGCCCAGATGGAACCATATTTACCAATCAAAAGCAGGGATGAAAGAGTTGAGGGAACTCAATTTGTAAACGTTAAAAGATGTACAGTCAGTTTCAAATGCTGTTGAAAAAACCCAGAAAGCTATGGAAGTGTGGTTAAACTACTTGCATTTGAAAAAGTTCAAACAGCTTTATATTTCAAGTTCTTTTATCAAAGCCTTGCATATATTTTGACTACATCAAGACTCAATTTCTTCCCTAAATGATATGGGCAGGAAATTTCTATCCGATGTAGACAGGAGTCTGTGTGCTGGCTTGTGGTCACTGAAGATTGCCATGTGGATGTGCTTCTGATCATATATATCTTCTTACTCCTATCATTTTCCACCATTAGGGTCAGTTCACCTAGAAGATGTAGAAATAGAAAATAGATGGTAGGAATTATTTTTTCTCTATTCCATGAATATTTTGAGTTGTTTCTGATCTGGATTGCAATTGGCTAAATATAGATAAATATTTCTTAGTTAGATGTTCTGTCTTGGTCCAACCTCCCTATGATATTAACTTATGTGGTACAGTAGAAAGACAGAGATGAGGTACTCAGCAGGAGTCTGGACCTCTCTGAAGAGCCAGGTGAGAATTTCTGGCAAAACTGGGTGGCTTTATTATTCTAAAAATAAAGTACTGCTTTTTGTAATGAACATATTTACCCTCGCCTTTGTTTACTCTTACTTGCTTTTTCCTGTCTTCTCCCAAATGGATGTATATACCACTGCTTTTGCAGTGCTCTTCAGCATCAGAAAGGCAATAGAGCAGAACTGGTCTATAAAATAAGAAATCATTAGTGTTTTGAGAGGAGTTGGTTTTTCCTCCAGTTTACTTGGTGTGTGGTTTTGGTGTTTTTTCTGGCAAAATGTTAACTGAATAGTTTTGATGTTACCTTGGTTGAAACAGGGTACGTGTAATATTAACAGGAGCTGTGTGGTTGAGAAGCAGCATTTAACATGCTTATCCCATGAGTTCCCTAGCACAAATGCTACATTTAGTTTTTTTATTCTTAGCAAAAAGAAACAGAGCATTATCCAGAATTGACAGATAAAAGCTGCCTTCCAGTGATAGTTAATATACTCGCATGTGATGAGACCCTGAGTAAATCCAGACGTACAGCATATGTCGCAGATCAGAATAAGTCATCAAAGCAAATGTTTGAAGGAGGTACTTGTTTTGTAGTGATTTTTATCTAGAATGAATTCACTTGCCTTTCGTACTTATTATGATATGTCTTGTGTGATATTTGTTGGTATGAAAGAATGCAATAAATTTAAGTATTTGTGATTAATTTATTTCAAGTCCATATTTTACCAACTATGAGAGATCCTGCGAATCCATGATGTACATGTAGTTTTCAAACTACACTTGTGACTTGTCGTGTATTAATTTTACAGTGCGTCTTAAATTAAGGGAAAGAAGTTGTTATTCTTGAATCTTAGCAAAAACATGCTTGCCAGAGTTTTGTTTCAAATGATAACATTATGGCAAACAAGTCAGGTGTTGTGCTATTAAATTTTGTTCTCTGGTTACTATAAAAACATATACTTCAAAGTATAAAAATACTTACACTCCCAAGTGACAGGGAACAGGACAAGAGGGAATGGCCTCAAGTTCTACCAAGGGCGGTTCAGGCTGAACATTAGGAAAAAAAATTTCATGGAAAGGGTCATTTGGCAATGGCAGAGGCTGCCCAGGGAGGGGTTTGAGTCACCTTCCCTGGAGGGGTCTAAGGGATGGGTGGACAAGGCTCTGAGGGACATGGGTTAGTGTTTGATAGGAATGGTTGGACTCCGTGATTCAGTGGGTCTCTTCTGACCTGGTGATTCTATGATTCTATGAATAAATTTGAAATTAACAACAACAAAAATAGTAATTACTTCTGTTGCAATAAAGTTTAAAAAGCTATGAAGAACAAAGTTTAAAGCTATGAAGAAATCCTACACACCTGGCTTTACAACTAAAGGAACATCACTAGAAAAATTTAGTTTATTATCATTGTGAAAACAGATACTATGAGAAACAGATGTTTTGAGAAAACTGAAAATTGGAGTCAGGTTTTAATGAGAGCTGTTGTTGTGGTTAAATAATGCATACCTCCAACTACATAGATGCTTACTTCTAGAGATTCTAAAGTCTTACGTTCGAGCGTAGGTGCAATTAAAATGTCTTTTTATCACCAATTTAAGTAATGCTTGAAAACTAAGAGTTTCAAGTGTCTTCCCTGAAGCAAGAAACTATTCAATAGCAATAACAATGGCTTATTTCCTATTGTAATGTGTGAGCTGCATTTTGCTGCAATAGCTCTTTGAAAAGAACTAACCTTCAGAAACCTGAATTGCTGAAATCTGGAAATGATGTTCTTTGGAACAGAAAAAAGTGCAAAGATCTAAGCATTCCATGAAATCACCATAGAATGTAGGCTTTTCCTATAGTAGCCTTTTGTACCAAGTTTGTTTTATTGTCTTCATTCACATTTACACCACTTATCCCAATAAACTCTCCCTTCAATTTGTACAGGATTTATAAGATATGCCAGAAATTGTTTTTCTGGAAGGTTTGGTTTAAGTGAATCCTGGGTTCTCAGGAAATCCTTTCTGAAGAAAGGAGAAAAAAAATGCCTTGGAACCAGACAGGTGCAGGGAGTGTGGTGTAATGAGAGGTACTTTTGTCTCTTATTTCAGTACCTTTCTGCCCTATTCATGTTCCAGCTTCACCTTTATCATCCTTCAAAGCTCAGCCCAGGTGACTTGCTTTACCAGTCAAGTCCCAGGCCTCTCACTTTTCTTGTGTCACTCAAAGGCTGCTTTTCTTGCAGCTTGAAATTACGGCACCCATCTGAGTCTTTCACTGTGAGAAGCCTCTTCCTTTGCCCTGACTCTGGAGAAGGTGTCCTTGCTTTTGGTTGCAGACCAGAGGGGGAGTTGTCATTCTCAACCATTACAAGCAATCACATGTCTGCTGCAGAGCGAATCTTTGCTGTTTTCTAACACCACCCAAGTGCAATGGAAATCAAGTCCCACAATAGTCTGTATGTATTTAAGTTTTTCAAATAAAGGACTTTTTTATTTTTTAATTTATGAAAAACTACAATTAGTTTAGGTCTCCAAAATGCCCAAATGTCTATGAAAATATCTGATAAATTAAGAGATGTGTTAGGCTGTCTTAATTATGGGCAAGTCTGCAAGTTGTACTTCAGCATACTAAATTCATTTATATTGTGGATTTAAGTAGAATGAGTGAGGAAATGATTCAGACAAACTTGTTAGAAATTATATTTTAAGATCCTTCAATTAATCCAGCTATATACCTCTTAGCGAGTAGTGAATTTATTGTAAATGATATGCAAAGGTGAAATGCATATATGAAGTATGGCACTTGTTTGAAGTTCTGTGTTAAGACGTTAAAAACGTCACAGTTCTCTCTTGCTGTTGTATGTACCATCATTTCCTTCAACTGCTCTGCCCTTTTCTGTCTTCTATTATCTGTTGCAGAAGTCTTTATGGAAAAACATCATAATAAATACCCTATTTTTGCATACAGCTAATTGTAAGGAAAATATGCAAAACTTATTAGTCATCTGGTAAAAACAGAAGTTCTTCAGGGAAAATGCATTTTAATTTCCTTTCTTTGTAATTTGAATGTATGTTGCTATTAGTAATGAAAATCATGAGCTTGGCACTCCTGCAAATGTGGTAGGTAAATAATAAAACTGGTTTATGATATACCTCAGAGCTCTTTGGAGGTAGATGTTTTACCCTGCGTAATAAATTGTTTGTTCTCTTTCTGAATATGCTCTTGAAATAAAGCAAAATCTTAGTGTGCAGCCACACCTTTCCAGGGCCTGGAATGAATTAGCACCAATTCTCATTCCTCAGTATGAAGTTTATGAAGTTACTTTGAAGTCTGTCTAAATGTATTACTGTGAATTGCTTGCTAAAACATTACAGGTTCATTGCTGGCTCTGGATTTGGGAGTTAGGTGGTTCTAGGTCAGCCTGTGACCAGATGTTTGAATGGGCAGAGGGCATTTCGGTACTAAATTGGCAATGTGGGTAACAAGTGTCTTTTGTGGGGTTTTTTTTGTTGTTGTCTTTTGGTCTTGGTTGGGTTTTTTTTGTTTTAAATTAAAAAAAACAAGCCAAAGAATGGTCATCTATATGTTTGACATGTTTGGTTTGTAACTCAGCATTTTGCAAATCTAAAAAATCCTAAAAATCAGATTGAATAATTTAATTCAATTAAGCAGATGTAACAGTTTGTGAAGTATTTTTACCACCTCATATGCCTGCCTTAATCCTTTATTTTGCAATGTTGTTCTCAGGATGAATTCATCAGACTAATTGCGTGACTGAAGGTCACAGAAATGTACTGCAGCTGCTGAAGGCCTAAACTGTATCACAGCTCATAATTCATTAGTACCCATAAGAAAAGAAAGACAGAAAATATTGACAGATGATACTCTTCCAAATGAAAATAAAAAAAACCAAAGTGGTTTCTCCAACATAAGCACAAGACAGACCTTGACAATGTAATTGCTTTCAGTCTGCTAGCATTAGATATACCTGAACATTTTGACCACAATCCATGTGCCTTTTCTCCTTATGCAGTAATTCTTGTTCTCAACATTAGCATTTGTGTCTTGCTTCACCCTAAATAGTTTATTAAGGAATAACTGATATTCAGGCTAGAAAGTAAATGCTAGTCTAAGTACCTTTCTGTATGCCTGCAGACCTTGAACAGCCACAGTGTGTCTGAGCTTTTCACAGAGAGTTTCCTGAAGAAGGCCAGACAAAGCTAATTAGCACTGTTAAAAATGGAAGTCTCTGGAAAACACAATGATGTGCAGACTTTTTCTTGAGATGAACTAAAACACTGAAGAAAAAAAAAAAGATAATTACACTTATTTTCCCTTAGGATCCTGTTGGTCAAAATATTGGCCTAGAACTGGGAGCACTTCAAATTTCAATCTCTTGGAGGAAGATCTTAGCTTGAAATACTAGTTTGTTATTTCTGCCCATTTGGGTGTAGTGGATGATCTTTGCTTTGAAATGATCACAGAACATTCTAGGTAGGACAGGAAGAGAAGTTTACCATTAGACTTGACCTTGAAGGTCTTTTCCAACATAAACAATTCTGTGATTCTCTGGGAAACATTGTGCAGCCTGACTGTACCTGCTATGATTTCTCTGCTGCCTCTGCAGAACTGCACAGCTTTAGCAGAGCTGTCTTTGTCCCCCAAAACACCTGCAAGCTGGGTAGCTGGGACTCTTGGTGGGATGAAGGAGGGATTTGAATGCTTATCCGTACAGTCCTGCAAAAGTTCTCAGGTCATAGAAATGATCCACTACAAAGGTGAGAAATTGTTGCTCTTAGTTCAATAAAGCAGCACTCATGTAGTGCCTTCTGATTTATTTTTGTGAGACAGAAGGAGAAATGAAGCAATTTGTTAAAGTGGAGTAGAAAGCCTTGTTCAACTAGGAATGAGCTCTGCTGTCAAAGAAAAGTAATTGTTGTTGCTCTGAAAGGTGTGTCTTTGGTATCCATACCCCAAATGTGGAGGATTTTGTTTGGTTTGTTTTCTTTTTTGTTTTCCCTTTAAGAGTTCCCACTCATTTTCAGCCCCTGCTTGGAGGCTCATGTTTTATGAACTTTTACCTGCACTGAGGAATGGGCCTTGGGTCTACCACAGGGCTATTAGTGGCCACATTATCTGCTCTTACCTCTAAGGTATTAAAGGTTATGAAAAGCTTTGGAAAGCGCTAGCTTTTTGCTTAGTTTATCTTCCATTAATAAGTAGGTTTTTCAAACCTGCTTATCCTATTACTTTTAGTTCATACAGGTTTGCAACAGAACT
The DNA here is from genome assembly GCA_033558105.1 of Coccyzus lansbergi. Lineage (NCBI taxonomy): Eukaryota > Metazoa > Chordata > Aves > Cuculiformes > Coccyzidae > Coccyzus > Coccyzus lansbergi. Next base: position 1,403,879 of record JAUMJK010000030.1, on the reverse strand, counting down.
TGTCCTTCCTCCTTAAAAACAGACCTGTCTCACGTAACTGTCATGCATGGTTTCATGCTGTGTTTGTTTATGTGTCTTCGAAAAGGAGTAGGGAAGGAGAAAAAGGATGATGGCACTGAATTTGCCTTTTAGATTTTTAAATTATTTTAATTATGTCTGCAATTTCTTGTATTTGAAAGGGAATATTTTAACTATTATACTTTTCAATAAAACAAAATCCTGACACTATTGCTATAGCCTGAAAATCAGCAGGAAGTTCAAAAAATTTTGGATTATTAACATAACCTTTTCCATTTTAATGTCATTTCATGTACTGCTGTTAAATATTTCATGTAAGTATTTTGTTTTCACTATACAAAATGAGTGGTGACATCGACCCTATTTTCAGTGATGTGGAAGAGCTTCTTGGCTGTACCTCACTGCACTGTAGGCTATGTAAATCTTTCTGGACTGTTTCCTAATGCAGTTCTGAGAGGAAACCAATGAAGATATAAATGAGCACTAATTGTATGTGACCTTAGCTAAGGTGGGTTAATGTATTCTCTTAACTGAGCTGGGCAGTGACTAGTGGGACTGGGTTTAAAATATTTGTAACCACATTTTTAGACACTGAATAAATGGAGGTACTGTCAATGGCAAGCTTCATCAAACAGGAAGATATTAATTTTTAAATACTAACTTGCATTTCAAATTAAAGATAGTTAATAGTATAAATAGCTAAGTATTATAACTATTAACTATATACTATTATACTAACACTTTCTCTACTAGTGAAGTTTCTATGACTGCCATAGAAAAGGAAGCTTTCCTTATCACAAAACACTAGAGAAATACTTAAGGTTATATGACTTAAAACTATTTCTAACCTTAGAGACATGAAGAGACAGTAACAAGATATGGTTCCTCATTAAAAATGGAGAGGGTGAAGGGGAGAAAAGGAAAGACCAAGACTGGAAATTAGTACTGAAAAGTATTAGATGACTGAAAAAGGCAAACTTTTTATGTTCTAAATAGGCAAAATGTAATTTTTATTGACTGAACACTCTAAGAGTGCAGTTTTAACTCCTGATGTGATCTTTTGCATTCTCAAGTGAAACTTTTTCATTTATTTTTTTTAAACTATATCATGTTTTGGAGGAAAAAAAAAAATGTATGTTTCATTGCCTAGAGAAGCAGCATGCTGGGCCCGTCCATTCACTTGAAACTCTTCCTTCAGCAGCAGTTACTAGATACAAGGGAGAATGCTATTTAATTAAAAGGAAGAAATGTATACATTAAACTGTGATCATACCATATTTAAATGTGATTTCTATGTTGTAAACACCTCAAAATCTAGAGGTAAGTTTGATGGATTTATTGGGACTAAACTTCTAAACAATTTTATGCACTGAGCCTCTATTAGTGTTTTGAGACGGTTGTAACTGCTAAGGTATTTGTTCAGAATTACTGATTCAAATTGTTGCAAAATAAAGGGGAAAGTTTTTATTCAACTAAAAAAAACCCTGACTCTTCTTTCTGACAGAGTATTTGATGAAAAGCCTGAAGGATTCAATGTATAGCAAAAACTGAGGCACCAGATTGCATTTGGACCTCCTATGAGAGGTTTGTCTGCTGCTGTTGGTTCATGTGGCATTACAGAGTGTTTTGTTTTACTTGCTGTTTTGGTGAAACTCGTGTTTATGCAGCCAAGTTACACAGGCTGCTTCCTTTACTGCTGAATTTTGGTTTTCCTGATGAGAAACACACAAGATGCCAGTGAATGCAAAGTGCTGCCAAAACCAGTTCAGGGCTGCAAAGAATATTTTATTGCATAAAGATCAGATCAAACAAAACTCCCCTAATATTTTAGTGTTTAATTCAGAGGAGAAACCCATAATCTACTTGGATCGCTATGGGATGTGTCGTAAACAGTGATTGAGTTAGGAAATAATGCAGAGACTGTTGTGTGGTCTGTGCCTCATTGGGGGAATATTCATGTTTGGCTTAAGTGAGTTCAGAGTGTGTGGATGTGGTTGACAGTCACGTGGACTACACAGTGAAGACACATTGGTGCTGACATCCTGGCACTATATTGCTTATGAGTTCTGATGAGATAGTGCAGTCATATTAATTAATGCAGTTATGTAGATGACCTACTGTATTTATAAACTGAAATGTACAGGTCTCATTGTTCACTTTAAAATTCAACTATCTTTTTAAAAACAAAGGGTAAATAATACCATAATCTGTCTCTAAGATTTATTTATAGCAAATCCAGCAATTTTTACCTTTATATGAAATCACAACTCAATTGTGACATCCTTCATAGGAAAAATAGTGTTCCAAACATTACAAATTACACTTCCCTTTCAGCTAAGCTACAGATGAAGAAGCACCGATAGCTGTTAAGAAGCTGATTTAGAGTTAACAGGGGGACAATTTTACTGTGCTACAGCAGATAAACATTCTGCACTGACAATGTTTTGTAGGTGGTCACAATGCTGATAAATGTTTTATGGACTACTTGCTTATAATGTGCAAAGGCAGGAGATTTCTCCAGTTTATTTTGGGTTATTTTGTTTTGTCATTTTAATAGACTTAGTATAAGCCTAATAGGCCATTAAGAACTGGCAGATGCACTTAGCTCTTAGTTACACTGATGCAAATTACAGTTTGTTGACTTTGGTAAAGTTATTCTACATTTGCAGGATAGTCTGCAGATTTCAGCTGTGCCTTATGCTGTTAGAGATGCAAAATCAGAGCAAATGAAATTAGCTGAAAATCCTTCTTGAAAACTATTATTATTTTGTTTCTAATCCTGCAGTAAAAAAACCCCAAACACCAAAACCTGTGACAACATATCAAAAATAAAAAACCCTACACAAGATTTTTGTGTTTATATCGCACTTTTACATCCAGGAATAACAAAATTATCTTTTGATTGAAACATAATTACAATGTTTGCCATAGTGTTTGTGTCTGAAGAGTCTACATCTGACAATGAAATAGCTGGGTTAGTGCCTAGGGGGAGGGATGGCTACCTAAATTTTAAGTTCCTTTACTGGTCGTTGTGGTTTAATGTGTCATAAACATTGTGAAACTCCCTTAATTATTTTTTGACATCTTTCACTATGCGCATTAGAACAGGAAAATAGGACTGTGAAACTCTAATACTCCTCTTAAACTCGGTGTGAGAAATCCTTTGAGTCCTATTTTTAATCTTGGGGTTGGTTTTATTGTTTTTTAACTGAATAGTTCAAAAAACCGTGAATTAAAATTTCTGAATATCACTCTTCATCACTGTCAGGGAAGCCAAAGGCAGCTTGAATTCTGCCTGGATCCTGCAAGACCTGCCTGGTCCCAGAGGGTGCCATCACTTCCAGGACACACTAGGGTAGGATGGGATTCAGCTGTGAAGCTACTTTTTCTAACTCTGCTGTTAGTGCAGAAGGCAAGGAAGGGGACTGGTAGGAAATGAGATGCGTTCTCTGCGGTTTCCTACTGTTCTGTTATAGATCTTTCACTATAAGCTATGTTCTTAACAGCTGGTTTAATTTATTTAAGGGTCCTTCAGACTGTGGAAAAAGATGATCTTGTTCACAGCATAGGTGTGTATATGATTTAACCTTTGACTTCTGAAGGAGCAGGAGCAGATTGCCAGTTATCTAACCTGTCTTCCTGTGGAGCTCTGGCTGGGATTGTGCTGAAGGCAAATACCTCCTCAATCCTTATTAATGTCAATAGGAAGGTATTGTCACAGATCTCAGAATTACCACACTACAAAGCATATGATTTCCTCTCTCTCAGTCACAGATTTGTGTCCTACAGAACAGCAAAATCTGCAGTGGAATCTCAGTCTCCTGAAATATTTTAAAAACACGATGAGCCTGGGAAAGCACTGTCCCAGGAGTCATAGTATACCAGTACCAGCTACAGGATGCCCTTGTTCAGTTTTGATGCCGTGCCTTAATTACTATATTTACTTATTACAAGGGAGTTACCACAGCTGAGCAACACCTTAGCCAAGTTAGGAATAAAACTATAGTATTATACTAATTCTCTTGATTCTTCTCTTCAATGTGTCGCAACATAATGAAGCCAGTAGTGTTTGATGCTTGCAGTTTATATTTTAGCATTGAGTATTTAGGATTTGTTTTACTTTCATCTGTTTGTTTCTCTCTCTGACTGCACCTGAGAATGATCAGTCTTTGGAAAGAATCTTTCAGTTCTTCATTTTGCTGCCTCAAACCAGTAATGCTAGAACTGTGAACTACCCAAGTACCTGGACACTCATTTAGATACTCGGGTTTCCTGAAGAGGGAACCAGTATATACACCAGTAAAGTAGTGATGATGCGTACATGGGGATTTTAAAGCAACAGAAAACAAAGGACAGATTTAATGTCAGCTGAGCTGCGTCAGTGCCATGAGAAAAAAAAAAAAGTATGTTTCTTCCTCTGAAATAGGCCTGTTTGGCCTTAACATTTTCCTGTTTCTTTTGTATGCACCTGCCTAGCCTAACAGTCTAATATGTTATGTTTAAACAAGATTCAGAATGTACCAAGAAGGTTACAATACATTAATATTAATTCATAAATTTTAACCATGCTCTTGATCTCACCCCAGGGCCTGTCTTACTCAGTGCTGCTGTAAACAGGTGCCTGGAGGGATATGTGTGAATTCAGTCATATACTTCTCAGTGCTGTTGTGTTTTATGATGCTAGCATGATAGACCACATAAGGTAGAAATAAATCTTTCCTGACTGCAGAAAAAGAACTAAAGAGACACAACTGAGATATCTGGCATTGTCTCTTAAGCACCCTTAAGTGTGAGCTTGTGGAGTGTTATTTTTTTTGACTTATGTGGTAGCTGAAACCTCTGCCTGGTTACTTCAGCTAACAGTTATGTCTTTTTTATACTCTTATGGATGTGTCTTTACTATGATAATGGTTTTCCATATCTGAGTTGTTAATAGGGTTTCTGTGTGGGCAAGCATGCTGTGAAGCTGTGCCCTTTTTAACAGCGTTATCGCCATTTTGCCTTTTTCCACTTGGCTATGTTTTATACGGATGCCTTGCACAGGCTTTTGTTTTAGTTTTGGTTTTCTTCAGAGAGAAGCTGAATCATACAGATTTTCTTGCATAAGGTGTGGGGGAAGTTGTCTTCCTCCAAGCAATGGAAGAAGGATTACGGGCAGACAATGAGGGTCTACAAATGTTGTCTGCAGACAGAACTGGGTAGCATTGCAAACTAGTGGTCCTACCTTAGCCAGGCAATTGAGTTAAAAGCACCATTGATTTTTAGATCAAATAGCTATTTTGGCAGAGAAGAGGTCAGAAACAATGGCTGTGGAAGAGCCTGTATTAACTATGGTGTGAATACAAATATTAGTAATAACACAAGGGCAGACAAGTGATTTCAGTGGTCAAATGCCAATGAGGCCTGCAACTTCACAGAGATTTTACTAGATTTGCAATGGTATCGAATTTTTATTGATTTATATTTGAAAAGGTATGTCATATTAACCTTCTCCTTATTCGTCTTGCAAACTATAGTAGAAGAAAAAGCAGGATTCTCATCAATGTAAATAAACCTTCTTTGTAACTGGCTGGGTTTGTGTTGATTGGAAAGTAAGACCACTGCGGTTACACCCACTGAGTTTCAGGAACTATAATTACTGCTATTTTCTGACCTCTTTGTCAGAAAGATGACTGCAGAACCCACTCTTGCTGTTCCCCTGACCCTATTGTGCTTTTCTTAGAGAGATTTACAGAATGTTTTGGATAAAAACCCCAAAACTAGCCAGTTCGGCTCTGAATGCACAAACCCTTATAATACCACTTCTGTTGGGCACCTTGCATCTGACATCAGGAAGAAATAAAAATGAAATCCTCGGAGAGAAATAAAATAATTGGGTTTGCTTTCTTCAGTGGTCAGTCATACATGGAGAAAGCCATGGGAAAGCAAACAAAACTAAGGCATATTGTAAAAGCTATGGCATTTGGAGACCTTCATGGTAAACATGAATGTGAAAACTTTTCCTGATGTGGTTGGAAGAAGCTCTTTTAATGACTCTTACAAACCAGGCATTGTCTTTTAGACATGTTCCTTTAAACAGAGCTGATGCCTCAATGTATGTTTTCCTACCAGAAATATTTCTATAGTTACTGTGTAACGATGCAATAAATTCACCCAAAAGCTTGTTACAGTTAATAACTTGTAAAGGGCAAAGGTATTTGGACAATGAACATTAAATTAGACCTCTATCAATTGCTAATAGTGTAAGTTATTTCTTTTGTCCTTCAAAGAAATGTCATTTTGTGGGGGAAAAAATGGAGTCAAGTTATTTGCTACATGTTTAATTTTTACAGCCAGTGACTTCTTTGTGAATAAATAATATGCCTTGTTCAGAAGACAAGAATCGACTGAACAATTATCAAAGATATTAGAATATAATGCTAATGTATTTCATGCTTCAAAAGCTACAGCTGCCAGAAAATCATAGCAATCAATCAACATTTTTTTGCCGTTTTTCATATATTAGCAACAACCCAGGGGTAGTAATTATGACCCTGGCTGCCCTCACTCCTTCAGATGGATTTACAGCTTATCTTAATTCACTTAGTGTTCCTTTGTGGCCATTTCATAAGCAGGTACTGTTTTTAAAAAAGAAGCAGCCTCTTATGCTCTTTTCTCTGTAGAATGCTTAATTTTTTTTTTCAGACATTTTCACACCTTTCTTTATGTCTGAGAAGAATTACCTTTTCTACTATTGTAATCTGTAAATTGGAAGCTAAACAATAGACCTGTGATAATAGATAAAGGCTTTGTCTTTCATAGACTGTCAAGACATTCTTTGATTCTTTAATAACCTTGCCTGGTGATCACAGTGCAAACCCCAGTGTAAAGTATTCAGTAAGAGAGAACTATCTCCATTTATTGGAACAAATGTTTGCGTGACTGAGGTCAGAAAGGTGGATGGTGAATTCTTGCATATAGAGTGAATGATTTCCAAACTTGGAAAGCCAAAGATGCAGAGGTTTTCTAGGTCAAGGCTTCTACAGCAGGCAGAAATATTTGTATTAAAGGAATTTGCATTATGTGCTGTCTCCATTTAAAAGACTTAAGTTTCCAATCCTCTCTCTTTCGCTTGACCTTCACCCAGAATAGGCTGTAATAAAAACTATTTTTATAAGTGACCAGAAAGGAAGTACAGGCACTGCAGCTCTAACAATGTAAGATTACCTTTGGATTTATGAGTAGTGGAGGCTGCTTCTTTGGTTATAGCAATGATTCTCACTTGTGTTAATAAGCAGTATTGTCTCTGCCCTGCTGGTGCCAGGGCAAAGTCATCAGGATGCTCTCAGCTGGAGCTAGCTGTGCATTGTGACAATGAGCTGTTTTCTGTCTTTCACACTAGATAGAAAAGGAATCTATCTTAGAGAAAATGAAAATTACAGAATGTCTATTCATAACTTCACTTTGGTTTTTTTCTGCCCTAAATTACTGCATCTACAAGTAATTTCACAATTAGTTTCTCAGAAAAGGAGCCTTCTTCTTTCATGGTAAAGAAAAAAAAAAAAGAGCAGGCAGGGTCTTGTGAATCTGCCATTCCTCACTGTTATTCAGGCAGCCAAGGAATAATAGACTGAATAGATATTCACCTTTAGATGAAACTGGCAGCACAAAGCTGCCTCTTGCATTTCTCTTGTTTTGTGTGATGTTTGGGTTAAGAGGTGCACTGGTATCTCGTTTTTATGAAAGTAGGATGAGAGGAATGGAAAACTGGGGAAGAGATGGTGTGAAACCTCTCCTATTGGTTTTATTCTCTGAGGTGAAGGGATAATAGATGAGAAAATTGTGTGGGGAAAATAAAATAACCTGTTGCACATAGAAATTGTCGTTAGTTATGCTCTGAAATACAATATTATTTATGTGGTATTATATGTTATCCTAATTTTGTGGTTATTGCTGTAGCAATTGCAGGCGAGATATGCTTGTACGTACGTTTGTAGATTTTAAGGGTACTTCACAGCTATTTTAACAGTTGACTACTTTTATGAGATCAGTAAAATTTTACTATACATTTTGAAAGTTGGCCTATCGCATTAACCTGTAACTGAGTTGGGATTTTTTGTTTCTGATGCTGCAGGAGAAGGAAAAGCTCATTCAAGTACTTTAGTGCTGCAGGAGTAGCCAGAGCAGAGTAATCTTTATTTCTATGTAATTTCGGAGAATCTCAGTTTGAATACTCACTCATAGTAATTTGACACTCTGGTGAAGAATGCAAATTTAAGAGACTCATAGTGCTATTTGGTGTTTGCTTGTGTTATTAATATATGTCTCTAAGTATCATAACTGTTTTCCTACAAAGACAGACCGATGTCTTAAAAACCTGCTTTTGGTTTTAGGGTACCTCCTCAGGGATTTGCTTGTTGAAACACAATTTTATTCTAGGCAGATCTGTTGGATGTGTAACTACATTTGACTCTTTGCCTGGTTCCTTAGGTATTAAGTTAATAGCGTTTTCCAGAATATGTAAACTTTCTTCAAAATTGAGTTTGAATAATTTATTGCCAATTTACTACAGCATTGCTGTCTATGATGGCTAGTGAGTGATGCACCAGCTGCGCCCTCACTCAGATAATGTGAAATGTTTCCATGTGCCCTAAGCCATGAGGAATGATCTCTGTTTATTTATGCATATGAAAGAACAACTCCAAGTTAAAAGGTAATGGAAAAAAAACCCCAAACCCTTAACAGCTGTATTAAGATAGTTAACTACTGTTAAAAACTGAAACAACTGCCAACCAAACCCACAACAGATTAGTTTTAACATAAAACTAATGAAGATGGAAGAGTTCTTGACTTCCTTTTCATAACTGCTTTGAAGGTCATACTGCCTCAGAGAATGAGGTGTGTAAACAAGGGAATACATTAATCTTTATAAAAAGTGTCAAGAAAAGGAGGATGAAATAAAAAATGTCCTAAACATTTTCATTGTGCCTGAAAGTAAACAACACAGTTCCTTAAATACTTAGGGGGCTGCACTGAGTCTCTTTGTCTGTAATAATGAGAGATTCTGCTTCTTTTCTGTACATAAGGGGATGAAATAGAAACCGTCTTATTTTGTAGCATCACTTTCTCAAGGTAAAGGTTCAGCAATAGATGAGAATGCAAGGATGATTGTATGTTTTGATCTACAGTACAGGCATGTATTGTTCCATCTTTCATTTATAAGTAAAGAGGGATATTTGCAGTTGTTACTAGTGTTGTCCTTCACAGTTTTACCTGTTTACAGGACCACTCTTAAAGGTGAAGCCAAGTTGTTTCTCCAAGCTTTTCCCGCTTTGGAATTGTGAGATTCTGGCAGATATGCCTTCCTCAGAAGTGAAGCTGAATGATATAATTTAAAAATTTACCAGTTTCCATTCAATTCCTCAGCTAATTTGTAAGTTTTAGCTTTTCAGAAAAGGTTAGATATTTGGCTTGAGGGTGAAATGATGCTTAGCATTTCAGTACACTGGCCTGCCTTGAGTCTGTTTATTCTGTCTTAATTTGAAGAGTAAAATCTTTTAGCTTCTCTGGAGATTCATAAAGTGTGAGTGGGTCTGCAATGGACTGTAAGGTTCTTGAAAATAAAAGCAAAATTTGGTCTGGTTCTTTTTCTCCCCCACCTTTATTTTTACTTTTTTATTCACTTATCCCTATAAGGTATCTTGGGACAAGGAGAATTAATTTTCTATTGATAAATTCCGGATGAATTTTCAAATTGTGGAAAATCAAACATGGATATGTGTATGAATAGGAGTGACAGCTGTGACATAAACAAAGGTAATTCTTCCACTTGAGTGTTGGCAAGGCTTTCAACTGTAGTACTACTCATTTTGGCACTGCAATTCAAGATAGATATGGACCAAAGACAACAGGACAGTTGCAGGAATAATCATGGGTCTGAAAATTTGCTGAAAAAACTTAATCTACCACAGAAAATTAAGGGAGAGGTATCACGAGTCTCTGGTATTTCAAAAAGAATACAAAACAAAAAAAGTCCTCCCGCTCCCCTCCTCACTCTTGATCCAAAATCCCCAGAACAACACCACCACCAAACTCACAGTAAAAAACACTCCAAGCCCTAGCCCCAAACTCTTTTTACTATGTAGGCTGGGACAATAATCTGGGAAGTTAAATTTCAGCAGCAAGATATTTTAGGCCTGATCAAGGATCCATACATGTCTTACTCAGATTGGAGCAACCAGTGCTATGACTGTGAAACTTTGGACTATGGACAGCATAGTCCAGGTTATCCATCACATGTAGTTTAAGGAACAAAGCAGAAAAGCACGTGTCAAATGTTTCAGTATCTGGTGTGTTTTGAGACAGGAGATGGACCACATGATCTCCTAAGACTATATAGCTTGCTTATGATTTATAAACGCAAGATACTTTTTCGCAGTCTTTAAGCCAAAGGTTGCTTGTGCTTACAATAGAGTTGTGATCTTGGTGTAGCTGGCTTGCAGTTCAGCCCACAGGCTTGTAGGTTCTTTTACTGTTCAGATTTCCTACCTGGAAAAAAAAAAAATATTAATGAGAAGCTTAATGCCTGTTAGTGGTGGTTTAAAAGAGATCAGTGAGTTTACAATAGGAAGGAATGTTAAAGGAAACACAAGAAACAAACCAATACTGGGAGTAGCACTTGTAGATTTATTTTTTTCATATTGCTGTGTGATTAGGCTGAAACTTCTGGATTTTATTTTTACTGAAACTATTTTTTATCTTTTTGCCAAAGCATTAGCAGAATCCTTTGTTCATTGTTCTTTCGTCTTTATACTTGCCTCTTGCCTTTGGCAAGTTGCTTTTTCCACTAGTTGGAAGAAGTAGAATAAAGTGAAAAGATAACCCAAGAAGAGGTGAAGAAAAGCAGGATAAAAGTAATAGAGACAGTTCAGTTGTGAATTTAAAAAGCAACAACTGGCAGAGTACTTGCAATCAAGAAATGTGACAGAGGGCAGAGAACAAAGGCAGCTGACCATATAGTCAAATACAGAAGAAGCAGTTTGTAATTTCTTCCTGATTCATGCCCTCCCATTCCTTTCACATGGTGACAGTGAAGCGATATAGGCTTTTAAATAAAAAATACTCTTCTCATAGAGTCCTAGATTTCTATGTCCTTAACGATAAATGCACTTTTATCCAAAATGTACAAAAGGCTGTACTAAAGTCTTCCAGTCTATCTAAGACACTATATAGTTGCTTTGCCTGAAGAGCACAGCTGGGGCTGAGCAGCACTACTCTTCCCTTGTTCTGCGGAGAATAGTGTTTAATGGCTGTTTTCTCAGCATGGATGTGGCTGGACTGGCCATGGTGTGGTGAGGAACATGGATCCTGAAGATTTCCCCCCAAGATCTTTCTTGAAACCCATCCTGTTATAGTTGGGGAGATGTCAACATTAGCTAGATGGTCACCATTGTGGTCAGATGATGTGTGCCCCCCTGTATTTTAATGTGGGTTATTCCTGTGGGACACAATCCTACTTTTTTTCTATCTACTGTGGATAACATCTCCAGAGGTCTAGGTAGGTGTGCCTGTTGTTTCTGGTTTATAGTTTAAAGGACACAAAAAAAGTGAATTTCTTTTTCTGAAGGCCCCGCCCTGTCTACCCTTGATGGATTTGTATTTTTCATGGGAAGGTTATGAGGTGATGGGTTGGATGTGTTCATTTTCTGTTGTCTTTGTGTGTTTTTTCAATAGCCCCAAATTTGGCCGATATCCATTTGCCTTGTTCTTCTGAAATAACTTGTTAAATTTATCATTGTAATAATTGTATTGCCCCTTCCTCCTGCCCCCGGAGAAGTTCTTACAGTGAAGAGGCAACATTTTATTCCTATATCACACTGCTGCTACTTAAATTTGTGAGCAATCCTTTCAGTATTGTTGACACAATTAGATGGGTACACAGGACATATTATAAAAGGAATATAATGTCTATGATCTTACGTAGAAGGTGATTATTGCAACACTTGTGTAGGCTGGTGACACTTTGCTTAGACTGACATCAGCTCAGTTTGGGAATGCGGATGTAAATGTGGGCTTTCAGAAAATGTTACCCTCAGAAGCAAAATACAGAGATAGTTTTCTTCCCAAACTTTACTAATATTAGTCAAAACCCATTACCTTTATTCTCTCAGTATGATTACTGTTATTGTGTGTAATTATTATGTAGTTTAATAATGCAGTACAAGTTGTACAAGATTATACATGTTATACATTATTATTACTATTGTGTCAGTAGGTTTTTTCTGATCTTGCTTCAGAAGCTTTATCTTGTTCAGTTGTTCTTTCTTCTCCGCATTTTTCATAACAACTGGATGAGCTAAGCTTCAGTAAAATACTACTCCTATTCATTCTATTTTACCCTATTGTGCCCTGCCACAGTTTTCTGTTAGGTTTCAGCAAATACAGGGCTCTCAGCTATGTTTTATTCCAATAGATTCTGTGCAGTGCTTTCTTTTTTGTATGTGTATTAAAATAATATGCTTGATGAAAGCATACCTTATATCTGAAGCTATGATATACAGTCAGGCTTTTGTAGGAAGCCTGAATAGCTAATCCCAGTTTTCAGTTACTGAATCTTGATTTTGGATTACTTATATCCTGCTTTTTATGGAAGTAAAAGCAAACAAAGCAAGCCCCATTCAAGCCCCAACTAAACCAATAAAACCCTCCATGCATACAGAAACAACTGGACCAAGACGCTGTCGGTAAATGCATCTATGATTATAATAGTGTTGATTCTGCTTCAATATTTAAAGCCAACAGAAGTGTTGAAGGGTTTGTGGTATTTTGGTTTTGGTTTGGGTTTTTTTTTTGAAATATTAATGGGCTGCTTAGTTTTCTTCACTGACGGTAGAAATTAATGCATTTCTAGTTACATATTATTCATGTATGTAACTGTTCGCCACTTAAGTTGCTCATAAGCTTTATTATTTACAGTAAAATATCTTTTGTAAAAGAAAGACTTTTATGCTAACATATAAACCTTTGGTTTCTAAAGCAGTTTTGATTTCCAGGCTTATGAGTGGTGACAAAAATTGTTTCTTTTCTGGAGTAGAATGTTCATAAATTCTCCAACGCTGTGGAAGAAAAAGGAATAACTATTTGGAGAGGAGGAATAAAAAGCTTCCAGCTTAGGGTTACAATGATTCAGGCAGTTGAAAGATGAATGAATTACTGCCTTAATGCTGTCAGTCTTAAAAATTTCAAGGTGGAAATGGGTACCTTAATTATGGATCGTTACAAAACTAACAACTTGAAACTGGTTGTGCAGAAATTTTGTGTACCTAGAAATGTATTTGGGACTAAAACTTAATGCAATTTACACACACCCAATTAAAAAAAGAGTTTAGCTTTGCCTGTTCAAGTCATTCTGGTAATGAAGCAGTGACAGGAGCTGTAAAGCAGATGTACATACATGTGTTAAGAGGAAGTTTAGAAGAGAAACTGAAAGGAATTAACTACTTCCATTTATGTGGAGAAGAATTAAATTTTAACCTGTTTTGGTGCATGTAGTGCTGACCAAATCTCCCAAGCAAGTAGCTATGTGATTGAGGATTTACTTTGACAAAGAATTTTTAGAGAACTTTTTCTACTTTTCTGGAAATGGCACTGCTCAATTATAGCAGTGAGTCTTTGTGTTGTGAAATACAATCGAGGTCTGAGTAGTTTTCTTTGTAAGATAGAACGTATTATTTGAATATGTTCAGAATACCTGGATTTGCATTAAAAGTTCTCTGCTGTCAGAACCAAATAATGACTTAAATGTAAACAGGGGATGATAAGAAATAATTGACAGCCGACTGAACATGAGCCAGCAGTGTGCCCAGGTGGCCAAGAAGACCAATAGCATCCTGGCTTGTATCAGAAATAGTGTGACCATTTCTGGTCCATTTCAATGGCTCAGGGAGGTGATTCTCCCTCTGTACTGAGACAGGGGACAGGACAAGAGGGAATGGCCTCAAGCTCCGCCAGGGGAGATTTAGGCTAGAGATTAGGAGGAAGTTTTTCACAGAAAAAACAGATTGGGCATTGGAATAGACTGCCCAGGGAGGTGGTTGAGTTGCCTTCCCTGGAGGTGTTTAAGGCACGGGTGGATGAGGTCTTGAGGGACTTGATTTAGTGTTTGATAGGAATGGTTGGACTAGAAGATCCGATGGGTCCCTTCCAACCTGGTTGTTCTATGATTCTATGATTGCTTTTCAAATACGGGCTGCTGATATTTTAAGTGTGGAATAATTGGCACAACAATGAAGACAAAAAAGACACAATGAACATAAAGAAATGTATATCTGTGCTAGTAATAAAATAATTTTGAGTGTAATGCTTTATTTTATGAGCCATCTGAACAATCTTATTGTATTTATATGCTTGTAATTTAGCATAATCTGTACTTTCTGTGTTCATCAATATAAGATGAATCCAGTGAGCGAGCATCTATTACATCGAGATCTATAGCCTGGGGACAATTTTATTTTACTCATAAATTTTAATATCCTTTCTCTACTACAGTGAAAATACTGAGGCTGTAGTGGCTTTGTCCATCATTACAGATAACTTTTTTAAAGTTGTACAAAGGATTTGTGACTGCAATTGACACAAATTTGAGACCAGGCTTTTTATCAGTTTTTTTGTTGTTGTTAAACACCAAACAACCTCTGGACAGCATTAGCTTACATCTGACCACACAAACGGTCTTGCTCTTTTTCTAGTCCTTGGAATTTCTTGATATTTTGTCATAAAATGAAGTGATATTTTTTTCCCTTTTGAACAAATCATAGATTGGGTTTTATCCTAAATGAAATATTGTAATTTTTAGCTTATTTTTGATCGTTAATTCCAGTAAAAGAAATAATCATATTCTTGTGATCATTAACAGTCAAGATGAGGAATTCTTGGTAAATTTGGGGGTAGTTTTGTTATCCAACTGCCTTAGAACCCGCTAAAAATCTAAACTATGATTTTCTAATGATCATTTGTAGAAGATAATTGTTGCTTTACGGTTTATCCAATCTGTGTATGGAAGATCCGGTGGAAGTCTGACATCACAATAATGTGATAGTAAATACTGTTGAGTCTGCAGGATCCTCTCCCAATGCTCTGTGAATGTGTGTTCACTAGAAACATACAAAGAAATAAACATGCCTCTCAGAGTGGAAGAAGTGTACTGGTCTAGATGAAACCCACCCTCGGAAAATTGTTATTTATATCAATAGTGACAATTTGGTTCCCAAGTTTTGAAATGCTGATGGTGTTCTCCTTCATGTTTAAAGAAAGCCTTAAACTCAAACTATAGAGAACTTTAGTGCTGAGTTTGCAGATGTGTATATTTATTTTAATTGCACAAATCATATTTTTTAGTGTGTGGATATTTCAAGCAATGTACTAAGAAATAGTAAGACAGTAAAGGATAGATTTGGAAAAGCACTACTAGACTTTCTCAAAATTAAAAGTGAATTTGCTTTGCATAGAATAAATCCCTACAGTACATGCTACAGTAAGTTTACCTTGTTGAAGGATTGTATTTTATCCACTAAAAGAGCTTTCCTAATGATTCACAAATCTTGCTTTACTCTTTTCTATAAACTTTCAAGATTAATATTGCCTTCCAACCTTATTCTTGTTCTCTAGGAATATGTCACTTGGGATTTCATGTTGTCTTGAATTCAGATGTGTTAATGCTTTCTGCCTTGTCATGAAACATCTGTCTGAGGGTTGGGGATAATCAGGGAATCATACTAATCACTGCTGTTGAATCCCAAATATCTGTATTCTTAAAGCTTGGATCTGCCTTCTTTCACTCTAGTTTGCTTTTAAAGCTGTTAAAATAGTTTATGTTCTGCAGTTCTTTAAGCAATGTATTACACCAAAAGGGGAAGGGTAAAGAAAGTTGTTTATAGTAAAAAGTAGTGGGTTTGGCTAGCTTTAATCTCCTTAGGCTCAGTAAGAGACTTCAGGCTCTGATGCCTGCTGAGAATATGCCCACAGACAGACTTGCTTCCCTGGCTTCTTCAAATGATCACTGAAATTAGTTATTTTCCAAGAATGTAGATACTCTTCATTTGCATTAAAACTTCCCTTTTCATTCAAATGATGCATATTATTTTTATTGTTCATCCTTTGTGGAGTGGGTGCTCCCACCAGTTGCTCTGGCTTTCAGGTGCCACAGGTGTCCTTGGTGTGTCCTCAGTGCCAGATCCATGGAAGCAGCCTGCTCCAGCAGAGGCAGGTTGTTGAGGATCTGGCCCAGAAAGAGCGCTTCACCATGTTACACATTGAAAGTTTACTCTTAAACCTTGTACTTTAAATAAGTGCCTTGTTCTGACAGGGTTTCAGGTTTTGACTGTGCACTTTTCCTAACCCATCTGTGCAGTACTTATCACCCTAATTGACACATTTCTGCCTGATCACCTACTGCTTTCTGCTTTAGTCACTGCTCCTCCAACCAGTAGTTGATGATGCTTTCTTTGGTCATAATTTTTTTTGAAGGTCACTTTCTCTGGGAAGACAGGCCTTCGTCTGCTCTGCCAGTGCCTCCAGTTTGGTGGTTAGATACTTATTTCTAGCTTGTTTCATCAACAATTTCTTTCTGTGGAAGGAAAATAATAAACTGATTATAATATAATATGCACTTTGAGTATAAGTCAGGATTGAAAAAAACAATTATCTTTTTATGAGTAGTAAGGGCCACTGGCTTAACACGGGCAATTATTAATGTTAATAACTAAGATGATTAGTTAATGCTATCTAGGTCACGTTGCTTGGTGTATTAAATTAAATTGCAAAAATACCACAAGTGGCAGATGATCCCCAAATTATATTAAATTATTCTGTTTGCACATCCTCCTTTCTCAAATCTATCTTGTAGTTGCCAAAATATCACAGCAGTTTTCTTAATTCTCATTATTTCCCACTTAGAAACAGCATATGAAACTGTTTTTACTTTGTTTTCCTGACAGATCTGTTTTTTGAAGGGAATTTTAATGTAGGTCAAATTCTTAAACTTTATTATACATCACTGACAGTCATTTGAACTTTGAGGTTTAAATTAGTGGCCAATTTTCTTTGATTTCTTTGATCTCTGCAATTTCATGTCACTTTTAAGTCGAACTTCTCTTGCCTGTGGGGATGCTTAAGTTTAAAACAAACAAAATCTACCTCTCAATTTTAAATAAGAAAACTGGAAAAAGATTAATGAACTCTTTCAAAAATTATCTTAAGATTTAATTTTTTTACAGTTACTTTCATTGTAATATACTTTATGGTTGAAAATGGAGTCAAAAAACCATTAAAAATTTCCATTTGTAAAGTTTCAGCTGAAAGCTATAAAGTTAGAAAATTTAAAAGGTATACTTTTATAAACTCCATGACTATTTTTTTAAGTAAATTAATTGTTCTCAAGAATTATCCAAATAAAAAGGCTACTAATTTTTCAGCTTGAGGTTCATGGGTGTGATTTTCAATGTGGGTCCTTCTTGCAGTTAAACCTTCTTAACCTTCTGCATTTAGTGGGTGCGTTGGCTCTTTGGGAACATTGATTTCTGCTGTTTCATCATTAAGAGGGAACAAAAACCAAACCAGCAAACCAGCCGGTCATCCTGAAGGGGAACAGTAATGCCTGCATTTGCGTGTTAGGCTGGAACATCACAGACCACTGGAGCAGGCAGTTCTGAGGCCCTGCAGCAGCTGTGCTGATTTTAAGCTAGTACTACCTTATCTCTAGAGCAATGTGTTGTTTCTTATAACTGCTGGAGCTATTGTGAGTTTTTTTCATGCCCTGCCAAAAATCTCTGAACTAGACTTTACAAAAGCTGTGGATGGATGGTGTTAAATAGCATTCACTATATGGAATCTTTCTTATAGGAGTGATTTCTGGTTTTATACTGCAATATCTTCTAGTTACAGTACTAAATTCTAGTGAAGCTTGTGTGGTGGGTGGTACTACAGAGAAGCATACATGGAAGCCAAGCTGAAAATTAGAGAAATACAGTCACATTTCCTTCCTTTCCCCCTTTCCATCGTCTTCCAACAGTCCTGGAAGACTAGGGAGGTTCCACTGGACTGGAGGCTGATGTTGTGCCCATCTACAAGAAGGGTTACAGGGAGGATCCGGGGAACTACAGACCAGTCAGCCTGACCTCAGTGCCAGGGAAAGTCATGGAACAGGTGATCTTGAGTGCTACCATGAAGCATATGCAAGAGAACCGGGTGATCATGCCCAGTGAACACAGGTTCACAAAAGACAGGTCTTGCCAAACTAGCCTGATTGCTTTCTATGACAAAGTGACTTGGCTGCTGGATGAGGGAAAGGCTGTGGATGTGTCTTCCTGAACTTCAGCAAAGCCTTTGACACAGTTTCTCACAGCATTCTGCTACAGAAACTGTCAGCCTCTGACCTGGACAGGTGCACACTCTCCTGGGTGGAAAACTGGTTGGATGGTCAGGCCCAGAGAGTGGTAGTAAATGGTGTTAAGTCCAGCTGGAGGCCAGTGACAAGTGGGGTTCCCCAGGACTCAGTGCTGGGTCCAGCCCTGTTCAATGTCTTCATCAATGACCTGGATGAGGGCATTGAGGGTACCCTTAGCAAGTTTGCAGATGACACAAAGCTGGGAGGAAGTGTGGATCTGCTGGAGGGTTGGGAGGCTCTGCAAAGGGATCTGAACAGCCTGGACTGCTGGGCAGAGTCCAATGGTATGAGGTTTAACACGGCCAAATGCCAGTTCCCTGCACGTGGGGCACAACAACCTTAAGCAGAGATACAGACTGGGAGAAGTCTGTCTAGAAAGCTGCCTGGAGGAGAGGGAACTGGGGGTGTTGGTCAACAACCGACTGAACATGATCCAGCAGTGTGCCCAGGTGGCCAAGAAGGCCAATGGCATCCTGGCTTGGATCAGAAATGGTGTGACCAGCAGGTCCAGGGAGGTTATTCTCCCTTTGTACTTGGCACTGGTAAGACCACTCCTTGAATCCTGTGTTCAGTTCTGGGCCCCTCACCACAAGAAGGTTGTTGAGGCTCTGGAGTGAGTCCAGAGAAGAGCAACGAAGCTGGTGAAGGAGCTGGAGAACAGGCTTTATGAGGAACAGCTGAGAGAGCTGGGGGTGTTTATCCTGGAGAAGAGGAGGCTGAGGGGGGACCTCCTTGCTCTCTATACCTATGGAGCAATATATCTATGTGTATTATGTGTATGTGTATTATGTATCTAACCTTTATAACTGAGGGTAAAGACTGGGATAATGTGCAGCATGTGACAGAAGAATTGATACCTGAAGAAACAGTACTCTTCTGCTCACCATGTGTTCCTCTTCCTTCTTAAGGAAAGGGTAAGTCTACACTGTATCTTGAGGTATGTCACCAACAGCTGGTGAGCCTCAGCTGGGAGAGGGAGGACAGTGTGGGCTCCCCAGTTCTGTGGAGACTGGTGTATGACTTTGTGTTCACTGCAGCTCAGATGGCAAAGGCTCACAGGGTTACCACTGCCATGCTGGTCCTGGTCTTGGGACAATGCTATTCTCCCTGCGAGCCCTTGGGACTTTGGTCACTCTGACAGTTCAATTCCAGGTCTTCATTTCAGTGCCGTGGGGTTTTGTGGGGTGGATTGTAACCAAGTACAGGAAAGTGGAGGTCGGCACAAAAGTGATTTTAATGAGAGTACACACTGTCTTAGGCAGAAATTTGATTATTGATTTGGGAAATTAGTTTTAAACGTCAAGATATTTTCTGTTTCAAGTAGCTTTTCTGTTTCCAGAGCAAAATATAATAGGTCAGATGCTCAGTAACAGAAAAATTCCTCATAATATTCACAGCATAGCAATCACCCTTTTTGCTGCTGTTGGCTATAGACGCAGGTGAGTGATCATTGTGCTCTTTTGAGATTATTTTAACGTTATGTTTGAATTATGTTGAATAACCTTCAGTGTAAAACTGCAATGAAAGGCAGTGTTATTGTATGCTGAATATTTATCCTTAATGGTTGCTTTTACAGAGAATTTGGCTTCTTTCTGGGTGTGCCATGCTGCGGCTGTTCATGCTTTTGGACTAGAAGTATTTTTTCATTAAATTAGTTAAAACAGTAGGAGTTTAGTATTTGGTTGCAGTAGTGCTAGGATTTCTCTCATGGGATTATAATTTCATCGCAATCAATCTCGCCAGTCTTTCAAAGATGTTTTTCCTTTCCAATTTTTCTCCTAAGGAGAATTATGCCACTAAAGTAATTGCAATTCTAGATAATGTTCTAGACATTATTTACATCTATAAATTCTACAGATGTGAGTCAAGTCAGACTGTGCTTGTGGACTGTTGTAGTGGGTTTATTATTTTATCTTCTAGTATCGCAAATGTTTGTTTCTCTTTTTACTTCATTTTATTATACTGTTGGTAAAGATATGCAAACATGCATTTTAAACAGTATTTTAATATCAAGAAAAATACTTCAGTATGTAAAAAAGAGGCTCCATATAAGCTTTCAGTAGCTGTATACAAACCACATGTCTGGAAGTAAAAGCTCTCACTTGCATTCTCTCTCTACCAGTGTAGTGCATGAGATTTGTCTTTCAGGTGAATATGAGTCATGCTCAGACAAAATAGGTTAAAGTATTAAAAATCTATAGGCCCAAATTAACAGAGAGATTTTTCCCACTGCAGATTTAGTACTGTTTGAAGCTTCAGAAAAACATTACTTAAAGCAATTCAGAATTGCACTCAAGCACTTAAATAACCCGTCATTGCAAACGTTTTTTTAACCGAATCTGTGCAAGTACAAAGACTTTTAATAACAATAGTTAAGACCTCTTAATTGATTTAAATACTTTTGCCTTGCACAGCCTGAATCAAGCAGCTGATCTAGCCTTTTGCAACAACTGTAATGGAAATCTGTAGTATTTTATACATCTTTATGGGATTTTTTTTTTTAATTTTACTTTCTCTTCACTTGAACTTTTTCAAGCACTATTTTAATAGTGCCTCTTTTTCCTACCTTCTGGTATTTTAGTACACTTCTCATAAAGTGGTCATAAAACCATTTATTTTCCTGGAACTTCAATGAAAACAAGCGGCAGCAAATCTGTCTCCCTTAGATTAATTCCTTTCTTTTAAGTTTCACTAGTTGGGGAAATGCAATAATTAAGTAGTTCAGAATGCTATTTTCCCCCCTCTAAACACTGAAACTGGAGAAATGTTTAAAAAATAGTATTTCAGTGTCAGGAGCAAAGTATCGCCTTAGAAATCTTTTGGGGAAAGAAGAGGATGGTTGACTTGTTTATCCACTTTCCAGGTGATATTACAAGCTGTGCGGGTTACTGTGGGAGGGAGACTTGAACCCAGATCACTTTGAGAGATGAGTATTCAATTAGCCACAGTCTGGAACTGGAAGGGTAGCCCTGTCAGCATCACAGACATACCTGAGAAGACTCATAAGTTAGTTCAAATTCCCACTGAAAGCACAGCTGAATTACCTGTTTCACACTTCCTTTGGAAAGCTACACTCAATCAATTCCTCATGAATTTTTTGGCTGCAAAGTCATGCTCCTCCACACAAACTCTCTCATAACTTAATGTAGCAGAATAAACATTTAAGGAAGGCATTTCTCTGAGATTTCTCCTGCTACTCAAGTATTTCACTGATAAGTTGATACTGTGGCACAGAGGTCTGTGAAATTATGAAGTTGATCAACAGGATATTAATTGTGTTTTAAAGAAAAAAAAAAGCAGAGTTACGCAGTGGGAGCTGGGTGAGCCCCGAATAACTATGAGTTGCTCTGAAGGAACTGGCTTAATTTCCTGGAATTAGCAGAAAAAATGATCTACACAAGAAGATATAGAGGTGCATAAAAAGGGTGATATAAAATTTTGTATTGTAAGAATTATAGAAGAGGGATAACTGGATGCAGTAAGATTTCTGAAGGAGATGTTCCATTATCTAGGGAAATCCACCAATTGATACTGACACAGGGTGTTCCTCCTGCAGCACACAGGAGTGGTAGGGTTGTTTTCTGGCCACCCATCTCACTTCTACCAAGGTAAATGCTTGTTGAACAAAACAAGATCAATTGGCAGCTGATTGTGTGTGGAATAATTAAAATAGATGCTAAAAGTATTTGAATATGCAAATGATCAAGATAGAATTTATAATTTGCTGTTTTCGTTGTTCAGCTCATTGCTTGAGATCAGAGTTATCTGTCACTCTCTGGGAAAAAAAATCAACAGCAACCTTATAACATCTTTCTCGGTGGTTCTGCAGATGCCTTTGCCAGTCTGCAGGGTGGGTGATGAAGCCCAGGACAAGAGGGGCTGCCTGTTAAGCTGTTTGGGCGCAGCTCTCTGCTGTTCTTTACTTCAGTTATACATACTTAATTGGTTGCTAAGACATTTGTTTCTTGCACAAGTTGTTCTAATTTGAACCAATTAGAATATAATTACACTATTTTATGCTTAATTAGACTCTCAAGTAGCTCCTTCTGACTAAGGTTATCCCCCGGCTCTGTACTTTGAGATCTCTCTTGGCTCCACTGGAAGACTCAGGTAAAATAAGAGGGTCTCTAAACTCAAGAAGTGCTGCTACTTTTAAATTCATTAAGTTACTGTTCAGGAGCTCTGCTATTCCACAGTTCATTTAGTCCAGAACATTGGAATAAGAACCATATGGTGGCCATTCACTGCACTTGCATTTCTCAGGTTGCTCTATTATTTCCTTCACAAAGTGTTCAATCTCCGTTAAGGCCACACTGTGAATTCCTAAAAGAAGTGCCCTTGGAATAGAAATCTCCTCATTATCCCTTATGATAAAGGTTTATGCCAAAAGATCATTTAATTTCACTGCTGTCTTGCCATTATTTTTAATTCCTTACAGATCCCTAATCCAAAAAGGGCTTGGAATTGCTCACACATTCACCTTGATGTTAAAGCATTTAGATACTTCCATGCATACAGAAATCTCAAACCCATAATATGATGCTGGCTTTTAAAATATTAATGGAGGAGAACTGCGGGCTACTTTCTTATAGTTTAAAGGATTTTTTTTTTCCTGTGTGATAAATTCTGAAAAAGAAAATAATAATAATAATAATAAAAAAAAATTACTATGCAAAATGAGGGGAAAAGACCAAAATATTTACATGCCTATGAAATTATTGAGGTTTAAGCACTTCTCTGTAGTAACTCTAGTGGAATTACATAAACAATTCATAATACCTAGGGAGGTGGTTGTGTCACCTTCCCATGTGGTGTTTAGAAGATGAATGGATGAGGTGCTGAGGGGCATGGTGTGGTGGTTGGCAGGAATGGTTGGACTCAATGATCCAGTGGGTCTTTTCTAACCAAGTGATTCTGTCATTCTGTCATATGCCCCAGTACAGGCAGTCTGGATTTGTACCACTTTGATGTTAGATACATATGTAGCCTGTAAAGTCACTAGTAAGATCAGTTTCTTCAATGTTTATTCAAAAATATGACATGCTTAATCATCTTCATATTAGTCATTTACTTGAAAAAGCTGTACTAAGGCTGTATCTTCAATGTGTTGAATTAAACGGAAATTTTTGTTACTTTCTTTTGATGGCTGCTAAAATGAGATGCTAGATGCACTTTGGCCTTCCATGTAGTGATCAGGTGTTAAAGAAAAAAAAAATATACTCTTATATTTCTTAATGAACATTGAGTAAACATTTGAGATTATTTTCAGTATATGTCACTGCTTTCATAGTCATTCTGGGGAAGAAAAAACAAAACAGTGATTAAAAGTATTCCTGGTGGTACATTAATCTTAAACAGCCTTGTCTGTATTGCAACAAGCTGAGAAACAGATTAAAAGTCTGACATATTTATGTGATGTTTCAATTAGCTAATCACTGACCTGTTACCTTTTTATCTTTTTCTTTTTTCCCCGGAGTGCAGTGAAAATACATAGTTGTATTTTCATTCTGTGTCATTCAGGAGCAGTATCTGCAGTGACGAAGAGTCCATCTAGCTTTAGAAGTATTAGTTTTATCCTGAAATTGCACATATAAGAAACAGGGCAACAACCTGCAGTGTTATACTACAAAATATATATAAAAAAAGTTATTTATAAAAAAATAAGATTGGCTACTTTAGAGGAAGCAATAAGGTTTTTTAGATATGTTCAACTAAATTGAAAAAGAAAAATTGAACAAACTGAGCCCAGACATCATGTCAAACTACAGATCAAAATCCCAGACATTTACCAGTCACTGTCACAGTGCAAGAAAATTGTATGAAAGAATAATGGGAATGTACCTTAAGGAAATAAGACTTTTAGATATTCTATTTATTCTATATTAGCAACAGTACAAACATCACAGTTAAGACAGAACTTCTGTTCTCTCAGATGTTGAAAAAAACTTCTACAATATAATCTGGTGATGCTAACACCCCTGTGTTGGTAGCTTGGTGCCTTGGTGGATATGAGGTTGAGTAGCAGATAAATGACTCCTCTTTGTAGAGGACAGTGAGCAGCTGGTTGGATCTATGCAGATGAGGGAAGATATCCTCAGTTTGTTCTGAAATATGTTTTGAAATCCCAATTTTAAATTGAGAGTATAGCTTTCTTGTTCAGCGCTATTGTGAGCAGGTCCTAGTCTTGTTGGGGCAGGTGGCATGCTACTGTGACTGCCAGAGTGGAAGGCTATTCTCTTGTGTCAGAGAAGCGTGATTTTTTCTCTTCTACCAACTTTATTCTACAGGTCTAGCAGTTAGCTTCAACCACTGTCACTTAAAGGTCTTTTGTTCTACAGATTTAACTAGCATTGATACTCTCCTCCTTTCACAGTATCCATGTGGGCTTTAGATATCAGTGGTGATGGCTATACCAGCACTGCTTTCTGATCTCTATCTTCACCAGGGGAGATGTGAGAGTTATGCAGTGAGTTACTTTATATTTTCTGGCAAAGCCCTATTCAGTAGATAGCTCTTAATGTTTAGAAAAGGGAATAGAAACTTTCACCTTTTAATGATAAATGCATACATCAAGCAATAGTATTAAAATGGATTACTTGAACTTCTGAAGAGCTCACACCATGCAGAGGAAAAAGGCTTGCTCGTTCTCAGAGTACTTTATCAGTGCAAAAATGAATCACCATCCTTATGATTAGCTGAATTGGGGATTTAAATGTACAGTCGTTTACTTGAAGAGAAGCCTGATGTTCACCCAGATGGACTAACACATGAAGTATCAGGAAATTACACCAATTCAGGACTGCCCATACTGTAATTATATCTGCTGTACTTTTAGTGATACGAATCTCATAACCCGACAGAATAAAACTTCCTGAACCAATTTTTCACTGCCAGCTAAGGCAATGTGCAATTCCACTTGACTGGGATCTAGTGTACAGGAATAATATCCCTGGCAGGTGGTAGGGAGATGCTGCAGTAATGTAGATGTCCAAAAATCCATGCAGATTCCTGTGAGCTTGTCTAGCAGCTGCCAATGGGGACTATTGACATCCACTATTTATATAGCCAACTGTTATATTTTCTAATTCACTGATATTAGCAACAGAGCAAACTGATCTCTCTGGCTGCCTGGGGCTTTGAAACCTTGAAACTTGCTCACCAGTGTTGCCATCTTTGACCTAATCAGCAGTGCTAAGAATTAAAACAAATCCTTGGAATGAGGAAGTGTTTAACCTGCTGCACTAATTTGTTATCTTGAAGCTACTTTACAGACATAAAGGAAGAATTCTGATTGCAAATACTAGAATTACATCTATGAAACTGTTGGTACAAAGTAGGACCTGTAGAGTTACTTTGTTTCCCATTTTATTTCAGAAATCCAAAGTGTTAGCAAATATAGTCTCCCTATATAGCACTCATTCCATGTGTAAATTCTGGGAATACTTTTTTATATTCCTTAAAAAAGTCCTGAACATTTTCTAGTCATTCTGATAACAGCCTACTTGATTTTTCTCTCTATGTTTTCATTTGATTCTTGCACATGGATTGCCCTCACATGTAATTACCTTGGGTTCTTTGACACATTATTCCTTAATTTCATCTCATTGGTGAAGTTCTAATTCTGCCTTTGACAAAGGTAGGTTTACCTGCATTTTTATGTCTATTAGTGTTCTATGACCTTTCATCTCAGAATTGTGGTTCCAACACAGAAATATAGAATGGATTTGTACAAGTGAATGGACAGTCTGTGGTGTTTTGAGAAACAGTTATAAAGCAATATTAAACAAGGCAATTATTGTTTTAATAAATCTAGATCAAATAAAACTTTTCTAAAAATGCATACGCCCACAGATCCCTGCACACTTTTAGTCTAGACTGGAAAAAGAAGAGGAAATCTTGTTTCCCATTAGAAGAGATAGCTGAGTTAGAAAATTAAAAGTTACCATGAGAAAACCTTGTCAGTTTTCAGCTCTGCAAGTTATTATACCTGTTAGGGCTTTGTTTAGCATGAGGTTTAACCAATGCAAAGCTTTTGCTAGCTTTTCTATTGTAAGAACACTAAATAAACAAGCAGCCTTCAAAGAAATATAGCAAATACTTTTGTTTAGATTGGAACTAATCAAACATTCATGACTGGTTTTTGTGTACAGGGTGGCCTGGGTAAATGTAAAGGAACAAAAGAGAGCTTTAGTTGGCACTTCACACTGCTGCCCTACTTTCAGCCGTTCTTTATTCATATGTCTTGTGGATATTTAGCAATTCTTTTCTAATCCCCTCAGATGAGAACTAAGTGTATGTAATGTTTTTTACCTGTGTTTTTCTTGAACTGGTGTTTTATCCCCAATGCATGCAAACATCTGATTTTGTTCAGAAACCTTATGTAATTTGACTGTATGGTGTGAGTATTTTTTCCTTTAGGGGTTATGTGCGTGCATTAGTAAACAAACAGCTTGCATTAGAAATAATGCAGCATAGCGCTATTTCACTAAATGTCATGCTATTAAAATGAATTAAGAGTAGTCAGATAAATGGGTAGTGCAGAAGGAGGAGCATCTCTAAAGGTCTGGCGAGAGTGTTTCTACAACAGAGTAACTAAGGTAAAGTTTGTGGCTAATATTCAGATACTCTAATTTCTTCTAATATGCTTTAAAATGTTCAAAAGCAGAATAAAACATGCTTAGTCATTGTGAAATTAAGTGATTTGATTAGATATAAGGTTCCAGTGGAACCCAGTCAGGGAGCCTAGTGGGATGCATGTGAACTGTGTGGTACCTGGGTACCATTCAATGCTAGCTCTATATTTAGATCAGGATTCTACACACAAAGCAAACATTCAGACTTTGGGCAAGTTCTTCACAGAAAATTAGACTGCGTGCATGCTTTTGGAGTGATGACAGACTGCTAGGCCAACTGAATAACAGAGGTCACAAACAGGCCATAGAGGTTTGGAAAAATGCAGTTTGTCAGCTTTTATTTTCACAGTCATCTTTATTTTTAATATCATTGATCACTGATCAGTGAAGAAGTAATACAGTTTCCCTCTGGGGTATGTTGCTACACTGACATATCAACACCATTTACAGACTGTTAGAAGCATCCCTGCTAGAAGTGTATGGAATATTAAATGGCATTAAGTCACAATAGGATGCAAATTAGTTTTCTCCTCTCCTAGTGGTTTATGAAGTTTTCAAAACTTCTGAATTATGAACATTAAATTGCAGTTAGGGTCACAGAAACTATGTGATAATCTAGTAACAGCAGGTTTAGTTTCAAAGGCAATGTGTAACTGAAATTTTTTTTGTTTTATCAGGAATTCACGCTTGGGAGTTCTACATTAATTCAACCAGTCAATACTTTTGGATACCAGTTCCTTTCTTTGATGGCTTCTTAGGTACTACTTCTTTTTGTATAGTTTCTGCCAGAGTACAAAATTGATCTTGAATTAAAAATCTGGACTAGTAAAATCAAAGATTTTATATTTGAGTCTACCAATCAGAAATCAGAAGCATTCATGTAATGGCAGGAGTAATGGTTCTTATGGTTCTGAGTAAAGTATTTAGTACTTCCATGAAATGCAGTGATAATAGTTTGGTTGATGAAATTACAGGTGTTTTGTCTTTGGAAATCCAAATACACATGAGCATGCAGAATGCTAAACATTTGAGACTCATCGCTCTAATAATTCAGAACTGAAATGTTTCTGTAGAAGATAGGAATTTAATATCTTTGGGATGCAGGTCTGTTCTGGCCATGCTTGCCAAGGATTTGGGCAGTGAGTACAAGAGCCCCAGCCTAGTTACGCATCCTAGGAAAGTTGCATAAACAATTCTTCCTCTCTACCTCTTACTAAGACCTGGGAACTAATTTCAGGAGCTTTAGTCATATGCTGTTTTCAATATATTTTGTCTGAGTTGCAGTGTAGATTTATTTTAAGTTTTCTACTGCTGTGGAAGGCTTGCATCATTTTACATCTTCAATGAGATCATTCTTTATGCTGATGTAATATTGTTGGAATCACATTAAAGTATAGAAGTGAATAATAAGGCAGTAGTATTTAACAAGAAAACAGCATATTGAACAAGGCAAAATCATTTAAAGAACTGTAAAATAAGGCAATTTGCTTAAAACAATTCATTTGATTTAATCTGCTGTTGCCAGACATGTTGGTGCATTAATGAAAACTGTTACTTTAATAAAAGGTGAAAATTAGTATTACATTGGAGTTCTCCAAACAACACTAAGAAGGCCCTTTTGAGGGGTGGGAGCAAATTAAGACATTCATATTTGAATTTATAATATTTAGAACTTCAAATAACACTATTCAGAGAAGCTATTTTTAGGGGACATCCCTCCACATTAGAAACATACATGATTCCAAGAATTCTCACTGAAACTAACAATATACCGAATACGTTCTAAAGGACTGGGTAGGGGTCCTGGGCCAAGTGATGTGGCACTAAGCAAACTTTCCTACTAAACTTCTGGGTTACCTGTTGGTTTCCATACATACAGGACTCTTATTTTACTGGTGGTGTCTCACAGCTCTGGGATGGGAGCTGTGTAGTGTCCAAGAGTCATGGGCTTGCCCATAACATAGCTGGTGAATGAACCAATGAGGGATGGTGCCCTCCTGGACTTGCTGTTTGTGAATAAAGAAGACCTGGTGGGGGATGTGGCAGTAGGAGGACGCCTAGGACTAAGCGATCACGAAATGATAGCGTTTTCTGTTCTAGGTGAAGTGAAAAGGGTGGTTAGCAGGACAGTAGCATTAAATTTCCAGAGGGCAGACTTTGAACTCTTTAGAAGGCTGGTTAGCAAAGTCTCCTGGGAGACAGTGCTTAAGGGCAAGGGAGCCCATGAGGGCTGGGAGCTCTTCAAAAAGGAGATCCTAGCAGCTCAGGAGAAAGTCATCCCCGAGTTCAAGAAAAAAAGCTGGCAGGGGGGAAAAAACAACTTGGATGAGCAGAGAGATCTTAAGTGACATTAGGAAGAAGAGGAATGTTTACGGGTTCTGGAAGAGGGGACAGGCCTCTTGGGTGGACTACAGGAGGGAAGTAAGGTTGTGTAGGTTAAAAATCAGAGGGGTAAGTCTGAACTAGAAATCAGATTGGCAAAGTCCATGAAAGACAACAAAAAATCTTTCTATAAATATATAAATAACAAAAGGAGAACTCGGGAGACCATACAATCCCTATTGGATGCAGAAGGAACAATAGTGACAGGGGATGAGGAGAAGGCTGAGGTACTTAATGCTTTCATTACCTCAGTCTTTAATTGTAAAGAAAGTTGTTCCCTCTGTGTACAAGCCCCAGAACTAGAGGAGCAGTAAGAAGCTCCCTTGGTCCAAGAGGAGGTGGTCAGAACCTCGCTTGCCCAACTGGACACCCACAAGTCTATGGGGCCAGATTCACCTCAGGGTATTGAAGGAGCTGGCGGATGTGCTGGCCAAACCCCTTTCCATCATCTTCCAGCAGTCCTTGAAGACTGGGGAGGTTCCACTGGACTGGAGGCTGATATTGTGCCCAGCTACAAGAAGGGTCGCAGGGAGGATCCGGGGACTACAGGCCAGTCCGTGTGACCTCACTGCCAGGGAAAGTCATGGAACAGGTGATCTTGAGTGCTATCATGAAGCACATGCAAGAGAACCGGGTGATCAGACCCAGTCAACACAGGTTCACAAAACACAGGTCTTGCCAAACTAACCTGATCACCTTCTGTGACAAAGTGATTCAGCTGCTGGACGAGGGGAAGGCTGTGGATGTGGTCTTCCTGGACTTCAGCAAAGCCTTTGACACAGTTTCTCACAGCATTCTGCTACGGAAACTGTCAGCCTCTGGCCTGGACAGGCGCACACTCTCCTGGGTGGAAAACTGGTTGTATGGCTGGGCCCAGAGAGTGGTGGGAAATGGTATTAAATCCAGCTGGAGGTCAGGGACAAGTGGGGTTCCCCAGGGCTCAGTTCTGGGTCCAGACCTGGTCAATGTCTTCATCAATGACCTGGATGAAGACATTGAGTGTACCCTTAGCATGTTTGTGGATGACACTAAGCTGGGTGGAAGTGTGGATTTGCTGGAGGGTAGGGATGTTCTGCAAAGGGATCTGAACAGGCTGGACTGCTGGGCTGAGTCCAATGGCATGAGGTTTAACACGTCCTGCACTTGGGGCACAACAAATCTATGCAGAGCTACAGACTAGGAGAAGTCTGTCTAGAAAGCTGCCAGGAGGAGAATGACCTGGGGGTGTTGGTTGACAGTGACTGAACATGAACCAGCAGTGTGCCCAGGTGGCCAAGAAGGCCAATGGCATCTTGGTCTGCATCAGAAGCAGCATGGCCAGCAGGTCCAGGGAGGTGATTCTCCCTCTGTACTCAGCACTGGTGAGGTCTTTCCTTGAATACTGTGTGCAGTTCTGTGTCTCTCACCACAAGAAGGATGTTGAGGCTCTGGAGTGAGTCCAGAGAAGAGCAACAAAGCTGGTGAAGGGGCTGGAGAACACAGACCCTATGAGAAACGGCTCAGAGAGCTGGGGGTGTTTATCCTGGAGAAGAGGAGGCTGAGAGGAGACCTCATTGCTCTCTACAAGTACCTGAAAGGAGGTTGTAGAGAGGAGGGAGCCAGCCTCTTCTCCCAAGTGATAAGGGACAGGACAAGAGGGAATGGCCTCAAGCTCCTTCAGGGGAGATTTGGGCTAGAGATTAGGAGGAAGTTTTTCATGGAAAGTGTCATTGGGCATTGGAACAGGCTGCCCAGGGAAGTGATTGATTCACCTTCCCTGGAGGTGTTTAAGGCACAGGTAGACGAGGTCCTGAGAGACATGGTTTAATGTTTGATAGAAATGGTTGGACTCGATGATCCGATGGGTCTCTCCCAACCTGGTGATTCTATGATTCTATAGATTCTGTTCTTTTGTTCTTTTTGAGCAAGAAAATCAGATCGGTAACTACAGAAACAGGCAGGCTGGTCAGACTAAGAACAGAGAAGAGAGTTGAAGTAAAAAACCAGTAATGTGAACCAAAAAAAAAAAAAAAACAGGTGCTGTAATTATGGATAACATGTAATAGAAACTAAACTGGAAAGTTTAGCACTCTGAATACTCAGCTGACAAATATCAATTACATGTGGTGTACGTCATCTCTGTAATCAATAATGTAAACAAACAATTTTTTGACACCATTTTACCACTGTAATCATCAGCTGTTGGATCAATAAAGAGCAGTGAACAGTTTTGAGAAAGAAAGCAATGCCTCTGTTAACGTTAACACCCCTGAACTGGCCTAGATATTTGTGTGATTCAATAGTCTGCTAAAAGATAACACGATAAAAACATCAGGGGATGGAGAAAAAAAAAATCTATTATGACTTCTTTCGAATTGAGTGGATGTGTTTCATAACAATATTAGTAAGGGCGCTGCTGAATGCAGACAGTCACACATGAATTGGGGAAGTATTTCAGGATTTCCGTTGTGCAGATCCAGTGGTAGCAAGTTTAGAGGAGATTTTTCTGCCATTAAGATGAAGTTGCTTCAAGAGAAAGCTACCTTTTCTCTGTATTGTGATGCTTTAGGAGGACTGTTTTCCTCTAATTTCTGCATAGCTATGTAGCAGAGAAATCTCTAAGAAGTACAACTTTTTAAATTGAATTTGGCCTGAGTCCAGCTGTTGAGTGCTGAGCTAGCAGCCTTCAATACAGCACTGCTTCAGAGAGCCCCACAACTCGGAATCTGGGTAGGAAAAGATGTGTCAGAAGACAATAAGAAGAAACATTCAACAAGATGTCCACAGCAATATTTGCATTTTGTTATTGCTTCCTTTGTGTAAGTTTGGAACAGGGAAGATGTGTGATGGTAATGATCTAGGCTTGTACATTTTCCTGGATGTGAATGGTCCATTGCTACCCTTCAAAATCAAGATCTGTTTCCATTTTATTCCCACACAGAAACTGCTGTGGAATATACCTGAAAGCTGATTTTTTTTTATGTAATACAAAATTTATATTTATATGAAACAGAAGGTCCAGTGCATGAAGTGTTTAACACTGATGTCTGGCTGTTTTCTTATGGTACGGAGCACAGCATTTATTTTATGCTTTTATGGATGATTTTCTGCTACCTAAATATTAGAACAACAAACTATCTAAATAGGTAAAGAGGTCTTACATCTCCAGAAAGGGTCAGTTCCTTTGAAATGGTTTAGAGGTCTAGATCAAAAGATCCAGATTCAGATTCTCTTCTGTAAACAAAGTGTGAGGGCAGAGGGTTGCAGAACTGCCATCAAGTTCTGAGTACCTTGTGGTTAGACATAGGAAGAAAAAGAGATTTAGCAGAGGGGCTTGTTTTAGTCAACTTTCTCATGTCTCGTTTGCATATCTGTAAATAAACTTTAGTCTAGCTTGAGATAAAGTTGATTTCAAGGTTACTGGCTAAGAGAACTCCATCCTTGCTGTTGCAGTGGTTCTTGCATTTGTCATCAGGGCCTATAAGTAGCTGCTGTTGCCAAGCTGTATGAACTGCTCTGGGAACTGCTCTTGCAGATATATGGGTGGAGATAATATTTTCCAGTGGTCAGTGCTGACAAGATGTTGAAATTGTCTGTATGTACTTAAAACCAACCAAACAAGGATCTTGATTTTCTTCCTGAAAATACTGTTTTAAGCTAAAGCTCACAGCGAACTGAGAATAAAGATAGAGTAACAGGTGTGCATGCAGGTGTGTTAAATTTAGACATGCGTAACTGATTTTTTTTCTTTGACTTTTAGAATATTATTTAAAGATGTTTGGTTTTGGTGACCTGGGATGTTTTACAGCTGTGAATTAGCATTAGTTTCTTGGCATATAGGCATCCCTTTGGCACAGGTCAAATGACAATTTAAATGGTGGGATAGTCCTAAAGCCTTGTTGTATTGATAAAATAGCCTGTAAAACTATATATTTTACCTTGGAGAACAAAAAATTCAAGTAGAAGTGCAATAGGCTTATGTGAATTTAGTGTAATGTCATTGTAAGCTGCTATTACCCTTTCCAGTGTGTGAAGACAGGAGATTTCAGGATGCTGATTAGAAGTGGTTCATTAGCCATAAGGCCCAAATTTTATAAATGTAAAATGAACAAATATTATATCTGGCAGCTAAACTAAGTAATTTAGTCTCTAGGTTATCATCTTCAGTTATTTTATTAAGATTGATAACATGGGAGTTCTTTATGACTCCATCAATGGAGACTGAAAAATGTCTAAAATCATTAGGATTGCCATAAACAACAGAATAGGGCACTGGTCAATTGTTTCTACAGGTAGCTTAAATAGCTCTTTGAAACCAGCATCCAGACTGCTGAAGTGACTGTTGGGTTTATTACCAGTGTGTGGTCATTCCTGCTACAGCAGGAATTTAGATGTGAGTAACAGCGAACACAAACCAGGTCAGAGATCCTCTGGATGGTGTCTTTTCAACATTTCCAGTTCTAAATATATCCAGAGAGATGGGTGGGTGGAGATTGCTGTGCCGTCATGATGCAGCAGGTAGCATGTTTTCATGTTTGTTGATGAAGCAAGAGGTGTGACTGAGACTTGGGGGAGGGAACAGATGGTGTCAGTTTTGATTGGATCTGATCTGATTTCCCTCCCAATACTTTCCACTTTTGTTCTTCATCTGGCAAAACTTCTCTATAAAATGAAATGGGGTCAGACTACTGTCTCAGGATTTAATTCTAACATGTACTAGCAAATTTGATAGATGTGACCGGATTCATATGTTTAGTGAGTCAAGCTTGACTATAAATTCATAGTGGCTAAAGAATAAAAGCATCTGATGGAGTAAACATCTGACATCTGGTACATTGTTAAAGCTGCAAAATTGTTTCTATGGATCCAGCTTAGTAATGAATATAGTTTAATGAGCCGTAGAATACTGCATTGTATAGCACTAAAATGCATCTGTTTACATTTTATTTTACTGTGTTACATAATAATATTTCAATTTATCCTATTGAAATACATAACTATTTACAGGTTTTCAGGAAAGTAAACAAATATTTTCAGAAAAACAATATATTCTTTTTAATAGTAAAGCTTGTATGGAGTATAAACAATTGAAAAATTGGCTTCAACTGGAACTCTTTCTCAACTTCTAATAAAATATTAACCATATTATTTTCATGTGTGTGAAGTGTAATAGAATATAAGTCTAATATACAAGTTTTTCTATGGCATAGAAAGTGATTATGTAGGTAAAGTGATTTTAAAAATGCAGTATTGAAATCACTGCAGTGTGGTTTTTTATTAAAAAAAAAATAGATCTTACCACACAGTATTTCGTTTATGTTGCATAGCTTGTTTCTATGGAAGCAAGAAAATGCTGAAGTTTTTGAAATGTGCTAGGTACCCACCAGTGCCTCAACCCGGTAACCACGGAGAATCATGGGATGTAGAATTTATATATCAGATGTAGATATATTAATTACAATAGATGGTGAAAACTTACTGCTTTGTTGTGCCTATATTGCTGTATTTCTTGTTAAAAGACCACTATCACAGCTCAAAGTTTTTCAAGTCTTAGTTTGGTCTCATTGAATTAAAAAAAAAAAAAGTTATTCAACAGAATTTCTCTGACTTTTTCCAGTACCTTGAATTACTTGAAGCTTCTGCTCAGGAGCACTGTGACTCTCCTGATCCTAATCTGATGTACAAATAATCTTTGAGGGGAATTTTATTATGACTTCAATTTTTACATTAATTTTTTAAAGATATTTTCTGCTTCAATTGTCACACATCCCCTTGGAATACTCTTACCTCTGGAAAATATTTTAAGTTAGAATTTATTGTTTGCTGGCTGAGATTTTTCACCTATAAAATCTGTAATGTGATTGTATTATTTTTCACAAGAACATAAAATCTTTACAGGCTCAGATCAAAGTACTGTGTGGCTTGAAGTGTAAATCTAGGGGGAGGTACAGGAACAGAATGTAGCTGTAGTGATACTTTATTATAGTGCTCCTTCAGTAAACAGTTTACTGTTGAGAGACTTCCTGAGCCAAAGGTGATCTCTTTAACTTTAGTAATGCTTTGCAATTCTTTTTACCCATGAATGTGTCAATCTCTTTTACTATCTCAAGCACTCCATAACAAGGAGTTTCTCAGCTAATCCGCTGATCTGTGAGGAGCCCTTTTCTTTATTCAGAAGCTTCACCTTGCAGGCATACAGCAATGCTTCCAGCCCAGCTCCCTGTGATCTGTAATTCAGGCTCCACAGGACGTTTTTGTATTGAAACACCCTTGACTGATTGAAGTGAATTTGCATAACTACTTTTCTTAATCAAAGTTTGGAAATTCTATTTTACTGCACTTTCAATTCAATATTTACAAGCAAGATTTGTGATCCTGAAATTAATAGTCTCATCTAAACCATTTTGGCTTTTTACTGCCTTGGTGTTCAATTACACTGCGATCTGATCCATTTGCTCTGAAACTGCCAGCTGCTGTGGAACTCTGATGTTTCTGGGATTCCCTGCTGAGTGACAGTGAGGTCTTATTCCTATCCACTTGCAGCTGAAGCATCTGGAGTTTTAAGCAGTAAGTAAAGTATCCAGTTCCTTGCGTTTCTTCTTGTAGAACAGACAGAGAACACTCCCCATAAAATGGTTCTCTTTCACTCTACCAAATCGAAGCGATGCTGAGAGCGTACTCCTTGGTGGAAATCACAAAGTCAGTAGACAGAAAATCTTAACATAAGTATAAATATACCCCAGGCATCAGAGCCGTTAAGGCCACGTTTGTTTTCAAGGCAACAGTGTCAAGTTCAAAGTGCAGATTTCTGTGCTTTTGTGAAGCTGCCCATAAAGGGAAACTGGCCAAAGCTACCCATTTATAATGGAAAGGCTCGCAAAGTACATTGGAGCATCAAAACAGGGATTGTTGCCTGCACATACTAGTAGCTCTGCTTTGGGAATTCCACTGCATGAATTTATTGCATAAATTATCTGATCTCATGATAGCTTAGAGAGTAAGAGTTTTTTCCAAGAGAAGTTGTGGCAAGGGGTTATTTGTATGGGTGTATGTTTGTATTTGTATATATTTATGTATATATTTTAATTCTGAGTCATACGGTTGTAAAATATTTGATTCTGTAGTGTGATCAGAGGTATATGATGTTCCTTCAAGTCAGAAAAATCATTTCTCTCATTCCATTGTCACTGTATTATTTATAATTGAATTCATGCTTGTATATTTTGATGCTTAGACTACTCATTCTAGTTTACAACTGCAGTCTGTTTTCACCAATTAATACAGTGTTGCAATTGCATCTTTGAATGCCGACTTCAGACAATATGTACTTTCATCAGACTTCCATAAAATTCTCATACTTCCTTCTTCCCAATCCTACGTGTCTGTCTTTAAGGCCAGAATCTTGACAGTATGGTGTAGAACTGCAAAATTTGCATGAGCTTCTGATCGTTTTACTGTGTCCAGTGTAGGCTCTGTGATTCTGAAATTGCCTGGTTCTCACATATGAATTATGGCTCTTTGGTTTTTTGCTGGGTTTTTTAGGGAGCAGGAGTGCCTATACTGTGTAGAGCCTTGTGATGCAAGACTTTCAAACCTCATCTGTGTGCTTGGATACATCACTGTTGCTTTTAAAGCAAAACAAAGTTTGAAGAATTAGCTTCTTCTCTCTTTTGCCTCCTTTTACTACCTTATTTTGGCATGAATTTTGGGCTAGGTGATCTTCAGTCAAACATTAGTTGCAGCGTCAGAATGAGCTGAGCTTTTAGGAAGAGACTGGGTGCCAACCTCCATTCATAATTTCCTTCTTTCCCAAACAACTGTAAATAAGGCAGTAAGGGGATAAAGTTAAGTTTGGTTTTTTCCTTCAGTAAGTATTGACTAAAAGAAAAACAAAACCCTTTGGTTTTATGTCAGTGGTAAAGAAGCGGTCAACATGTGAGTAGGATTTGTAGGAAATAGCTCAAAAAATCCTACTTGTTGTTACCACGGTCTGATTGCATGGAGCAGATGTAAAAGCTGTAATAATATTGTTATGGAAAGGAAAGCTCCATTAAGTAGTTTCTAAAAGGTTCTAAAATTTTTGTATCTAAGGTTTTTTTTTTTTTCCTTTTTTTTTTTTTTTTCTTCCACAAAATGCATGCAACAAGAATCATAGTGCTGTGGGGACCTTTTTTACAGACAAAAGGATATGAAAAATCGGATCAACAAAACTCAAAACTCCATAGCAAAAAATAAACTTCGGGAAAATCACTTTTCTATAAAATGCATACGTGTAGAAGTCTCGGTTGGTGCTGTGGTTACGTAAATGTTATACAGGCAGGTAGGAATAATGTTGGTATTCCAACCCATACCAATAAGAGTTTTATATTGTGTTGCACCATCATGCATTTTATACATGCCCCGTGTATGGATATATTTCTATTAATATCTCTGATCAGTTGCAGTTGGCACATACCTCTCTTAGACATCACGTGGTGAAATCACCGTTTCTCTTTATATATGTTCTCATTTCACTTTGCTCATATACAATTCTCACAAGCCAATCCTTTGGCCAGATGAGAGATGTAAAGAAATGAGGTAAAGATTTCTGCTTACAAATATAAAAATGTGACTGGGTGATGACTGCCTCTGTGGACTGAAAGGTGTGTGCTTTTCCTTAGTTTAGTTCTCCAAACCAGTCTTTCATTTCCAGGTATATTTTTGAAAGGTAGAATTTGTTAATTTGTTTGGGAATTCTGTGCTCCTAAAGGTAAAGAAGAGAAGTGAAGTTTGGTCAGGGTATCACGAAAGCCTTAAATACGTTATACACCAAAAGTACAAACAAAATAGTTTCTGTAGTTAACCAGCTGAGTGTACTCTTTTAAGTGATGTTAAGTGTTTAGGGCAGCAGGTATGTACAGCAGCTTCCCAATAAGTGTTGCGCACTGCAGAAGTGTCTAAAGTTTAGAATGATGATATTCCCTGTTGATACTGGTAAGTGATGCTGGGAAGCACAGAGAACAGAAGAAGAAATGGATGCGGAAAGAGAAGAGGGAAGTAGAACAAAACCAATTTCTGTTCCCATTTTGAAAATAATTTGGACTAACTCCTTTTACTAAGTTGTCTGCCACAGGACTTCCCTCTGCAAAAAATTCAGAACTGACTGTGTTCAATGCAGCCCATACTGAGACACCCTCAAAGTATTTCTGTAGTATTGTGTTAGAGGAAAGGTAGGGTGTGTTTCTCGCTTTTTGCCACTTCTCTGTATTATAGTGCCTCATGTCTGCTGAGAATTCTCCCAATACACATGAAATCATGCCAGAATAATGACTGCTTGAAAACCATGTGCCTTCGTTGTAGGAATTTTCAAATGACACACAGTGCTATGACAAGCGAAAGAGGAGGGAGTAATTGCCTGTATAAATTCCAGAAGTCTAGTAGAATGCAGAAAAGTTTGAAATGGAAACAGTGGTGAAGAAAAATAATCTGCCCTGCAGAAAGTGCATGAGGAAAAAATAATACGATCTCAATGACTTTACCACAAATTTAAAACTTTAGTTACACTAGTGACCAATCACCTGTCCTTGCTCAGTCTTCACTTTTTGGCAGTTCCTGGACACTGGTAATTGCTTCCTCTCTGCATTAGTCACCACATCACTGCAGAGAACACACATCCTTTCTGGCCCTGCTCAAAGCAAGCTGGTAAAGTAAACTACTTTGACATTTAATAACCATCATGGCACTCTGGACATTTTCGGGTTTTTCTCTTGCAGTATCAGTTTTGGAGTCTTGCTAAAGCCACTGGGCTAAATAGAGCAGTGTGTATGC
Organism: Coccyzus lansbergi; assembly: GCA_033558105.1. Lineage (NCBI taxonomy): Eukaryota > Metazoa > Chordata > Aves > Cuculiformes > Coccyzidae > Coccyzus > Coccyzus lansbergi. The sequence goes on along the minus strand of JAUMJK010000030.1, from coordinate 1,364,639 downwards.
AAATGTAATTAGAGGACATGCCTGCAAATAATTTAAAATTAATCTTGATAAATATTTCACTAATTCTGTAACAAGGATGACATTTGATCAGGAAGCAATTGCGTAGAGAGCTGCTTTTAATTGCAATGCCTCAAATACTTGAAGAGGAATGTCTTGGCTATGTATATACTCTGCTCTCAAGGAAAAGATGACGAGTGCTAAGTTTATTCCCTCAGTAAAAATAACAGTGATTAGAAATTAGTTTTAAATATATAGGGTTTGACACTGGTTTAGAAGGCTTCCACTGCTACCTGGTTGCCAGGAGTTTGAAAAGACCCCTCGCTGTCCAATCATGCAGAGAGCTATGTGTGATAAACAATAGTAAAATCAACAGGAGCCTAATTATGACAGCCTGGAGCTGTTTATAATTATAATGCTTAATTAGGTGAGACATAAACAAAGAGCAAGTTCACTTGGTCAATGATCTCTACAGTAATGTATTCTGATGGGAAACAAAATCTCCATACAGACCGAGTAATCAAACCCAAAGTTTTAAACAGTTCATAGCCTTTGGCAAAATGCAGATTTGTAATTGTGACATTTTATGAAAAGCTTTTACAAAATTTTACCCTTTAAAAAAATGGAAATTAGCTGCAAAGAGCAGCTATCCTTGAGAATAGCCAGATACACGCCAAGCCATGCTTTTTCTGTTTAAAAAGTGAAGTATGTTGCTATGGAAAAGCTGCCTGGTTACCCTGGTAGTTGCATAAGGCATCTTGTAGTTGTAAACTCTTGGTTAGACAAGGTATTTCATAGCACTGCAATCTCCCTTGATATTGACAGCAGGCAGCTGTGATGGAGGTATCTGTCCCAGTCAAAACCACCCAGAGACACGTTGAACAGTACTTAACATGAGGGCATCCACAGAATTTGATCCTTCACAACAAAACTGTGGAGAACCCAGTGATGAGAAGTCATATATCTCCAAGGCTGTAGCTTTGGTTTGCACACCCTTGTTAGCTGAGCTGTTTTTTTGAACTTTCTAAACGTACAAATGTTTGCTCTAGATTAGACTGATGCCCCTTTTTGCCATCTCATCCCACCACAGCAGCAAATATGAAGGAAGAATAAAAAAGGAAAAAAAATATCCTTTAATAATATTTCTCCAAGATGACACATCCTCCAACAATTTTGTTCCTTGAAGGGCATTTTGAGCCAGTTATCTAGTGTGTAATTTTTCTGGAGTATTTTTCCATTCTTTACCAGTTCTTTCTCAATTGCATCCTTTGTTCTGTTCCTGTGTTGTTGGACAGCTGTTACTTTTTAAGTGAAGCAACTGTTACCTTGAGATGCTCTCAGTAAAAGGGAGTTTTGATAGACTTTCACGTAGTTCTAGTAGAGGTTCAGGCTCCCAAACATAATGTGATTCCACTGACATGACTTGAGTTCTGTACACTTTGTACAAACTGCACATTGCACAGAGGCTGTATATTTTTCACTATGGTGACAGAAATCAGGAGTATTAATGTATATGCTTCCGCATGGAGGAAGATTCTTCTTCTCAGGGTTTAGGAGTTTTGGTGGTGTGGTTTCTTTTGTTGGGCAGGACTTCATTGCTACGGAGACACAAAGGTAACATTTTTTTGGTTGAAATGTTTTAGCCAGAAATGCAGAGAGGCATATATATTTTTCTGCAAATTTTTGTCATGTTGCTTTATTTTAAAAAGGAGAACATGAAATTGACACAAAATTTTAAAAGACTGGTCACTTAAAAGTATCTGAGTTTAGAAAATGAATGCCAGTGCACTCAAAGCCAGGGGCGTATTTTGCCAGAGCTAATATTTCTTCAGCTATAGAGAAAAAAAACCCAACCCAGTTTCAATGGTTTTGGGCTGTAGCAGTGTCTACTCACTGGCATCTGTGCTGAGAATGCAACAGTGGCAGCAAGTGAAGCACAAGTTGTAAAAGTGCTGAAAAACACTGGAAAATGTTGATATTTTCTCATTCTGAGCTTCAATCTGTTTGTCAGTCAGACTGAAGTAACAAAATATTTTACTAAACCATGAATTTATTTGGCCATTTATCCTGAGTCTCAGAATAGTTCATTATTATTTGTAATTGTGCAGCCATTACAACTGTAGAGCAAGTTAATAAAAATGACTTACAGTGCTGAGTATTAATTTTTGACTAACAAGTTGTAGTGCTAGCTTCTGTGCTTCAGGGATTGTTTCTTCTTTAATACAATTAGCATTTTTATGCTGAAAGAGGCATGTTCCTACTCAAGCCATAAATTATTAAGCAACACTAAATAAAAAACCTGAAGTATGCATGTATGCATTTCTGTATGTTTCCTCAGGCAATTAATTTTTAATTTAGCAATCTCATATATTGGCAGTAAGTTTTATCACAGTAAGGTTGTTTTATCCATTTAATTTTAATTTAGTAAATCAACTGTAGGCTACATACACAAGCAAGTGCTTTTTGAGCCAGGGTGTTGAATTATTTTATATTTCTGCACGTTTTCCAGAAAATGGGTGTAAAATGGAGTGATAGACCTGCCCCAGAATAAATCATGTTAAAATGAGGAAGCAGACTGTATTGAAAGATTATTTAATAGAGTTCCTGAGCATCAGTCTTGGAACCAATATTGTTTAATGTTTTCAGTAATAGCTTTGGCACAAAAGATGTAATAATCTGTTGAAATTTACTAAAGATATACAGAGTTAGATGGCGTCTTCGGCAGAGGAGATGGATTGAGTTGCTGGGCAGAAAGTGTGGAATGACATTGAGGGTGGAAGTTCTTTTATTATTTCCAAGGGGGGTGTGTCCGTGTCCTCTCCCTTCTCCCCTCCACCCCCCACCTTTCCTTCCCCCCTCCCCCCCAAAAAAAAGATATGTATTAAATTCTGTCATGCAAACCACAATTATGTACTTGGAGTTTGGGGAAAAAAACAATATTCCACTTTTGTCCAACTGCCCATCCCTTTGATGAGAGAAGTATCTTCAAATATAAACTGACCCAGGTATGACTGAGTTGTCAGTGTGGCAGAGCTGTGGGGGAAAAATGGGAATTTCAGTTGTAGATTGTATCAATTGTAATGCTTCCAGCATTAGTCCAGGGTTAAACTCCCGCAGAAAGCTCTGTTATTCCATCAGGGACTATAAATTCTTGATGAAGAAGTATGAACTATTACAGATGAGGACTGAATTCAACACTGATTCTGAACATTCTGAAATACAGTCATTGCAGTTTCTATTTTTTTGTATATTAGATATGATGTTAGAAGATAGTGGAGCAGTATAACAGTTAAATCCTTAGGATTCATACTTCTTTGTGAGAAATAGAAGTGACTTGGGGCACTTTGACTTTGGGATGAATATTCTTTTTATGCTTTCTTTGACATTTTCCCTTCTGAAAATCACTGAGAATGTCATGATTTCAGGATAACTATATATATTAGAAGTATAAAATCATAAATCATGCCACTTCTGAAAAATTGTACTTAACAATTAGTCTGTTTTCTGTATCTCTTAGATGACAAATTAACTTTATTCTTTTGCCTTTGAGAAAGTCTTACTAATATCAGTTTTAATGCTATAGATAATTTTCTTTATATATTTCTACCTCATATAATAGTTTTCCATTTATTCAAAAAGGAGTAAAATTACTCATATAATGCAAACATAAATCTTAGTATTTTGCTTAAATTGGAAAGGAATACAGCTATTCACTGCTACTATAAATGTAATTTTCAATATATGGTATTTTTAGATAAAGAAAAATGGGAGCATTAAACAGTGAAATAGTCGCACGTGGGGATTTAAAGACATTAACATCTGTGATGTTAATTGAATGCTATGGAAATATACTGTAGAGTAGAATAGCATTTGGTTTCTTTTCCTGGAGCAACTCTCTTGTATGGTATCTAAACTATTAAAATTCCTCCATTTCTTACAAGAAAAAACAAGGAATGAGAAGAAAGAAAATATAGACAATTATAGGTCAAAACTTCCCCTTATGATAATTAAAAAATTGTTGGAGGTTTAAAATCTCATGGTAAGTGCCAAGAAATAGAGTTTTGCTACCTCAAACAGAGACACAACGGTAATTTTCCCTTTGTTCTCCCTTTAAAAGCTTCAACCACAAAAAACAGCAGTAAACTCAATATAGTTGCTGCAAAATGAAGTTGTCACTGGGTACACAGGGCAGGAAGAACTCCATGAAAGTTGCATAAAATGTGTGAGTGCAGCAAATATCCAGACCACAAACTGTGGAAGTTGGACCAGAGGAGAAACAGCAGGCGCTGCTTGCTGACTGTCTCACTTAGAATCCAAGCTGTAGTTTTCTCCCCATGTACTTGCTAGCAGGGCCACAGTTGAACACCTTTGAATACCAGCCAGTGGTGTCAATGTCCACTCACAGGCAAGTTCTGTGGGATGGTCCTAGTTGATGAACATTAGAGCCAGCAAAGCAGGATGATGTGGTTCTGAAACCATCCAGTATGAGAGAGTAAACATTTTTGATAAGCATACTCGTTTCACATTGCAGCTCAAGACTAAAGAAAAGGGACTGAGGACTTTTCATTGCTTTGCAGCTATCTTCTGGTTCTGTCTCATTTAATAATCCTTTGGAAACAGTTCTGAGACCCTTGACATACCAGTCCAAGCATTCAAGGCAGAAATATGATGACCAGATGGCTCATATGCTCACACTGCAACATCCATATGCTTCAAGCATATTTTCAGGCTGCTGCTAGAGAGCTGTGGTTTGGAGCTGCAAAAAGAGCCCAGTTAGCAGGAAGAAACTTTTACAGATGTTGGAAAAATCCCTTTCACTACAGAAGGATCTCACTAAGCACACGTTGTGTTAGGAATTAAGCTGATGTGCTGCATGTCTCTGAAGTAGCAAAAAAAAAAAATCAGTTCTCTCTGATGTGCAACTGATAATACTTTTAGTTGGTTTCATTATAAGTGAAATCAGACCCAGTGAAAACAGTATTTTTATGATTGGATTCTTCTCCTTGACAATACTGGACACAGAATTGATAATATTGAAAAATATTAGTAAAAGAAATGCATTAAGTTTTGCTGATCTGTTTAGATTACAAACTGACTGCATTGAAGAAAAAAACTTTAAACTACAGTTGAGGCTTTCAATTTTCTACAGATCATTAAAATCTTTCTAGCCACAGAGAAATAGCTTATTTTATTGAGTGTTGAATATTATACAGGGTTGTCAAGGATGTAATATATTCAGGAAGAGTAATTAAAAAGGTTTTATATATTTATAGAACTGAAACATCTTCTAGAAAATGTTTTAAACCAGTTCATATTCAATTCAGTTTTATTTTGGATAAGTTTTCCAGAACTCACAGATCACAATACTAGTAATAGATGAAACCTGAGGCATTGGTGTAAAAAAGGTCAAGGCAGACTTTTAAGCCAACAGAGGTAGTTGGGAAATGTTACCTTCCTTCAGTTTTTCTTATGTTATGAATTATAAAGCCATACTCCTTGGATTAGCAGCATTTATCCCCTATGAGCTCATTAAATAATCTCTCACAGACCACAACAAACATTCAATTTACTGTACAGTGGCTGAGCACCTTTAAAAAATAATAGCAATAATAGAAACATGTTTGGAGCGTATTCCTAATTGTATTCCCACCAACAAAAATTTCTTATGAAAGATATATGCAGGTCAAAACGAGACATTTAAAGCATTCCCTGTGATTTTACCCATTCTCTGGTAAGCTAGGCAAATTAATTAGTTCACTGAACCATTATGGATGTCCCTAGCTCTATTTGTAGTCAATGAAGAAAACCAGGCATTTTTAGAACATTATGTAGCTGATCACATGGAAACATCTCCTTTAGGGTGATGCTAATTAAATCCTAGTTTTTCTCTGAGTTTATAGATTAAATCTCCAACAACTCCGAAGGGAGCATAACACAACTAACTCATCAACTCATTGACTATTCACATCTTATTTACAAAACCATGTGGTTTAAACTTTTAGCTGGCTGGAAATGCAAAAGTAGAAGCACATGCCCAAGGGTCTTGGAGAGAAGAATATTTCTAAAATCTTGCAAATTAAAACAGTGCATTTATAAACATGTAAATACTTGGAAGACAGGTGAACAGCTCAAAATTAAAAAAAGATGATATGGCAGTAGTGCTACAGTTTGCACGTGCCATCTGTCCACCCATAGTAGGCCCATCATGAATAAAAGTGTTGGGAAAAAAAAATCTATTTAAGGCTTACACCCAGAGGGAAATTTTATGGTGTTAAACAGGATAAAGTCTTAGGAACAGGTTAGCTCAGCTTCTGTCATAAGTGACATGAAATGTGTGTAGTTGTGGGATAGATTTTAAGCCATTGCAAGTCTTCTCTTCCTCTTTTGAAGTTGAATACGCTTGGGCATGTGTGTCCACAAGACTATCACTTTCCCCCCTTGTTGTTGCCCTTCCTCTGGACATGCATCATGTCCACTCACTCTTAAGTTTCATGACTGGCAAGTCAAACTACAAAACTTCAATCATTCCTGAAAGCTATCTACGATGGGCCTTGAGGAACAGTGCATAAGATAAACAAATCATAGTATTTGTATGTATTAACAAACAATTTCAACCTGGATCTCTCCCATTAATGTGTAATTATTTCTTGCTGTTCTGCTCTGTCTTGCTCCAGAGCATATAACTTTGCGGCTGCTGATTCTTGTTAGCCAACTGGGTCTTGCACAGGTATTGCTCTGCAAAGGTGAAGGAGCTGCTGTAACAGGAAGGAAGGTGGATGTTGGACAGTGGTGTGACCTTACTGTTCTCTTCAGGTTTATTTCAAAATCTCTTCAGGTTTGTTTCAAATTTTTTATTCATTTTATTTAGAAATAAAGGATTTATACTGCCAAATGAGCTTTAAAAGCAAGAATTACTTTTGCATCTAAAATGAGATTGTCACTGAGGCAAAGCCTTTGTGTGCTCATTATATGGTAACCAAAACCAGAAGAAAGTCCTGCTTGCACTTCTGAAGGGAGGGCAATCTTTCCCTGTGAGGATACATACATGCATCTGTCTGAAATATATTACTTCATTTATTTAGTGTTCTGTCGTATTCACATGATTATTTTCAAATACTTCTTGCTTTTCCTATGACACTGCTGATTTAGATAAAGAATGATGCTCTCAGATATAAGAGCCAATATAACATAGATGTCCTCACATAAAAATTTACCTGTTCTTTTTTTACACAAATGTAATTACTTCATTTATGTATCTGAAAACAAATAGACTCTATCCACATTTGATGATTTATTGAAAACCAATATTAGAGAACTTTTTAAGATGAATTGTTTTAGTATTGGAGTGATCTGAAGGAACAAGGGAAGATGAGGTCATTTAGGAATCTGTTAGATTATTTTATCTGTAGTAGTTCAGGCAATCCTTGTTATTCCAGTGCATTCTCAACAGAAAGCCTTTTATTTGTGTTGTTTTCCCTGAAAGAAGCACAAGAGTTTTATTCCTTTTGTAGTCATTTTTAAGTCACACTACTAACAAAGTAATGAGTGGTGGAGGAGAAGCCAGAGTTCTTATGATGGGGAAAGTTTTACTGCATTGAAATATTAAGCAGAATACTCTTGTAAGTGTTGAGCTTTATTTTTTTTCAATTTCACAATTTCAAGTTGAATTTTATTGTTTAGTTTCATACTCTGTGCTTTTTTTTAATTTTTTTTTTTTTACAAGAGGAATATGGCAAGTTGCAGTGGGAATAATTGATTTGTCTGTTTGTTTCTATTATGTTTCTGATACTCATGTAAATAATACAATCTTTGATAAGCCACAACTTGTAAGTTCTAACTGAAATACATTATAGTTTATTACAATTAAGGACTGCTGATTTTTTGTGCTGTTGATGTTACAACAAAACACCGTATTTTGTTGGGAGAGGACTTTGTTTAGAAGATTTTTTTACAGAAAATTCAGGTGACCAATAGGTCTGAGAACATATTTCTGTTCCTGAAAGTACTTAATTAAATAGCATTCTGAATTTCACTTTTATTATGGTATTTAAAAAAAACAGTACTTCTACTGTTTTATGGTATTACAATTTAATATCTAAAACCTGGGATACTTAGCTACTACTATATTTTTAATTGTGTTGGAGTTTTTTTATTCATCAAAGTAAGATTTTATGTGAAACTAATTCTTCATAGTACATACTTACCACAGTGGGGGAATATCTTAAATTCATTGTTTAACAGTGAGTATAATTCCCCTAATTTATAATCTAAACAAAGAAAAAGGCAGAGATGTTTGAGATGTGACAGCCTTTCCTGTGATTGCAGCCAGTCCCTTAAAATGTCCTGTTAAACTGTGAAGACCTTTTAAATCATATTGGAAATGAACAGATTATTCTGTTAGACATGAAGTCTAGTTATGTTCTGAAGTTCAGTTCTGCAGCGTTTCTTCTCATCCATTCTGCTCAGGACCATACTTGTGCTAAAGCAAAAGGAGATAAAATTGTATGTAAACTCTTTTCCTACCTCTTTCCTTTCACCTTATTTGTTGTGTCTTTTTCACAGGTGATGGCTACAGCTGCTGTTTTTGTAAACGCTTGCCCCCATTGTGTGTGTTCAGATGTAAATTATTAAAATGTCAGAGGTTTATAGTCAGAGCATTTCCACTAACAACACAAACATCATAATATTTTCTTGTGTGTTTCAGTGGTATTCAAAGGATATGTAAGCATGAGTGAAGTGAGATAAAAGCAGCAAAAACCTGTAGGCTGAAATGCTGCTTTCTTGACTCGTCTCAGATTTTCAGTGAATACAGATTGATTTTTTTCCCTCTAATTACAGTTTAGAAGTACAGTTTCTCTGCTAGAGTTAAACTTGATGCTGATGACTGAAGTGTCTTAGCCCCTGAGCATATTGTCAGTATTAACCCACACTTCTAATACCTTAAGATAGTCTTGCCTCTAAGCCTGCTTTCTCTCATGCTGCTGTAGTGCCTCAGGCTGACAGCAGCGTTGAGCTGAGCCACGCATCTGAAATCCTCTGCACTGAGTCTGGAGGGGCAATACAAACATTTTTCCATGGAGAGATTGAATTTGCCTATCTGTTCCTCCCTGAAAACTCCTGGTAGCTTGTGTGACTTCCTTGCCTTGAGGAAGAGAATCCCGATTTGTCCACGCAAAGAATCAGTGCCCTACTTCCTCCTGGATTTTTGACCACTTCTCAGTGCCACAGATCTTCTTTTGTGCTGGGCTGCAGTAGCTGTGGACTAGCTATCTAAACTTTTTCTGTGATGATGTCCTTATGGGGTAGCTGTCTGCCCATGCCCCTGCCCTGCTGCTTCTGCTCTCTTCCATATACGCAGTCAAGAAACTTGTGAAATGAGGCTTCTAGAAGCAGTAGAAGTATAACTACTTTTAGAAGACAACCTGCTGCCTTTTATAACATTTTTTGTGCTCTTGGCAGTAAGCTTTAGTATCTACAGTGCTGGCCTATTTATGGCTCGTGCTTCTGCCTAAAAGGTTTGTGTTTGAAGCTAATGGGTAGAAATATGCAGTGAGTTTTATAAGTTCTGCTGCAATAGGAAGCTTCTTCTGTACCTTGAGGTGTTATGACACAACCTAATGGTACTGCAGTGAGAAGCTATTTTCCTTGGAAAGATTGGAAGCATCCTAGAAATTGGAAAGGTTGTGCATAGAGGTATGAATACTGTAACTCCTGTTCTCCTATTGTACTTTTTAATGTATTAAAAGTTTGAGGGAGCTGGGGGCTGCCTAACAGGTAAGCAGAGAATATTTGATACTTGTTTATGCTCAAGGTCTGTCCTCATATTGCAGGTGGTTTCTTGTTTACAACCATCAGCCCCACAAAGTATTAGATGTTATTTAAAAAAAAAAAAAAAAGGAGAAACTAACTGTAAATTGCAAAAAAATTCCCACCTAAGTTCCATTAGTGACATTAGTGGCTGCCTGCGATTTACTTTCTAAAATATAAATGTCCTAAAAGCAGGAGCATAAAGAGATATGAAACCACATCTATAACTAGAAAATTAAGACTGAAGTAGGGGATTATTTCAAGTGCTTTAAGTGTTTTAAAGAAAAATCCAAACCATAGAGTAAGTAGATAAATTGTTACTACATGGCCACCTCCACCACTGCGTAAAATCATCCCTGCTTTAAATGTCAGGCCACAGACAGGTCTTAGAATGCATGGGAGAAGGAAAACAAAGACTGTGGAATGTGTACTGTTTAGAAATTTTATACTTTCTAAATTATAAAATAAGTTTTATAATTTATTTGTATTTTGAAAGGACACGTGATATTTTCTATGATACTACAAGCCACCAACCATAGCACAACAGTTATAATATATTAATATAGTACAATTTTTTTAAAAAAAACATGTTCATATGCTTGTAAATCAACAGTGTGTTTGGAAACTTGCCATTACTTGGAATTAGAAAATAAATTAATTGACTTTACATTAGTTTTTATCTGGTTGAAGGACAGTATTTTTTCCAAGACCTGTAAGCTGTATATAGTAATAGGAAAGTAAATGCAAATATAATAGAAAGGTTATTTTTAAAAATATACTTTTTAGATTTTTAACTTGAACAATGTGAGATAACAACAGCAAATTAACTGAAGAGCAGCAGCTCTGTTACTTTTATTTCTGAGGTTTACGTAAAGTACATTTATAGGGTTGTGAACAAAGAAGTAAAAATTTACACTAATGGTCATTGTATAATTTTTTTCCAGTAGGACATAAAACTACTGGTTTGAGTGCTGGAGTTTCATTTTAAACTAGTTTGAAAATTTTCCCAGTCATCTCTATAAAATTACTTTAATTTGAAAAGCGTTTATATCCATGATTATGGTCAATTACATTTTGAAATGTCAAACTTAAAAATAATTGCTTAGAGAACAATATTCCTCCCAAACTCATTTAATCCTTCAAATGCAGAAGGTTCATGTGGATGTCCTGCTCTGTAAAAGTGAGAGCATTTCAGAATTCCGTACTACAACATATGCAACGGATTTGATGAGGTCTTTACTTTGGGTGGGTTTTTTTAATCCTTTTTCTATCATACAGTTCTTTTTTGAGTAGGTTTTTATAAGTTTTGAGTGATAGGAGAGGGAAGACTGATGCAAAGAAAAGAGGGGAAATACTTGGAGAGAATAATTGTGCTGCTTTCTATAGGCTGGTTAATTAGAAAAATCTTTTCTTGTTAAAGCAGTATCCTTGTCTCAGTGGATTGTCTTGGAGAGAGGGACAGAGAATGAGAGGAAGACGGTGTAGCAGAGATATTGTCTCGTTATTAGATTGTACCTCATCACTTGCTTAATGACCAAGGGAACATTGTTCCTTACTGTCTGGGTGAATCTGCAGCAATCTATGAGGAATGTAACTGGGCGATAGTACGTAATTAAATGCCCAAGTATCTTTCGAACGTCCGATGAGTCTGATTTGTTGTTGCTGCATCTTGCTTGTCAAACATATGAACCAAGAGCCAGGAAACCAAACGTGTGTCAGTTGTTCAGTGAAGTGTGATATCATACACTCTCTTATCACTGTGGAGACCTAATAATATGAAAAGGATGATTGGTGTCTCTGACATACAAATATCAAAACTGGCAGTTATGTGAGTTGTCTTTACAAAGATTTTCATCTGTTGTTGGAAGATTTTTTTCAGTTGTGGGATTTTTTTTGTTCTCAGTGGGCACTTACCTTGAGAAATTAAAAGGTCGGTAAAGTACCAAGAGACATACAGTCACTTCTGTATAGGATGTACTTTAATCATTACAGTGACCACATTCTGTTGTAGGAGTAGTTCCTGAGGCTGGATGAATCCTTCAAAATATTTCACAAAAACAATACTCATTTTCTGCTCAGCTTACTATTAAGGACTATTTGGGTGAGTGATGTGAATGTAAGATTCAGCTTAATATTAAGGACACCTTGGTTGTGATGTACACTGAAAATTCACTTTTGTACTGAAATAAACTTCTTCTGCAATAAAGCTCCTGTTGAGGAACAATAACCCAAGAAGAATTTTCTCTCTTATAGCTAATATTCTCTGTGTGGTTAAATCTAAGATATTTAAATTTTTTTGGACATGAAGTAATTAATTTTCACTGTTTGTTGTATTGCTTTTTGTCACAAGACTTAACATATTTTGTATGACATAATATAGTAAAAACCTTCCAGAACTGTACTGGTATATAGAATATATTCATTAATAAATGAGGTACATTCAGAAAAATCACAAATATTTTTCCTGATTATTGCTAAATCTAATAGAAAAGCCATGAGAGAGAAATTGAACATTAACTGCATCGGTTTGCTTCTCTTGCAAAACTCGGTTATAAAAAAGTGTGTTAATCGAAACCAGTGTTAAAGTAATTTATTGGAAAATTATACTTATAAACAAATTCATTAAAAAATGAATAGAAAACTATTAAAGTTTCGTGGAACACTTCTGTTCATCATCAAACAGAAATTGCTTTTCTAGCAATTGTAGATCATTGTAATGATCTAAACTATTATGGATTACAACTTTAAATATGGTTTCCATTATGTGCAAAATTTGCTGTCCAGTACAAAGGAAGGGATTTGTTGGCCCTAGGAGTGGCTTGGGCACCACAACTCCTCATGCGGGTGAGTGCTGAATATCAGCAGGATTGCCAGACTGAGTAGGAAGGAGTCCTGTCTATGACGGGTCACTAGACTCCTTATGGAATAGTGAATTAATCTTGCCAGGTGATTCTAAGATTGGGTATGTTGTGTACTGCTACATTTTGGATGAAACTGAAAGTTGGCTTTCTGAACTCCACAAGGATTTAGGGTGTTTGGGGGTTTTGTTGGTATCTGTTTATTTTTGTCATTGTTTCATGTAGATTTAGTCATAACATCATGACAGATATAGAGAAAGGGATTTGGTGCTTCCTAAGACATTCTGTTCCTTTGGGACTCTTTGGATCAGAGCTAGTGGTAGTACAAATAAAAGACAGGCGTCCTACAAAGAAGATAATTAGAATTTGAGTCCATGGTTGTTGGATTAACTGTACACTGTGCATTCAAAGCGGTAGAGTTTACACAGCTGTGTGAGATGGTAGATGTTAGGAACTATAATGGAGTGGTTGAAAAACTCAGGCAGCTACTATCAGTTTGTTAGGGCAGTGTGTACATAGAATCACCAGGTTGGAAGAGACCCATCAGATCATTGAGTCCAACCATTCCTATCAAACACTAAACCATGGCCTTCAAGACCTCATCCACCCGTGCCTTAAACACCTCCAGGGTGAATCAACAACCTCCCTGGGCACCCTGTTCCAATGCCCAATGACACTTTCCGTGAAAAACTTCCTCCTAATGTTCAGCCTAAATCTCCCCTGGCGGAGCTTGAGGCCATTCCCTCTTGTCCTGTCCCCTGTCACTTGGGAGAAGAGGCCAACTCCCTCCTCTCTACAACCTCCTCTCAGGTAATTGTAGAGAGCAATGAGGTCTCCTCTCAGCCTCCTCTTCTCCAGGATAAACACCCCCAGCTCTCTCAGCCGTTCCTCATAAGACCTGTTCTCCAGCCCCTTCACCAGCTTTGTTGCTCTTCTCTGGACTCGCTCCAGAGCCTCAACATCCTTTTTGTGGAGAGGGGCCTAGAACTGCACACAGGATTCAAGGAGTGGTCTCACCAGTGCTGAGTCCAGAGGGAGAATCACCTCCCTGGACCTGCTGGTCACATCGTTTCTCAGGCAAACCAGGATACCATTGGCCTTCTTGGCCACCTGGGCACACTGCTGGCTCATGTTCAGTTGACTGTCGACCAACACCCCCAGGTCCTTCTCCTCCTGGCAGCTTTCCAGTCAGACTTCTCCTAGTCTGTAGCTCTGCATAGGGTTGTTGTGCCCCAAGTGCAGGACCTGGCATTTGGCCATGTTAAACCTCATGCCATTGGACACTGCCCACTGGTCCAGCCTGTTCAGATCCCTTTCAGATCTGCTTCTTGTATCATAACTGTTTATTGTGCTGCCTTTTATAATTTACTACTTCTCACAGACCAATGGAGAAATACATTGAATATCTTACAAATCAAGATGGGTGAAGGCATATTTTCCTTTTAATTCCCAACTGTGTTTTGAACAGGACCTTATGGATTAAAAAATAAAGAGACTGAACATGGATGACTCTACCCAGTTAATTTCCTGTTGTCTTGATAAACTGTAGGATTATTTGAATGACATTTGAATGTCCTCAAGACAAACTATTGGATATACATTTTTTGAAAAGTGAATGAAATATTTATGTTGTTAGAATTAAAGGGAGATAAGGACAATATTCCTTTGAAAAAAATTCATTGTTCTTGATGAAGGGTATTTATACTTATTGGTAGATACACTGTCAGTTTATCTCATCTTTCATTTCTATTGCACAGTCTATAAGCAACAGTGTGGGAAAATACTGTATAAAACTAGAACTTGATCTATAGTCAAGTAAACTCCCCAGTTAAACTACCGTATTAATTATTCTGCTGTTATTCCACAGCAGTTCCACTGAAGCAGGTTAAAGCCTGCAGATTTACTGAGGTACAGCAGAGGACACATTTTATCTGCATATTTTTTTTCATAAAAATAAACTCTCTCCAGGTCCATAAACTCTGCACAAGTTTTCTTAATCTTGAACTAGCTGTGAATAAAGGCAAGCGCTATCATTGCTGGCACTTCTACCTGTAAAGAGTAACAATGCTACATGATCTAGATTATTCTTGTTATGTCTATTGTGGTATCTGTTTCCAGAGATATGCAGTACATGTTAGTCACCATGTTGGGTTCATGCATTTTTCCTCGTAATTGCAATTTATGAATTTATGACTATTAATCTTGTAGGATAAAGCTCAAGAATATTAGTGTAGGGGAGGGAAGAGGAAGGCTCTTGTACCAGTGCATCCAAGCTGCAGGCAGGAGAAAGGACACTGTTGCAGTTCCCGTGACTCTAGGGTGAGCATCTGCCTGGTGTCTTAGGCTTTACAAAACCTTTTTGCTGAAGAGCATTTCTAACAAGGAGTGATCTTGCAATCTATTTTTCTGCCCATAAACCCTCATTGCTTCCAGAGTTTACAGCAGAGTCAGAAACATAGAGTAGATCGTAACAAGAGCAAGGTCATCTTTGCTTAAGGAAAGTGTAATTGAGTTATATGCACCCTGTTTTATACTCCTTTTGTAGGCATTCTTTGAAACAATGGCAAATTTGGATCTGGTAGTACTTTTGAGACATGCAGACTTCTCAACAAGAAAATTCAAAATTATTTGCCCCTGCAAAATAAAGTTTCTACCTCTCTTCTTTGCATGTTTTTCCATATTGGGAGTATCTAGGACATAGTCCCTACTTACAAAATTGTGCTTAAGGTTAGCTTTAGAAAAATGATAAGGTGTTAAAGTTTTACAGACTTAGGGGCTATAAAACGTATCGGTGTTTTGCAATGGAAGAAGATAGATAAAGATCTATTAGCAGAAAAATTTCTTCAGGCAGCATAAATTGTTTTGGTTGAACCATAGTTATTCTTGTCAATCATTAGTTGAAAGATGATGAGCAGAGGACACCTGACATCTATGTTTGCACCTGTCTCACTGTGGAGTGAGTATTCAGTAATTCAGTATTAATATAAACTGCAGAATATAACATAAATTTCCAGCCAGGACACTCCTTTCATTTCAAGTCAATATAGTTACATTTATATTTTAAATGTGAATGAGGTGATAAGATCTCGCTTTCTTTTCCTTATGCTATTTTTTTCTTTAATTTGCCACAGCTCCATTGAAATTGAGGTCATTTGGATTTACTTTACTCAGGTGCTGTTTTCCTAAAGCCACAGAAGATTGACTTTGGGCCCTATGTACTCTTTGCAGAGAACAGTAATTACTGACCATTTAATCCAAGTTTTTAAATACTTCTAAGTGAATACTGAGAATGTCAAGGGTGATAGCATTCCACAGATGCTTATGAGCTGTGAAAAGCAGTGTCATATGGACAGGACGGACACAAGTCAGTAACATGGGGGTTTTTTTCAGGCTGGTCCAAGGTCCATAAGATGTAAATCTTTGTGTACATTCATGCTTTTGCACATCATTTTAGGCTGCAAAGACCATCATGATGGCTCGACTGCATCACGAGTCCAAAACAGCATGAGAAAGTTCAAACATGCTGTTAAATGCTACACTTAAAACAATAATTGACTCATCTTTTCATTCAGCAGGATTCAGAATCACTAGTGTGCAAAGCTTAAATTGAGGCTAGGTGTGTGGTAGCCTGAGTGTGATTGCATTTGCTCTCTGGGTGGGAAGGACTTATACCCAGGCTAGCCACTGCCTTTAATGTTTGCTTTCCTTGGTGCATCTCAGCAGCACAAACCCTCCTTTCTGTTACCAGTATGTTTTCACCAGTGTGTTGACGCCTGTGACAGTGTTCGCTATGCATAGAAGAACACAGACCACCTTGAGTAAAGATTCAGAGCTTTCATGCATTTACATAAAGTGTAGTTTTTTTAGACAGGAACCAGTGCTACTTCTGGAATAAAAAATGTGGTGTTTGACGAGATTTAACTCTGCCAGATTCAGATGCCATCTAAAATGAATTAAATTGATAAAGTGATTATTAAGTCACTTTATTAACAGTGATGAGTCTGAATAAAGTTGCAGTCACATCGGGTCACACAAGAACAGATGACATTCAGCTTCTGTTAAATGAAAACTGAATTTAAAATTTTATCAGTTACTAGGGCTTTTGAGGAGAAGCATTACCCAAGGATAGGTAAATAAGGAAAATATGATTTTTGCATGTACTGTTCTGGAGTAAAATCCTGAATGATACGGAATGAGTATTGAACTGGAGGACGTACTTTTTATTGAAGGTTTCAGGAGGATTGTTTTGGAAAAAAGGAAGGGAGGAAAATTCTTCCTGAGTGAAGTCCTGAATTAGAAGTGAAGAGAAGCACATGCACAACAACTTGGTGGTGGAAACCAGGTTCTTGCACACAATTATCTTGACTAAATCTTTGCAATAAATTACCCTGGGTTTCACATTGCTCCTGGGATTGAACCTAGGAATAATGCCACTGTTTGTAACAGATAAAATTGGAAGTTTAGTAGTAATTTAAACACAAAAACGTTAAATAAACCAGCATCCCTTTTGCCTCTATTTTTGTTTTACACCTTTATTTGTTTAGTTTTACACTTGATATCCAGTAGAATGGGCCAAATGAGAGTGGGGATTTTTGGTCTTACATTAAGTCTGGGAATTAGCAGGGCTTTGTAACAGATGCGAAGGCTGGTGGTTTGATCACAAGGGAAATAATTAATTGACATTTATATGATTATATTTCAGCTAAATCAAACCTACTATTTCTGGCTGTCTGCAAACTTCGAATGACGTTGACGTACTGTGTTGCATTTTTTCCTTTTGGGAACATATTTTTAACAATTAATAAGTCTGAAATTTCATCTCTCCCAACCCTAAATACTGTGGCAGAAATTGTGTCACTTTATTGAGCATGGAATACAGTCATGTGGGGAAAGCAAACTTTGAACTTGTGTTTCCAAAGTGCTGTCGAACATGTTTTCAGAAGAAAATTTTGCAAAGATTCTAATGTCTGGATAGCCAAAGGTACTTGAATTAATTCTGTATTTAGAACTGACACATAGTTATACAAGCTACATGTATATGTGGAGTAATTGCAGGATTCTTGTTGATTTTGCAAAGGCCTGAACATTATGTGCTTGGTTTGACTACAGGTGATCAAACAATTCTGCTTGCTCTGTGAAATGGCTGGAGCTGATTGTCTTACATATCATACCTTTTAGTGATTACAAAAGAGACAGATAACAAAGAAAGGAAAGGCAGTCTTTCTGTGGCAGTTGTCATAATTTTCCTAGAAGGCTATTAAGCTTTTGACACCATCTTTTTTTCTCTGTTTAAATGGGCAAGGCCATTCTTCTCAGACTGAAATAGGAATAGATGGTCATTATACTTTTTTTTTTTTTGCTCGTTTTAAGGATTTTCAGTAGGGTGAAAGCTGTTAATACCTGGCTTATATATTTCTTTACTCATTTTCCCCTGGATGAAAGCTGACAAGCATTTGTTTTAAATTTGATCTCCTTAACTTGTTGTTTTTCCTGTTGAAACAACAATGGTTCTGCTACAGTTTGTAAAACCAGCAAGGAGGGCTTCACAGCTGGAGAGGCTTTGAGGCAATCCCTATGACATTAAAGTGCTGTTGAAGACTGCAGAGCAGCTCTTTACTTGCAGCAACTTTATTCCAGATGTGTAGCAACCAAGTCTCCATGTGCTGCTTACTATGTCCATGTCAGGAATACACAGAGAGTCATAGAATGGGTGTCTGTGTAAAATTTCTATATTAGATCATAGAACAAAAGACATTGAGTAACAGTTAAATACAACCTCCTGTGTTCTGGCACTTTTCTCAGTCATTGAAAAACCACCCTCCTACATTGGTTTAGTATATTGATGCAATTATTAGCAGTGAATTAGGAGGGAATATCTCACAAATTTTTGTTTATTCACAAAATATTTTTAGTTAGAAAACAATAATACAACAGTTTTCGTAGACAGTGTGGGTCAGATTTGAGTTTCATTTTCTTTTCCAATGTTTTTTTTTTTTTTTTTTTTTTTTTTTTTTTTTTTTTTCTCTTTTCAATATGTTTTATTTCCAGGAATTGTGCTTTTTTTCCAGGTGTGATTTTCCTGCTCTGTCAAAAAGCTGCTTAAATTCATCTTACGCTAATGTGAACAGTGAAAATGGGCAAGTCCTTCTGCAAACTCAGATGCTAATTCTGTCAGCAGTAGTCTCTGTTTCAACAGCTGAAAATGAACCTAAAGCAGAAGAGATCGTTGAGATTCACTCTGACAATGACTGAGCTGTCTTGGGGTATTGGGATGTAGCTGGTGTGGAACACAGTGCTGTAGTTTATACGTGAGCTTGGTAGATTGTGAAAAAGTCTATATTTCTGGTGCCTGAGAGCTGACACCTATTAAGAATCTTCGGATTCTCTTTGGTTGTTGTAACAGAGGGGTTTTAAGGTAATTTTTTTATGCAGTGCATGCTGGGCCCACCTGAATAGAGACAAGCAAGCCCTGTAGCCATGGAACAGGACTCTCTCAGTATCACATGCTTGATATAGAAACTAGATCCCAATTTTAAGTTTTATCCCAGACTCCATTTTTCTCTGATATGTTCAGGCTGCAAAAGAAAGTGAGCTCTTGCCAGAGCTCCAGCTGAGTGAAACGCTCTCAGTGAGCCAACATCGACTTTTTTCTGGCCTGAGGTTTTGGGACTGCAGTTTTTGTAAGCTTCAGACTGTATTCTCTAAAAGCACATAAATTTCAGCTGAAGTTTTTCAGCAGACTTCCTAAATCACCTCTTTGCCTGCAGAGCCCCATTTATCCTCTGGTGCTCTCTGGATGCAGTTCTGTGGCTGGGTGGGCTGCAACTTCTGAGCTTACAAATAGCTCTGGGTTACTGTCTAGAGATGTTGCTACAAACCTCCTTCTAAACATCTTGTAGGGAGATGGAACCAGAAGGTGGATGAGTATTTCTAAGAGTCCATCTGGGATACACAGGCAGCCGACCACAGATCTTGTACGTAATGATTCCAACTGAAATGTCTGAGACACAAACAGTCCAACACCCTGTACGGCCAGGACCCATCAGTTGAAGGTCAGTGCAAAGGGTTCTGCTTATGAGAACACTGGATAACTGTTACTAATGAAATGATAAGAAAAAACTTACATTTTTTTTTAGATATTACTTGGGTTTAATTTTCATCATCTTTATGCAACTTGAGCGAGAATAGCCTCCTTATTTTAGAAAGTGGGTAAATGCTTCCAGTATCCAACCTGTCATAACCTCAAAAATTGTATCTGACTTTCTTTTCTACCTGCTTCCATTTCATACAAGTTATGTTGCAATTATGCATGTGGGCCCAATGACAAACAAACACAGGTAGCAAAGCATTCATCTTCCTATTGACCTCACAAATTCAAAGGCCTTGTTTCATTTGGGCAGTGAGGAGTTTATCCTGTTCAGACAGAAAACAGAGGATTCTTCCTTATGCTTACACTTTGGTCACCTATGCACAAAAATGGCAAGTCTGAAATTAAACTGACCTCCGTCATCAGTGCTGCCGCAGATTTATAAACCTAAAAAAAATTCAAAGAGAGGATTGAATACAAATAAAGAAGCAGCAGGTGAAAAAAAAATATTTTTAGTGTATATGCTCTGCTTAGTTATGCCACACACTACTCTGTGATTTTATGGTGTTTCTATGTAATCCATGACTATTAGATGAAAACCTGATAAATGAAATAAAAAAAAAGTGAGCTGTGAACAGTATAATGAAGGAATAAATAATGACTGACTCAGTATGTGACCTGTACAGTGTATGGAATGAAATTTTTCTATGACCACCTGCCTCATGCATTCTATGTGAGAGCTGCTGTTGTAAGATGTGTCCAGGAAGATGGGATGTGGACTAAAAGTGGTGCATCAGCTGTCGAGGTTGGGGAACAGAATAGGAGGCTCTGTGGTCTCCCTGGTGTTTATGCTGATACTGCAATGTCCATGTTCCTCCTTCAGGAGAGATTTAGGTGCATGTCATGGGCTGAGCAATTGCATGCTTTATGCTCCCCATTAGAGGTCTCTGATCAGTGGGGCCTGTATTGTCATCTTTTGTACCATGTTTGCCACCTGAGCACTTGCTCATCACACGGTGGGTGGCTGAGTCCATGTGGCTGCTGGTGCTCAGACACTGTGATGTGCTCAGCTACTGATGAATTTACTTTACTGGAAGGGATGAATGAGATAATGACTTTCCTGTAGTGAAGTAACCAACTAGATCATATTCTAGCAAGATTTTAGGGTTCTTCACTACAGTGTGTTCTCAGCTCTAGTGAGTAAAATTGATTTTTATTCATTGTTTACTGAATCATGAGGAAAGAAGTGCTATTCTTTGTATTTAGTGATGTTTTGTTTTCTTTTTCCATGGTGTCATTTGTGAGAATGTTGACATGGAATAAGAGACATGTGAAAGATGGTATGTTCAAAATAATTGTGCTCACTTGAAGAACTTAAATTATGATAATCAGCTGGCAGCCAAAATTTAATTCGGGAGATAACTGTATATAATTAAAATGCAGTACTAATGGGGATTGACCTCTTCATATATCATTCATTGTTTAGGATTTAGTAAATTAGTAGGTAAAAATGTACTGCTACCCCTTTCCCTGTGAAATAAAAATCTGACCTACATTTTTAAAGTTTATTCATTAAGTTCTAAAACAGGCCTAATTATGAAAGAAAAATAAAATTGGCTTTGATGTTCCAAAAGAGATTTAGTGATTTCTTATAAATACTGAAATTTATATTAATAATTACAAATAATAAAAAAAGAAAGACAATAACTATTTGAGCAGCAGTAGCTTTTGGTTTTGTTTAAAATAAGAAAATATTAACAACATTATGTACAGAAAAAAAAATCTAAAGAAAAAGTGGTTTTTTATTTCTTTTTAATCAATTGCCAAAACAGAAAAACCTTCTATTATTCACTTAGTAACTTAAATAATTTTGGATGGGGAAAATACATATTGCAAGAACATATTTGCAGTAATGGAGATGCACGGGCTACTGCATTCAAATTGTAAGGGGCATAGTTTACTTGCAGGGGGTAAAAAGCAAGTTCATTAAGAAGGGCCATTTTTGTCACAGATGACATTAATTAGCTCTGACACGATTTCCAGAAGAACAGTAGGAAAAGCAGCTCACAAAATCAGAGCATGCATTTAATTACTTCCTTTTTGTTGTTCAGTGCTGTCAGTTCCTCACACCAGAGCAGACCCCGGTGTGCGCTAGTCCTGCCCCTCTCCTTGCAACCTCCAGCCCCAGAGCCTCAAATCCATAGGGTTTTTTGGTGGAAGGTTGCCCCTGGGTGTTGATTGTTGTCATGTCTGACCCATGTCAAGAGTGTGGGCTGTGTTAAGGGTGGAATGGTTGAGGCTGGGGAGGTGAACCACAGCCTCTTGTCTGTGACAAGGTGCCCTTCTAGTAGTGTCCCTGCAATGTGGGGTCCTTCAGTTCTGACTACCTTATGGTACAGGCTATGTCTTTATTGCCTTACCATAACAAAAGCCACTGATTAATCGTTAATAGTTAAATCTTGGGTTCGATCTTTGGTAATTAGATCTAATTTTATTGACATTTTCCTTGGAAGTTAGTAATGATTTGAAACATCCCAATGGTTTGGACTGAAATGATTTTCTCAGATTGTTTCTCTTAGTTACATTAGCCAAAGCGGGGCAGGGGTTAGGGGGGAGCTATTTAAAATATATTTAGTTCATACTTATGTGTTTGTAATTATGAAAGGAAATATTTATCAGATCCATGGAACAAAAATTATCAAGTTACCTAGGTGATATTTTTTTTAAAAAAGCAACCTTACAATATGAAGGAATACTTGTGCTAGTCTAACGGTATTTAAAATTAACTGGTGCATTAGAGACTGCTTAAGTAGGTAGGTGCTATTTAATGTCAAACTTTTGACTGGAGAATTTAAATTTAAATGTAATACATGAAGCGATAAATACATTGCTAATTAGCATTAATGTAACATGATTACAAAATAAACATTTGATTAGTACATTTAAATTTCAGTGTAATAAACCGTTGAACTAATTAGTAAATAAAGTACTGTTAATGACAACCTTTAGATAAGACATTTATGTGTTGTATATAGGGCAGATGTTTATATTTAAAGCACAAAACAAACCCTATCCTTACCAGTCGATATGGAAGTTAGATAGCTTAGTGAATAAAACAAAAAAAAACCACATTTAAAAAGAGCAAGCCCTTACTTGTGTTTTCTGTTCATGCAAATGTAGTGACAGTTTCAGAAGACACACGGCTTTGTAAATATTGCAGACAAGTGTTGAAGCCAGAGAGACGGCCCCAGATCCCTGCCTGTCACCTGACTGATCAGAGAGACACACAAAATTTCTACCTGAGAAATTAGCTGATCTTCTGAGCCTCCTGTTTGATGTCGGTTTGGGAAAACCTTTTATCATGAATAAAAAGATGACTTGGTAAAAAGTATCAGCTCAATATCAATATTAGTGTCCATGATAGTGATTTTTCCAGTTGAATGCCAAGTCTGCAAGATGTTCGGAAGTATGAAGCCACAAAGAGCAATAGGAAGTTGCTGGCTTAGAAAAGTAATGTGTAAATGTGGACTCTCAAAAGACAGCAGGTCTGCTGCTATTGAAGATAGGAATAATTGCTTTAAGAATAATCACAATTATACTTCTATAAAGAACATGGTATTTTCTAAGCTTTTGAACTCACTTTATTTTAAAGCACAAACTCTACAGAGCAATCCCATGTCTGAGCAGACAGAGACATTTTGCACTTCTTCAGCCCTACACAGAGTGCCTGCTCATAACGTTTCGGGAACAGCTCATATATCTTTAAGTACACAAAAAGCTTTTTGGAAAGCTCTCTTACTCTTTGTAAAGCTTGCTTTATTTCTTTTGACATAAAAGTCATTCAGAAACTGCAAAAGAAATCTTTGCTGTAGTCCTTATTTTCTCACTCCTAGAACAGAATGTATTTCAGTTCCTTGTTACAAGGAAAATTTGTTTGAGCCTTTTATTTTTGCAATAAGATTTTAATCAGTTAACTAATTTAATAGGAGAGCAATTCTTCCAAACAGCTTATCTGTGTTCACAGTGTCATTTGCAGTATGAAGTGTAGCTATAAATAAATTAAAGATCTTTTCAATAGAAAGTCAGACCCAAGGGACACCATCTTTGTTGCTGCGAAGTATGATCTATTCCATAGGGACTTAAAAGCTGTAGCAGGGAATATATAATTACTTGGTATCAAGGATATTAACAGCAGGATTGTTTTTCAGTCTAGGAACTTCTGGGATAGCTGCACTTATTTATATTGCACACAAGTATAACTTGGGGATGTAAGGTTTTACATGTTAGTTATAGTAAGATTTATAATAGCTGCGGAGACTCCCATGCGTTTTGAAAATGAAGGCTCTCATAAGAAAAACATTAGTCTTTGAGTGATAGATAGTAATTTTCACTTATAGTATATTTGGAACTGATGGTGCTTTAAGCTTAAAGTGGAGCTTACAGCCTACGACTAATGAAATCCACAGCGTCCCACTCTTCACCTCTATGCTGTGAAATACTCTTCTGCCAGGACAATTTTCCTCCTCCTTCTCCAGAGCGGCACAAATTATCCTGTGAATGAATGGTGCTCTACTGCTGCTCTCTTCTTTCTCCAACCCCACTTTCAGTGCAAACATTGAACTATTTCCCTTCCCTCATCTGAAATTCTCACATGATTTGGAAACATTAGCAACTATTAATTCAATGGCACTATTAAGTAAATTGATGCTGTGGAAACAGGTTACCTGCTCCAGTAACGTTGTTGTTACCTGCAACTTATCTATTACTTGGTTATTGCACTGGATTTCTTTTAAAACAGTTTGATTTGGGATGGACTCATGGTCTCCTTTGGAATAACTGTTGCTTAAAGCTGAAGTCCAGTGGATCCCATTCAGTTAAGTTAAAACCAAACATTGGCAACCCTGACTCTCTATGAGGGAGCAGTACTTTGCCTTGTGTGTCAAGAAAGTGATTATTTCTGTTCTTAATAGCATTTTGAAATTGTTCTGAACAGCAGAATCTCTTGATTTTCTCTGGATGATGAAGTAGGAAGTACTGGATAGCTTTAGAGAAAGCATTTTCATTATCTGTAGCTCATCCATGTTCTTTTGAGCCTTCTGTCTCCCTTCTCCATGCAGTATTGAAATGTTGCAATAGTTCAGGATTCTCCAGACATCAAATCCTATTTTGAGAATATTTTTGTTCATTTTTTTCTCTACAAACAGTTCAATATTTGTCTGAACATATCCATTTATTCTATTTTAAGCAAATTATAACCTCATTCAAGTCTTGAAATTCAGTCGGATTAGATCAAATATTTTTTTCTTTTTCTGCTCCTCCTGTAGCATTATAGAAGAAAGCAAGTAGCATGTTTGGTTTTGGCGGTTTTTATTTTTCAAAATTGACTATTATTTATTTATTTCATTTTTTAAAATGGGAGGGGTGCTGCCAGCGTGCAAAGCACCTACCAAAAGCCTGCTCTGAGTCATTCTAATGGCGTTTCTCTGAGCTGTTCTTCATTCAACAGTAGAAAGAAGGGGATCTGTGTCATATTGACATTTTCTATGAACTAATTAAGTTTAAATTTAAACACAGTAGTACTTAGGCTTAGATGGAAATTTTAGTGTCAGTTTTTCCAAAACAGAGTGATGAAAAAGTGGCTTGTATCGAGAGACACTTCATGCAACTTGCAGATATACATTTTAGGTGGAAAGTGAGACTGAGTCCAAAAAAGGAAATATAATAAAGGAAAACAGCTGGAATTTTAAAACTGCTTTTAAAATGTTCTTGCAGATTGTGACAAGGGCAGCAGTGGCTTTAGTTGGTCATAGAATCACCAGATTGGGAAAAACTTCTTGGATCATCGAATACAACCATTCCTGTCTGCCACTAAACAACGTCTATGGGTACCTTGTCTACCCATCTTTTAAATATCTCAAGGGATGGTGACTCCACCACCTCCCTGGGCAGCCTCTGCCAGTGCCTGCTGACTTTTTGGTGAAGATTTTTTTTCCTGATATCCAGTCTGACCTTCCTGAAGGCAGAAACAGCAGTAAAAGCTAAACCTGCTATTGAGTGTCCATATCATATTGCTGGAGATTAGATTACAATCTTGAATACAGTACTTTCTCCTTAAAGAAGCAAAAGTGGTTTGTAAACTTCAGGAAATTGACTGTCAGTGCCATGGGGGAGCAAACAACCAACACGTGCTTTCCTGTAGAAGCTCGTCTGTGACTGTTGCTGCCCCTATGGAGGAATAGTTACCTTGGCCTCCGGGGCTGTAAATAGAGTAAGGGATTGTTAGGGTTAAAGGTTGCATTTTCTGAGTAACCTGGAATAGGACATTGAGTGTGAGCTACTTTCTCTTCTATCTTTTCTAACTTTTTTTCCAGACACTGGCAAGATAATTGTGACTGTAGGGTTTTTGGGGTTTTGTTTTGATTTTTTGTTTTTTGGGTTTTTTTTTTTTTTTTGGCCCTGCCTAAATTTCAATGTGCTGAACGGGAGGGAAAAAAAGAGGTCTTATTTTTTTATTTTCCTTTCTTAATTTTTCCCTGATTCATAAGTCCTTTTTTTTTTTTCTTCATTTAAACTTTTTTTACATGTGTTTCTATTCCTCAGCTGCCCAGCCAGTTCTCCAGGTGCAGGTCCTGCAAAGTGCCTGCAGTGCCAGGTGAGATCCTAGTGATATGGTTCTGTCAGCACATTTTAGCTCTCCGCAGTTTTCACTGCCAGATTTTCCCTCTCTGGCTGCAATCAACCTGAACTTTCCTTTGCGTTGGCAGTGAGTTAATCAGCTTGTTGGTATATATTAATTAGCAATGTAGGTATTTCTTTCAAGGAAGGCTCCTTAGAGGGCACTTAGGCTAAGACATTCTTTCTCTATGCACTTTTGGGAAATGCCTAAATTCAAAAGCTGGTTGTTTCTCAACTTTATGTTCTGCAATGTGACAGGTCAGTTACCGTTTATGATTTATTTGTGCTTTTATCATGAATCTATTCTGCTCATTCTAATTTTTCTCTTACCTTTGGTGACCTTCATCTCTAGCAAGCTGGGCATGTGGAAGAAAGTCCCTTTTCTGGTCAATTGTTAAGGTAGCAAAGGAGGAAATAATCGGTACTGATCTTCAGGAGTTCACTTGAAAAGTGCAGACGGATATGCAAGAGAGAGGAGGACCAACACAATCACTGTGTTGATAATTCTGCATACAGGCATGGAGAAAATGTCTAGAATGTGTGTAGCTGGAGAAAGAAGCTGTGCAAAGACTCTGGCTCATTTGCATGATTTCATACATCAAGTTAAAAGATGCTTCAAATGACTACAGCCAATTCACACTGCTTTTAGCAACATGTCTTCATTTGTGTTGAACATTTTATAAATACTCCCTCCATCAATATATTGTATTCTTAACATCAAATAATTGTCTCTGGAGGAGCTGCAAGGGAAAGACATGTGAAAGCTAGGAATGAAGCCTAAGCTGCACACTAGATGCTGATGTTTGGCTTTTTTCCACCCCTACATATTTATTTTTGCTGATGGCTTCCTTTTCCAAAGGCTTCCTTTGACATCCCTGCAGTTGAAGTGAAAATAACCTCAGTAGTTGATTCTTTTAACATTCAGTAAACTCCAACCACTCAGATGCTTGGAATTATTCAGGTGCTAATTAGAAGCCTCCCAGATGTGTATTAGTGCAGGTAAAGTGGCTGCAGCTCTGGCTCTCTATTGTTGCCATTAGTTTTGCTTGAGAAGTTTGAAATAGATTAAAACCCACTAGTAAAGAAAAAACAAATACAAAGCACTGGGCAAAGTTTAAAGTTATTTACAACAGAACAGCCCATATTAAAACTTCATAGACTTAATCACTTACTGTCTGAGCTGAAGTTTCATTTGTTTTATGTTTTTGTTACCAAATGGCTCATGGTTATAGTTCTTCCCTACGAGGAGGCTTGTTATAGTGATGAGCTGGTTTTTTAGATGTCAGTTTTGTTCCCTTGACTGCTTTATAAAGTTTTCCTCACAAAATTGTTCTGAACCCTCCATTAGAGCTAATTACACCTTATAATTTACATCTTTGTATTGAGGTAAGTCATTTACAAACATAGGCTTCCAGTATTTGGCGATACTCAGTTACAAGTGTCACTTGAGTGGAATATTGATTCATTTATGTCTTTTTTTTTTATAGCCTTATTTTTTAGGACATAAAAATAGATGCAACACAGTTTTCTGTAGTTTAATGTAAACTAAATAGAATTTCCTCTTGGGAAGCTGTTCTTGGATTTTAAGGAACAGGTGAACAGAACTTTTGTGTCTTGAATTGCCAGCAAACTGAATCAAGATAGATTAAGTTCCAAATGATTATTATTTGCAGCTATATATATCCACAGATAAAGTCATACTGATACCTTTGAATGGATAATAATTTGAATTATATATAAAATTGCTAGACTTGAACAGTTTTTAATAATTTTAAGGATTTGTATTTCTATTCATGTGTTCTCAAAAATAGTCTCTCAAGTTAGCTAATTTTTCTCAAAAAGTGAAAATGTTTCTATACATTAAAGCTAGGGCTTCTGCTACCTTTATGAAGAATATTAGCTAAGAAAAAATGAGATTAATTTTGGCATAATTAAAAAGAAAATAGAATCTAAGAATGAATAAATTAAGGAGGGAAAAAAAATCATGTTGCCTTTTCTTTGCAAAATGAAGTGGAAAGCACTGCAATGCCTGCATGTTTATCAAATAATTCATCTAAGTTTGGTTCCTACTGTGGAGCTGACACGTGCAACACTGGGATAGTAAATAGGGGATGGGCTTATTTGATAGAAATTCAGAGAAATGCTATAGAGTAGCACAGTAAGTCAAACAAAACAGATAGGATAGAGGGCAAAATGTGACAGTTTTAAAAATACCTAAAATGAATAAGATGTTCACATTCTCAAAGACAGTTTCAAACCAAACCCCTTCCCATTTTTGCTCCAATGTCCCACATTTATTTTTATTGTTTATCAGCTTTTTTATTAATTATTGTTCAGCCTACCTGCCATGTCTTATTTTAGCTTATGTGGAAAGCTATTGGCAACACTTGTAATGACAACACACTTTTAGGTCAAACTTGTTAATTATGTCCCTCCAGGAGATGCCACTTCATTAAGAGACTGGGTTTGTTTCTATCTAGGTGAATGTAGTGAGCTAGGAGGACATTTCTGTCAAATGTGGGTCATTGTTTCCAAGAGAAATCTGTAGTAGTTAGTGAGGTCCAAAGCTGAGATTCAAATGCTCTTTCAGTCTTACTTTCCTTCACATTTGAAATAACAAAGCAAGCTCCCTGCTTTTCCTGTGCTCAGCCAGGAAAACTTGCCTGGTTATTCTGCATGAATCTGTCATGTGGAGTTGCTATTCACGTTGGTTCTGCACAGGGACTCGGGGTGAAACATTCAACAATGCTCTGCAGTTCAGTGGTAAGAGAAGTCTTTGTCTAGAAACAGAATTAAAGAAAGAATCCCATCCAGGAATACTGAGAACTTGGTGTTCATGGAAGTTCTAGAATTCTTATCAAGGGAAATCAATGTTTAGCCACAGAATATGCTCACTGGGCTAATAGGCTGTAATATAAAATATAGAGCTATCATCAACAGAACTGCTAGTAAAAGTAATGAACTAAAATTAAGCAGGATCCTGGAGAATGCAGATCTCTCATGTTATATTCTGCTTTGAGGGGTTCAACTACTCTTCCGGTGTCTGACTGGGCAGAGAAAACTGGAGTCTGACCCTCCTGCTGTTTCCAGCCCTCACAGAAAAGAGATAAGAAGCATTATTCTTGAGTCACAAGTTAAGCCATCCCTGACAGAAGTCCATTTTCCTCCCTTTTTACCTCTTTGCATTTCCAGCCAGTGCAGCCCTGTACCCTGAAAGAGAGAAACACCAAAGTGGGACTGTCTGCCTTGCTTGATTTTTCCATGTGAACTCTTCTTTGCTCATACCACTGCAGGACAAGGTAGCATATTGTCACCATGCTCCACAGAATCATGCCAAACACCAGAGAAGTAAATGTGTTGAAGTCTACTGTTTCAACCACTAGCTGATGAGCTCAAAAATACATTGTTATTGTGGTCTTTAGGGAAAGAGATGGTGCTTTTGCTGGTCACTAGTCGCAAGATAAGGTCAAAATACTTGTGCGCATCTTTAGAGAGTTTCTTCAAACTTGTGAACTTAAAAAATGAGAAGATATTAAAGGTGCAGACAAAACAGTTGCCAACAGTTGATAGGAACAGGCATAAGACTAAAGACAATCTGCCCTGTGTAAAGAGATAACACTGTGTACAAGTCTAGCTGAATTTAGCAGGAAGATATGAAAACCAACCTCAAGAATACACAGGGCAAGAGGCTTTTAGTATTTGCATATATGTATGTGGATGCTCAGCAAAGAAATGGTTTGGGCTTTATTCATGTGATGTGCATATTACTTCCATGAGTGCATGCAAGAAAGTATTACAAACTGTGTGTCCACATGCTGGCTTTGTGTCTGAGCTTGGTTCCCTGCAGGATCCTCACCAGCATCCTTTGCTTCTGTTGAACAGGCTGTATTAACACTGACACTCTCAAATACTACTCATTTGTCCTCCAAGAAGGGTTGTTGGAAGGAAAAAAAAACATAGTATAGTAGAAGAGAAATAAGAGAAAGCACATGTCACAGAAAAGATAAATTGAGTATAATTTTTGACAAATGTAACTGAATTGGAGCTTTTAGTAGTTTTTGTTTATATCATTTTTTTTATTGATCCATAAATTATTATTATCACTGACCTTTAGATAAGTGATCTGCTTTATAAAGATTTAAGGTGGGTTATAGCAGATCAAAGTTTGAAGCAGCTGGCATGTGTAGTTTTTAGTTTTATTTCCGACGTATTATGTCTTCTTCTGGATGCCCATGTGACTCTCCAATCCTTCCAAGTACAGCTCAACTCAGTACATTTTTTTTATGTCATACAATAAAGTGAACAAAAATTTTATAAGCAAGAAAGGAAACAACAGTACATTATTAAGGTAGCATTTGATTTGTGGTGGCATTGATTTAGGAAGCAGATACCTTAGGTTGTAGATTTCTGTTCTGTGAAGTGATTCCTATTTTTTCATAACACTGTTTTGGTTTTGAAATTCTTTTAGAAGCCTCTTTCTTGCTTTCTTTCTTCTTGGTCTACCCGAACAAGCTTACTTTGAGATACTTATTGGCAGCAGTACAAATTATCTGGCTCCTGTAATCATCCATTAGAAGAAGAGTATGAAAAACTGGTGCAAATTAGCAATAAAAAATGCTATATGTCACTGACAACAATTTAGGAATAATATTTCTGCCTGAAGCAAATTCAGGTGATTCACTGGTAATTTGCTAGAAGCCTTTTAACTTGGTTCTCATTTGTAAAGTTAATGGTAGGTTATGTTGCATTGTGATTGAAAGATCTGATATCTTAGTTATTATTTAAGACTATTGATTTCTCCAAATGGAAATTTACCCATATATTAAAGATCTTCCTGTCCTAAATGATAGAGGTAATAGTAAGAATATTGTTTCCATATATTTTAAAATATTAGTGTGGCATAGGCGCTATCTTTGCTTGGGCATGAAGTTCACCTGCTGCATATAGGAAGTTCTCAGTTTCAGCAGTGTGCTTTTATAGCAGTAATTTTTTTGCAGTGAAGAGTAAGAGATCCCATTCTTATTCAAAGGGCTTATGGGACTTCTGCAATCGAAGCTAACAAAGGCAGCAGCTCCCCTGAACTGTAGGCTGCTTGGGGCAGCAAAATGAGGCATTCAACATTTTGGCTATGCTCCAGCTCTGGGGATCCAGCTTTCTGACTTCTGTGCTGCTGCTGAAAGGGATCTGAGAATAGGAGGGAGGTGGCTGTAGGTGGGGCCATGGTACAGTCGCTGCTACTCTTTTCATTCTCAGTATCTCTGCAGAGGATAGCAGGGAGCGCTCACATCAGTATAACACCATCCCTTGCTACCAGGAGAACTGGGAGCCTGAGGGTATTTCCCCAGCTCCAACAGTATAATGCAACTCAAAACTGAAATAGGATACTGTGTCTATGGGGAACACGTGTCCTTCTGGATCTTTGCAAACTCTTCAAGCCTTATCAGAAGGACCATGGAATTATACATATGAATAATTATTTTATGGAAAGTCAAGCAAATATAACAGACAGGGAATAGATTTTCATAGAACAACCAGGTTGGAAGGGACCCATCGGATCTTCTAGTCCAACCATTCCTATCAAACAATAAACCAAGTCCCTCAAGACCTCATCCACCCGTGCCTTAAACACCTCCAGGGCAGCCTATTCCAATGCCCAATGACCCTTTCTGTGAAAAACTTCCTCCTAATCTCTAGCCTAAATCTCCCCTGGCGGAGCTTGAGGCCATTCCCTCTTGTCCTGCCCCCTGTCACTTGGGAGAAGAGACCATCATCCTCCTCTCTACAACCTCCTCTCAGGTAATTGTAGAGAGTAATGAGGTCTCCTCTCAGCCTCCTCTTCTCCAAGCTAAACCACCCCAGCTCTCTGAAACCTTCCTCATAGGTTCTGTTCTCCAGGCCCTTCACCAGCTTCGTTGCTCTTCTCTGGACTCACTCTGGAGCTTCAACATCCTTCTTGTGGTGAGGGGCCCAGAACTGGACACAGTATTCAAGGAGCGGCCTCACCAGTGCTGAGTCCAGAGGGAGAATCACCTCCCTGGACCTGCTGGTCACACCATTTCTGATATAAGCCAGGATGCCATTGGCCTTCTTGGCCATATGTCTTAAATCACTAGTATTAGTCTAATGAGATTGTGTTGAATACAGTGTAGCAGGGATCTGTTTAATGTTAGGTAGGAATTTATGGCTTTATGTGTGTGTGTAAATATATATTTAACTGCACTTCCTTGAAGACACACCCAGTGATGCTTTGCTGCCATGGGGGTGTGTGAAGGTAGAAACACAGTTTGGGATGTCATGGAAAGGGTGGTCAGAACAAAACCTGGTTCACAGGAGGTGCTACAGGGTAACAGAAGCTCCTTAAACAGAAGGAGAGTAACACTGGATCCTGTCAGTGAGCTATCTATGGGAACTGTACAACTGGCTGGGTCCTGAGTTTGCTTCTTTCCAAAGGCTACAGAACTAAAATAATATAAACCGTTGGAGGTCAAATGCACAGTTTGGTTTTCAAAAGTCAACTCTAGTATGCCAGCTGCTTTGTCCAGTTCTATCATTATTCCTGGAATAAAAAGCAATCACAGTTGATTGTAGTGTGGTAGCATAACAAAGATTATTTTTGGTACAAAAGAAGGCTCATAAGAATTGACACTTAAAAAAATCTATCTTCGTGTCATTTGTCCTCATTGTTTCCTGTTTGATTTGCCCACCTAGAGTTGTAGGCATGCACTCACTTTTATAGGTCATGCAATTAGCCTCTGTGTGTGTGTTTTTCTGAAATAGCATTAAAAGCACACTGGGAATTTAATCAACTTCATACTGAAATCCACTCTGAATTCTTTTTCCAAAGGAAGTCATCAAGCTCAGTTCTGTGTGTTCAGTGTAATTCATCTAGAAATACCTTGGTGAACCAAAGCTTTCATGCAGTAGAAAAGAAACCTTTTCATAATGAGGTGTTTTTGAGGGAATAGTATTTTGGGCTCTGTTCCTGGTTATACCCTGCTGTATACTCAGAATAATACTTTGCAGAATTTTTCCTACTCATACACTATAGTAACTGACAGTGGCATTTGGCATCCAGTCAAGTTGATGGAAAGATGTCTACTGCTGTGAGTTGCAGTTGTACATCTTTATTCTCCAGCTCTATATTTTGATTCTTGCTAGCAGAGAATTAATATGCAGGTGCATTCAGGAATACCTTGGAGGAAATCCTGGCTTCAGTGAGGCCAAGATTTTACTCCTAAATGCAAGATAACATATATGGAAAACATTTCTTTGCCTTTGTTTTAAATGTTTTGGGTTTGACAGCTGTGTTTTTATACTGCTTTAATTTCTGACCATCCCTGTCAACATTATGGCTGTGGAAAGTCTAGGTGACAGAACATATCAGCACTCAGGCCTTGTCTATCTTGGCATCAGTAAAATGCTTTTCAGTCTTAAGAGATCCTGAGATGCCATCATCTTAGTTGTTTTGTAGTATGTAAGTGCTAAAAGTGAATATTTAAATTACCATTAATATCAGGAATTGAGAAATTAATTGTATCCTGAGTGTTTTGGAGGATACTGCATATACAATTGACGCCTCAGTTCCTACAATGTATTCAGTCTGTGGTCTGTATGGCATGGGTTTCTGATGGACGTTTCACTGAATGAGGAAAAATAGCAGTAGTGGGTTATTTGATTTTATGGTTTTTAAAAGGAAAAAGAAACTCTTCTTTTACAGAATGGTTTTCTGTCTTAAGTCTTCTTAAATGAGCATGTATGTTAATTTTATCATGGGAAATATAATTATGAAATGCATTTAAAATGCAACTAACAATGCAGCATTTATTTCATCACTGTTAATTTTCAGGTTCCAAAAAAGGTCGCACGGGTTTATTTTTCATGTTTCAATCAGATGTGCGGCATCCTTTTTACAGGCAAATTTCCTGGCATATTTTAATTTCAAATATGTCTGTGCAGCCCATTATTTAAACGCTTCTGGGAATAGAAAACTTCTTTTTATTATTATTTTTTTTCTTAGATAGGAAACTGAGATGACGAGTAGTCAGTTTAAATGTGCAGTTTTCTGAAACTGTGCTATTAGTGTCGATGTTTCTCTTAAGTAAATGTTCTATTGCCAGATGATGTCTGTATAACACAAAGTGCAATTTTCACCCTAGATATCCAAGTTCAGCATCAGGAAAATTCACCAAATCTAAGAAAAAGCTTAAATCCCTCAATTTTTTTTTATAATAACTTACCTTCATTTGTTGTAATGTTTTTTTTTCCCAGTTAAAATGGCTTCTTAAGCATTACAGATGGTATGAGAAAGACCCCAGAGATTATGAGGATCTGGTCTGAGACTCGGGAGACCTGGGTTTTGATTCAGTTCATCATCTGTTTGCCGTAGGCAAGTTACTTTGCCTCCAGTTATGTCAGCTGAGACCTTTGGGTCTGACTGTGATATAGAGAAAATAGTAATAATTGCTGTATTGTTTTAATAACAACACCACAATATGGTTGATCCATCAGCTCCCTTATCCACTGTGTGCATTACCACTCCTGTCAAATGCTACATTTCACTTCTCACTTTCACTGCTGGTACAAGTTTAGACTCTCGTACTTCTGGCTTGGTAGAAGATTCACCACTCCTTACACTTCTTAGTTTCATAAGGTTTTGTTGAGTTGCTTGGGGCAGAAGGAGGGAAGAATGGGTCTGTACTTGAATTTTTATAGTAGATCATAGGCTTACAGAGTTGCAGCTGGCCCCACTCCAGTGTCCTGAAAGATTTAATCGTGCCTTTGGAAAGCTTGTGTTTCTAAACAGATTATTCCAGCAGATGTCAGTGAAATGAATCTTCATGAAATAAAGACAGTATTCATTTTGCATCTGCTCCTTAAGTTAGCTTATTTGTGAAAGGTAATGGAAAGAGAGCTAGAACTGGAGATGTAAATTGCTTAGGTTTTAGATGAAGGATGTAGCAACTGTTCAGACAGTTGGCTTCTCTTCCAGCTCTAACCTGGAGCACTTCACGATGTAGTGTGCAGCCAATCCTCCTACCTCAGCCTTGGCCTCTGCTCTGCTTAGCAACGATACAAATTAGCGGCAGGAGAACCAGAGCTTTTGTAACGGGGCATTATAATGAGGCTGATGTAAAGCCTGAGCAGCTCGTGGCGACAACTTCTGTTCACTACCTCGCTGACTCAAATTCAGGCTGGCATCTGGTGTGAGGGTCTGTGCTCCCATCAAACAGATGGTGTTGGGGATTGCCTATGCGTTACATGGTGGCACACATGCATCTATCTGGGTGACAAGATATGTTGATAAAATGATGTTGTGTGATCTCTTGTCTGTCTCTCAACTTCAGGGGAGCAGCCGCAGACAGCTCTCTTACAATCTGTGTGGTCAGAATACAAATACAACCTTTCCTGCTTTCTGTGCCATTTAGGAGATCACATTCCTGGCCTGTATTGTGAATAGTCCTTAGTCCTTATTTTTGTTATTAAGAGATTAGCAAAACCTCATAGATAAATTTTAGAACGTTTTAAAAAATTTGCAGCAAAAATAGGAGTTTTCCATTTGGTGCTGATCCCTGCAGGAAAATGAGGGAAAACCAGCAGTTTTAATTATGATAATGCTCAGAGATTTCTAACTCTTTTCATACCATCCTCTCTTCTGCCCCTGATTTGCACCCTTTGGCAGAGTGAGCACCTGGTGGAACTTGCTGAATTGTCCCTCTTGCTCAAAAAGCCCTAACATTTCACTATAGATGAAACAGATTTTGGATACTCTGTCTGCTCTGTGTGACTCCAGGTTTCTTGGAACACGTGGGTCAAGAGGTCTGTCAAAGGGAATCAGTCCTCCCTTAGTGGGAAAATGTTGAGACTCCCAGCAAAAATACCGGTCTCTGAGTCTGTAATGACTTATGCATCTGACTAAACATAAGCCTAGAAAACATCCTGCTGTAAACTCTTAAGAATAACCCTTTGCATAATTAAAATTTGAAACGTCTTTTTTTTTTTTCTTTTCCCTTGGGGAGAATGATTTAAAAGTTTTTTTCACTGTGATTAAAATTACTGATTTTGTCTTGTAACTGCAACTGGTGATTGAGATGAAAAAAATGATTAGAAAATTATTATTGTTCCCATTTTTCACATCAGAGATTTCAAGGCTCTCAGACTGTAGCCATACACAATTAATATTCAAATAACTACAAAGTAGAAATGAGTGGCAGAAGAGAAAGGAGAACTTTGTGATGTTTCCATGGATAAAGCAAGTTTCACTTCCAACTCTTTTAGCAGATTCTCAGGTTCTCCTGCCATCCTACCCTTTTAAACTTTGCCACCAAGAATTTGTTCCATCAGACCAGGAATCTCTGTGTGTGTGTGTGGCTGAACACCAGCTGGGAAATCAGATAATTTACAAGTAGAGTCAAGAACTAGAGGCTGAGATAGTGAGTGCTTTGTAAAAATTAAAAATAAAATGAGTGTTTGTGGAAACATTGCTTGTTGACAAGCTCACCATTTTTTCCATTCTTCCTCTTCAAGACACTGCTATGAATGTAGCTTCTGAATTATGTCTCTATATGCAATATAGAATGTTGCTGGCTCTTTTTTTAACTCTACGGTAAACCCATTGTAAATAATAGGTATATTTTATACTGTATCTTTTGTACCAATATTGACAAATACTCATAGGTAAAGAGAATCCTTAAAAGTAGTGCTACCTTTCACACTATTGGAGGCAATACCATTTATTTTTTACCAAGTGCGATAGTTTTCAGTGCCTGCCTTCCAATTTGCAGAAATAATTGACAGCTCATTAACAACTCAGTAAGAGCTCTGAAAACCAGCTGAGAAAAACAACTTCAGTACAACAGGGAGAAGTATCTGCTTTCATTTCCTCTGATAGTCTCCCACTACATTTAAAATAAGGTTAGAAAATAACCTTAGTAATAACTAACTATCTATGAAGACAAGATTATGCTTGCACAGACCACTCTTGCAACTTTGCAGGCTGCTGTGGTATCTGTAGACACCCGATGCATCCTTCCTATGCTTTCTGGTGGTCTCTGTGGGTGTCTGTCCTGGGAAAAGGTTTGTGTTCCTTCTGCAGCTGTGCTTCTGCTCTGGCACTGCTTAGGGAAGGAAAGATGCTGGGGCAACTCTCTGAAAACAGATTATGACCTGTGTCAAAAGAACCAAAACAGTGTTTCACATCTGGCTTTGTGGCAGTATCCCCTCATTTGTTAGTCTTGTATGATTAATTGGAGGAGTAAAATTCAAGAAGATCAAGAGAAAATTTTGACACGGTGTTTTCTTATCTGTTAAAAAGGCTCATTAGAGTTCTGAGCAGCTGCAACTCCAGTTGTGGCCTGAGCTATTTCAGGAACACAGCCTACCTAAAAAACTCTGGATCTGGAATATTTAATACAGATTGCCAGAGTATACTGCTAAGGCAAATACAAAAAGCAGAAATTCAGGAAAGGTACTCTTTTGCTTTTTCTTTCATTTCTTTGGAAGAGTTCTAGCAATTAAATGGTGTTCCAGAAAGAATTTATTTCCTTGGGAATCAAATTAATATTGCGGTAGCGTATGTTTTTAGCCATGGTAAATGGAGAAAACTGTAGTTAATGATTTTATCAATATTTTATGACCTTGTTCTTTAATGTGTAATTGGTGATCCACAAGGCACTGAGTAAAGGCATTCCCATAAGTAAATATTTTGATAAATCCAAAAGGCAATGGGCTATACAGTGTGAAAAGAAATACTGTTTGGAAACAGAAACATTGACAGTGTTCCGTTCCTCCTCTTGGTCCATTAGTATTGCTTACTTTTGTGTTGTATTTTTAATAAAAAAAGAAATGCAGAGTAAACTGAAGTAGGCAGGAAAAGTCCACTTTGCATGGTGAAGTGTTTTTTGAGAGGAAGGCAAAGGTAAAATGCTTGTTCTAGAATACAGCAGTGTGATTCAGGAAGGAATTGAACCAATATCATGCTACTTCAGTAATACAACATAAATTGGGTAGTATTCTTAGTTTAAAAATTTATCTGATGCAACTAGTAATTGAATATGCATCCTCAAATTATGCATGTACAGAAATCCTCTGAAGTTATCAGCATTGTTTGCCACCTAATGATAAACAGCATGACATACATAATCAGTTTTATAGAGAGAGTTGAAGGCTAGGCATGGAATGGGTTCACCTAATTGATAGCTGTTGTTTTCCAAAGCATTCCAAAAAGAAGTCAAATGCATCTCATGCTGAACTCGGAGAGGGTGGTAGGGGCAGTCTACAGCCCGACTTCTTTCCCAGCAGTAGACAGGCTCTCTGGAGGCCAGTGTTTCAAAGACTTCCAGTGTTGCCTCTCTATTTCAATGAGTGAGTAAACAAAGAATTTGCTGGTTCCAAAGCTGTCAGCACAGCAATTTTGAATTTCTCATTTGCAGATATTTTCCAGCTAAAAATTAAATAGATCTTTACACAATTCTCTTACAGGAAAGTCTAGGCCTGTTTTACTTTGCTTTGTATTCTATGCTCTTTTCTACTGTTCACTGGGCAAATAGCAGTTTCTTTGTTATTTTTGGGTTTCAGTCTTGCATTATTCACAAACTTCTGCTTTGAATCCCAAAACACAGCAAAACTTCATCATGCATTCAAATCCACACATATATTATAAGAGCATACTCTGGTGATGAGCATCATTGGCAGCTCTCACAAGCTAACATTAATTATGCACATAACTAAAATGCCCCATGACTGGGAATCATCATTTCTAATAAAAACACTGACTTTCAGTTATGGATCATTTTATCTCTCCTTGGGGCTATAAATCACTCATGTCACTAGGATACATGCTTTTATTCCTTTTACTTTTTTCTTTATTGAGAGCTGTTGCTGGGTACGTGCTGATGTAGTGAAAGGAAGAGGGTGAACCTGTCTTGCTATTTCTTTCTGCCAGAACGTTTTGGTCATCTGCACTGAGACACAAGGGCAGGTTATATGCTTACAGGCTGTTGCAGAAGAGTGAATTCTGAGACAGAGTGCAAGGAACAAAGCAGAGTCAAGGGTAGATTTTCTATAGTTGTTATGGTTCACTGTCTCATGATAAAAGCTTTACTTAAAGTTCTCTTTACTGTTTATCAGATTCCTTTCTTTCTGCTTTTAGGTGTGCAGGACAGAAAGAGGCTTGGGTTTTTTTTTTTTGGTGTAGAACCTTTTCCAAAGCATGGAATGCTTCTAGTATTCCCTGAAGTTTTACCAGGTCCAGGATTAATTACCTAATCACTAATAGCTTGCTCTATTGTGAGACACTTACA
Source organism: Coccyzus lansbergi (assembly GCA_033558105.1). Lineage (NCBI taxonomy): Eukaryota > Metazoa > Chordata > Aves > Cuculiformes > Coccyzidae > Coccyzus > Coccyzus lansbergi. Next base: position 1,324,917 of record JAUMJK010000030.1, on the reverse strand, counting down.
GTTAGCAAAACTTTTCCCTTGATTCCTGTGATCCTGAACTTTGTAATGTGTTTTATTTCATAAAGTGACTTCATGGAATTAATTGGTTGTGGAGAAAATTCTGACAATGTGCAATGAAAGAAAAAGAAATTCTAAATCCCCTCCAGAACAGCAGTCTGATCTTTGTTCTGTGTGCTTATCATCTATCATTTGTTTCCTTCCTTTCCTTTAATTTTTAGATTGGGGATATGGAAATAAATATTGTTAAAACATTTCTAATCTTATTGAAAGACGGGAATACAAGAATCTTGCTAATATTTTATTTACAAAAACTTTGGAAAAATGTTTCGGAAATGTTGTTACATGCACATTAAACCCAAAAGCAATAGCAGATGCCGTTGGTGTGCAAAGCCATGCAAATGCTGGTCACGACCATTGCACAGACCTTAAGTAAGAGTGTCTGATTCAGCACTGGCAGTAGTAATTGAAGATACTTTGACAGCTGAGGGAATGGGATCTAGAATACACGACATTTCTGAAATACTGAAGAAACATCACCTTGTCCTGCAAGACATTTTTCTAAGGCTTTTCTAAATTCTTTTTATATGGCTATGCACAAAATGGAGAGGAACTCTGATCCCATTACTGAAATTGGCAACTGGTGGTGAATCCAGACAGATTTACTTGTTTACCTCTGAAAACAGTGTGGCCACATTTGTGTATCTCCAGTGCAAAGATTGCTTGGGTTTATATAGACTTATAACCTATACTATGTTCAAAAAGTAAGCATTTGAGAGCTGCTGGTCAGATTCTGAAACAGCTTCTTATTAATGTGGAGACAATGGACCTCATTTTACAATTTTTTAATAATTTCTTTTTTCCTACTGTACTTCCCTTTTCTCAGTGTTTGGTACCTGTTTAGAGTATGATGGTGTGAAGAGAGATGTGGTAATAAGAGAAACGTGCAGTGTCTAAACAAACCATTTTTTGTGAATGGCACACAGAGAATTGAGTCAGAAGTGTGGACAGATAAAGTGAAACGTTTCTAAGTTTATTTTCTTTTCAAGGCTGAAATTTTCCATTTACCATCTGAAATGATTTCCTAAAACAGTTCTATAAGATTTCTAAGTAGTTTTATGTGATATTTACTGATAGGATGTGTGGTTAAATAGGCTGTCTTTTTACCTTGGCAATTCCTAAACGTAAAGATACCAGATCAGGTCCACAGTTCTGTTTAATAGAAACAGAAGAGTTTAACACACTTATATTAATACAAGAATACCTTACATTACAGCACTTTTCAGGCTGTAAACAAACATTAATTGACTTTGATCCAAGCAATTGAAAGGGTGGTACAGTGAGCAGTTAATTCTACAAATATATTCCTTATAACAAGTAGAGCTTATAACAAGTAGAGGGTTTATGAAAATATTCCCTGCTTAAACATCAAGCCTTTGAAAAAAATGGAAGCTGGTTTAATTATTAAAAAAAATATAATGTAAAAACTTTCAGAGCTGATAAGCCTTAGGGTGGTTTAATTAAAACTGAAGAGAAATTAAAATGATCAGAATTTAGGGCAACAGGAAAAGAAATGATAGGTAGGAAATTTCAAGATATAATGAGAAAATAAAATAGCTTGAAGTCACTTGGTAATTGTTAAGTAAAACATCTCTTGTTCATTGGTTCACATTATTAACAGACCAAAATCTCTCTAAAGCATCTGGGTCTTGACCTAAAATAAAGCATTTGTGAATAGGTAGTTCTACAATAAAGTAACTCTACAAGTTATCATGTTAATGGAAATAAACCACTCATAATTTTTTATAAAGTCTTATCACTATAGTCCTTAAAATTGTGGATTAAAGTGTTTTTACATAAAAAAAATCAATCCATACCTTAAATTCAAATTATTTTCAGTATCACTGAGTGGTGACCCACTTGTGTAAGAGGAGTTGCTGTGACTGTTTTCCATAGCCCTCTATTATCTAAGGAAGATCACACAAATTTCCACAGCACTGAGAATCAAAGGGGTTTTTTTTTTTTTTTGGTCATTAGACGGTTCGTGTATAATTACTTCCTGTGTTATACACATATTCTTAAATCAGTAGTTCATCATAATATTTGTATTTACCTATTGTTTCTGCAAACATTCACCTGAGGAGTGTTCTGCAGCACAATATCTCCATGTCAGGAGTGACATGGTGACAAAGAAGGCCACCACTCCACAGGGTGGATAGACGGTTTTGCTGATGAAGTTCTTTGAGGAAATAATTGATGTCTGTTGCTGTTGACGTGTTTGCCTTCCTGGAGTTCACGCAGTGTCACAAACTGCATGTAATTTTGCCTGATTCTAGATGCCAAAGTTGAAGATGTCATCAGAATATTCTTCTGTTATCTACAACAAGGTCCATGCTGGACATCTTCAATATTTATATAGACTGGACCATTTAAGCTGAAAAAGGGGAGATTTAGATATTAAGAATAAATATTTTCCTGTGAGGATGGTGAGGCCCTGGCCCAGGTTGCCCAGAGCAGTGGTGGCTGCCCCATCCCTGGAGGTGTTCAGAGCCAGGATGGATGGGGTCTTGAGTGGCCTGATCCTCCAGAAGGTGTCCCTGCCCATGGCAGGGAGTGGGACTGGATGGGTTTTGAGGTTCCTTCTAACCCAAACTGTGATTATGATCCATTCTTTTTTCCTGTCTTTTACACTGTTAAGAATTGATCAAAACAGTTAATTATTATGCGAATACTCACAGGCTAATCAAAGCTAGATTTTACTTACTAGGATGTAATTTTAGCTTCAGATAGGAAAGATAGAAAGTCTTTCTTTGCATTTAAGTTACCGTCTTGATTTTATGGTTAGAAAACAGATTTAGTATAACTGCATGTACTAAATGAAAAGCCAGACAGCAGCAGAAAACCAAGGCACGTTGTAACATGCTATCAAGCTGTTATTCAAAGTTCATAATTTCAAGGAGTCGAAAATCCTGGCACTGGATGACAGACTGCACTGCTGGATCTGTTTGTTTGAGCTGACATTTTATTTACTAATAAGTCTTTTCTGCAATAAAACTGTGACCAACAGAAAATAAATCTGTCTACAGCGACTGATAACTTAGGATAAAACAACAGTTTAATATTACATGACGAATTTTTTCTAATGTGAATTTTATCAATCAGAATTCTCTGAGAATTCTCTGGAACTCTATTTCCATCTATACTTTCACCTCTTTTTATTGTAGCTCTCAAGCCGTGTTAAGGAATGGTGAGTTGATCTCTTACCTTTCACAATAAGGAAGGCTTATCTAAAATGTCTACATAATGTAATATAAATTCTCTTCCCGTTTAGTTTTACAAAATAAAAGTAGCAATGTAGACAGAACCACTTTGAAAGTGTGACTGCTTTGCCTTTTCAGGATACTACAACGTGTTAGATAAAAGGTGGTGTGTTGCATATCTTTATCCTAAGTTTACAATTATGCTGCATGACAGATGAATAAACACTACTCTCCTTGTTTTTACACTAAAACATGAAAAGTATTCAACTGGAATAAGCAATTCTCGGCCAAGGTCTGAACAGAATGAAAAATGAGATTTTCCTTATGCCACGGGCATATTTCTGAGTTTTTCTAATGCAATGTTACAGTGATATCCAGTAAAATATCTCGGTGTGGTGTTTGTGTTAGGTCAGAGATAGGCAACTGTAGTTAATATCACATAATCTTAGATTCAGGTGAGCTTTGATGGGGAAGTTGGGCAAGAAACTACCAGAATTGACACTGGCCATCGGTACAAGGATGCTGAGCAATCCTGTACACTACAGACTGCCCTGCAATGGTGCTTTTAAATGGAACTAAGCCCACAAAAGCTTCCTAAAAAAAAATTAGTTTTCAGAGCAGCCTTGAACTTAGAAGAGTGCAGAAGTGTTTTTCAGCCACTGTTTTACCTCTGACTTGTGAGATCTGTGCTTCTCTGGGCACTGCCAGCAGTCCCTGGGCAGGTGCACTGTGCTCTGCTCCTCTCTGATTTCTCAGAGACCAGTTGGGGTTTATTATCATTAGTCCTTCTAATCTGTGGTGTGGGTTTTGCCATTGTTTATTGATTTGATTTTGTTTTTTTTAGCTTTTAAAAAGGATTTCTAGACTAAGAACAAAAGAGATTCTTTTGATCCACAGCAAAAAAAGGTGGCAATGATATTTTTACCACCACTGTCTCTCAGCAATACCTCATTTCTAAGCTCAGCAAAAAAGGCATTTTAGATGACATTACCATTGTTCAGTGCATTAAGGGAGCAGTTATTGATTTGGATTTTCTTGCGTGTCATATGTGTTTGCTGGTAACCCACTGTTTTTTAATTACCCCAAGGAATTCTAGGTCTATCTTATCTAGACAAGCATACAGCTGTGTATTTTCTCAGGGATTACTATTGAGCCCCCATATTCTGAGCATTACTCAGATTATAAAGTATAAATTTAGAGGTGACAGGTTTATGTATTTTTCATTAGTGATATGTGGTAGTTGGTAAGTGCCAAGAGTTTCGGAGGAATTAATCTACTGCACAATAGCAGGACTGATTGTTTGAAACATCCCTGTAAATTCAGTTCATATTCAGGTACGTTGTAGTACTATGCATACTGCTTTAAATGTTCGATATTCATGCTCTCCACACACAAAATATTCGTATATTGTGCAGACCCTTTAAAAAAAAGTGTGCAAAATGCAAGTGTTTTTATGTGAATAGCCTCTCCTCTCTGAATCTGGATTAGCAAACACTCCAGTTGTGGTTTGTATGAGCTATTCAAAAAGGCCCTATATCTCACATGATACGTTCTCTGTTGTCACCACTGAAAATCAATTCAATCAAAATGCAGATGTGGCCAAACCTGAAAAGGATATCTGTCCTGTTGATTAATTTACATAAAGCTGTAACCAACATGTTCTGCAAAACACTTGAAATGGAGCCTCTATGTTGGTTTCGGGAAACCTGTCAGTTCTGTGCATTTCTAACGATGAAACTATTGAATAATACATTATAATTTAAAATTTTAGAAGAAAGAGTGAATATTGCACAAGTGTTATAAAACCACTGAAGCTTTTTATTTTAGAAAAATAATTATTTAAAACCCCCTCCAAATATTGCTGCTGTTTTCAGTGTTGTGAAGTTAAATACTAAACACATGTTTAACAGAGAATGCTAATTCTTTCTTAAAACTGACAAAGAGTATTAATACAATAGCAGAAAAATACCTAAAACCTTATTTGTTAATAGAAGGTATTATTACCACAGTTAAGCAGGTGACAGAGTTTTATCTTGCCCCAGTATTTGTAAGGACATATCCTCATATATTTTCCTATCATACTGGCATTGGCATGGCAAAGTCCTGTAGTGGAGGGTGATAATATCCCATCTTACAGCTGAGGAAAGACTTGTCATTGTCTACTGTCACAATCTAGAGGTTTTCAGGTATTGTGGGTGGTGGGAGCTTGATGGGGACAGTGCTTGAGCACAGTGCAAGAGGGAGGAGAGAGCAGCTGTCATGGCCAATGTGGCACAACTGCAGGAAGAGAAGTTATTAATCCTGGTCACGGGCACTGACATAGCCATGCTGCCGTCCTCTGGTACGGTGCTACCGTGGACACTTCTGGGTGATGATAAGGTACAAGAGATGCATCTACAATAAGACCAGACCTGTTTTTTTACTTTCTATGATTCAGAAATGCTTCAGTTTCGTTGCCTCAGCTGTGCCCTTGCATCACCAGGGGTGCTTCACTGACCTGGCATGTGAACAAATTTACTGAGATGCCTTGCCAGCTGGATAAGTAACAGAAAAAATGTTTAAATTATTCATTTCATATCTTGCAAAATTTGTCAAATTTTGGTCTACGTATTTTTGGTCTTTAGCTCATCCTTTGTGTGAATGGGATAAAGGAATGGTGGTCTGATGAGTTCTCAAATCGTCTTTTCATTTGACAGCAGAAAAGAGGAATCTCAAAAGGTTACTGATTCTCTTAAAGATAATAATTTGTGTTTTGCATAAGGCTTTGAATGCTCCAGGTTGCTTAATCATATTGAATGCAAGACTCAGCTGCTGAGCTTTTGTTTTCTGCCTGTCGCTGGTGCCTTGCTTATTTAATACTGTGAACATGTTCAGTTTGATGACAAGAAATATAATGAGGCATCCAGCTATCTGTGCATCTGTGCACACAGAAGCCTCAAGAAGGGAACAAACAATACTACGTCTTAATATAGGGTTTATAATTAGCTCAGTTATATACACATTGGGGGACTTTCAGCATTTTTCCTTTGTGCCACATAGCTCTCATTCTTCTTTTCATCTAAATTCAAAATAAGTTTCTATTTTGCACAGGGTATATTAAACACAAATGCTTGTACAAATAGAGATGCATGAAAATGTCGTGATAAGAAACCTAATATTTCCTTTGCAAACTGTCAGTTGTCATACTTTTCCTTTAATAGAGAGTGCCCTTTCCTTGCTTCTCTTAAAAATGCGGTCTTCACATATCTTGCTATTTGATAAGAAGTTATGTTGTTAACTGAACAGTGTCCAATGAAATAAAATTAACAGACATTCATAAAATGTTCTCTAGTTAAAAATATTGTGTTTTAAAGATACTTTATGCAAAAGGGTCTGAGTTTTTCCATCTCTGAATTCTTCCACCACTGGAAGGAGGGATGGAAAAAAGAAACATGGAGTGAAAAGATTTTAATTCCCTTTGTCTTTAGGCTTGACAAATAATGCAAGAGATGTACCATATGTGGTCTTAAGCTAACAATTTTAATTTATTCAATGGGAATTAAGTGCGTACTTATCTTAGAGAGTATTAGCTTTTATCTTTGAATACAGGCTGTCATTTTGTAAAACAATGACTATAGATATGCTCCATCCCTCCTCAGATTATAAATTATTGATGAAGAATTGCTATTAATACTGTTACTGTCTGCTTGGGCAGAACTTGGTCAGACATCATTACAGGCTTCTGTACACCGTCATATTGCAAATAAGAGTAGTGGCTTTACCTTAAAAAAGTTATTGGGATATTTTTCTCTTTAGCATGCACTACTACACCTTTATTTTTCACAAAAGATAATAAGTAGACATTTTTTTTTAGTCTACTGCCCAAAAGAAATTAAATCAGTGCTAGGCATACTTTTCCTCTTTTCATTTATTGCAGGACAAAAAAAATTATCTTTCTGAAACCAGTTTCAAAATATTGCTCATTTTTATTCCTATCCCTTTTTGCCACCTAGAGTCTGTCAGCTTTATGTTACAGAAATAAGTTCTTTTATCTTTTCTTTTTTAGTGTTGTGTCCTTCTGAAGAAATAAAATATCTTGCATAATTAAAAGCTCTGTGCAATATGAACTAGAACTGATTAGCTAACAGCAAAACTGTTTCTTCTGGCTTGGGTTACTGCAGCTGCTCTAATTGTTAAAGGCAAAATTATAAAAAAAAGGGAAGAAAACAAAACAACATAATCAGTCTTAGAGCTACCAGAATAGTAAGAGAGTTTAATTGCCTCAGTTGACTGCATCACTAATGAGTACGGTTTCATTAGAAGTTCCATGGGCTATTTAATTATAACTGGAAATTTGCATCTCTGTTTCTTCCAAAAGACTGCATTTCCTCAGTGCTCCACCCCAGTCAACTCCCTGCGGCAGACCCACGGCTGCTGCATTTGGAAAACCTCAGGAGGTCAGAGCCCAGATCCTCTCTCTGCTACTTTCATCTAGTGAACATTTTGTACTGCGTATGGGCAACACAAAGTTCTGCCCATTTTGATGCACAGGAGGTTTTACTGCACAGTTAGCAATAAGAGTTCCAAATTCAGAAAACAATTTTCAATTAAGGGGGGGACTTATTGCCCACTTTAAAACCTGGGGTTTTTTTTTTCTTGCTTCAAAATGTCCCAATTCAGAAGGTTTATGTACTTAAAATAATTCTCAGCTTTTGCATTCCAACTTTCTGGACAAAGGGAAAACAGATTTAGAAAATATGTAGGATATCAAGCTTATAGATGTATAGCCCCCAAATAAAGTTAGAAATAAAAGTGAATACATTAGAAAGGAGATCTGAGTATACAGTGAACAGGAAAGCAGAACCATCCAATGATTCAGAAATAAGTTTATCATTAGACAGAACTAAGGAGATTAATTAAAATATGAATTCTTTTTGATCCTCTCTTAAAATATTAATTTCTTCCCCCATCCTCCAAGTAAGGTCATTCTTACTTTTGTTTCTCTTTTCTATAACTAAATGGAATTATTAATAAAATGGGAGAGGGAGGAACACAAACGATGACTTTATTCAAATTATCATTTTAGCTACAGCATTCCAGGCATAGCTGTATTTACCAGAAAAACAGTGATATGAGCAAGATTTCAACAATCTGATAGCCACAAAAACTCTAAGCAAGTAGTTTGCCCTGCCATTATGCCAGGTGTTTTTTAACTTCTAGTTGCCTGAAAGCATCTAAATCTACTTTGATAGCAACTTCAAAAAAGTAGGGAGCTTAGAGTATGGTTCTAGGTGCTATTGGGAATTTTAGCACAGAGGATTATAGGAACTTAGGTTCTGGGTATCCACTATGTGTTGTGACCTTCTGCTGTCACAGCCCCCTCCCTGCCCTAGGAAAGCCTACATACTGTTGAAGAAAGCATGAGGTCCCATGGGATTTACAATAGTGTTCTTCTGTGAACATTGCTTCTCCTCATGCCGTGCTGCTTTGGAGCTGCTAAAACCATGTTTGCAGGGCTCTTCTGTGTTGTTGGTGACTGATGTTCTTGGGGGAGCTGGTAAGACTGCTTTTGAGAAGGTAGTGGTTGGTGCAAGTGGTGCTGCCTAGCAGCAGATCCAGGCTGGTGAACAGTGAGACTGCAGATGATCAAGATTGTGAGGACACGGGCATACCAGAGACCTGGTGTTTGTGCAGTAGGTCTATTGCAATTAAAAAGTTGGATTTTGCCTTGGTTCACAACCTGCTCCTCCCTGTGCAGCCTGGCGTGTGAATCTTGGATACTGGCAACAATCACAGCAGTTAGGTGATTGCAGGCTGCACTTCTCTCTGTATAGCAATACCTGTCTTTGATTCCATCACATATCACTCAGCAGCAAGCTGCAACCCTCAAGGGCTGCTTTGTTTATCTGTGTGTTAGGATCCAGATTCATAAGCCCTTAAGGGTGATAGATAATTTCCTTTTATGCTACATTAAAAAGGGCTGTAAGGAACACCCTGTGATTTATTGAAAAGACAATTAACAATGAGGTTAATGACAGTGATACATCTGAGACTTGATTCAACCTCGTAAAATAATTAGTGCTTTCAGAAATACACAGGGTCTTCTATGTTTTTTGATTATGTGAAAGAATTAAATACATAACTGTTTATTACAATCTCATGGGTTCAAAATTTTCCTTTGGTCTTTATCATGAAGGTTGACATTTTGCCATTTTCAAGTTTTATACATAAATTCCTTGCCCACAAACTGCACAGCACACCCACAGTGCTCTCATTTATATACTTCATGAGAGACACAACTAGAGTAGTTCTTCAGATTGATTATAGGAGGCCATTTATATTTCCTCTTGTTCCACGTATGATGAGCATAACAACAGAAGGCAAAACCATGTTTACTCTGCATTTAACAGCTATTTCAACATCATCTTAACACCATACCTCTTCCAAAACAGGAAAAAAGCTGTTGCTGCTTTGTTGGTGTAAGGGTCATCGTGGGCAGAGTGTTACTGGAATTAGAGGTCATATGAAGGTTTTTCTGTTACCCCCAAGACAGATTTGTAGCTGGAATTGTAACATTGAATGTTTCTTGTAACCATTCCTGTTGTCAGCAACTACCTCTTATACCCTTTCTTCAAAATTAAAACTGCAAATATAGGCTCTAAGACTGTTTTGATGAATTTTGCCATTTTTTTAGTGAGAGCTTTAAATTATATTTGAGAAACAGCATAGCTAGCACCTATTTATGACAATATATCTAGTGTCCAATTTGTAGTATGAGTGTGTTATGAGCTCTCTTCTGGCAATGGAAGACATCTAGAAGCAAGGTAACCTATGACCTGTGACCTATGAAGACATTATCCATATCTCCTGCTAAAAAATTGCATTAATTTAATTTTCCAAGTAAAAATGTATTTACATATATAACACGCTTCTGTGGGATGAATGTATTATATTCATCAAAGTATGAATATTTGTGTAAGGAATGCTACTTTTTCAGTGTGTTTGAATGTGTATTTGAGTTGTTTTGACATTAATAGTGATGTGTTTAATAGACAAGAGGTGCATCTTTTGTGAGTTTCATTGCAACTGAATTTTTAAAGAATTCCTCCTTCCTTAAACATGTTCAACCCTCCCAAGCCATAAGGTTTGTATTTCTCAAGATGTCTAGCATTAGACCACCTAAGTGCATTAAAATGTTAGTTTTCTCAGTTATGAAAGATAGGCTAGAGATTGAAGAAGCCGACCATTATTTTTCCCCTAAGAAGTCTTGTTCTCTGATTACACCATGTAATAGAGTAACTGTCCCCCCAACTCATGCGATAGATTCAAGTAATAAACTAATGTTCCAGCAGTAATTTACTGCAGAGTAAACTCTCTCTATTAACTGTGAAGTATTCATTTTCTGTTATCTTCTGTGGGTACAGGATGATGATCCCTGCATAGTGTCTTGATAGGAAGCTTTAAAGACCTACAGATCCTTTTTTTGTTGTTTTTTTGTTGCTGACATTGAGGTGAATTGAGTGTCCAAAAGTGATTTTTACTTCATTTGGGTCCCAGCCTGCATACAATACACTCTCTGCTCCTTCTGAAACATTTATTTTGGTGCACAGAGGGTTGTTGCATACACTGAAAGTATTTCACACCCTTAAGAGTAAAAATTCCAAAGCAGGGAAGATTATCTCCTCCGTGTTTAGATACGTTGAGATATTTAAGACAACTGATAATTCTGGTCTTACACATATTCTGTCTGAAGTTTACTTTTCCTGTTTGCTCAGACACATTAATGTTTCACTTTATCACCTTAATGATTAAAATGGTAGAATGGATATCTGTGGATTCTGCATTTGCAACTTGAAAAATCTACAATTTAGTGATATTTAGCACAAGTCTTAAAGCACAAGCTTTCTGTTCTGGACTTGTTGATTTCCCCGTCTTTCCTGCACATGCCTCTGCGCCATTTTCCTCATGAGCATTTTAACTTGTGAGGCAGTGGTTGCAATTCATAGAAATATCATGATTTTGTTGCAAAATTTGACATTATTCGGGTCTGTCCTCACAATCAACAATTTCTAGCACGTGTTCCAAGGCCATGTTGTTGGGTTACTTTATTTTGTATGCCATGTATTCCTTGCTCCTTTAGTGAATATTCCAGTATCTTGAATGTGGTTAAGAACGGCTTTGGTTTCCTTCTCCACTCACAAGGGCAGGAACGCTCTGCCAATGTACATGGTACAAGGGCCATCTTCTTATTACCCAATTATCAGCTTTTACGTACTCTTTCAGTCCTTCAATACAGGTAAGCCGACCTGTCAAGAAGGACTAATTTTCCCTTGAGTGGCTGGATACCACGAGCCTTCTCTGTCTCTGTATGAGCAGGCTGCTCAGTCTTTGTGCTGGGAGGCACAGTTGTATTGACCTTCCTTTGCCTGAACAGCTTCCATGTTGTGCTGGAACCCACTTATCAGTATGAGCAAGTTTTTCCTTCCTTTCTCCATACACACAGGGAAAAAAGAAACCCCACAAGCATGACTGGTATTCAAATAAGCAGCTTTGTTAACTCTGTAATGATTCTCTTGTACTGCTGCCATAATGCCTTTGATGACCCCTGCAGCAGAGGAAATGAGGCTGGCTAGTGTGCACAGGGCTATGACAAAGCTTATTTCATAAAACCTCCCAAAAATTCTGCACTAAGTATAGGGTGGCAAGCATTATCTCTTTCTGTTGTTTCCATTTCTTCTGGTTTGCATCTGCTGGGTGCAATCCCAACAAAATGATTATCCAACATGTCCCTTCCAAAGGATTTTACATTCCCAGCTGCACCTTATTTGACTATCATAAAAGCAGTACTTTTCTCAGAGTAATGCCATGACTGAGATACCTCTGGCTTAAAATGTTGCTAATACGGATTCCAAGAACCTTTCTGCATGAATCAGCACTTCCAAATGCCTCTTTTAGATGTTATTCCTTGTACCATTTCAACGAACTATGTGATTACATTTTCATATCATAAGTTTTCTTCTTGCATTTTCTTAATTGTCTTGGTATAAATACTTCTTTACTTTCTTGATGAGATACTTCTTTATTAAGCAAGCTGCTGGAAAGTGCATTCAATTAACCACCAGGAATGTATTTTATTAAAGAAGCCAGTCTTTTCTGAAGTGAAGGAGGTGTGAGATAAAGTGACTCCTCCCTATTATCCAAACATATCAATTTTTTTCAGCATCTATGTTGTGCACAGGCTGTTCATTTCAAGTGCTGTATATAATACCTGTCATGCTTGCTTGCTTAACCTCAAGATGGAAAGAAATGACAAAATCTATGCAGTTGAGTAAGAATAATCTCAGTTGTATGATTTATCCTCCAATGTCTATTTTATGGTGGTGTGAAGGACTGGGTTTTCTTTGCATTTTAATTTTAGTCTAGAAGATTCCCAGCCTGTAATCATGCAATTGTATTGTGTAGATTTTATGCTATACAGCTTAATCTGACTTGACTGACAATTATACAATCATAACAGGGAGTGATAAGACATATTCTTTCTTTAGGATAAGATGTTTGGTTTTTCTCAAAAAAATGTTTTGTTGAAGATTTCTGCAGAACTTCAGGGGTTTTTTTTTTTCATTGTTTCTGCTGGGATTTTTTTCTGTAGGCATTCTGTATCACAAAAGCAGTGACACAGTACAGGCATTCCGGGATATGCTGTATTTGACAGAGGTGATTATAGCTGAACTCTGTTTGTTCAGATTGAAACCCTACTGGAAATGTTTGTGGGCTGCTGTCCAGACTGAGTTTTTTCTCTGAGGAGATCTTACTTTGGTGTCGGTGCCTGCTTTTGTGGATGTGGAGAGAGTTAAAAAAGAAGTGTTGTGCTGTAAAGCTTTCACTGTCACAGAAAGGATTTGACCATTGAACAAACCCAGGCTCTTCCAGAGTCTGGTAAAATAGATATAACCAACAAGACTCAGATATGTTCTTGAGTTTATGATTTTGATCTCTTTGTAGGGTCAGGGGTGAGGTGAGATAACCCTTAGAAAGCTTTTAGCAGAAAAGAAAGATGCATATTTCAGGCAAAGATAGCAAAAGATAACAAACTATGCAGAGACCATGCTGCCTGTGCAGTTGCATAGGAACCTGGGATAAAACAGTGAATATGCCTCTCTGACTGCCGTAGAAGGCAATACCTTCAGGTGTTATAAACTAATTTCCCATCAAAAGAGCTTTTGAGGATGAGTCAAGCACTGTTTGACAGGGAGATTACTTTTTAAAGGCCGTTCTGTGCAGAAGCAGATGGCTCACTGCACTCCTAAAGTTTGCCTCCTGCAAGTGAGAAGGCCTAAATATGTCCTAAACTGCTGCTACTATTAAGCTTCGCAGATAAACCTTCCTACCTCTTGCAAACATTTCTGTCAAAGTTAGATCAACATCTTTGCTTTAGTGTAAATGAGGGCACTGCTGAACTGTACTCAGAAGCGGAGCATTTACATAACACACAGAACACGGCAATTTTGTGTTTGTTTTCCTATCAAAGTGACTCTATATGACAATGTGCAAAGTACGTACAGATGGCAAGAACAGTTATGTTATCAAGTTTGTTTCCTCTGCAGATGCTTATAGAAAAATAATTCTAGTTCTCCCATCTAAAAGTATAAATAAACGATGAAACAAAATAGCTTTTCTCTCCACCAGCAGAACAGACACTTCAAAGTTTGTTTCGAGTGTATGGTTAAATGGGCCAAGGAGCCTTCTGATGCTACCTGCACTTCTCAGTCATATGCTTTTCAAACTCCATCATCCATTTAGCCCCTAACTGTTTAGTACTAATTAGGTGTCCTATGACATTGATTGTTAGAAATGTATTCGCTTAGCCTGTAATCTGTTGGAGATAAACAAAATAAGATGATTAATGAAGGGAGACTGCAATTCCCTGCACATCTGTGTCTAACTGTGGGTCCTTAGGACATTTGGTCTTGCCAGACCCAGATAGAAAACCTTGTTTGTTTGCAATTTTCCAGGAAATGTTTTGGGATTTGCACAGCTGAGAATGCTTGGTTTGTACTGAACGAAACTGACAGGTCTTAATGCATAATCCTTCCAAATTAGTTAAAAAAAACCCCAAACCCAACAACTAACCCCTTTCCATCAAATGCAAAAGATTCAAACATAATCTGGATATTCTTTCTAATGAAAATTATATTTGTTTGTCTATACATCTCTTTAAATATACATGTTAAAGAAATTTCGTTTTCATGATGGTGCAAGTGTAACCATATTGGAGAATTTTCAAAAAGAGAAAGAAGAAACCAATCTAGAACAGAGTTAAAATTATGAAATATTTTTATCACAGAAAGAAAAAGAACAGAAACATTGGAAATAAAAAGTGGTATCTATGGATTCTTTATTCTGAATCTTTTTTCTTGAAAAAGTATTATTCCTTCCATTTTTAAATGTTTTATATGTCAGTACTTGTTGCATAAGTTTTTTTCTGATAGAATTGCTTTTTCTTAGTGTTTTCACATTCATGGAGTCACAACTGGGAAAAAATTTGTCCAAAGCATGAAAGTGCCAAATAACAAAATAAAGCAGTACACAATATTTACAAGGTAACAAATCCTTTTTTCCATGTTTGTAGTGTTGCAATAAATAATGCAGAAAAAAATCTAAATTCCTTCTGCTGTAGTGTTCTCTTTGCTTTTACAAACAAGCACTGAAAAATGAACAGTTAATTTTTCTCTTCTTTAGAGGTATTAAATGGAAGAGATGAAAATGTTCATCTTCTGTGGCAAGATTTAAGTGAGATTCAGAAAGTATTCATAGTCTTTTTTCCCTAAGTAATTAATAAGACAAAAATATTTCATTTACTTAAAATGTGGTGAAAGCTGAAAACTCTTTCCCTGATATAGATATTAAAAAAATATCAAATACACTATGAGTTAACCAGAAAATTGTTTCCTAAGAAATAATATTCATACAATTTTAAGAATAAGCCTCTTACTCCAGGAGCTTCCATTGATTTAGTTGCCAATATACTGCTGGCATCACTTCAGCACATTTAATTTGTGACATTGTCTCTCTGTGACCTTTTATGCCCGTTTAAATGCTTGAGATCTTTCCAGTCAGCTGACAAAATAAAAAAAGTAAAGATGTTGGATGTTGTCACCTTGTCAAGCCCTGTAGCCATCTCTCTGAGGTCAGTCGTTGGTTTCTGCCTTCTGGCAAGAGATTCTCTCTCCAGATGTTGGCTGCCAGTGGAGGGATCAGGAGGTCTCAGAGATGTGAGGAAAGGTGTGACATGTGTATTTCTGTCCAGGCAACAAATATAGATAACTTCATGCACTAGATTATCACAGGAGAAGAGTCAGAGGCCGGACAGATCTGATCTAATGTTCAGTTTGAGTTCTAATCAGTAAAATTATGTAAATAAAATATTGAATAAATGGAGATGGATTGGCGGCCTATATTCTACCGTTTACTTCATTTAAAGTTATTATGGGATAGAAAGATTATATATGAAGCTTGCTGTAAATAGCTTATATGTTACATGTATGCAAAAAATGTCAGTCACTAACCCACTGACGCCTGGTGTCAGGTAAACGATCCCTCAGCCTTGAGGGGTAACCTTGAGAGACATCCCTGCTCAAGGGGAGATCACCATCATGCAGCCAGATGCTATAGAGAGGCAGCTTCTCAGACCCCGATGGCTGCAGAGATCTGTAGCACAAAGTGGTTGATTTCTAGTCAGATTCTGTTCAGTTCTGGCTACTGATGAGCCCAGTCTCCAGCAAAACCATTGTTTTGGCTTTGGGTACTGTATTCTCCCAGACAGCCCCACACAATGGGATTAACTTTGGTTTGGCCTGCTGGCTGAGAATCTGCCTGAATCAAGGTTCAGTTAGTTCAGACAGATAGAATGCATCCATCATGTATCCAAATTTCCTTGACAAAGAAATTTTTTTTACACATTTTTTTACTAGATGTCATGATTGCTTTTCAGTTTAGTCCCCAGGTGGGCTGCGAGATGGGGCAATTTGCACTACCGGCCAGAGCAGTTTCTCTGCAGCGAGAACACTACAGTGAACCTTCTTGCTCTTAGCAACGGACCTGGGTATTTTGGACCAAAAGGGGATTTAGGAGCATTCAGTATGACACAGCATGTGGTGTTGAAATGCACGTATGAAAAGTATTATAGATACCTGTTGTGCCACTGGGAATGTCTGACAGTAACTCAGAAAACAGGATCAGAAGTAATGTGAGTTGATTCTGACATCCTATAGCCCTCAACAGGTACATTAAATACATTTTATTTCTTCCAGAACTTTTAGCTACCGCAAAATTTAAATTCTGATTTTGCTTTTGTTCTAATACTTACATATATCTGTGAGTTGTATAAGTAGTGTAAATCAAGTAAATCTCGCTGGAGAAAATCTGTCTGAAATATCCTACAAGTTGAAAACTGGAAGAGAGAGAATTCAAGATGATTGGTACAAAGCTGAGCTTTCCTTTAAGCCTGTACAGATAAATTTCAAAAGCAGGAGTTCCAATAATAGTTAAAATCACCCATGGCA
Organism: Coccyzus lansbergi; assembly: GCA_033558105.1. Taxonomy (NCBI): domain Eukaryota; kingdom Metazoa; phylum Chordata; class Aves; order Cuculiformes; family Coccyzidae; genus Coccyzus; species Coccyzus lansbergi. Next base: position 1,308,119 of record JAUMJK010000030.1, on the reverse strand, counting down.
ATTTGAAAAGCTGTTCATGGTAATTCATTTCTTCTTTGCAATTACGCATTGTGCCCTCTACATCAGTAAGGTTGTATTAGTTCAATCTCCTAGAGGGAGAAAATCACTGATCAAACAGCCTTCGGGGACTATAAGTAAGGAATATCAGTGTTCAGTCTTTAATATGAATTATATAAAGATTTTTAAGTTTGGATCAAAGTGAAATTGTGAGACTGCCTCCAGGCATTGTGTTTTCATCTACAACAAGTAGCTCAAAGGAAAGAGAAACTAAATTCAGTTGAACAAGGTCCATTTCCCCAGAATACACAAATATTCATGCACACCTGGTATCACTCTACTGCAATGGGGACAAGTGTGTATTTTCCGCCACTTTTCATGAAACTGCAAGCTGACTACTTCCTCCTAAGGAATGTTTTAAACATCACCTTTGATCTAGTGAGTAAACTTGCATTCTGTAATATTTGTGTTGGATTTTTGCAATTGATTTGAGTTTAACTTATTTGGTACTGTCATATGGGAATTAGAGGACTGACTTTTTAGAGATCAGTGCTAAATCACCACTGAATGTTTTTCATATATCAATGTTATATTCTTATGTTTTATACCTATATATTGGTTGTGCATTGTGCGTGTTTGTAACTTGTGTGCATGGCAGTTGATTTGCAAAGTTTATATCCCTGCAAAGAGCTACAAACAATGAAAAGAGGATTTTTAACCTAGTGTGTCTAACCTCTAGACTAGAAAAAAAGATACATTTTCTTTGTGCTACCAGCACGCGTTGACTTTAGCTGAATCAGTGTAATAAATGCTGAATGATTTATGAAATGAAACTTCTAGATCAGCCACATCTCTGGCTACTTCTTCCCTGTACAAAAAGCTACAGGGCTTTTTACAGAGCCATAAAAATATCCATCCAGTTCTGTCTTGAGATGTTTGTCTTCTCAGCATCACTGCTGATATGTTCTACTCACTTTGTATCATCTGTATTTTTTGCCCTATCGTATGTAAAGATGATATTGATATCTGTAGAAAGTCAAGTTATTCTTAGCTTTAATTGCAGAAACATGATTATATTTCAAGATATTTTAAGCTAACAACTACAATATTCTGTGATTTTGTTGGAATATCTCTTCATCATCTCATGAAATCTCACTCTACTAATACAACTAGAAACCTCTTAAAGGCCTTCTCATCCAGCTTCTGTTATATGTGATATTCTAAGTCCTACCTTTATAAGCCAACCTCCCTAATGGTACTGATGTCACTGAAATTGTCCTAAGTTAAAAAAGAATTCATCCTGAAATATTTAATATATGTTCTCTTTAGTGTGGGGTTAGAGTTTTCTTTTGCTATTTTTTGGGGTTTTGTTTTGGTTGGTTTTTTTTTAAAGAGCATTATAGTCACTGATTTGAAAAAAAAAATAAAATCCAGTCTGATAATGTTTTTCGTGATTCTCCACTGACTTGTCTGGTTGAACAAATAGGTTCCAGAAAGAACACACAGTCTAATAGGATGCTGTTCCACTCTTTTCCTTAATTGATGTTGAAGGATATAGAATTGCAGATCTATTTTTTCAGGGGTATTCCTGTGATTTTTCCATTGTTATTTATCAGTCTTTAATCTTTTAATCTGCTATTCAAGTCCTATTTTTGCCTAACTTTAGTAAAGAGTATGTTAATGTAACAGCAGAGTAGCTTTGACAAGTGGAGTTTAAGATTCAATTTAGTAAACAGCAAAATAATTGAATTTGCTATGTGGGCTGTAGATTGTGGACGAATATGCAAATTATCCAAGTTTAACGAAAAATTCTACTATGAGGGAAAAGACTTTTTGCTCAAATTAGAAAATTAATCTTAATGAGAAATCAAAAATTTCAAAGGATTCATAGATGTTAATAGGTAAAATAAGCTAATATAAAGTAGAAATGTTTGAAGAACAGCTCGTTATACAAGTGTGTGGTAATGTGCGTGAAATCGATGTTATGTGGACTGTAACACAATTCTCTCCTAACAGGATAATCAGATGCATAAAATAAATTTGTTTAGTATGTTGGTTAAAGTTGTTGTATTTCCCTTAGGAAAAAAAAACCCAAACAAACGAGCAGTTTGGTATATATACTCAGAAATAGAATAGCTAAAAATAACAGTAAGAACTGTATACCTCTGGATATATCTTCCCTAAAGCAGGGAGGAACTATTTTCTAGTTCATATTGTCTTCTTCACCAGGATACTCTGAAACACCCCCTGGTCTCTCTGGACTTCTCTGCTATGACTCACCATGTCTCTTCCTCTTGTTTTTTTCCTCAGGAGATAGGGTTTGCACGTCTGTTTGGGAGCACAGGCAGGCAGGACAGATGCAGTAGGCTTGGAGCTGGCTGGATAGGTCCTTCAGCAGTCTTGGCTGGACCTGCCCTGAGGAATGGGTCACATGAGTGTCCAGAGAAGAGCAACAAGGCTGGTGAGGGGTTTGGAGAACGGACCTTATGAGGAACGGCTGAGAGAGCTGGGGGTGTTTAGCCTAGAGAAGAGGAGTCTGAGAGGAGACCTCATTACTCTCTACAACTACCTGAAAGGAGATTGTAGAGAGGAGGTAGCTGGGCTCTTCTCCCAAGTGACAGGGGACAGGACAAGAGGGAATGGCCTCAAGCTCCGCCAGGGGAGATTTAGGCTGGACATCAGGAGGAAGTTTTTCCACAGAAAGGATCGTTGGGCATTGGAATAGGCTGCCCAGGGAGGTGGTTGATTCACCTTCCCTGGAGATGTTTAAGGGACGAGTGGATGAGGTCCTGAGGGACATGGTTTAATGTTTGATAGAAATGGTTGGACTCGATGATCCGATGGGTCTCTTCCAACCTGGTTGTTCTATGATTCCATGAGCACTTTTGATCTGGCCTTCTTTTGGGGGCAGGTAAAAGGAGTCCCTAGGTAGGGTATGACCCAAAATACTAAGATTTGGTTTCTTAGCTGAGACAGAAAGCTGATGCTGCTGTGTAGGTGTGTGGAGAGAGTGCAATTAGAGCTTTCCACAAGAACTTGATGTGTTGTTATTTTAGAGGTTAAGGACTTTTCAACAGAGCTGATTTTTTTTTCTGTTCAAATCTAGCTGTGCATTTTGATGAGTAGATGGACAGAAAAACTTGCAATGCACTAATCGGCTCAGGACTTGGAAGCGATCAAGCATTAGAAAGGGAGGGAGGAGGCCTGGGATATTTTCTGGAAAGGATGAATCTTTCTCAGGGCAGCTGATTTTAGTATGTTTTGATAATTACTGCTAATTCATTGAAAATATCTTGGTGTCACATAATGAATATTGCACTGTATTTAACCCCTTCCTTGCTTCAATTTTTTCTTTAAAAAATACTTCTTTAAAAAATACTTTTATAAAAAATAGAGTAATATTTGAGTTGCTACAGAGACAGGTGGGAAATACAGTGAAGTGGCAATATTATTTATGCATTAACTTTGTAGTGGTGTGACATCTTGGTATGATGCATAATTAACTTAGTTACGTTTAATATATATTAAATAGGCTACATAAGTAAATAAAATACAGCTAGAAAAATCTTATATTTCTCTTGAAGAATACAGAAATAAAGCCTCTGTTCCAAATTACGAATATCTGAATTGCTGAATTCCTTAAAATTTTCTCCAGCTCACAGTTATATCTTCTCAGCTAGAGGAGATGCATAGAAAACTGCAAAGCAATGATAATGACTCAAGATTAAAAACTACCACCAGAGAATTGAAACAAAGCCTGACTCCAAATCGAATCGACCAACCTTTCTTTATTGTGGAAAACAATATAGTCCTCTGTCTTTGTCTTACAGCTTGCTTTTCTTTCAAACAAATTAGACAATTCCTTCTCATGGCCCTTGAATTCTAATCACATCCTTTTTCTATTACTCTCTGTTCATGTGCTCTTTCTGAACAAACTGACTACAGATGATCTAACTTGTCCCAGCCCTTGGTTTGCCTTCCTTTCTGCGTCACATCTCTGCATTTTTATCTCTTGGCACTGGATGCAGAAATTTCTTGCCTATACTGTGTCTGATCTTATCCTCACCAATACCCAAGTGACCTTCCCTTAATTAATCTCTAAATTTCTCTCACGCCTCTAACTTTCCCTCCCTTGTCATTCTTCTGAAGTTCTCTGCATTTTTTTTTGCCGCCCACAGTGCATGGATCACCTCATGGTCCATGCAAGTACACAAAATTCATCGCTCATTACCAAACTCATCCAAAGTGCCCATTAGCATTGTTTGGAGATAGCAAAGTCCTCTCCTGTGTCCTGTTTTCATTTCATGATCTTCTCTTTTAACTTCAGTTAAGAAAACACTGTCTTCTTTTTGGCTATATCGTGTATATCATCTGTCAGCTCCCTAGCTTGCAATATCCAGGCCCTACATGCACTCCATCACCAACACCCTATCTGTTTTTTAACTGTGTTACAAGTGAAATCTCTCTACTGCATCTGTCCATTGGATGTGACAAATATTAAATGCTTTGCTTGTAACTACTTTCAGAGCTCCTTCTAGTAGCAAAGGTTTTTCTCCTGGCTTGTTCCAGCCAGTTGCTGTGAGCCTTTGTGGGCTCACAATCCCACTTCTCCACAGTAGCTGTGTGTACTCTTAGACGCTTTTGAAATATCAGCCCTAATTTCCAATTAGGCCAGGGTATTAGCCTTCATTCCTTGCTAAAACTTTCCAATAAGCATGTTTTTTCTCTTGCCATGTTTCCTTGGGCTCTTGGAATATTAACATGCCAAAATACCTCATTACCTCCTTTCAGACACTACTGTAAAACTACATGTTTTGACTATCCAGATTAAAATAATTTCGGCAGTGTTGAATGCAGAAGAGTGCTAAGGTTGTTTCTTGTCACCAACCTGGTTTTGTAATTGCTTTTGCCTTTTTTGCTTGGTTCCTCTTAAACTTGAACTGAAAGATGTTTAGAACCAGACACCGTGTTTTAATGAACTGATTCATAGCAGAAGTTTTCCTTTGTGCTTTTGCGTTTGGAAAGCATGCACTTTGTAGCAGCATTTTTTTCAATCATCTCCAAAATCACCATCTCCTCCATCCTCCCACCCCCTCAGGCTCCTTCCTCACACACAAGAGCTTAACTTTCACATGTGCATTTCTCATTAAAGCCTGACTGTTCCCATGAGAAGTTCAGAATCTCTCTATTTCTGCTAGATTAGAAATCTCGACAGATGCAATTAGAAAGCAGATGATAATAAACTGTTTGATGTCAAAGCCTTTGAAAGTGTTTTAATTCCAGCCGTCCTTAAGTTCTGTTTCTTATTTCTTTTTTTCCAAAGCGCATTTTCTTGAAATAAGGATATTTTCTTGTCTCTGTGAGGCAGATGCCCAGAAGTTGAACATAATGTGTTTATCTTTCTCTGAGTTTCACCAGGCTGTTGGTTTTAAAAAAATCAAGTTTGAAGTCTGTAATTTCTCAGAGGTCTTTAATTTTGTTTTTTAACAGAGTCTGCTCAATTTCTAATTTCCATTATATTTTCCCTCTGGTGATGCCTCCACAGACCTACAAAATCAGAAAATTGGAGATGAGTTGAATATGGAAGATCTCCAGGGTCTTTGGAAAAACAAGCATAACTGTGTAGCAGACCCAACAAAACACTAGCACGTTGTTTAGGTATGTTTAGGTATACCTTCAAAATATTTGTGTGTGAAAGAAAATAGCTAAAAAAGAAACTTAAACAGTTTTGATTAATCATAGTTCATTTTTTACGTCTGTGTGCTGTAAAACTAAATGTGCCAATTTTCTGTCATTCCTCCACTGTCATTTCTAGTGTTTTGTGAGAAGCTGGTACTGTGTACAGGATCTTGGAAAAAAAATTATGGGGAAACTCAGAATGACTGCTTTGTTCCAGCTCATCTGAAGAGAATTTTTCTCTCTTCATGAGGAAAAAAAAAAAAGGTAATGCCTGACCTTCAGTAAGCAGGATTTATAACCTTGGAATTGTGAAGAGCTCTTTTTGGCATAAAATTTATATTGAAAAACAGCTCATGGGATGAGGTTTAAGGATTTTTTTTTCTTCTACCACAGTGGTTTAAGAATCTGCAATATCTGAGCTTTAATGTTAGGAGGGAAAGAGAACATCTTAGTGAAAAGATAAGGAGAAATCCATTATTGCCTAGATCCAGAGCTTGCAACTTCAGAAACCTTATTCAATCAATCATTCATCTTGAAACCCTAGATTCTGATGCTTTGGCAAAATTTTTTTAGTACTGCCAGGACTGCAGGCATCCCAGCTGTGCTGAACACATAAGTAGTCAGGATCCATTGCACGGGTCAGGAACGTGCACTTTCAGCTATTGGATAAAAGAGGAAGAATAATAATGCCTCTATATTGAGCTTGCTTAAATATGGTTCCAGACTGTACAAGGATGCTGTATATTTTTTGCCTTGAGGTTGGCCCAAAAACCAGTGAAAGCATCAGAATTTCCTCCTAACACTGGGGTATTTTCCCATTCAGAAGAGCTACCCACCTAGCACATTGGCTTGTTGGTGATCTTACTATTTACTGTTTGTAACTTGGCTGACACTGCTATTATGCAATTCCCCCTGCTAACGTTCCCCCAGATATCAACTGGCTTTTCTCTCAGGTAGCACAACTGGTGAATTTGGCCCTCCAACTTACACTTTATATTTAGCTTAGAAGAGTATTGATTCTGTTTCAGAAAAATTTTTATGCTGAAAACTTGGGGTTTTTCCCCCTGCTTATATACTTAGAGTGTCCATAAATACAGAAACATTCTTACTAATTCTGCATAACTCCTGCATATGAAGTGTATGATTAAAAGGTGTGATGGTTACCATAAAGCAAAGTATGTGTGAGTCAAGTACTTTGACTCTTGCAGAGAATGCTGTAAAAGAGATAGTTTCAAGTCAGCTGCAAGTAACCCAGTTCAGTGCTTTGCAGAAATGGTTTTCTACGCCAGTCTACAATTTGGCCATGTGAAGATTAGCTGAGGCCTTGTAGAACCTTATTGGGGAAAAGATGTCAGACTGTGTGTATACTAACAAAGATCTCATAATGAAAGGTAAGACTTTAAGCAGCACATGACCTACATGAGTTAATTATTTGTGAATAATTAGGGCAGGAATACTTTTATAACGGTTTTGAGAACTGCAAGACCTCTTAGTGTAGCCCATTATCTAGATAATGCAAGTGCTTACAGCAATGCAAAAAAAGTATGTGCATCTTGCCCGAATTATCTTAAATATACATGCCAAAAGTTGGTTGTTGTCCTCTGGTTGACTATGAAGCTTGCTTTTAATATGCAATATTTTATATTGGGAATTATTTGTGTGTATGCTGTATGATCCATAGAACGACATCTCAAATACTGCATAGCTGAAATACTCATTTATATTTTTTTCTATTCCTGGTTTAAAACACTGCCTCATGTCACCTTTCCCTCAACATCTGACATTAATTCCTTCTATAAAAGCCTGTCATATCAATTTCGTTTTAAATGGGGTGTATATAATTTCTTTAAAGGGAAAAAATCTGTTACATGTGAAAATTATTTTTAATGTAACTTGGCTAAGCTGCAGCTTGAATGAATTAACGTATCCATTAAAATCTAGTTTAAGTGCAAGATTTAATTTTGGGTGATTTCATTGACCTAAGAGGATTTTCTGTCTAATTTGGCTTCTCTGGGGTTTTGACATTATTACCCTAGCTCTTAAAAAATAGGCCGGACTTTTGATATCCTTTATAATTAAATTTCAGTGGCATATGCAATGTGATGAGATTGTTAACACGGGCCCAGAAAAAGAAGACCTGAGGCCATGTCACCACCAAATCATTTTGAAGTCTTTTCCCCATTTGTTGGGAGAGCTTAGTGGACAAACCAGCAGCAACACAGACCTTTGCCACCACAGGATTTGGTTCCAAGGGCTCTGCCGCTGCCTAACAGTGTCTGAGCCATGCTACCACCAGAAACAGTAAAGTGTATTGACGTTACTACTTGCCCACTCCTACTTATGTAGATTTGCCAAAGCCAAAAGCAAAATTGCTAGCATCAGTCATCAGTTCTGTTTTCTCATGATTTTGAGCTCTACTGTTGGGAACAATAACATGCAGATGATTTGGAGGTTTGTTGACACATCTGCATGCTTGGATTGAAAAATACATCAAATCACTGGAGAAATGTTTTTCTCTGATATCTTCCAAGACCATCAGTTTCCTTGCTTGTTTATTTAGTTTTGGGTTTTTAAGATCTTAAGAGGCACAGCAGCCTGATTCATAAGGATCAGTAGAAAAGTCATGACAAAAAGATGCCTTCCTTTACCCTGCTCTTGCTCTTGAGTGTATTACAGTGCATCAGTGTAAATGAGGAATCATAGAATCATAGAATCACCAGGTTGGAAGAGACCCACCGGATCATCGAGTCCAACCCTTCCTATCAAACACTAAAACATGTCCCTCAGGACCTCATCCACCCATGCCTTAAACACCTCCAGGGAAGGTGAATCAACAACCTCCCTGGGCAGACCGTTCCATTGCCCAATGACACTTTCAGTGAAGAACTTTTTCCTTATGTCGAACCTGAACCTCCTCTGGTGGAGTTTGAGGCCATTCCCTCTTGTTGTGTCCTCTGACACTTGGGAGAAGAGCCCAGCTCCCTCCTCTCTACAACCTCCCCTCAGGTAGTTATAGAGAGCAATGAGGTCTCCCTTCAGCCTCCTCTTCTCCAGGATAAACAACCCCAGATCTCTCAGCCATTCCTCATAAGGCCTGTTCTCCAACCCCTTCACCAGCCTCGTTGCTCTTCTCTGGACTCACTCCAGAGCCTCAGCATCCTTCTTGTGGTGAGGGGCCCAGAACTGAACACAGGATTCAAGGAGCGGCCTCACCACTGCCAAGTACAGAGGGAGAATAACATCCCTGGACCTGCTGGTCACACCATTTCTGATACAGGCCAAGATGCCATTGGTCTTCTTGGCCACCTGGGAAGTGTTGCTAGTGTTATGGCAGGAGCATAGCTATGCATTGGAATGTATTCCAAAATTCATGATAAGCCAACCTGATATTCTTTATGTGCACAATATATATGAAATTGTTGTGTAAAATCCTGTGTTTCATTGGTCCATCACACAAGAGCTTTCCTTACCTGATGGGATTTGCTCGGTTACTGTCTATAACAGAAATGAGAAAAAGGTTTTTGTTTTTTATATTCCTAGAAGTGTGATGAAGAGTGATGAAATTAACTTTTACATTATGCTTATGTTGTGATATTTACAGTGGAAAAGGCAGCAAAGTCCCTTATTGAAATAACAGAAGAATTGTCTATCCCATGGCAAAAATACTTTTGTCTCAAGTACATTTAAGAAAGAAAACATACTTCATTATATTACATCTATTTTGCCTTTGATTATTTCAGTTCTGATTTCCATATTTATTCAAATACTGAATACTATTTATTGATTGGCAGGTTTTATTCTGCTACCCTGCAATATGACTACAGAGGAAATGGAGAGATGAAATTTGGATTTAGTCTTTCTTGATGCTGCAGGTTGCGTTTTGCTGATATTTTTCAGTGTGACTTCTGGTTCAGGTTTATTCCTTATATGCCTTGTTAGGTATTATTTAAATTCTTATTTTAAAAGTGACAGGTGGAAAGGGGCCTTTTTCTGCTACTGACTTTGTGGACATGAGATGTAATTGTTATATTTTGTATATTGCAACTATTTTTGAAAATATTTTAGAAAATAATTTCCTTCTAAAAAACTGAAGGGTAGACTAAATAAACTCATGTTCGTGAGAGTTGTGGCTACACAGATTATTTTTCTGAATCCAAGTTAAATCAACAACATCTGTCCACACAGGGGACTACATTTGAATTGATTTTGAAAAATTATATCACATAGGCAAGTGATGGATTCAAATGCATGCATAAAATTTAAATTCTTTGTTTGCTTATTCTCCTGTTTCAAATCATATTACGACTATGACACATTTGCTGTTACTTAGGCAAAGCCTAATGGGAATTTGGTTGAGAAATTATTCCTACAGTTTTTGCAGTGACGAGTTACACAAGAGACAGTATTAACTTTTTTTTATGGTATTGATACCTTTAAATGTGGTACCAGATAGTGGATTTTAACTCAGATGTTCAGTTTACCATCTATTAATTTTTAAAACATCGAAATAAGGAGCTCTACAAAACAAAATGCATATATGAATGTTATCAACTTATTTTTTTTTTGTGGAGGGTGTTGATCTGTGAGGGTTGTGTACAACATTTTCAATACAGAATGAATTTAGGGCTTATCTTGTTTATTCGTAGTAATAATATTTCTTCTTGTGGCAAAACAAGTATATAAATTAAGCAACCGAGATAACAGAGCTACACTATCAACCACATAGTGCTATTCATAGGTCATTCTAAAATTAATTTTAAAAAGACTGTCACATTCGTAAATTCAGTGCTAAGAATCTTGTTGTGGGGAATTGCAGAAGCAGATTTAAAGAGAAATTACTCTTGTGCTCCTACTCATCCTGTAAGCAGAAGGATCTTTTTCCACTATTGATCTTCTATTTTTACATAGATGATGTTCTGGCTGGCTTGGCTACTATCGAAAAATATACCAAAGCTTTGGTTTGACTGCTGTGATACTCAAAAAGTTGGACTACCTTCTCCTTTAGCCCCTTATGTTAAAGTTACATGTTATGAAAAATGGTACTTGATGAAAAAAACAGTTTGTCTTTTCATTTGAAATGTCAAGGTGCCGAAACTGGAACCAGTCAGAAACTGCTCCAATGTAACAGATATTTTCCCAGAAAAACGTTCATTAGTGAAACATTAGCAAAACATGTTTGTCATCATGGCAAAATAGTTTGCTATTCCATCTTACTTTCAGCTTCTTGTAGGACTGTGTGCTTTTGGGCTTCTGTTTCACAAGTTTTCTTTACAATCTGTGATCAGATCCTCAGATATGTGAAAGAATAGATAAATAAATTGTTACAGGTTTTGCTGTATCCCTTTCTGTGTGGAAAGTTTGCCTTGTTATATTTTGTGAATCAGTGTCAACATAGAATTTAATCTTTCAAGATTGTTTGCTATCAGTTCAAACAAAAAAAATAATGTGGGGGAAAGAGTAGTTTTCTTTGCCAAATGTCATTTAACCACAATTTGGTTTTCTCTGTGCTTTGATAAAATACCTTCAAATTTTTGTTGAGGGCGAGATTGCAACTGATCTTGCCCTCTCTACAGAGTTAATTAAACCTGTTGAATGGTCTTCTTTACGCTTATGCTATTAAGGATAATCAGCAGCAACACCTGACTAGCACAAACTCATTTTGTGATCAGTGAACACGTTTATAGTTTTACTCAGCAACAGACCTGCTTTAGTAAAAACTTGCATTTCAGTTACCAATAAAACTGGGTATTTGGTCGTGTTTTAAATGAGGGTACCAGAACTGAAGATTTGTGTAGCTGCAGCCAGTAAATCCTCAACATCTCCATAAATGTCTTAATCTCACATCTGGCATTTGCATCCTTGTCTTATCCAGAACTAGATTTATCTCATTTGGAGAACTATATAGAAATCCACCAACATTAATTTGGTGTTGCTACATAGTTTGATCCTTTTCCATCTTTCTTCAAATGAGGAAGGACACCTAATGATACTTCTCTCACAGCATGTAGAGAAACCAATCACTTCTTTAAACAATACCTTCCCTTATCAGCAGCCAAAATATGCTATTGGCAGAGGGTCCAGGTAAAAAAGTTCATTAATAACATTTAATGGATGGCAGTTTAATGGAGACTACTGCACTCTATCTTATCATACAGAAACTTTTTCAATAGCAGGGAAAATTAGGTAGCTTGTCTGCACTGTGAGAACACTTTAGCAACTTAAATGTTACTGAACAATTTATCTCAAAAGATAATGTCCATGGCAGCTTCAGGAATAATTTAGACATCCAGAGCTGAATTCTTTATTCAGTTCCTTCCTCGTCTCATTTCTTACTTTATTTGCACTTCATTTTAAGAAAGTTTGCTCTCACATTCCCCAAACCATACTTTTAATATCTTGGTGAAAAATGTTGTTTACCAGATTTCAGAGCTTGCTTTCTTTACGTCCCTGTATTGCTTTGAAAGATTTTGAGTTGAAATATCGTCTCAGCCTGATTTATTTTTATCACATGAGACTTGCTGAAATAACACATGTAACTATCTAAATGCCACAAGAAAGCATTAGTAGACTTCAAGTTTTCTTTTCTGTGGCTGCTGTTACCCCTACTATATAAGTTGACCAATGAGCTTCAAAATAAGCTGTACGTAAACATGAGTGTCTTTTCAAAGTCCCTTGTTAGGTGACTTAGTTACATCTGTGAAATAACAATCCTGCTAACTTTTCATAAACTGTGAAGAGAAATGCAAGTGTGTGTGAAATCAATGCAGTTTATGAGGCATTTTGTAATCACACAGACTAACTATGTAATTACAAGTCAGCAAAAAGATTAATAGACTCTGAAAACTAGCTATCAGGGATACCAAAGATGGTGGTAATATTTAAAACAAAGAAAGAAAAAAAATGAAAACCCCCCTGAAATTTTCCTTTGCAACTATTACTGTTAAATGTGAAGAAAATGATATTTTTTTTTCATTTTTAGAAAGATAATAAGCTCCTAAAATTTCTGAATTCCCATGTCAGATCCAGAGCTTTCAGCAAGGCCCATTGTCTGCTGCTAATGCAGAATCTGGACATGTTAGTGTTAAATGTTGGAGTTCTACCTAAAAATAATGCCAAATTTTAAGTAATTATTGAAGCCAAGTGATGAAGTTGATATTGCTATGTATAAAATTAACATTTAAGAGATAATAAGAATAGATAGACTCTGAAATGAGTAAGTTCTACCAAATTAGTTACTTGTGTATTAAATGCATGTATTTCAACAGTTACCATTATTTTAGATGAATCAAACTTATGACAAATGTCAAAGATGGCCTTTAATTATGGTGTGTTGACATGTGTAGTTACCTTAAAAAAAAATAAAGGTAAAAGGCCATCAAAGTGAAGATCAGGGAAATGAAAGGAAATGTCAACAGCAATCTGTAATTTACTGGTGTGACATCCAAGTACAGAAGCTACTTTCATGCACATAACAACAACTGTCAGAAGGCAAGACCATGTTTTCAACACAGCAAAGTGAATGAAAAGTGATTCATGCTGAGAAGGGGACTCTTTCTTCTCCCTGCTGTATTTTGCTAGATTAACAGTTCAAATGGAAAAATGCATTGGGTGTATTAAGGACCCTGGAGATAGAACAGGAATCCAGAATCTGTGCTAGAAGGTTTTTATCCCTTTTATCCCTTTTACCTATTTTTCTCTCTAAGTATAATAAACCATGCATTGAGTGCACCCTTAGCAAGTTTGCAGACAACACTAAACTGGGTGGAAGTGTCAATCTGCTGGAGGGTAGGGAGGCTCTGCAAAGGCATCTGAACAGGCTGGACCACTCAGCTGAGACCAATGGCATGAGGTTTAACACAGACAAATGCCGGGTCCTGCACTTGAGGCACAACAACCCAATGCAGTGCTACAGACTGGGAGAAGCCTGTCTAGAAAGCTGCCAGGAGGAGAGGGACCTGGAGGTGTTGGTTGACAGAGACTGAACATGAGCCAGCAGTGTGCCCAGGTGGCCAAGAAGGCCAATGGCGTCTTGGTCTGTATCAGAAATTGTGTGACCAGCAGGTCCAGGAAGGTCATTCTCCCTCTGTACTCAGCACTGGTGAGACCGCTTCTTGAATTCTGTGTGCAGTTCTGGACCCCTCACCACAAGAAGGATGTTGAGGCTCTGGAGCGAGTCCAGAGAAGAGCAACGAAGCTGGTGAAGGGGCTGGAGAACAGAATCTATGAGGAGCGGCTGAGAGAGCTGGGGTTGTTTAGCCTGGAGAAGAGGAGGCTGAGGGGAGACCTCGTTACTCTCTACAACCACCTGAAGGGAGGTTGTAGAGAGGAGGGATCTGGGTTCTTCTCCCAAGTGACTGGGGACAGGACAAGAGGTAATGGCCTCAAGCTCCGCCAGGGGAGATTTAGGCTAGACGTTAGGAAAAAAATTTTCACAGAATGGGTCATTGTGCATTGGAATAGGCTACCCAGGGAGGTGGTTGATTCACCTTCCCTGGAGCTGTTTAAGGGACGGGTGGATGAGGTGCTAAGGGGCATGGTTTAGTGTTTGATAGGAATGGTCGGACTCGATGATCTGGTGCGTCTCTTCCAACCTGGTGATTCTATGATTCTATGCAATAACACTTTAACCTGTAAAGCATCAACCCCCTTTGGGCTCCACTGGGTGCAGCTAACTGGAGTTGACTTAAATTGGTAATGTTTCTGTCCTTTTCAAATGATTCCATTTTCTTTCTCATCTGCAGTTAAAGCTAGATTTTTGTACCTCTAAGGAGATTTGAAACAGGTCATGTAAGTTTCACATTATAACAAGTTGTCCTTTATCTCAATTACTAAATTACAAATTCAGTTAATATAAAGACAAAATTTTAATAGCCTCTAACTTACATTTACCAATATCTCTTTCATTGTTAAAAAAATGAAAAATAATATATTACTATATTATAACTATATAAATGAAGTATCAGTGAAACAGAAGAGTGTTCACACTATTTAAATATCTAATTACACTATGCTGGACAGTGAATTCATTAAACTGTGTATTATGGCATACATAATATTATAAAATTAGAACGCTGTTTCATAAACCTGAAAACTTTCTTGGCCGATAAAATCTGTAATTGGTGAGTGTGGTCAAATATGTCCACTTGAAGAAAACCTCAACTTAAATGTCTTGTTTTCACCATGATATGAGCTATAGACTATTAACTGTGATTTTTCTCCTTGTTGACCTTAGAAAGTGCTGAGGAGAGCTTCTCCAGGTTTACTTGCTGTCTGACTATCAAGAAAGCAAGATGTTTGTTTATTTTACCTTCAGGAAGTCAAGAACAACTTCTAAATTGTATTTCCAAATCCCTTTCTATATCTGTAGTTCGTTTGTTTTATTGGAGTGCTTATGCAAATCCTAAAGCAAGTATCTGTCCTGTTCATGATCTTTTTCGCTTGCTTTCAAGTCTTAGGGAATTTTAGCTTCCCTTGCATTGATAGTGTTAAAGGAAAAGTTAAGATGAAATGTTAGTGTAATCACTGCAAATGAATTCCAAGTAACATACCCAGTCATAAAATCTATGGTTGCACTGAGTATTTGTATGTGCTATTCTGTTCAAACAGCACAGTGTAATTGGCAAAAATTACTAATGGCTAAGGAGTTCTTACAAAGCAGAGGGTGACAAACATGATATCACCAATACAGATAGAGTTTCTACTCCATGACCTGGCATCTCATGTCTGAGCTGTGAGGCAGGGTTTATGGGTGCTTGCTGTATGAAACGTCAGAGAACGGAATGCTATAAAATCTGGGAAATAATTTTAAACTTTCTTTTGTTTTTCCTCATTGCTCTTCTATAATGAGTATATTTCTGTTTTCAGGATGAGTCAGATTATTTTTTCATATTCTTCAGATTTTGTCTTGCCTAATCATCAGAATTGACAAAGCTAACAAGCAGAATGCAGAAAGTCAAATTTCAGGGTAATGAAGTATGTCATAGAATCATAGACTCATTTAGGTTGAAAAAGAGCAAGTCCAACCATCAGCCCAATACCATCATGCCTACTAAACCAGGTCCCAAAGTGCGTTTTGAACATAATATATAATTTAATGTCCTGCCTGAAGCTTGTCTTTTTGTGGGGTAAGGCATGTAACCCTGACTCTACTTGCCTAGTCTTGCTTACAGCCTTTCAGAGTCTTCTTGAGTGCTGTATGGTGACAGAAAAAAATGGCATATACTAGATGAATACTACTATTGAGATTATAAATACAAGATGTGTAATGCTTATATTCAGCTATTGAATATAGTTGCCATTGGAGGCATAAATAGATAAAGAATTCTGAGTGCCTTTAAAAGCAACCAGTTTACAAAAGCAGCTAGCAGCTTGGAAATCATCTGCAAAAGAGCCTGACTACTAAACCAAAATGATGCAATAGTCTCGGTTGCTTACAAGAGCTTTCATGAAAGAAAAAACTAGAAAAATCAGTACTTAGTATTTTCAGTATAGTCAGAGCTTGAAATATTTCATTTCAGTGAACAGTGGTAGACTTTTATTTAAAGAAAGCAATGAATTTCTCATGCAAGTACTAAATAAGTATTTTTTGTTTGTTTGGTTTTGTTTCACTGAAAAAGATTGAAATCATTGAACCGGAATATTTTAATGCAGTGCAAGTGGCAGAAAGGAGCCATAAATCTGTGTTAATGTTGTATACAAGCCCAGAATTTTTTTCGCAGCATCCAAGTTGCTGAAGGAAGTGTAGATTCATGGCTAAATAATAACAATAATGATAATGATAATAAAATGACAATGAATATCATAATGTCTCTCAGTAAGGCTATAAATGTAAAGTGTAGCTTACGGATGCTGCAGTGCATAATAGCACATTTCTACAACCTTAATGTGTACCAACCAGGAGAGGATGATGCAACTGGAAAGAGATGAAAAAACAGATTATCAAAATTTGGTTTTGTATTTATTATACCACAATTCATTATGATTCTATTCCATCTTCTATTTTTATTCATATTTACTTAAAAGTAGCTTTAAATGTAAGCGCTTAAACAAAACCCAAGGAGATTCCTGCTATGAACTAGATGCTTTCATAATATACATACTCATTTCATCCACTTGTAATCAAATCTGTTGATGTGTGTGCTGTTGCAGACTTGTGAGGCCAGAATGGTTGTCATATTA
The DNA here is from genome assembly GCA_033558105.1 of Coccyzus lansbergi. Classification (NCBI taxonomy): domain Eukaryota; kingdom Metazoa; phylum Chordata; class Aves; order Cuculiformes; family Coccyzidae; genus Coccyzus; species Coccyzus lansbergi. The sequence continues at coordinate 1,291,265 of JAUMJK010000030.1, read as the reverse complement.
TTGTTTAAGTAAAAAGAAACTGAGAAATGAGAGACCTCTAGCCCTCTCCCTGTCACCCAACAAAACACCTGTGTGATCACAATATGTATCTCTTTCTTGGACAGTGAGAAGTGATGAATTACTGCAAAGTTTCCTCTTGAGAGCAGAAGCATAGCAGTGCTGCTGGCAGTTGCCTCGTCAGCACAGGAGCTGGTGTGAGGTATGGCTGTGCTCTAATTACTGATATACCATGCTCTGCTAGAGTACTTTCTGAATTCCTTCTTTCCAGCCTCTTCTCTAACCTACACAAGGACGTGTAATGTGAGGAAGAGCTAATGGTCTCTCTGTAGTCTGTAACTGGAATATAATCCAGGGAAATTTGGTTGAAGAGTTTTTAGGAACAGTCCAAGCTCTTCACTGAATCACAATACGTAACAGCTTCACCTTGGCCTAAGTGAGGTGAAAGATGCCACTCCTTGTTCACGTGCATTCCTGGTCTAAGTTAACACAGGGTTTAGGAATTGAAGCTCAGACAGTTGCTGTAGCCATACCACTCTCTGTATGTATGTTTGCCACTGAACAGGACATGTCATTTTATCTTTCCATGTGTCAGAATTTGTCCTGCCTAGATAGCCATGGTGTGCACATACATTAAAATAATGATCTTCTGTTGGCCATTGGCCTTTGTTTTGTCAGTGAATGTCCCCGTATTTGGGTCACTGTGTCCTCAGGGCTGCAGTCTGCAGTTTTGACATTTACTACACAGAGCAAGTGATTAGAAAGTCTGGAGGAGTATCTGGATAGGGAAAGAGGACATTGAAATCTGAAAGGATTAAAAAGATGTTGACTTTCATCTGTGATGAAAGAAAATGTGTGCCAAAACCACCTTCAGAAATCTTGGAAGAACTGAAGGCTGTGGCCAGTGTGTGTACAGGAGGATATTACGAAGAAATTCAGGGACCAGGATCAGTAAACTTGGGGAACTGAAATAAGTTAAGAGGAAAATAACAGCTGAAAATGTTCAAAAAAGGCTGATAACGTTTAGTCAATAAACCTCAAACCTTCCCAACTGTTTGTATCTCCCATTGGACATCTTAATGTGGAGCAGTTTTGAAGATCAAATCTATAGTGATAATGTATCCGATGCAAGAGGCAAAGTGCTGTGATGCTTGTTTGTTTATTGGCAAGGAAAGCTTGTGCATATGAAATTAAACCTCTTAATTTATTCAGAAGCTACTGATCTACTCAGTGACACAGTTTCACCATCTTGGAAATGCAACAAGGTAGATGAAAATATTTGGCATACGTGCCAAATGTTGTAAAAATAGTAGGTAGAGTTTTCAGTGCAGTTGCAATATTAATGTAGGGTTAAGGGAAGAGGATTAAGGTAAGGTTTTACTGAGCAGAGCTATAGCTGAAAAAAGGGCCTTATAGGCCCCTTCTTACATGAGAGACATTTGTTTCAGCATGGAGAAAGATTTCTGCCCCAAGGAATAAGGGAGATACATCTTCTCTTTTATTATTATTATTTATTAATTATTATTTAAAGTAAAGTTTCCAGCAATGTTAGAGCAAAGCACTGGGCCATAGTAGAGGTGCTTTTATCATTATTAGGGTTTTTTTTAAAAAAAACTTTCATTAACTCAGGATTATGAAGAAGCGTGACTGCCACCAGGTGGATGGGCCAGCCAAACCTCCCCAAAGGAAAGTTGATACTTGCTGGTGGAGTTTGTCTATTGAAATAAAAGTCAAGAATGATTGGGAAGTACAAAGTTCACTGGAAAAAACCTGCCATGCACTAAGCTACTTAAGAGATACCCCTTTCTTTGCAGAGCTCACAATATAAGGTAAGACAGACCTTCCATCTGGGAGAAGGACCATCTGTTACTCCCATTCCACTTGCAGGGAACTGAAGCACAGAGAGCTCTGATTCAGAGCATGACCTGTGACTGGGACACAAAGAGAGTTTTGGGGATGACTTAGTGCAAGTCTCTGATGATGTGGACAAGTTATAGAAAAAGATGGAAGTCATTTATGCAAATGCTTAAAAAATAAACACATTTTTAATTGGTTTACTCTTTCAACACTGGTACCAGGTGCAGTGTGAATGCCTGCCGCCCCCAAAAGAAGACTAAGTAATTATTTTAAAATTTAAGGCACTGTATTCCTACATGTTATCCCAGAACTTTGGTCATGTGGCTGTCTTTCCTCTTTCACGTCAGTAAAAAAATCAAGTATTTGAATATACTTTGTTATCTTAAACCCCCAAGCCCATAAATTCTTCTGATATAAATTACATGATTTATTTTATGTTTTGGTATATCAGAAATAAACAGGACCAGGAGCTAAATATCAAATGCATTTAATGAAATGGGTTTCATTCTCTTTAATGCATAGAATGTCTCCCAAATACTTAAGCAGTTAGATTCAAAGTTTCAGTCTTTTTAAGTTATTGCTCACAGTGTCATCAATTCTCTTGAAATCTGGCCAAGTTGTTTAATCCCACAGGGGTCATGAAGATGATTTAATTAAACACTAGTTAAGCAGGTTGAGATATCAGCATAAAAGACACTGTAAAACTGAAGTTATACATATTACTGTAAAACTACATAGGCTGTAAGGTGAAACTTTTATTGGACAGTATATTGCCCCATGAACTTCTCATTTTAGCTGCCACTAAGGAGTTGTTTTGAATAGGTAATTATAAACCAACATGTGTGAGTTCTGGGGAAAGCATAAAAGCACATCTTTGCAATTCAAATGAAGAGTAACCTATTTATAATTTCATTATTTTGTTACTATGTGGCTTCTGCTATTAGTAAACGTCAAATACAAAAAAAAAGAGTGCTTCAATTTAACCTCTTCTGTCATACGATAAAAGCTTCATTTCCAATGTCTTTAAGGAAGTACTTCACATCTCAGTAAAATATGTTAGACTTGGCTCAGTAGAGGATCATTTTGGTGTGAATGAGGATGTGGAAGGATGGCATTTTTATTTTAAAGCTAATTGCATACAGATAGAACATGCAAGCACACAATATTTCCAACTGAGCTTAATCAGTTGCTTCAAACATCCAATGGTCTTATTTATCCGTTCATTTTCTCCCGCTGTCTTCTCAAAGCAAGTAATCCATGCAACAAAGATTGCATAAAGCTCTAGAGCACAAAACCAGATTTCTGTATCTACTTGTTACACACATTCCTTCATCAGTTTTTTTTTTCTTTTTTGTGGATCATTAAAACCAATTGAAAATGATGAGGGAGTTCTTCCAATGCAACCACGACCAGTGCCAGGAAGAATGTTATAATAGTGGAGAGAATGCTACTTATTCTGGCAATATTGTGAATAAGCTACCTTTTTCTAAATTTGTATGCATTTATCTCAAATATAGAACAAAAAATAAGGGACATATAATGTACTTAATTTGCTGGTTTGAGGCATTACTTGAATCCTATTCTAGGTTTAGAGGTCAGCAATCTCTCCTTGATTTGAGCAGCCAATGGAGGAGAGCCTCTGGTGTTGACACATCTCACTTCATGGTGTCTTGATTACTTTTTTGACTCAATCTAGGTTCATGAAAATTCACCTGAACACAGATGATTTTGGAGAAAATAATAAAATACTATAGAAGTTCTGTTCATTAAAATGGAGCGATCAATTTTAATGAATCTAATCTACTAATATTCAGTTTTGCTCTGCTCTACTTCACTGTATGCAGAGACTGTCTTAAAGTGAAATTATAGATTGAAACTGAAATGCATTATTTCCTTGTCTCTTTATGATTACCTTTATTTTTCCTAAAAATATATTTTCTGCATTGCTGGAAATTATTGTATCTTTTTGAAAGGTGATCAAGAGACATAATAAATACTTATCATAAAAGGAAATAATTACTAGGTAAATGCCTAACTTCAGCAGTCTACTTTTTGTTTTTCTAAGTAACACTTTCCTCATTTTGCACATACACTTAAATATTTCACAGAGAACAGTCTCTTTAAGGGTATATTTGACCTTCAGTGCTTTAATCAAGAGTTTAGGTGAGTGTATTCGGTCATTTTTAGAAGAACTTATCAAAATTTTAGCTAGATCTTGTTATTCCTGACTACACTTGGTAAAAAGTATTTTCTGAAGAGTTTTTCAAACTAGAGAGCAATGCTTTCCACCAGGGAGTGCTAACTGGATGAAATTGAAGGGATCATGTTTATTTTGATATTTCTTTCATGAAGCACTGCTGAAACATATTAGATGACTCTTTTTCATTGTCAGTTTGACCATTCCATTGCATGACTGGAGAAAAAATAACAGGGATGTGTTTTCAACTTGCCAAAACCCCACATACCAACAAGGTCATTAAAACAACAACAACAAAAAAAGCTGGTTTGAATTTTCACTTTTTGTAGAACATTTCAGGACTATTCATCCAATTGCAGGGATGTGAGTGTGTGTCAAAACGAGGAATGTTAGAATCAAATACTTACCAGAGTGTTAGCTGCATTTATTCTACCAGGTATTTCAGCAGAGTAGAATCCATTATGACTATCTTGTTTCTGGTTGGGTAATCTGATAATCTTACGCTTTTCTATATAATCTACTGGATATATTACAAGCCTAAATTTACAGTATTGGGAATTTATCTGCGAAAGAGTAAATTTTTTATATTTCCATCACTCACAAGGCATTTGTTGGATAAATACTTCAGAATCGATAATGAGACTTCAAGAAAGGCTAACCTGGACATTACCTACTAGGAAAGTGTATCTGAAACTTAGGATAATGCTGTTGTTGGGAAGATGGAAAATGCAAAGAAAACAAGCTTTTAGAGGAAGGTTTAATCTTGAAATAGTAGATGTTAATCTACTCCCAGCATACAGTGCTTTTCTCCATATGATTTAAAATTAATATTGTATTTTCTACAATTTATGTATGACAGTATGTTATAGTGTTGGCATGGTAGTTGTGTAAAGTCAATCACAGGCTGTTTAGTATTCATCAGTGTTGCCCAGGCTGCTGCCGCAGTACTGAACTGAAAATGAAAGCTAGGGGTGTCCTGTAAAATCAATTACATTTTCAAGATCTATTTTTGGGAGGGAGTTCTGCTGCACAGGGAGTTGGAGGCAGAAAACATTGTAAACCTGACATCAACTACCTTAAATAAGGAGCAAACAAAGTTGTCAGTGTTCAGTTCTCTTAGAGGCAGCAGTCTACTGGAATAGCAGCAATAGTCCTTTTGCCAGTACTGGAGCAATGACACCCTTTTGATTTTACATTTTTTGCATGCTACATTAATGTGACTGATGCTTGCTTCCAGCTGCAACAGGAGCAGTAAATAATCATCTGGCTAGAACTGGCTTATCACTTTGGGCAGCCAGGCTCCAACAGGTAGTAAATAAAGACAAGCTCAGTCATTTGCATTCAGCTGAACTAGCAACCCTGGAAGGCGGCTTTCTGCATCGCTATAAGGCTGTCAATCAGCTACTTTCCTAACTAGTTCTGAATGTTAAATGTGAATTTCTAGTAATCTTTCAATGTACTGACATTTGTTTTCATCTACCAACATAAAGCAGTGATGCAAATTATATGTAAAGTATAAGAACTTTCCTATATTAAGAAGTTAATGTTCTAATAGACTATGAAGCTTATATCAACAAGGCTGAACCACTTTGGGATCACAGTACTGAAAGGGCTAAAGAGTATCAAAAATGCAGGAGCAGGATCTATTCCCTTGCAAAGCGTGAGGGCTCAGAGGTTGTAGAGAGGAGGGAGGTGGCCTCTTCTCCCAAGTGACAGGGGACAGGACAAGAGGGAATGACCTCAAACTCCGCCAGGGGAGATTTAGGCTAGACATCAGGAGGAAGTTTTTCCCAGAAAGGGTCATTGGGCATTGGGATAGGCTGCCCAGGGAGGTGGTTGATTCACCTTCCCTGGAGGTGTTTAAGGTGTGGGTGGATGAGGTCCTGAGGGCTGTGGTTTAGTGTTTGATAGGAATGGTTGGTCTCAATGATCCGATGGGACTCTTCCAACCTGGTGATTCTATGATTCTCTCTGTACTTCTTGTGCTTGGAGAGATGAGGAACTGAGCAAGGAAAGGGCTATCCAGAAATAAAGATTTCAGAGACATAGCACATGTGAATAAAGGACTGGGAAACTTCTGCTGATTGTTTGCACAGGTGTTTGTTTTTCCATTGATCAAATAGAAAATAAATTCTAAGCTGAAATTTGCCAAAAGTATGGAATTCTGCAAGGTGCCTTTGAGAACCAGATCTGAAACTTCTCCTCTTGGCAATGTTATTCACAGATTTTAGTTGAGGATAACCACATCTGAAAGTCCTTTAGCTAGCATTCTTAGTCACATCAAAAATACTTTTATGAGAAATTTCAGTTTTTATGGATCCCTAGGCCTAATTCTGAATTTATTTGGTCCTATGCCGATCATAACTAACTAATGAAAGTCAATTATTTCAGAATTCTCTGTTTATGGGTATAGCATTGAGTTATATCAAGCAGTATCATTCAGATCAATGAAAAAAATATCAGTTTAGCTATTGTCTGTTGGTTCCAGCTCTTTAACATCAAGCAGAATGTCTAAAAAGATTTATTTTGAAACAGAAGCTATTGATGCAGGAGCCTGGAATTCTGGAATACTTAATTTCTTTGTGTTTTAAGGGCAGAAGCATGTAGCTCTGTTTCAGTGTGATCTAGTCTCACTGTAATGCCCCTACTCACCTTAACAAAGGGCTGTAATGTAAGTAGGAGTTATATCACATGTTTAAATCCACTTTGTTTTAGTAATCATTGCCCATTTTTCTAACTACAAATATAAAGAGATGAGGAAAAAGGGAAATGTGTGGTTGTTTTTGTAATAAATTGCTTTCAGTAAATATCCATGACATTATGGAAGCAACTGACTAGGTGAAGGGAGTTATGTGAAAGATCCCACAGGTAGTTACATTTCTCTACTGACATGGAAGATAAAGTCTTGATACAAAACTCGTTTAGAGGAGTTTGGACCTTTCCTTAAACTTCTGTTGATACTGCATCAGGTTCTGGAAGCAGATGTAGAGCACAGAGCTGGAAGCCCTTCTAGTGAAAATAAATGATAATTAGTCAAACCACTTACAAGACTGTGAATTGTGAGACATCAATAATTGCTTTTCCAAAGTTTAGTATGCCTCTCATTTATGTCACTATAGGTCTTTACCTAGAAAGATGTGGATTTTTTCTGATCATATCCTATTCCATACATCTTTATGTCTTACCAAAAATACTGAATTAAGCTTCATGATTCAAATCAGATATATTGACTGCTCATTGATGGATCATATTTTAGAATTTTTAATAGAAAACTATTTCATGACAAATAATATCCCTGGTAAGTTTTTGCATTTGCTTTGGAACAAAGAAACCTTACATACTCCCATCTATGACACTTGCTGTCCCATACCTTCAATAACTATTACTTCTTATCAAATCAGGCAGGCATAGGAAGCAAATTGTTTGGCATGTTGCCCACGAAGAAGGCATTACTGCTTAAATCCCTCTATTGCATTTATCCTTTTTGACGTTTAAATAATTTCTTGAAAAGCTTTGCCTCAAGAGCTTTGGCACTGCATTTTGGATGCAAAATCCAGATATGCTATTAGAACTTGCCATTCTGATGACTGAAATTGATTCTGTTTGGCTTCTAGGTTGATGCTTAACCGTTCCTAAGCTAAGCTTGTGATTTTGTAAGGGCATTGACCTCAGAAGGAACTCCAGAATTAACTTAAAATTTATCCAGTTTCTCTGTATCAGAACACCTTTGTGCAAATTTGTACTTGTTCTGAATATGAATACTCCCATTGATTCTGATGGGTTTGCTTGCTTAAGCAGGTTCAACATCCTGACTCTTTACGTACAAGGCCCAGGAAACAAAGGGAAGAGAAATAATGTGTGTGCATCTCTAACACAATACAGTTCTGATCTACTGAAACACTTAAGCATTTGATTGTTACCTTCTATGAATGCAGTTAAATTTTATAGAAATGTGGTATTAATGAATATTTAATAAAATAACTCAAATTTCTTTTTCCCAAAATGCTGTTGAAATCAGCTATGCCACTATAAATGGCTCGCTCAGTGACAGTTTGGTTGTAATACATAAAAGAACAAATGATAATTAGTTGGGTGTCATGTAATGAAACTGGAAAAATAAGAGTTTAATAGCATATTGAATGTCTAAATTCTCTTTTAAGTTTACATATTTAAAATAATAGTACAGCAAACTCATTTACAAAAATCATAGAGGTGCGATTACCATGAGGATAGGATTAAGAAAAAAGAAAAAATAAAATAGAGAGAGATGAGTTACCAGGATGCAGAACATCCTATGTGCTGCAGATAATTACATATTTCAGAGAAACATAATTCCTTAGCTATAAGCCTATTTAGTGAAGAAAGAAACTGGCCACACTAGGATGAAGGATCGAAGTAGGAGATAACATAACTGTTTGTCCTGTAACATTATTAAAGCTAAATCCAGCTGCTGTTATGTATTTTTGAAACCCGATTTACATAACTGTTAATAATTGGCTTTAATAACTGTTAACTGTTAATAATTGGCTTTGATGTGTTAATGACAGCTCTGAGAAGATTCTGCAGAAAACAAGTAGTGGAGCTGGATTTGCTCAAAGTCCTGGTGTAGTGTTTGGTGAAGAAAAAGCATGCAAAGTGATTTTACTCTTGAGCTGATGAGAATATGCTTGCAACAAGAAATAACTTATGAGCAAGGCAGTAGAGTGTATATTTAATGCGTCATGTCTGTGTCTAAGTACAAGAACACAGACCCCTTCTTGGACCTCTGTGTGAATGAATTGTCATGTAAGTATAGAATTGGAAGTAAAATACATTACTTTCTTCAATGCTCTAAATACTGTCCCAGTATCAACAGCATATATCCAATAATGGTTTTCTTTCCAGTCATACTTAACAGAACTATTCTGTGGACCTCGGATCATTGCAGAAGCCACTCCTTACATCTTATTTTCAAAATTATTCTAGCTTATGATGACTTCTGTGAAATTATGTATAAGCTTATTTTTCCTCTGTATCTCTCAGAGGACATTGTTAGGGATACCATTACATACCTGCTCAGAAAGGAAGTAATTCACAGTCTTTGTACTTCATGTGAAAGTTTTCTGTAGAGCAGAAAAGGCTTCACCTTCAGTAAGGCAAGAGGAGGACAGACACACTCGCTGCAGGAGTGTAGATTTGTTCCTACCAAAGGAAAATGTTAAAAGCCATTCAGTCTAGCATCCCATGAAGTCTTCTTCAGGGTTACAGTCCTTGAAATATTTTTAATGGAGAGAAGAACTGGTAGGTGGGGATGGGAAATAACAATGCCACTATTTTCAAAAGGTGTACTTTGCAACGTCTATTTTCCACTAAAGTTTAATTTAATTAACGTCAGCTTGCTCTGTAAGAAATCAGTTCTGAAATAAAATTCTTTAGTCTTTCAAGCTAGAGAATTCTAGAAATATTTTAATGCCAAGTTACCAAACAATTTCACATCGTGTGGAATTTTTTTCCAAAAATATTTCTGGTAATTTCCATCAGAAAATTATAATTCAATGAAATAATTTCTTTTCCAGATATGCCTCTGAAAAGTCTCATTTTGTACTATTTCTAGACTTCGCCTTCTTATTTTTAGTTAAATATTATTTCTTTTTATGACATCTATAGTCTAAGATTCAACTGAAAAAGTAAATGCAATGAGATGAGATACAGCCTCTGGAATAGCTTTTTAAAGGTACAGTTATATATTCTATTTTTTTTAATCACTCCAGTAAAAAGGAGAAATCGCCACTCTTTCTGTGCTATCCAAGCTGTTGAGGGCAGACCCTGCTACTGTCTGAAAAGTTTGTAGTGTTATCCATGATAATTTCTCAAATTTGAAATATACTTCCTTTTTGGTTCATTAAAGTCTCGGTTTAGTGACCATCAGATCTTGTCTGTCCTCATAGGCTATTCCCAGAAGAGTGAATATTACTCTTTTCTTGGTTCAGAGTCACATAATTTGTATTTACGTTGATTGCCCTTTATAAGAAGTAGGAATGCATTGACAGTGAATGTTACGGTAGTTTGTGCTGTTGTGGTGATTTGTTTCTGTGTGCCTGTTTGTGTTTTCATGTTTTCTGTAATTGAGCGAGATAAAGGTTGTCCTTTCAAAATGCCAGGAATAAATGAGCACAAAATAGGATGCATGCTCACATGAATAATTAAAGTCATTTCAGTTCTGTGCCATTGAAGTCAGAAGGATTTTATAATAAATGGCCAAGGCTTGTATATTAATATTTAACTGGTAGGTGGAGCTTCTAGAAACTGGTCTAAAATTTACTGACTGCATTGGAAGGAATCTGGAGACATGAAGGGTGTGATCAGGTTCTTTACATGACTGTGAGCTTAAAATAAGGCACCCAAACCAAGCACTGTACTTTTAAAGGTGTTTTGTATCTAAAGACAGTAAAGTTGTTATAAATTTGACAATTTCATTTTTTCAGTCCAAGCTAATTTTAAATGTAAGGTTTGGTTCAGTTCATTGCTTCCTAAGATTTGTAAAAAATACGTTTTAGAAAATGCAAGCGTATGTCGGTAAAGTTAATTTCGTCAAAAGAGATTGTTGCAATACTGGACTCTAGAAATAAAATTTTAAAATGCATTAACCTTTCCAGTTACCTGCATTACAGTGAAAGAATAATTAAAAATCTGTTGCACTGCCACTTTTAGTATCTGTCTGTATTTTATTGCTGGATGAGGCTACAGCTGTTTTTTTCTGTTATAAATTCAGAAGCTGACACCAAATTTGAGCCAAACACCAGTGTCTTACAAATGCATACCCTGCCCTTACGCTGATTTTTAAATATAGCTCGTTGGTTTTGATGCTTTTATTCCTACTCCACACTCATGAGGGATTCAAGCCATGTGTATCTGTTTCTGTAAAACAACATCAGTGATAAGATCAGTGATTGGTGTGTTGTCCTCATTGCTCTTTTAAGGAAAGCCTCAAAAAGGCTTGCATAGGATTTACCTTGTCAGCTGTGGCTCCTGAGTGCCTAAAGGACACAGTTATTGAGATAAAGAGTCTGCTTGGCTGAGGACCTCAGCTGGATTGTTGTTGTGAAGCAGATAGTGCTAGTTATCCTGAAAGATGAAAGGAAGCACACATAGGGGCTTCAGAAGCATAGAATCCACGTGAGTCTGAATTTTATATTGCAGCCTTGATCAGCAGTTGATACACTCTTTCTGGCCTTGAAACTTTGATGTATCCTTAGGAGAAGAACAAATTGTTTGCTTTCAATTATACAACATTATGGGTTAGCCATATGCAGGTTGGGTAATTGGTTGTTTAATATACCTTTTAACACTAGACAATAAACAAGCTTTTTTTATTTCAATAGGGATTCAGTTCATAGCAAAGGAGGAGATCAAAGGGTGTTGTCTCAAAGTTAGGTAACATACTTAAGTTCTTAGAACAGATTGCTCATTACATTTATTTTCTTTTTTACTACATTTATTTAGTATTTATTGTCAGTTGTCATTCTGATTGACAGGTCCTTCACTGCCTTAATCTTTCAAAGTGGTTTTCAGCACTGAAATACAAGGTTTTCTGAGACGGCTTGTAACACATGCTTGTTCCATTTCCATGTGAATTGTAGAAAATGGGAAACGCATAGTGAGTGGATCTGCAAATTGAGGAGATCCACTTGAACTGCAGTGAACCCATCATTGCTATTGCATGTATGGATCAACGAGGAGCAGGCTGACTCTGGTCAACAGCTACGTCATAAATTGACAGCTTGCAAAATGGCTCCAAACCTTACTTCTGGGTCAGCACTGCAATGACCCAGAATGATCCAATGACCTCAAGCTCCGCCAGGGGAGATTGAGGCTAGAGATTAGGAGGAAGTTTTTCACGGAAAGGGTCATTGGGCATTGGAATAGGCTGCCCAGGGAGGTGGTTGATTCGCCTTCCCTGGAGGTGTTTAATGTGCAGGTAGATGAGGTCCTGAGGAACATGGTTTAGTGTTTGATAGGAATGATTGGACTAGATGATCCAATGGGTCCCTTCCAACCTGGTGATTCTATGATTTTATGATTCTATGACCCCTACAGAGCAACCTGGCTTCTTTTCTCACCAGTGTCAGGATAATTTATCTTGAACGGCAGAATGGGAATTTGTATTTCAAACAGCATTGCTCGTGTCCAAGTTATAACTGTGCAGGTTAACGTGTCTTGAAATGTGCAAAACCCACTGGTTTGTAATCTCAAAATATCACCCATTTCTGGACTAAATGCTTTTTAAGAAAATCCTTCAAATATATACTAAGTGGTTAATATTATGTAAATGTCAAACAATAGACAATTAAGATTTACCTAAACTTCTAATCGGATACTTCTACATTCACACATGTTGTCTCTAAATGTCATGTTTGGTTTTCTATGGTAATATTTAACATAATGTTCCTGATGTGGAACAATTAAATGATTCTTGGCTATGGAGGAGACCCTGAGAAGACAGAAAGAAGGTGAATTTGCAGGAATTAGAAAAGAAACCCTGAGTACTTTTGACTCCTCTCTGACATAGAAAATGAGCGATAGTAGCTAGAGGGGTATGTATGTGCCTCAGGGCTGCCTGTGAGCAGAGACTCTATTGCTTAGTAAACTCACTTTTTATATGTAGTCCTATTTTTAAATAAACAATAAAACAATACATTTTCTTCTTTTATCATCGAGTTGTCAGCTACAAAATGATGCTTTCCATAAAACCTTTATTGATTTTTTTGGGTATAGGATGCAGAATCAGAGAAATCCTAGTCTTTTGAATAGAATTTCTCTGCCTTTGTACCTTTTTCTATCTTGCTCTTCTGTGCTAGCTTTAAGTATGTTTTTTTACTTCAGGCTGTATTCTCCTCAGACGTGTAGTGCTATTGTGTAATGCAGACCCAGGGGTGTAAGGATTTTCTTTATTTGTACTGAACAGTGGATTACAGCTACTTTCTGGTTCTACCTGTTCAGGAAAAAATCAAGAGCACTGCTGTACTGGTGCTTTATAGAAATGTTTAGGTTGGAAAAGACCCTTAAGATCATCAAGTCCAGCCATTAACCTAGCATTGCCAATTGCACCACCAAACTATGTCCATAAGCACCACATCCACAATTTTTTGTGGAGTCCGTTCAGGAATGCTGGTTCCACTTTTTCCCTGAACAGTCTTTGGCTGTGCTCGACAACTTTTTGGGGAAGAATTTTTTCCAAGCAGCTAATTCAAACCTTCCCTGGCACAATTTGAGGCCACTAGCTCTAATTCTATTGTCTGTCACCTGAGAGAAGAGACCAGCACCCACCTCATCAGTGGGTGCCTGTCAGGCAGTTGTAGAAAGCAATAAGGTCTCCCCTCAGCCTCCTTTTCTCCAGGCTAAACACCTGCAGCTCCCTCAGCCACTTCTCAAAGACTTGTTCTCCAGACCCTTCACTCCCTCCATTGACCTGCTCTGGACACGCTTCATCCCCTCAATGCCTTTTGTGTTCTGAAGGACCCAAAACTGAACACGGGATTTGACATGTAGCCTCACCAACACTGAGTAGAGGGGCATGATTACTTCCCCAGACCTGCCCGCTGCACCATTTCTGATACCGGCCAGGATGCTGTTAGGCTTCTTGGCCCCTGGGCCACAGCTGGCTCAGACTTTTCTGGTTTAACAGGCTGGCTGAACAGTTATTACAATTCTATACCAGAACAGAAAGTAATCTAATATTTCACCTCTGATAGTGACACATGCAAAACTGAAAAATTTGAAAGCCTATACAAAACCTGGGTAGGAAATAAACCCAGTAGAAAAGTTTCCCACCAAACATGAGAAATTCAATCTGTCAAGGAATATGAGAGTAGATGAATCGCTGCTGCCTTATGGTATTATAATAATAATTTCTGTAATTCAACTTGCAGCACAACTAGAGTAGCATCTCTAAAATCAGTAGAAGCTTTATTTACCTAAGTACTCACCTTGACATAGGAAAGGTCATTCCACTTTCATTCTTTTTGAAGATGTTATGGACTTTCTCATTATTCATATAAATGTCTGTCTTCTGATTAACCTTGTAGTGATTTTTATTTGCAGAAATCTACTACATAATGAATACCATACCAATAGCTCAGATGCATGTTTTTTTGTCATCTATTTGCCATGCCCTTGCTTTTCTGGTGAGGAGAGGCTACAGTGCAATTTCCTTCTGTCATTGATAATAAATGTAAGATTTTCCCAGGCTCTTAAACTTTCCACTTTCAGCTTATAACGTTCCTCTAAGTTCCAAAGAGCCTTGGCTAACATTAGTTCAGAATTCGGCAATTTTCTTCTAAATCCCTGTTGAGGTCCTTACGGTAAGTTGATTGTTGTGACGCTTAGTGACATTAAAAAAGTAGCCTTTTTTCCTCCTCTATATCCATCAATAGTTATCAGAACAGTATTAAAAATTGAAGGAATATTTCTGAAGCTGTATTATATTTGTCCCTAGACTTCATTTGTAGTTAGATTAAATCTTTCTGACTGAAATAGTGTGTGTGTGTGAGCACATATATATTGCACTTTTGTTTAAAAAATTAAATAAAATTGTTCCTGTGAGAGAGCAATGCAAAGCTGATACAGCATGGTTTTTGAGTAGTGGCACTTAGATAAGTGCTGCCAGAGGTCATTTTTTGCTTGTATCCAATTCTAAGTGCTGATAGAATAGATACTTTTGACAATTTAATAAGTGCAATAAATTCTAATGTTTAGAATGGCATAGCTTGATAGATAAAAAATAAGCATTTTCAATACTTTCACTTCATCCTAGAAAATTTCGCTGAGTGAGAGAATGTGTTCAATACTGTGACTCTTGGTCTGCTTTTTGTCTGATGACCTAGAGAGTTTCTGGCTCTAAGAGTTCTTTCATGCTCTACCATGTTTTTCAACAGCTTGGATTTATGTGTGATTAAATGTTTCTGTTATGAATGTACTTTCCACTTTTAAACATTTGCAAAAGATTATAGTTAAGTAAAATGAACTTTTGATAACAACTGAGATTCAAGCTGTTCTGCAGCGATCATGAGCTGACATGAGAAACTTCTTGGTGTCTTCATTATATGCATAATTCACAGCATCTACTGGATGCTGTAATTGATACTAGAGACCCAGAAACCAGCCTGGTGGACAGGTAGTGCAGGACTGAGGAAATCCAGAGCTACCTTGCATGCATGTCTGCTGGGTAGATATGAAAAATCCTATGGCGTATTGTCCTGCCACCTGTTATTTGGGAAAGTGATTCAGGGACAACCTCAGTGGACTTCGGGTTAAGCCAGCTGGATGCAGACCTTGAACATTTGCTGTGAGGTGGTGCTGTGTCAGAACTAATAAGACCTGTCAGCACGACTGTGGATAAGATTTGTAGCTATGAACTCTGCCCACACAGTGAACTTTTGGGAGTAGCCCTCAGGTAGCCACTGAACTGTTGACATTTTACAGTGTAAATCTTCCAAGTTACCTTTGCAGGACTCAGATACCATTTGACACATCCTCTGCTCATGAGTGAGCATATTGTTAAATTTGAGAAATGTAACCTTGCTGGCATTCTAGCAAGCAATGAATGCAAAAATATTTCTTTTCAATGATTAAATACTTAACAAGAGAGGAAAGAAAGCAGTAGATATAAAGCACACTTCAGTAGCTTCCTCAAAGATGTCCTCTAACACTCTTGATACATTTTGTATGTTGACAGCTATTAAAGAATAGAGCTTGAAAATAAATGAGTGCCTAGCTTAATTTGTGTGATGCCATTTTTTTTATCTGCCATCAGAAAGGGCATGCATTTTAGGGACAGACTTAGAAATTCTGATACTTTGATGATGGCAAATTCCCATCTTTTGATAAAGCTGTCAGTTGTCCATTTCAGGTATCCAGAAATACCTCCAAGGGCAAGACACCAAAGAGAATTTTATGCTTGCTTTTTGCCAAAGCCTCAGTATTGCTTAATCAAGTGCAGAGTGCACACGCCCTGCAGAAAATTAGTGAGTGCAGGCAGTAATTAAGCTGCCTATTTAAAACAGTGCCCTGAAGGTGAGAGAGAAGTTTAAACTCCACTCACAGGAAGACATGCATTAAAAGATCCTAAAGCAAATTAAACTGGTAAAGTTCTCTACTGAAATAATTCTTTTGTATCATAAAATGACAGTATCTGTTTTTATTTGCCAGTTTATGTATGATTCTCTGCCGTTCACTGCCTGTACAATCCTCTGTAGAAAGCTATTGTATTTCTGTAGTAAATAGAAGTAGCTTCATTGTAGATAATCAGAAATGTTTAAATAATAGAATGTTATGTAACAAACACACTTTTATAGTGCTTTCATAAACTGGTTGGTACTTACTGAATAATATTGCTTACCCAGTAGCATGAGCCGTAGCTAACTTTGAACTCCAAACCTATGGAAAACCATTCTGGATTATCCCTATGGCTCATCTCATCTGCTGTTCTCTCTTAAACTGCAGAGTTAAACCAAGCACTTCTTTGGAAGATGCAGGTACGTGTTTGGTGAAAGGTAACCTGTAACAAGCTCTAAATCATTAGAAGAGAAATACTGAAAATCCATAAATGAGTTGGAAGAGAATCTCTGACTCAGTGGTGTCACGTGTTGGATACACCCACATTATACTCAAATAGGTGCACTCTGTGAGGAATGATGCTGTATTATGTAGGACTACGAACATTACAGCTTGTTCTGTACATTTCAAGTTAGCCAGAATGAAGCGATTTGCTGCCCTTAGGAATGAGATAGTTCCAGCGTACCCACCTGGCATTGCACTGCATCCTAGAAACACCCTGGTGTTTTCAGTATATGCACTGCAGTGTCACCCTGGACTGCATCATGTTAAAAGAAAGAAACAAAAAGAATGATGAGAGTGCACATAGGAGATGGGATAATTATATTGCAGAATAGCAAAAAAAAAAAAAGAAAAGAAAAAAGGAATCCAGAAGTTACTTCACTGTTATCAGTCATCTCCTAACACATACCATGATGATGATGGGATGGAATGGGGAAGAGTCCAGAGATTTCCAGGTCTCAGACTCCTCTTGCACTCCTCATGGTGTTCCTTCTGAGTTTTCTAAGAAGACGTGACCTGTGAGGGAATTGGATTTATTTCCTGCTTTTACAAATTCTGGTACACCTTGGAAGAGCTGGCTGTTTTAAATAATATCCACTGATTTGGGCTGGAGGGTTGGTAGTTGTCCCAGCTAAACCACGGCACATACAGATAGTGATAATTTAGGCTCTGTTAATTTTGTTGATTCCAGACACCTGATGTAAGTAATTGTCTTATCAGTGTTTTGCTGAATGGTCCCTTTACCCTTCATTGTGTTTCGCAGATCGCAACTTAGAAACTGAATAGATGAGATTATGAAGAAGGTGGCAAACTTGGTCAGAAAAATGCTTCCTTTGCTGCAGCAAGAGTGCCCGGAGTACTGCTTTTTTTGCAAAGATTTATTACAAAGTATGAGAGAAGAGAATAGTATAACTCAAACAAGTAGGAGATGGTGTTAGAAAGCTGCAGTGCAGCACTTTGACAGGCAAGTACAGTTACAGGACAAAGGAAAAAGAAGTCAAGAAAGAATCAGGAAGAGGTAAAGAATTGACAAAGCTTTAGCAGTGTATAGAACTTCCCAACAGTCACTGGGTTTCGGCAGAAGTAAATTTGCATTTTACAAACAAGCTGATGTAATTCTAAAATGAATTATTAATTTTGTTTTTCTTCCATTTCAGGGTTATATGGAAATAAGAGAATATTTAAAAGCATCTGGCAGCTGAGAAATTTCAGCAGCTCTGTATGACTCTTTGGTTTAATTTTTATATTCCTTTTTCCACTTAAGAGAATTTCAGTTGGCATGTAACTAATGAGCATCTAGCAGTTGACATAGCTGAGCAAAATTCAAGCACAGGGGGCAGGTAGGAACTATGGGATATGAATCTTATGTTACGGAAGAAATACTGCACATTCTTAGCATTGCCTTATTTATTGTGAAGGAATCAGACTTGCATCTAGTCCTGAGGACATTGAGGAAAAGTCCGCACCCCCCTTCTAACCATGGGTGAATGCCCAAGGCGCTTCACAGTAGGATCACATATCTTCCTTTACTCTGTCTCTGTTGCAGTGAAACCTTAAATTCTTATCTGCAGAGTGAAATAACTGCAACAGGCAAAAATGGGGCTGTTCAATCAGCCCAGAATATAAATAAGAATGCATTTTGCTTTTTTTTTTTCCAAACTCTATTGATTTATAATGAGCCATGAAATATGAATCTGAGTCTGCATTTTCCAAAGTTCTTGGTTAGTCACTTCAGAAAGTGCAGTAACGATCACAAAAGTTTTTGTTAATTTTAAGAAACTTCTGCAAAGCAAATGATATATTCTGATGGCCTATAGTGCGACAAGGTGAGGTGTAAGCAGGGAGGGGAGTTCTGCTTATCTGTCGCTGCAAAATTCCTACTTCAGTATTAGTTTATATCTCTTCTGATTACTAGCATCTATTGCCAAAAGCAAAAGAAATAATAAGCACAGAGATGGATTAATATCCCTTATAGGAAGCTTCAAGATAGCCATGTAATTTCTCTTTAAATATAGAAGCAAGCAGAATCATAAGCATTCCAGCAAGCATGAGATAATAACAATAAAAATGTAATTTTGCACCACCAGCCATGCTTACAGTGCCACTTCCTGTGGCATTGAACACATTCTTTGCTTATTTATCTTCCTGGGAATTGCAGTGCCCTACAGTTTGCAAGCCTGCATCAGGGATACACTGACTCTGCGTAGATAGTCAGACTGAAATGGCTTGAGGGTTGTTTAAAGAATTGTAGAACTGGTTTGTTAGCTTTACAGACCTTTTAAAATGGGCTCAAATGTTAAAGGAACACTTTCTGTCTATCACAGTGAACTGGGCACGTGACAGTCTTACAGAAACGGACCTACTGAGTTTATAAAAGAAAATCACAATGCATATCTAGTTTGAAATACACAAAGAATCTATTTCTTGCCTAAAAATAATCATAAAGGAGTGTTAACAGTAGCTGTATAGGGTTTTGGGAGGGCTATTAGTTTGTCAAATCTATTCTGTTCCTTTTCCCACGTAATCTTAATCTTGGTGCCTTTTATTCTGTATTCTCTTGAATTCCTGGCAACTGAATTTTCTGTCTGTAAAGATCATAGGATGTGAGTTTTCCTATGCTACATTTTGTTTGGTGTGGAAGGTGCACTTCAGACACCTTTACAGAGAGAATAAAATACCACACCAGCTTGCATCTCGGCAGCTGAAACAAAAGCCATTCCTTAGTTTTTCCTTTCCTGGGTGGATTTTCTTTCTAAAATGTTGGATAAGAAAATGTTGCTTTCCAAAACCTAAAATAATAAAGCTTTATTTTTTTCTGCATTTTGACCACCTTGGGAGAAAAACCCACATGGTTTTGCCTAGGCTTCTCTGGTTATGCTCTCTTGGAGTAGGGAATCCTGGTTTCTAACCCCTAGTGAGGAACATAATCACGTAACTAATTATACAGCACTGGATGGATGAAAGCTATAAAATATTCTTTGAGCAGGAAAAAGGCTTGTTGTTTGTCACTAGACTGAGCAAAAATATTTGCTGAACTATAAGTGGAAACCCTATTGCTGTCTAATGAAACTCTTTTGCAAGTCTGGAATGTGTTACAGCTTTTCACTCTCTCTTTAAGAGAGCTTCCTCTGCCCTCATGTGAATAAGAGTGAAAAAAGACTTCTCTTTCCCAGTGGCTTCAGTTTTTCAGCATGATCTATTCTGTCATTTATTCTTCTACTGCCTGTAGAAAACAATTAGGTCACCATAATTCTTAAAGCTTTACCAGTTACAGAGGCATTTGTTGTTTAATTGATTAATTATTAGCACTCATTATGATTATCATCTTCATCTGGAATTAAATTAATGGAATAGAAGGAATTCCATTTCTTGGTCCTAAAGGCTGAACTGGCATAGGCCAGGGTGGCAGGGCTCGGGCAGGGTGAGTGTCTGCTCTTTCCTCCAGGGAGTTGTTCTTCAGTTGTTTTCTGCTGTTTACTAACCGATATCATATACTCTACAAATTCTATTAAAAAAAAAACCCCAAAACAGAAAAAACCCCCATAAGTTAAACTGCTTAGCGCAGAAATAAATAACTGAAATTCTTCATTCTAATTACATTTGAACTCTAAACTCAAAGCAAGCACTAAGGCTGGAGAGTGAATTATGCCTGTGGTGGGATCAACAGAGTAGTGTTCTAACAACACATGTAGTACACTTAACTCTTTTTTTTGATTTATACAAGAATTAAACTTTTCTGTATTTACTCTCTCTCCCACCTATTAAAATGCAAATTGAATGTACTGAAAAAATCCATTTACCTCATTTCTGATGCAGCTGTTTATTAATAAGTGGGTGCTGAAGCAGGACTCTGCCATAAGGCAGTGTTTTTCTGGCACTGGACTCATGTTTGTGCCAAAATTTCTACACACAGGTGAAAGGAATCCTTTGTTCTCTTCAGCCTATGGTATCTGAGAATGAGGCCAAGCTTTTAGGCCAGCTACATAAGTAGCGTTTCCTAGCATCTGAAGTAGTAGTGAATTTTAAGTGTTAGGACTCTTTTCTTGCACTTTTATACAGCTATACTATTCATGCATCTCTTTAAATACTTAGATTCTGTTATTCTGATTCATTTGGTATATTCAATAATATTTTCTATAATGTTTTTAGGTCAGTTCCTTGCTCATGTTTTGGGATTAGTGCTGAGAAATGATACTTGTGATATAGAAAACGGTTTGGAAACTAATCCTAATAAAAATATAAAAGTTTTAAAAGAGAAGAAGAGAAGGACTTCTATGACTTTAGGATACTGACATATATATTTATCTATGTGTCAGATATGGCAAGAACAATAAGATTTGCTTTATGTTGTCTGATAAATTGGCTAAGCATTGATTTAGAAAGTCCATTTGTCTCCAGCTCAAACATAATTCGATATTTATTGGAGGATATCTACTGCCCTCTACCATAGCAAAAGACATAGCTCTCTCCGTTGGCTTGGCTTGATCGCAAATGTGTTCTCATTGATCTAACAAGTGCTACTCACGTTCCTTGAGGTAAAATGAAGAAGATCCAACCTTGTTTCTTTTGTACCAGCTCATTCACTGTCCAAGTATTATGTATTCATACCTAGCTTTAGATGAATAGGAATCTTCCTTGAATATTTGTAGGCTGTTTATGACAGAAAGAGAACAAAACCAATGAGTAAAGGAAATATGATGAGAATACTGATTTTCTTCCTTTTCTTTTATCTAATGAGACTGATTAATATTCTTACAGTGACGCTGACAAAATCACCTGCCAGAATTTAAAATATATTCAGAATGAATTTTGAACGTTCTGTCTACGGCAATTACAAGAAACTAAATATTTTATGTAATATTGGCAGTTTCTTAAGTTCTTTTTATTCTGTCAAAGAAAAGAGGGCTATACGCCATTACAGTTGGTTGGTAATGTTTTATGCAAAAAAAGAAGTCACAGAATTAAAGAGATTAAGAGTAATTCAGAGCAAAAACTTGAGCAGACAAATAGTATTGAACTAAACTCTTTTGAATTCTCATAAACACACTGTTTCGTGTCTTAGAGCTTGCCTGAGTTCCTTGCTCTATTCACATCAATTTAAGTTAGTCCTACTGAAGCTAGTGGTGGCAGAACAGTTTATTTTCCTCAATACTAAGAGACAATTCTATACTTTCTCTTATAGCTATTTCTCTATTCATAGAATAGGAGTCTTCTATTCAGTTCTTTTTGTCTTCTTTTTGCAAACACAGCAGAATAGCTTCTTCAGAAATTCCAAGTAATGAACTGTGCAGAATAAAACGGAGCCCAGAGGTCTTTGCCAATGTCATCTAGAATGCACTGCATAGCATCCACTTTGTTGTCTTCATGTCTGTTCATCCTTTCCTGCAGTACAGGAAGAGTTTAAGGAGTCTGACTTGGTGATCAGATTGTGATGCATTTCATCTTGACACAGAAATCCTATGGTGATGTAATTCCTTTACCTGGATTTTTGCTCCTTTTCTATATTTTGTGGGATGGAATAATTAATCACAGAGCAGGTTTATGTGTCAGGAAGTACAGCTGTATTGAAACAATGTGCTTTTATGGAGATACTATTTATATTTTGATCTGCTTAGGTACTGCCAATACAATCTAAATAAAACTAAAATTAATTAGATAAGAAACTTAAGTAGATTGTTTTAATTCCTGAGCTCTCTAAATCAGCTATTTAATGCTAGTGTGCATACTTCCAACTGAACAAAATTTGCTGCATGATTCTGTCTTAGTGGAAAGAGTTGACAACTTCTTAATTCAAGTATTATTCATGTTAATGTGACATTTTCATGTGAATGAGTTTTCTGAATGTGGGATGTGCATACTCCAAGCTTAATTCAGGACCACAGTGAGAGAACAGTCATTTGCTTGTGTTTGGGTCGGTTGTAGTGCAATCAAATATAGAGAAGATAGCACTGCAAATGAATGGAATAGCAGGAAAATCTCATTTGACTTAATAACTTGTAATTGCATTTAATCAGTGATGAAAGGCAACTAAAAATACATATACTGACATTTAGTAAGATAGTCTTTTTTTGCTAATTATACTGTTTCTTGGAGCTAAGATTTGATCCTGGTCTGGAAAATATTCCATTAAAACTGGTTAGGTTGTATAATAATGCAGTATTTATTTTGAGTAAACATAACAATAATCAGTGAGTTTAAGACCTATAAGGGATATTTTAAATGTTAATTGCTGTGCTTATATGAATTAAAAAGTAACACAGTCCTTGAAACATGGACAAATATAATTCACATTCCTTTTTAAAGTAAACGTAGTCTTTCCTATTGAAGTCCTAAGTATTTATGTATTTGATATGCTGTGCACAAGGAACAGCTTAATTCTGAAAAGAATGAAAATTCTCTGATTCTGCTTCACCCCCACACTGCCTGTTATCAGACTTCTGTTGGTAAGCTCCTGATCAGCCTGTATGAACTGCTACAAACCTCTACTCATCACAAAAACAAGTTAGCAAATGAACTGTAAGTAAAAAAAAAGTTTAAAATGTTATATGAAATATTTCCTGTTGTGCTTGACAGGAATAACTCCAGCAGGTGTTTCTAAGCTCACCTGATCACAGCTGACAGACGAGCATCAGCAAAGATGGGATGCTGTACTGTTTTAGTTCCCTGCTTGAGAAAATATAGCTGTATTTAATGAAGTTCTGCATTGTGACTCTTTCTGTTTAAATTTTCAAATCATGACATTGACAAAATCTATTGTACATTTTCCAAAATTATAATTACTCTGAAACGTAATTAAAGTTTCTATTTTCCCATGAAAGAGATGGAGCAATTACATCACGGTCTTTCCTTCTGATTTCTACAGTGCTTGCATTTTTCTAAAAATATTTTTTGCTCATTTCCTTAAAGATTTGCTTGATATTCAGATGATGTAAACATTCAATCGAATATTATGCTCAATAACTGTTTTGTGGTGATAAGTGTTAATTTACTACACAAACCTGTCTTGTGTTTAAGTAAGCCAAAATTCTGATTGCAAATCATTGTATATTTTAAATAGTCAATTTTTTGCTTCCTTGGTGACCTGATTCCAAGCTCACACTTAGCACAATGTATTTTGCACTTCCATTGCAACACAACGCAAAGAATATTAATTGCATCCCTTCTGTGTTTGACTGTATCACTTCCCATTTAAATTCATATTGGAGGAGGAAAACATGAGCAGGAAAAACATCTCAGTCTGGGAAGAATTACCCTTGTTCAATCATTCTCAGTTGTTGGAGGAGTTTTGCTTAAGGTTTTTCATTGGCTTCACATGGTGACTTTGCTTTGGAGTTTTAATATTGAAGAGACTTAAGAGTATCCATGTATTTAAAGAATCTATAGAGAAATGAAAAAATAACTTCACAAACAACCATTTGTTTCTAATATTTCTGTGCTTTATCATTCACTTTTCTGATCCTCTTGGGTCACTTCCAGCAGAAGAGTAGTACCTTGATAACCAACCAGCAAACTCAGACTCGGAGACCTGTAATTAAGTGACCACCAATAAGTAACATCAATGGTGATAAACCAATTAGCCTGTGTGTGGGTGCATTTTAGTAGCAAATATACTGTTGCACATCAATAGTCACTTAACAGGTGGGCAGTTCTGGAGTTAGCAATGTTCTCACACATGCGTATTGTGTCCTGTATTTTGGTAGTTCATAACAGTGCAATCTGCTCCATTTGTATCACTGTCTGTGGTAGGAGAACCTGTGAGTTACTTCAGACTTAAAGACCAGGTAACCATAGATGAGAGCTTGGAAGAGAAATGTAACCTCTGTTGTACCTAATATTTTCTCTAATGGTGCAATAGCTGTGGAGGGAACAGGCATTGCTTTGAATCCAAGAGAAGCCAGTGTGCCATGGACAGCTCAGGCTATATTTTTGGGTGCTGTTATTCAGCTTTGACTTCATTGTTCATCTGTCCTGCTGTGAGTTGCTAATTACAGAACAAGTTTCGAGCAGCAATTACTATCTGCACTGTTTCTCTGCCAGAAAGTTGTGTATCATCCATATCTCTACTCTTCACAGAAGCTGCCATTTAATTTTTGCTGGATAAAGAATAGGATCAGATTCTATGATATCTGTGTGGCTTCATCTCTATTTTTATACCACTTCCATACAAGTGGAGTGACACTATCAAAAAAACAATGGGATGGCATGATAAACCACAACCGTCATTAATCTTTTAACATTTATCGGGTTTATTCTTTAAAGATTGCTATTTCCATTAATTTTTATAATGTTCATGTAAGATGCTTGTCATGATATTCTGTTCTGTTCAAATACTTTGCAAGAGAAGATAGGAGAAATACTGGAATACTGGAATCACATTGAAGATACAGCTTTTTAGGGTTTTTTTTACCTTCTTTTGAGCTACTGAGCAAATAGAGGTTTTTTAAAATAGAAAATGTTTGATGAAGGTTCTTTAGGATATCAAAATGTTTGTAAGAACAAAGATAATTCTAAGGCAATTTAAAATTTTCTGTTTAAAACTCTTCTATCATCAGAACCCAAGCAGGTTCAATATCTTGAGGTTAATCACAGAACATGAATGTATTTGCCATTATCAATGGGATTTATTGATTTTTTTTTCTGATCAGAGCATAAATAACATAAAATGTATCCCTAAGACTGCACTTGTTAGTAAATCATACTAACAAAGTCAGCAAATTTATTGTTAATGTAGTGACACAATCATTCACCCATATAAAAAACTACAAAGAATTCTTATGTAGTATCACTTAGATTTTTTTATTTAGATGCAGTTGCCATAGCAACCATAGAAAACATAAGATCACATTTTAATCTTCTAGTAATTCTGCTTCTGTCAATTGCTTGTCATAAAGACACAGTGCACTAATGTGTATATTAAATACAGAAGAATTTGATAAATGTACCAACCACTGGAATTTCAGTGTGCTAGGAGGTAAGTCCAGAGCCAGTGCATCAGGTAAGCTGTGTCAATCTTGCTTATTACTGAGATATGATATGAAAAGTAAAAAAAAGTCTTTGTCAGGAAAACTAAGAAACATGTCTTTGCACCTTTGCACAGACTAAAATGGTAACAGCATCTGCTACCTTTGTCTACAGAAATATTGCCAGCCCTTCTTAAAAGTGCATATTTCATGGCTACTGAATTTAGGAGTGGCTGCTTTACGAATAGGATCAGAGGCTATGAAGCATGGTAACTGAAGAATCATGTGTTCCTGAGAACTAAATATCCAGTTAGTTCCTTTTCCATTTGAAGACCTCTAAAACCAGACAAACGTTTGAATCTTGCCACTCAGCAGTTGAAAGACCAGCCTAATTAAAATACAAACCCATTTGGGTAAGGAAATCTTTAAGAATCAGTTTTAAATTGACTGAACTCACCTCCTTCCTCAGACCCTTTCAGTAAACTGACCACCTCTAGGTGCTATCACGTTACCCTCTAATGTCTCGAACCAGTAGGACTAAGAACACAAAGCTGTCATTGCAGTGCTCTTCCACTTGTGCAGCTGTAGGTACCCGTCCCATTTTACTTAAAATAAATGAGGGACTAATTAAACAGTAGAAAGGTAAAATTATTTGTATGTGAGGTAGGGCTTTTCCCCCCCCCACTTAATCTATGTGAGAATCTTTTACCTATCTAAACTGAATTTGAAAATTGTAAGTGGGAAATTTTAAATATAACCATAAATCAAGTCATGAATGTTTATTGTAGGGTAGTCAAGCATTTAAATGGAAAGTTATGCGAAGCTGACTATTTGTTACAAATAATGTCAACTTCTACTGAAAAAAAAACATTTGGGGAGGAAGAAGGTTACACTAGAAGAACTGTAATCAGCACTAGGACTCATGCAGTCCTGAAAAATAATAGATATAGCAGAAAACTCTTCCATAATGCAGCATAAACTGTAAAAGTTTAAAATGCCATTGTTGAATTGGTTTCCTGAATGCTATTCAGAAACATTTACTTTGCTGATTTCAACCTACAACGTTCCTGCCAGTCAACAGATACATAACTCTTTGCATGTCTTTAGTCTACTTGGTTTTCATATTGTTTAAAATTTCTGGGATTTCTGATTTCCTATAGTTTGCAATAATTTGTGACAAAGATGTCGAAAGAACATTTCAAGGATCATAGATTTATTCAGTGTTTTGGGCCAATAATCTTCTGTCAAGTAATTTTTATGGACATCCAACTAACTTGTTCACCTAAAAACCAGTAGGAAATATTGGATTAAGGTTTCTACCAGCCTACATGTATTGGTTCTATATAAGAGGACTTTCCTGGTAAAGATTGTGCTAAAATACAGCCACACTGTCCATTATAACTGTTGTACTATCTCTGCTTTCAACTAATAAATAGGATGCCACAGTTACAGATGAAATAGAGAAAGAATATGTGTATATAGGTCAAACAAGGCTGAAATAGGAAATTAGTGGCTGGATACTAATTAGGTGATTTAGTCTATTCTCTCTGGATGAATCTGGAATGACAGATACAACTTTTTCAAACTGACCTGGTTATGACACTTCATACTATGCAATTCCAACATGATATAATTCAATATCCTCTGTACAATGCATTAGCTGCTTAATTAATTGCACTAATGACATTGTCCAGCATTCTACGTTTAGTTACAGAAGATTAGGCTGAAGTAACATTCAGCCTCAAACCTGCTTATAAAAATTCAGTAAGATTATCCCAAGATACCATCTGCAATACGAGCACCCATAAATATCTAGCGTAGACTATAATTAGTTCACTCAATTGAAAACAATGTTTCTAAGGGTATTTTTTTTACAATAAATAAACAGTGTTTCATGCTTCCTGGTTATGATATTATTTAGGGTAGAAATGCTTCTTTGTGGATTTGGTTTTGAGTTAGAACACACTTTAGATTCATGGAAACATAAAAAAGAAATAATCAATAAAACTAATCTGAAATATCAGAGCTGCATATTGCCATATAAGTATACTTGAGTATTCTCTAATCATGGCATTGAACGTGAAAACCATTTTGTCATTTTCAACAGCAAATTTCTGGGACAGAATGCATTATTGTTGTTATGACCATAAAAACTTCTCACCCTCTTCTCTGCAAAGGTTCATTATTGCTGTATGGTTGTGGCATGCAACCACACTTCCAAAACTGATTCAAGAAAATAGAATCCATTTAGGTTACAGTCCTTCCAAATAACACATGCTATTCTATGAAAAACTGTGTGCTTTGTTTTCTGTGTATTTGTATTCTATTTAGCATGCAAAAAAACCCCTTACAAGCAGAAATTTACATTGATCTTTACGTTCTGTATGTCTGTTTTTTCCAGAAATTGAATTTGAATGATTAAAATCTTGAAAAACTTTTACAACATTGCAGCAAAATAGAAGCTTCCAGGATGTGAATAACCCTGAAAACTTACTTTATTTTTCAGATGTATGCAACAAGCCCTAAAATTTCATTTTAATTATTTCAAAGGAGATGTAGAGTATGGACAAGCTGTTGTCTCCAACAGAAAACTGAGAGAATTCCTATGGTGAAATAGGAGTCAAATACAGGCTGACCTCTTCTATAATTTGAAAAATGAGGTTGAGAGAGGCAGTCAGAAACATGCCAAACTGATATTGAGGATGTTTGATGCTCTGATGTGAATTGATAATGCAACCTGGATGAAAAATATAGTATGGGAGCTCATGAATAGGTTAGAGATACACATTTGCAAAAGGTGCAGAAAACTCTTCCAGCAAATTAAGTAGAATTTTTATGTCAAATTTTGTGCTAGTGCCTGCAAAAAGCAATGTGCAGTAGCAATTCAACTGTGTGATTAATAATTAAAATAAATGGCTGATTAGCAATTGCAACAAGAATTTAGGAGTGCCTGCATGTATTTGAATGTCTATAAAACTAATTTGTAATCATAAGAAGGTTTTAATGGTGTTTAGAAATAATTTGATGATGACGCAGGAAAAGTAGTTTTCCACACGGTGTTTTCTCTCTGGCTCAAAATATTTGCTCTCATGTAGAGCAAAGTTTTCTCATTTTTGTGTTGCCCTTATGCCACTGGCATAAAAGTAGCATCATTGGTGATCTCCAGTAAGTAACTAAACATTAGGGAAGCTGGTATTGGTGTGTTACAATTGTTTGATCACCTGCCGTTAAAACAGGTGACATTTTCCCTTTTGAGTAGCTCAGGGGAAAAAGCTGTGCGGCAATTTATCCGGAAACATAGTATATGGACTTTTTTGATCTCTAGTTAATGCCTTTTTCAGTCTGGCTGTGATATGTTTCATCAGGGCAGGGCAGCGCATGAGATGCAAAAGTTTGCGATGTTCCCGGCACATTCTACAGCTCTGTTATAATCATCAATACAGTTTTTGACAATCTTATGACCGTAATTAATAACAATCATGTATAGTTCTGCTCTCTCCAGGATATCTTTCTTACTGTGTTATCCCCAGAAGACTCATGCTTAGCTTGTTCTAGTTGAGCACGTAGCTATTTCTTCTATGTTTTGCTGTCACAAGGTCTGGAGTTGCTGTGTTTTTGCATTGGAAATTATGCAATTGCATCCTATTCATCATGTCAGAACAACCAACCACATAAATGTGGAGATGATCCGCCATAGTCCTTTTTATTCCAGTACCTCTAACAAAATCAATTTGCTCTATTCAAAACCTATAGAGAAAACAATATGTTGGAACAATGTCATAGTTAAAGCAAAGTTAAGGTAGTTACTCTAACTCAGATATAAAATTTTTCTAATGGGTAAAAGCCATTTACTAGCCATACATGTAAATCTTGAGTCTTCTCTTCTATAGACTTTTTACCACCCTCTTATGCCCTTGATTTTCTTTTCAAGTTACTACTAATGGAAAGTCATTCAAATATTAATTTTAATAGGCCATTTCTACACCTACAGCCCTTTTAAGTCAATATGAAATATTTCAGCTACTCACTCCTGTGCACCATGGACTATCCCAGGTGACAGGCTATAGCTTACATCAAGCAACGTAAAGAACTTTACTATTTGCTGACCTTTAGCTATTATTAGATTGATCAGAAAAGCAAGTTTATAGGAATCTTCTACCATGCCTGCAGAAAAGTGAGGTGTATCTCCGTGATTATCTTATAAATACCTTTTACATGTTTAATGTGATCTAACTTCTGGTAAATGCATGAATTGTCCCATTGTGACATTACTCAAGTATAATTTTATTTACATCATTTAACCAGGAGGTGTTTGTTTTCCCAATATCCATACATACATCTGAATTTCATTACAAAATAGTTGGCATTTGAAACTTCATTTCTGAATGTCACATTCAGCAAGTTTGGTGAATGATAATTATGATCTGCTTCAAAATTTCCATTTTATAATCATCAGTGCTGCTTATTTTATTTTTTATTTACTCTGGAAAATGAAATGCACTGATCCTCTTGAATGAATAAGTAACACAGATTAAAAAATATTCTAAAGATGTGACATATTTTTACTATTAAAAGGGAGAAATTTGCAAACAGATTAAAATACTAGCAGCTGTAGCAGGATAAGATAAGCAGCCTTTTGCTTGAGAAAAAATACAAAGAGGACAAAAGAGGCCTTAATCTCTGATTTTAAATTGTGGCTTCTTATCCTTTAAAAATACAAATCAATGAAATAAAGATTCTGGCAGGAAATGGTAGTTTATAGTTTGAATTGAGTCTGTTCATGTGTAGGACCTTCTCTTATAAAGACAAATACAAAGACTAGCTAGGGGACTTCTGAGTACTTATGTACAAGTGCTTCTGTGACATCTCTTACATTACTACAGCGCAGCTTATTTTTGGCTAAGCAACTCATCCTGCTGTGACTACAATTTCCAATCCCTTCCATCACCTCCCCTACACCATGTGCAAACACAAAAGGTCAGTCCTCAATAAAGCACAACAGGCATTGTCGTATTCATAAAGTTGAGTAGAGTCTAGAAATAAAAATAGGGAACCTTGATCCTTCTGCTTCTCTGACGTTGTATTTTTATGTAAAAATCAAATTAAGTACACTAAAGCAACAGAAATACCAATATGCAATTCTGAAAATTGAGGCTTTTGACAGAAATACATTTCTATAAAATAGCTTTGATAATACTGTGGTTCAGTGGGATTTTTCCTTTAGAATGATTTTTCATTATAAATTCATAGTATTTAATGTATTGTCTAGAACAGCTTAAATCTTTTACTAAATATCTTTTCTAAATCCAGATGTTGCATAGGAATGTGTCAATACTAGTGATGATCTAAATGGGGAAAAGTAAAACTATGTACTTTCTTCCTTATGTTGTCACAATAGTAATTTTTTTTTAATATTGTCAATTTATTTTATTTTAATAATTATTTTTGTTCCAATAGTCCTAAGTTGAGACCTGTGGAAAAAAAACAAAATTCAAAAGAGTCTCAATGGAATTCAGCTAATCATGTTGGTTTTCACAAGTACATATTTTTCTATATAATTTTTTTTTAAGAAAATTAATCTTGTTCAGGAGAACCAAAGCTCATTAGGAAGAGGTAATAATTTGAAGGAGCAATTCTCCTTACCCTTCATATGGTTTGTGCAATCTTTGTTAGTTGTCACCAATATTAACTACTGACAAACTGACCTGATACTTAGGTACTAGACTTATTGACCTACTAAAGTCAATGCAGTGGTCTCAGTTTGCATTTTCTGGGGATTTAACACCATTAGTTTCTTTTAAAGAGGTTCATCAACAATTGAAGAGAGAACTTCATTCTGTAAATATCATAAATATAAAAGTTAAATGCCTGTTTTATCAGTAAATATTCTTTGCAGGAACATTAAGTAATACATCTTAAAGTCATGCATTCATTGTTACCAGGCCGTGCTTCTAGTTAAGAGTCGAGAATTAAAGTCTGAGGAGTATATAGTTATATCAAGCAATGTTAAAGAAAGGATTAATCTTTCAAAATACATTGCTTTGCAGAGAGGGAGAAATGAAGCGTAATTTATGGCAGGACTTTGGTTCCTCTTCTGTGTTTCTGCAATGATTATGTTTGACAGTTGTTGATGGACAAGCATTGCAAAATATTGCCTGGGATTGCCTTCACATTTTCAAGTAAACATATTTGTTCATTAATTCTGAATACCCTCACCAGTAAAGAATATTGCCTAGAATACTTGCAGAAATGTTTATAAATTACTAGCAAATGTTGTAGAATATTGCAGGTTAATTTGATATCATGAGTGTTGGCACTGAGAATCTGATGCTGACTAAGTTATCAAATCTTTGCAGTAATTTTTCTCTGAATAAGCCAAGTATCACTGCATTATTTCATCATTAAAATTCAAAGGGAATCTCATTATGTGGAAACATATTTTATTTTATATGAAAACTTAAACTCTTATTATCAAAGAGGCAACTAAAAAATTAATGATAAGCCTTTTAAGGCATCATCTGGACAATTATTGAATGAATTTAACTCTATAACTGGAGACCATGGCCATTATATATCGTGATAATCTGCTTAAGAAAAAAATTCAAGTTATTGATAGCTCAAAAGTTTTCCATCAGAATTAATCTTGCTCATATGAAAAAATAAGAACATGAGGAAATTTATCTTCTTGCCAATCATAAAATTCTGGAATATGAAAGAAGTATGGAGTAACCAAATGCTCATAGAAAAATTTTTTTTGTTTAAATACTGAAACTTTTTTGGCTTTGATGTTGCAAAAATGATTGTGGCTGATAACTGGGAGTACAGAAACCTGATTTCATCTGAATGTTACTGCATGGCACCTCTGAGTTACAAAATTAACAATATCCTTCAATATTCTATTTAGGGACTAAAAGAAAAAGAAACGAGCAATAGGCCAAGCCAGGCTGGAAGATGGCTGACTGCAAAGTGTGAGTAGAAATCTATTTAAGTTTCATTTTCATGTAATTCATCTATGATGAGGGTGTTTATTGTATGAAAACACAAGTGGATTTGTTAAATACATAAGATGATAAACATATTTTCTGTGATTCTTTGTTTTCACTTCCACAAATCTAATCTTACTACATTCAATATTTTCTGTGTGAGAGTAGAGTAGAATAGAGGATTTTGAATATGAAATTATTTCTTCAGAACAAATTCCTTTTTCGTATTCAAGGTATTTAGGGATTAGTTGCACAAAGACATCCATCTCTGAATTGAACTCTCAAGTGCTGAACTCTAAATGCTGTCTACAATCTCAAGAGGATCCAAGTGCTGTACAAGTCATACATAAGAGACAGTAAGTGGAGACCTTTCCAAGGTAACCAATAGAGAATTTTGAGTAAAGAGGAGACTTTGTATCTAACTATTTGACTTTTCTGTGTTGGAGAGACAAAAAGGTAATTTATGGTTAACATACGTTGGGTTTTGCTGTTTTGTAATTCACTTCAAACATGTCTGATTGTATGTTTCCTGTCAGTGATTGCAAAATAAAAAAAAAAAAGGTTGTTCTGTGGTTTTTACTAGAAACACAGCCACTTAATTAAATTTTAACATAGTGGGGTGTCTCACTTTAATATATGGTACATTCATTTTCTGTGATGTTGGTGTGCTGTGCTGATGGATTTCTTAGTCCACTGAATGAAGTGAAACAGGGACTTCCCAGGCAGTTGAATTTTCTCTGGATGCAATGGCATTAACATTCTTTCTGTGAAGAGAGTTATCAAATCTTGATATTTCATTAGATACTTGAACTTTTACTGCAATATAAAGGAATGATTGCCTACTATACATCACCTTTGTTAGTGGAAGTACTGCCTTACTCAATGACAGCTGGACTTATGAGCAAAGAGAAAATATTTAATAAACTGGAAGTCGTAAAGATCTTTCTGTCATGGCAGTAATGGGTATCCTCCTCTGTAATGTCCAAAAAAATTAACAACTGAAACCATGCCTCATTTACACAGAAGAAAGTGACAGGGGACAGGACAAGAGGGAATGGCCTCAAGCTCCACCAGGGGAGATTTCGGCTAGAGATTAGGAGGAGGTTTTTTCACGGAAAGGGTCATTGGGCATTGGAATAGGCTGCCCAGGGAGGTGGTTGATTCACCTTCCCTGGAGGTGTTTAAGGTGAGGTGGATGAGGTCTTGAGGGACTTGGTTTAGTGTTTGATAGGAATGGTTGGACTCGATGATCCAATCAGTCTCTTCCAACCTGGTTGTTCTATGATTCTATGAAAACTTTCTTGCAAACAGTGGTTTATTTGGCTCTGTATATGGTGAGTTTGTTTAATAGAAAGCATAGGTTATTCAGAAAAACTAAATGCCAAATCCTGTTTCATTGCTTAGCTCTGTTATGCACATGGATTCTCTCATGTCGGAGAACATGGTGATGCTACATTCTAGAAGCACAGGTTACATACTGTATAGGTTTGTTCTGTATCAGAACATATTTTTTTCTCTGCTTCCTTCCTGCACCTGTTAACAAGGTTGATTCTCAGCGTTCTGTTGCTGCAAAGTTTGGCAGAGGTGACAGTTTGTGTTGGGCTCTGATGCAGCACAACAGGCTAGCCTAAGCGAACCACTAATGCAAGACGCAGTGTGGTGAGATTCAGGATTAAAAGTTACTTCAATTTTCTAATCACCAGGAGAGCTACTTGCATGAGGGCTGTTTGCTATGGCAAAAGGCAACATCAGGAACTGTAAATAACAAGAATGTGTTTGATCTGACTGAGAGTTGAACTTTTGCCTCCCTAATGCAACATGCAAAGCATGTTAATAGGCTGAATATTAACAAAGTGCAAGAGTGTGCTCTGCAGTGATGAAGGGTTGGAGAATGTCTGCCTGGCAAGGGATCTTAACTGTGCTATGTCTTTATCTAGTCATTGTGCCTCCAAAATGAAAAGAGAATTTACTGAAAGAAGCTCAAAAAAAAAAAAAAAAGGCATCCTCAAATCTTTTCTATTCTTTGACTCAAATATAATCATTACATTCACACTTTGCACTCACAAGTCCTTTATGAGGACTCAGTAATTGTTTTCGCTGTTCACACATATCAAATCCTGAATATGATTTGTGTAATCTACTGAATTTCTTTCTGGTTGCTTTAAAATCCTAGCAGAGTTGACCTGGTTAAAATATGTAATAACTCATGTTTTGTGGTTAACCAGGACAGAATTATAATAATACCAGAGTCTATTAAAGTAAAAGGCTATGCTTTTATTACTTAAAGGTCTGTGAAGT
Source organism: Coccyzus lansbergi (assembly GCA_033558105.1). Taxonomy (NCBI): domain Eukaryota; kingdom Metazoa; phylum Chordata; class Aves; order Cuculiformes; family Coccyzidae; genus Coccyzus; species Coccyzus lansbergi. The sequence goes on along the minus strand of JAUMJK010000030.1, from coordinate 1,256,379 downwards.
CCTCCACAGTGACATCTGTGTTACTATACTGTGTTTTCCATCTTTTAGATTTTCATATGAATGGATGCTGGCACATTATCTATCATGAAAATCAGGGAAAGACTATGAGAAAATAATTCAGGTTTAACACTCTTATCGTGCACTAACTTGCTGCCACCTGCTTTCTGCAGTTGGACTGCTTTTTCCCTTCAGCAATTTTTACAGTATTCCTTAATTTCATCAGACAAAATGGTGGTAACCTTAGGCAATTATGCTAAAATAACTGGTCAGTCACTCATTATTTACTTTTTAGTATCTTAAGAAATTAAATGCTTGAAAAGGCAACAGACTAAGGAGCTTAATCCCACCATATATTCACAGGACAACTTTAGCAGATACGGTAGCTGAGCAGAGCTCCCACACTGTATGGCGGAATGGGGTCTGGCTGCCCAAGCACCATGGGACACAGTGGGCTGCAATGGCCTATGTACTAGCACTGGCCCCTAGCACTTCCCCCACGCTCCACATGGCTCAGAATGCTATTTCAGCACCTTTCAGGCTTTCTATCCTGGCTTGGCCTCACCTCCACTGCCCTGCCCTGCCAAGTTTTGCATACTCGCACGTCGACACCCTGGCCAAATCCCAGTGAGGTGTGGAGAGCCAGGCTGGGTCAAGACCTGGGCTTGCTGCCTACCCTGGGCATCCTGGCTGCTCCTGGCTCCCAGGTTCTGCCAGCCTGCCCCATGCCCAGGGCATCCTGGCTGCTCCTGGCCCCAGGATCTGCCAGCCTGCCCTGTGCCCTGGCAAAGCCTGCATAATAGGTTAAGGACTGACCTTGGTAAGAAATTTAATTCCCTACACCAATTTTTCTATTGACCAACCTGACAAAGGCGGCTCCTGTACCACTGCTGCCCAGTGCCCATATGCAGCTCAAGATGAGTATGAACAAGGCTGTAAAAGGACATGTTATCTTAGCACCTTTTCAGCACTCCCGTGCAACTAAGTTCTAAATAGTTTTCACATGCTTGGCCTAGAACGACCATCTCTGTCTGTTTTCACCCGTCTCAGTCTCCAAAGTACAAGGCTGCCTTGGTCAGTTGGTGGGAGACAAGAAGTAAGAAGTGGTTTCTTGGAGGAAATTTATCCTCATTTCTCATGGGAGTTCAACCTCCATGAGAGGGGAGGGAAGAGAGGAGAAGGGAAGAAAATTTGTCGTAATTGTTTACCTGCTCTGAGGGGTTTAGTAGGAACTGTTGTTTGTAAGGTTCTTAGCTCACACACCATGACAGATAGATTACCATAAATAGCAAAGTCACTGAAGTGGTGGAAGGTTCAGTGAGTGTCTCCTGATCTAGCTGCATGCTTGCAGTGGTGACTCCAGTCACCATCCAGACAGGACTTGACCACCCTGCTTGGGAGGCTTGATTCTGCAGTTGTTAACCTATCTCAAGGCCTCGAGGAATTATTATTTTTCCTTTTCACAAACGCTGTGTCCATGGGCATCTGTGCAAGCATGATAGCTGAACATATAAAACCATTATCACACTATCAAATTGTGACTCCTCTTAGGACTTGCTGGTGAGAAGAAGGCAAGGGCTTGCTTCTACAACTGTCCAGTACTCTGGAGAAGGTGTCTTAATACCTTGGATTTTATTTCCCATGTAAAGGAAAACGGCGCCAGCAGTGTTTTTGTCTATGAGTGGTTCTTGGCCTTGCTGCGTGTACTGTATCCCCTCCCTCCCTCAGGAGGCTTCTTTCATGTTAAAGAGAAAAGCATACCTTTCACTGAAGTATACTTTATAGACTTAAAAGCATCATAACAGTTCCACGTTGTATTGCTTATAGTTACTTGGGGGTTTTTTTTTGGTTGGGTTTTTTTTTCCTTCAGGATTATTTTGAGTAGGGGAGTATCTTTTTGTTATTAACAGCCTTTGAAAATGTGCGTTTTAGGTAGTCTTCACAGACCTTGCTGACACTATTCTAGTACAAAGTGCACTGCAATTCCACAAATGACATGCTGCCATCAGTAATGAATATGATAATCTCACCAGTTCTAAGAGAATAAATAGTCCAACCTTTGAAATTCTCTTTATATAACAAGTATGTGACAGTTAGTCTACTGATTTAAACAAAAGATACATTTCATTCCACATTATCTCTTGATAGATAACTGACCATTACTTCTTCTTGTTCTCTTTCATGATTATTAACAGCTTGGACATATTTCTTGTAATATCTTTCTATAAATAATTCTAGGTCCAGAAGCTTGTTTCTTTTATAAATTAAGCTATCCGAAAGTGATAGTTCATTTCTCCATAACTAGAATCTGTCCCCTCCAGGGGCAATTTATCTTTGCAGCAGCTAACCTTTAGGCATTATTTCTTTCAGAAACTCACATTAATCATCTTTACCAATTTCCCCTCTCAGTCTTTTTCTTCTCACAATCTCCTGCCACAATCAGAACACCCACCAATTTTTTTCCAGGCATTTATACTGCTGGTTTTAAATGAAGAAGGATTATATGAGACATTGCTGTATTAAAATGTGATTGCTTAAACACCAGTCTTCAATGATTGCACACTGAATACTCAAATCTAGCTTTGCTGGCAGAGTAGGGGATGGCTACTTTTTAAAGTTAATCTATGCAACAGGAGTAGATACACATACATAATCACTATAGATTGTCTTCTATGAGGGTCAGGTGCAATAAATGAAAATTAATTTGAAGCAAGATGACAAAAAGTAGAAGTAATGTTTTTGAGTTTTCTCTGCATTTGCTGCTAGGGAAGAAGCTTACTTGGCAAGAGCGTCTTTCCAAGTCTTCATTGTGCCAAGTGTTAAGCCAGTATAGTGATTACAGTAAGAGACCTATAATTCAGAAATGTCACCCTCTACTTTCATCTACTGTTTAAAGCATAACTATGGACTCTATGAGAGCAGATTGACATGGCTGTCACCTTCTACTTCGCCAAAGATGAGAAACTCATACTAAGGATGGGATTATACAGACTGCAGAGCTGGCATCCTGGGTGAGGAGATATACCAGACTGGCATATCCTTTTTAGATAGATGCTTGGGACTCATTTTACATCAAACAATTAAAATGTCACTCAGAGAATTTAGTGCTGTTCTTCTAGCTATAACTCACATTGATGGAACGGTTGCAGTTCATGTGCTCAGTGGAAGTCCTACAGAGTATTTTAAACATCGTTGAGCTAGGTGTTGGTGGCAAATGTGTTATTTCTTTTATACTGGATAAGACATTTAATCAAATGGATTTTTTATGGCTTCAAACAGTCTAAATGATTCATATGCTGAATCTTTGACAAGGTCTCTCAACAAATGGCTATTCCATTGTGTTAAAGCTTTAAGAGTATTATTTTCATTGCTATGTACGTTGATGAAGGAAAGAGCATGCATTTCCATGCACGTCTATGAAAGTATTTTTTAGATGCCTCACGTATTATTTCATCAAATTTTATTCTCCTGCTACTGGTGATTGATGAACAACAACAAAGAGAATTTCCTGATACAAAGCTATGCTGTCATTTAATCAGAAAAGAAAATTTAACAATGATGCACCTTGCATATATGCTTTAGTTTAGAGACTTTATCAGGAATCATACAGGAAACCAGTGAAGTTGATATGGATTAGCTATGATAAGGTTGCTTTGGGGCTATCTTATTTCCATGTAGGAGCCAAATACATATAAATGTAGTTAAATACATATATATGTATTTATTTATACATATATACAAACTTATTTATATACTTTTCTGTACATAAAAACAGTAAGACTTTTTAAATATGATATTATATTATATCTGGAAGTATCTGTTTAGTTTGCAGTGCAGAATTGTTTCTTCTATTGTCAATGACTGAGGAAGTAGACAGAAATAGAGATCTGGGTTTTTAAAGTGATATAAACTCCTGCTCGACTCCATCATTGAATTTGCCTCAAATGTCTATCAGTAATGGCTAAATCCATCCACAAAAACCTTAAGTGTAAGAAATTCTACGAACTTAATTAATTATGTATTTCATTACTCAACTCTGTGTACTTTGAGAAGCATTTTCCTGATGTCTGTCTTGTACTTTTATTGTTACAACTTAAACCTTGTTGCTGTTTTCCTTACCTGTACTAGAGATGTCATTTCCTCCTTCTATTTAGCTGAAGAGATATTTGAAGAATCTTATCCAGTGTCGCTTCCATTTTCTCTTTGCTAGACTATAATAACGATACCTGGTACTTCCTCTGCCTTCTTATTCATGCTATGATAAAGAGTATTTTCCATGATTACACAAGATACAAGTTCTGTATCCTGCACCATCTCACAAAGTATCTTGTAAACCTCATCAATATCATGAGTTACCCCTTAGCAAGTTTGCAGATGACACTAAGCTGGGTGGAAGTGTCAATCTGCTGGAGGGTAGGGAGGCTCTGCAAAGGGGCCTAAACAGGCTGGACCACTGGGCTGAGTCTAATGGCATGAGATGAGGACCCAAATGCCAGGTCCTGCACTTGGGGCACAACAACCCTGTGCTGAGCTACAGACTAGAAGAAGTCTGTCTAGAAAGCTGCCAGGAGGAGACGGACCTGAGGCTGTTGGTCGACAGCCGACTGAACATGAGCCAGCAGTGTGCCCAGGTGGCCAAGAAGGCCAATGGTATCCTGGCTTGGATCAGAAATGGTGTGACCAGTAGGTCCAGGGAGGTTATTTCCCTCTGTACCCAGCACTGGTGAGACTGCTCCTTGAATCCTGTGTTCAGTTCTGGGCCCCTCAGCACAAGAAGGATGTTGAGGCTCTGGAGCAAGTCCAGAGAAGAGCCACGAAGCTGGTGAAGGAGCTGGAGAACAGGCCTTATGAGGAACGGCTGAGAGAGCTGGGGTTGTTTAACCTGGAGAAGAGGAGGCTGAGAGGAGACCTCATTACTCTCTACAAGTACCTGAAAGAAGGTTGTAGAGAGGAGGGAGCTGACCTCTTCTCCCAAGTTGACAGGGGACAGGACGAGAGGGAATGACCTCAAGCTCCACCAGGGGAGATTTAGGCTAGAGATTAGGTGGAAGTTTTTCACGGAAAGGGTCATTGGGCATTGGAATAGGCTGCCCAGGGAGGTGGTTGATTCACTTTCCCTGGAGGTGTTTAAGGGACGGGTAGATGAGGTCCTGAGGGACATGGTTTAGTGTTTGATAGGAATGGTTGGACTCGATGATCCGATGGGTCTCTTCCAACCTGGTGATTCTATGATTCTATGATTTTATGAGTTTAAAGCTGTTAGGTTTGGGAAATAGTCCCTGTTTTTTAAGTAATTTTTTTCCTAATTTCTTATTTTGTCCTGCTGACATTTTAGCTGTATGAAGAGCAACTTCTTTAGCCTTTTATTTATGGCATGCCATTTTCTCATTTGATTTAAGTAAAATGCTGTATATTCTGAATTGTTTAAGCTAACACTAGAAACTGTTCTCCTAAAATTATTTCTTAGAGCTAATAGTCTAGGTTGGGTATTATAACCATGCTAAATCTGCATGATACTGATAAGATCTTTTCTTCAGCTGTGACATATTAATGCTTCTTGTGGCCTATACTTCTCAGAGTAAAATGAACTTTATTTCTTAATTTTATTCACTTTTTCTCCTTATCCTCCAGGAGTATTTTCCAGTGATCCTGATTTTCTTATTCATAGAATCATAGAACAACCAGGTTGGAAGGGACCCATCGGATCTTCTAGTCCAACTATTCCTGTCAAACACTAAACCAAGTCCCTCAAGACCTCTTCCACCCACACCTTAAACACCTCCAGGGAAGGTGAATCAACCACCTCCCTGGGCAGCCTATTCCAATGCCCAATGACCCTTTCCATGAAAAATTTCCTCCTAATCTCCAGCCTAAATCTCCCCTGGCGGAGCTTGAGGCCATTCCCTCTTGTCCTGTCCCCTGTCACTTGGGAGAAGAGGCCAGCTCCCTCCTCTCTACAACCTCCTTTCAGGTACTTATAGAGAGTAATGAGGTCTCCTCTCAGCCTCCTCTTCTCCAGGCTAAACAACCCCAGCTCTCTTAGCCGCTCCTCAATATTCTCCATGATCACAAAATCACAATATTTTTCTTGATCAGGATTGAATTATTCTTGATGAGATCTTTATTTGGTTGATTTCTTTATGGAGAGCAAAACTTGACCTACGTTTCCCAAAAAAATTAAACCTGAAAGCTGCAGTTTGTAGCTTGTAGCTATGACTATTTTCCTCTAGTGTTCTATCAGCAATGCACTTCAAGTTGCTAGGCCATGTAGATTATTTCAGTTTTGCAATCAGAATGTAAGTATTTCTGTATCTATCCAAATGTGGGTAGAGAGGCTTTTTCTTTTTTTGCTAGTTGGCTAATGATATAATAGACTATAGATCAGCACCTGAGAACAGCTCTTCATTTTTCTTTTGTCATGCTAATTGTTATGGTTTCTACCTCTAAGAAAATGAAAGGTAGAAATGACACTGCTTTGAAATTAATCTACTCTGAATTAGTGTTATACTCTTGTGTCTATTTAAACAGAGAGAACATTATTTGTGTACTGGTTTCGGAGAAGCTGAGAGTTCTGATTTTGTCTGATTATTCTTTCCCTGATAGAACAGTCATTTTGGCAGAGAGATTGGTGTACTCTACCCAATTTACAGAGCTAGACATTACCTTGTGTCTTCAGGCTTTGAAAGGTTAATGACAAAAAAGTGCTAATAAATCTTGTGTTAATTTAAGTTATTTAGTTTTCTGTCTTTTAGATGGATACACTTTGGCAATTTAATTAACTACTTGCTAATTCTAGACTTGCACATTGTTCTGTGTAGAGCCTTTAAATAAGATATGCCTGTACTGAAACTATATTAACTGGCATATTTTAGCAGTAAATAGATTCCAGCTTTGTGTTTTATGCATCCCATATATCATTTGGCTTGTGATTCAAAACACACAAGACGTTTCCAGGGTTTCATGTACTGTAAATAAATGTAAAACAAGCTCCTTGCACAAAAGTGCTACAAAGCAATCAGCACCAAGAAGGCTAAGATGCTAAATGGTACTTGGAAGACTGTAATTAATATTAATCTCTCGCATGACAGAACTAGTGATTAAACTACTCCACCTCTTTTACTTGATATGCAAATCTGGCTGAATGGCAACATTGTGTGATAAACACACCACCATAGCAGCCACTGGTTATAGTTTAATTATTCAGTTTAGCAAGGGGGGAAAGAATTTAAGAACATGCACAGTTAAAGAATGTCAGCATCTTAAAGCCTGTCAGTGTTCTGTTTTCATTGACAGGAAAGGAAAGGGATTATAAAATTTTTGTGTGAATTCGTTCAGATAGGCAATTGACCTCCTGTGCATTCTTTGCTAGCACATAAATTTCCCTAAACTCAGAAAACCACCACACCAAGCTCCTGATAAATAGAACTCGACAGTTATTCAAGTGACTACCTAGGCCTGTGTGTTCTTCCTACTCTCAGTATTTCTCCAAAATGCTGTTCCTATTGTACTGTTACAGGAGCTGCTCTCCTAAATTGGATGTTGGTCACTTTTCTTCTCCCTTCTTTCTGACAAGCTCCATTCTCCTTCCGTTAGTGCTGGAAAGAAATTGGGTCACACTTCATTTTACTACCTGCTGAGTAGTTTATTCTCTGAATAGTCACGGTCCTGTAGAATTAGATCAAATTCAGAATTTTTCATAGCCGAGTACTCTGCTTCCATGTTTGAAGTCAAGATTCACACTTCAGTCCAGGTCTTTCCAGATCAAGGCTTTGTAAACACTTCTTCCTCTGCTCCTGAGTTTCTTATTTGATCAGCTAATTTCCTCCTGGTTTCAAATTCAGAATCATCTGAGGCAATAGATGAGATCGCTTAACCCGTTGTGGTCCTGATTCTAACCCTGGTCAAAGGGAAAAAGCATCTGTAATGGCTCTGGTTTTTTTCTATTAAATTGTGGGAAATACACTGAAACAAAGTACATTTTATTTAAATTATTTTTTATTTTTAAAGAGGACTAGATTTCTCATTAGATTCACATACTGACTAGTGAGGTTTATTTGCAATGAAGTGTTGCTAGGTTAAGCAATTGTAGAATTTGATAACAATTATGCATATTCTCTGTCAATTTTTAAGTGCTGACATTGCAATAAATTTAACAAGATTAAATGAATTTATAATTTGCTTCCTAGGAGCTGAGAAATGGTATATTCTGCTGACATGAAGCTCTTAATTCTCTTTACAGGTTTTTTTTTTTTTTTGGTTCATTTGTTTTCATCCTTACATTTTAGTCTTTGGTTTAGTAGTTCATAATTTCTGCTAGGTATTGCAAAAGATTACCAAAGCTTTACCTTTGATGGTCTGTGCATGATAATGAGATATAGGTCGATAGAATGTAATGTCACAACTTCTTTTAAGCTAGGAATTTGAACAGCTTTGAACAATGCTGGTTTGGCATGCTTTTCCTCCTGTGATTATGCAGAATACAACTCTTTCAAAAGCAAATGGAAAACCAGTGATGACTGAATTCTAATTAAGAAACTAACTGCTTTACCACTGAGTGTAACAAAGATGTAAGTTTTGAATGCATTTTATAATTGTTCTTTCCCCTTTCATTTTTCCTTCACGTCACTCTGTGTAAATTGAATTAAAACATAGAATCATAGAATCACTAGGTTGGAAGAGACTCACCGGATCAAAGAGTCCAACCATTTCTATGAAACGCTAAACCATGTCCATCAGGACCTAGTCTACCCGTGCCTTAAACACCTCCAGGGAAAGTGAATAAATCACCTCCCTGGGCAGCCTGTTCCAGTGCCTAATGGCCCTTTCATGAAAATTTTTTTCCTAATGTCCAACCTAAATCTCCCCTGGCAGAGCTTGAGGTCATTCCCTCTTGTCCTGTCCCCTGTCACTTGGGAGAAGAGGCCAGCTCCCTTTCAGGTAGCTGTAGAGAGCAGTGAGGTCTCCCCTCAGCCTCGTCTTCTCCAGGATAAACAACCCCAGCTCTCTCAACCGTTGCTTATAGGACCTGTTCTCCAGCCCCTTCACCAGCTTTGTTGCTCTTCTCTGGACTCACTTCAGAGCCTCAACATCCTTCTTGTGGTGAGGGGCCCAGAACTGAACACAGGATTCAAGGAGCGGCCTCACCAGTGCCAAGTTCAGAGGGAGAATAACCTCCCTGGACCTGCTGGTCACGTTGTTTCTGATACAAGCCAGGATGCCATTGCCATAAAGTGGCATTTCTAACAAAATCCTGTAAACAGTAGAGTTCTGTCATTCTGACCAAGATTTTCATAGATGCTGTTGAAAAATATTGGCTAGGTTCTTATTTTCACTTTTCTGCCTGGCTTGCTAAGCAATAACCTATACCATTGGGCAATATAATTTCTTCAGCATATTTCAGTAATCATAGGAGGCTTTTATCATTACTTCTGGTCTCATTAGTTGTTAAGTTAACCAATGACTTCCATATATTTTGTTTTTCTTTTAGTGTTCAAGGATGATCTTTTATTACTTACTAGATTTTTCAAACTCAAATCTTCGTTCCAAGATACAAGCAATTGTGAAATTCTAGTTCTTAATATGGAATCTATTATGTAAAAGTCTTGGTTTCCTCTGGAAGCCAGATTCCTTCCTGGTTGATAGATAGGATGATCCTTATGCTTTGGAGGTAATTCCCATTTTAAAAACAACCTATTGTCCCAAAAATGCTTGACTGATGCTAAACTGTCTTCCTTTTGACATTTTTCTGAGCTGTTGGTAGGCTGCAGATTTTTTCACCCTTAACAGCTTTGTACAGGGTCTCCTAAGGGATGGGGCTTGCTGCTTTGCACTTTTTTTGTATGTGATTAATTTCTTTGTGTTTATCTCTATTTGTCGGACTGTGCATTCTCCTGTCCCAGCTTCTGTAATACTGAGTTTCCTGAAAAGCTTTCTGCAAAATATAATGTCAAATATTTCCTTCTCTTTGATTGTCCCCAAGAGATTCCTTCCTTCTTCATGACATTTGCATCAATTTTCCGGCATTTATTTTTGCTTATTTGATACTGTTAAAAGTATTGAAATTAGAGTTTAATCACCTTATTTCTGTCTTTGAACATACGAATTGGAAGCATTTGTTGTTGGTGATAGTATTAAAATAACAAAAGAACAATCCTTTTTCTCTGCTGTGCAGAATGATAGATGGTAGATGCATCTCACAACCTTATCAACTAGGAAGCATTTAGTCTGTCGAGCCTTTATGAACTTAGCTTAATGAAGAAAATGTGTATGTTGGATATTGTTCAGCTTCACTCTGAAGTGCTTTTTGAGGGTTATTACTAACCAGAGATGTTATCGAAGGATGGGAATGGGAAAACTAGAAGAAGTAGAGATTGAACTTAGCTTTTGTGTTGTTTTATGTGTTTTTATAGATTGTAGTTGTAACTGTTACAAATAGGCACATAACATCTGAAGTGAAGCTATGTAGCCTTATGTAAAAAATCTTTATTTCAGAATTATTACTCCTGGCACAGAAAGGAGGGAATACTCTCATGCAGATATCTTCTACATTTTAATAAAGGCTTTTATTATTTTAATAACTTTGCCTAGTAAAAAAAACCCACAAATATAATTGTTAATTTAAAGAAAACTCTCATCTGAAATAGCACATTGCATGCTTACACAAGTGCATGCAATTTTACAGCAGAGATAAGAGATAATAATCTGGAAAGTCACACTTCAGTCTCAGATTATTTGCAACAGTTCTTTTCCATTTTGATATTTTTCCATATTTTTAATCAACATTTTTGTGAATTTATAACTCATGTAAACAAAAGCATGAAATCGCTGCTTTGTTTTCAATTTTTACTAATATTGTATGTTTGACATCACAGAACATTCTTCTCCCAAACCTTTTTGGAAATGAAATTGAGACTAGTTTTATAGTTTACAGTATGTCAGTAAATTGTTTAGAGAGTACTCAAATTTTAAAAGAAGACTCTCTTTAAACTATCTCCCCGTTTTTAATGTTTTTATCAATCCTATTTGGCAAGTACTGTAGCAACATAAACAGTTTAATTCTGGCTTGAGAAAATTCTTCCCTGGGAAATTTTATTTGGTGTAGTATCTTCATGCTATTTGGACAAGAATAACGTGAATAGAGTTTAATTTTCATATCCAAACAGAGACAGACTGGGTTTGATGTGTTCATTTATTTTATTATTTAGTGGTAGTCTCTTTTGGGTTTTGCCAAGGCCTAAGATTAACTGACCATCTGCCTATTTTAATACAAAGTGGTGTCTGGTGCTCATTATTGGCAGTTAATTTTGTGGCAGAAATTCAGAGAATGTGGGCTGGTGTTCTGATTAATTCTGTGGCATTCACAGAGATCTAGCAAATCCAATAAGAGAATTAAAGGATACTTAGCAGAAGAAAAGTGTCACAAAAAATATTCACAGCTGCTATTACTTAAAAATATGGCAATGGAATACTTCTGTGTCATACTACTTGGCCAGATTTAGTTTGAATAGCTTGAACTTTTATTAGATATTTCCGGCAGAAAGACATAGCATCATGGAGCACAAGTTGCGAATATTTATGTGGATGTGAGTGGTCTGCTGGCTGCATAGGGTACTAAGAGCATGAAGAGATTCTGCTCCCATGTGTTATGTACTACAGACTTAAATCCATTTTTATATTATTTCATAGAGTCATAAATATGTCAAAATGTGTGCCATAAAAATGTGCTTAGAAGCAAAAGGATAACTGGATATAATCAGCTGTTTTTCTCTTTAACTTCTAAAACTGATGAGTTATTTAAATTCTTCTGTTTCTTTGTAAGGTTTTATAGTATTTGTAGATGGAAAACCACATCCATTCCAACAGAAGCCACCATTCGATTTTTATTACTATTGCAGTTTGTGCAACTTTTTTGGATCTACACTCTGATTTTTCTCATTTCATTTTTGTTGATGTACTTAGATGATCTGTAGAGGTCCTTATTAGGGCAATTTTCATCCTAACTTTCACTCAGCTAAGATTATAATCTTATATTCAATAAAGTTGTTCACAAAACTGCTGCCAGTCCTTGATCCTTCTTTCGTCCTTTATGTGTTCATTACCCAACCTTTTTACCAATGCTTTGGCGTTTTAAGTGAACTCGGAGCTAGAGTATAACCACTGCATTTTTTCCTGCCTGACACAGATACTTTCACGAGGCATAATTTTCCTTCAGGGAAATGAGTATGTGTTGCCTCTGCTGTTCCTTTCTGTTAACCAGCATGACAAATTGTAATAATTGGAGCTGCCTGTTTCTAATGAAACAGCAACTTTGGAGCAACCAAAGGTATGTGGTGCTGCAGATTGTGATATATATTTAAGAATACTTGTGTTAACTTTAAATAGAGTCACACAGAGGCTAGTAGTATCTCGGTAGCTCCACTATGTAGACTAATTTTGTCTTTGGGAGACTCTTATCTCCTGAACAAGACGTTATAATCATTGCAGTTAATTGAGTAGTATGTTCTCCTAATGTGCAGGGATATTCTTCCAAGCAGCTTGTGTGGTTGTTCTCAGCGTCAGCACTCTTCTCAGGGGTGTAAACCAGTTAGCACTAACATTCAAAGCTGTCATGTTTAGACTGCCTTCTGTACACTCATGCTAAATTCAGAGAGCTTGGTTAGATTCTTTCAATTGACAGAGCAGCAGATGGATCCTAATCCTGCAAGTTTTGGGAAAGAATTTCCCCTTTGGAAAATTATTGCAATTAATGTGCACTGGCAGAGAGTTGCTATGTGATATCTTTGTGCTTTACTTATGGTTGGACTCAATGACCTGGTGGGTCTCTTTCAACCTGGTTATTCTATGATTCTATGATTATTTTCCTATTAGGCTTTTACTGTTTTCCTGTGCATAAAAGAGAATCAGAAATACTGTGAATACCTTTTCTGTAGCATTTGGACAATTCCCTGAACTTTTCTACCTATGCTGCGGAAAAACACCATGCGAAATATGCAAAATTGTCCAAAGGAACCTATGTTATCCTTTGGATGTATATCTGTTTTCATTGTGTAGACATAAAACCATGCTCAAGGGTCTCTACTTTATTTCTGTGTCATATTGTATTCATAGCCCACTGTTTGGTTTGTCTGAAAGTTATTAAAAAGCATCTTAGATTTGTCAATAATTGATCTTCCTAGTCATACATAAAAGCTCATTTTACAAAGCATATCGGTATCGAGAAAGATCGGTTGTGGAATTGAAGTTTATTCCAAACTTGATTATATAAGAAAACACACAAATGAGAAATCAGAGCACATCATCATAAAAAGCAAACATAATCGCAAAATTAAATAAAAAGATTTAAACCTTCCTGATAGACAAGTAGCTGTCCTGTTTCTGTTTAGAAGATTGCTTTAACCACAAGAGAAAATAATTTTATTATCAAGAAGCGTTAATATATACAAGAAATAATGCTTTAGTATTTATCATTATTTAGTGAGGTTTTTTAGACATCCTATTGACTCATTGAAAGAGAATACTGATACTTGTATTGAGAATAGCTGTTAACTTGTTTGTTATCCTTTTTCTGTTGAAGCATTGTAAAATTAGAAAGATAGCCCGACAGAGAGGAAGAGATATTTTGGAAAGACACAAATTATTGTATGGTTTAGAAGGAAAGACTTCCTGAGATGGTTTGTTTTTTTCATCCAAATCTACAGTGCCAACATTATAGTGATTGGTATGTACTTTAATCTCATGGCAGGAGATATTTATTTCTAGAGTGTACAAAAATAATATGTACTAAAAATAAATTCTTTAGAGACGCTTACAATAAAAATGCAGGTAGGCGTGCAGATGAGTAATCACAGTTTTGGACCTAAACTCTAGTTTTATTGCACTAAAAGGGCACTCAGAAGCAAACCTTTGTAGCCATTTAACATCTTTATATCAGGTTTGTATGTCTGTACCAAACGATATTTCTATGAGAAGATGAAAGCCCAATGTAAGTGCCGAAAAGTGGAGTTGACAGAAAATATAGTTTGAGACCTTTTGAGTGTTAGATTGTATGGCAAAATGGTAAAATAATTTATTGATAATCTTTCTAAGGAGTAATTTGAATTCAAATTATTTTGGTTTGAATGGATATTTGCAATTTTTACGTTTTAATTTAAAGTATTTATAAATTAGTTCATAAAATTTATTTGTGAAATGAACAACACTAGCAACTTTCAAGTAATGTGTTTTAGTTCTTTCAGATTCACCTAAAGGAATTTTCTGATCTAATGACTAAGGTAGAAAAGTCTGAAGTTAGGAAGCAAAAATATAAGCAAAAATACTTGATTTATGTCATTAACAAAGTATTAATTTATGCCCATACTTACAAACATTTTTTTACATGGAGAGACATTGAATGGGATCATGTGCATGCAGATTTTGGAAGTTTGGTGCACAATTTATTTAAGAAAAAATTCAAGTGGTAAATTTTTCATTGCAGAACATAAGTTTCTCTTGGAATATTTAGTGTTGTCCATACTTCTAAAACATTTTCATGTAGAATATGAATGATTATATGCAAGATGGAAGCACACCATTTATCAAATTCAACTTACTTCCTCTGCTCGGATATGGATATGTAAATTAGTAATTTAATTAAATCAAACAAAGGAACAGCAAAGCAATTTCCCCTCCCACTATCAAGCTGAACTTTTCAGAGGTGTTGTAGAAGGAGTAGATGTTTTCTTTTCATGGACGTTATAATGATATTTTGCAGGTGTCCTTAGACTCTAATCACCCAAGAAGTTCACATTTGCTACTCACTGTGAACAGCCCCTGTGAAGATAATTGAGTTTCACCACTCTACTCCAGCAGAGAGTGAAACCCTGTTTACTGAATTTTAAATTAAATATAAACAAATTAAAATATAAAACTGTACTTTAACTTCTGGTAGTTCTATTATGCATGTTGTAGCTTTCTCAATTAAAACACATCCAATTAGATGTATTTAAAGATGAAATCACCCTCCGAGGCATTGAGTGTAGAAATGGATTAAAAACTAATTAAATGTAAGTCTCTGGAGACCTAAATTATTTCCTCCTCCCCCTAAAATCAGATACATGTCCAAATAAGAAGGAGATCTGAAGGTTAACAATAACCTGAGGGTTGTTGTTTTTTATTTACTCTCAGACTGTCTGACGTCAGCGAGCCCGTTCTATTTTGTAAATGTTACCTTCTTTTTTGCTTTTTAGAAACTGATGTACGACTTCAGATACTCCCAGCATCTTTATGGGCGTTAAGGTTAAATAACATACATTTTTTAAAAGCTCTTTTCCTAAATAAGGTGAGAAAACCACAACAGAAATTTTCCAGAGGAAAGGAATGTGAACCAAAGCATAGCACTACAGCCAGAATAACCCCATCAATGAGCAAAATGAGAGCATCCGCACTGTCAGAAGAAGGAAATTCATTTTCTTTCATGTGATTGTGGATGTCTACTTGGCAGTGAGCAGAATTTGAAATGATTGTACGACTTTGCAGGGAAAACTTCATTACTCTAGCAATGAGTTTAAAATTAAATTGGACTGTAATTAAGTTTATAGTATGTAATGGGCCAGATCATGTGACATTTCCACTCGATAAGAGCTGAGCATCCAATACCACCTAAAGCTTAGCCTAAAGTCACCTTAACTCAATTTATATAACTCCTACTAGTGGAAGATGGCACATATCTATTAGGGACCACCATTGTATCTATGCCTGGAGGATATGAATCAGTACAGTCAGAATTAAAAAGACTGAAATACTTCTTTTCAGTGGTGAATCTCATGCAGTGAAGTGCAGTGCATGGTGTAAAAGAAAGATCTTACTCAGCTAAATGTGGCAGAACCTGATACTACCTTCAAGATGAAGTGTAAAGTACCCGTGTGTTGAATTCAGAGAACTGGAATGCTTGGAGAGGGGAACAGACAATAGCTGTCCTGGGGTATTCCAAAAATGCTGCTTGTTCAAACTTGTGTTAAGTTTGGAGACATTTGATGACTTTTATGCCTGTGCTCATGAAACAGTGAATCAGGGAATCACAACCACTATATGTCCAGGAGAGTAAGTTTTCACTGTCAGTATTCGTACTAGTCCGAAATAAATTTCACATGCATAAATTATGCTTAGACTTTAGGAAGCACTTCAGCCACCTTCTCATAAGGGGTAAATAGTCTGCTCAAATTTTAAATGGTATCTAAGGCATCCCTTTGACCTCTGTCAGTCTGCTCAGATTTTCCTTATTAGTTCCATGGGAATGTCAGCCCCTCCCAAACTCTGTGGCACCATCCCTCATCTAAGATCTTGATGAGAATGTCAACTAACAGTCCCAGGAAGCTCTCAAAAAGCAATGTCATTGGAAAGGTTTCCACTGGATTGAAGTATCAGAAGAAGAATATAAGTGTGTGAGGAAACAAACATACCGAGGTTACAATCACTTTTAGTGACAGTAGTGTTTCTGGTGACGGTCTTGTTTGGGAATGGAACCCTAACTTCCCAATAGCTACTAATATTACTTTTGGAGCAAATAGATTGATATGATGTCTTTATTTCATTTTTGTCCACAACATCTCTAAAACTATGAATTGCTTTGTTTGCAATCTATCCCAATTACAATCTATCTATCTCCTATCACAATGCCTTTTTTTAGCTCTTTCTGACTGGAATAGTTTACTGTTTAGCTACTTGTCAGATACTTTCGGTAATTCTAGTGGTTTGCAAACCATTTACATTTTATGCTTGAGGGTGCAGTGACTGATAGACCAGCGCCCTCATAATGATGCTGAGGAGAGCAGGGAATATGTCTTTATCAACCTAACATAGCTTTGGAGCTGGAAATGCAGCAGATCTACTTTGGAAGGAATGCATTCTAATTAGAAGTCTGCTGGTGTATTCCTGGCATGCAGCAAGATGGTGGGCTATGGACGGAATGAAGAGGCTTTCCTGGGAATATCTAACAGCTCTGGTGAGCATATTTAGGAAGTTGTCCCGAAGAAGTGTCTGCATCACTGAATTGGAATGGAGGAGTAGTAGCATCTGAGACTGTCTACATATTTGAGAGTTTAATTGCTGGGTGTGGTCTTCTCTGTCCCTTGGCACTCCAAATGCTCTAGAAGCTTTGCAGATTCTCTAGTTGTGCACACAACCCATGAACACTACCAGAAAGGGATACACAATTGATAGGGAAAATCTTTTCTCCCCCTTTGCCCTTTCAAGAAAGCCCTTTCTTGAAAATTTCCTGGATGATCCTGAAGTGCACAATGCCACATGAGTGAAGTCAAGAGTTAGTCAATTTATCTTTAATGGGTTAGAGTACTGAACATCATGGACTTTTATGCTGGTGAAGGGGTTGGAGAACAGATCCTATGAGGAGCGGCTGAGAGAGCTGGGGTTGTTTAGCCTGGAGAAGAGGAGGCTGAGAGGAGACCTCATTACTCTCTACAACTACCTGAAAGGAGGTTGTAGAGAGGAGGGAGCTGGCCTCTTCTCCCAAGTGACAGGGGACAGGACAAGAGGAAATGGCCTCAAGCTCTGCCAGGGGAGATTTAGGCTGGAGATTAGGAGGAGGTTTTTCACACAGAGAGTCATTGGGCATTGGAATAGGCTGCCCAGGGAGGTGGTTGATTCACCTTCCCTGGAGGTGTTTAAGACACGGGTGGATGAGGTCTTGAGGGACTTGGTTTAGTGTTTGATAGGAATGGTTGGACTAGAAGATCTGATGGGTCCTTTCCAATCTGGTTGTTCTGTGATTCTGTTCTGTGATTCTGTGTCAAAACTATCTTAATGTTTACATTTTTAGTGTTCTGAAATTGTTCTCTTTAAGCATCCATGCTCCCTTCCATATATGTTGATACTAACCTGAAAAATTGCAAGATGTTCAGACTACACCTTGAGCTATAATATATGGTCTTAAGGTATAAAATAAAGACATTAAAGATAGACCCTTTTCCTTCATGTGATCAAACATGATTCCTATTGTTAATATAGTGTGTGATTTAATCTTTTATTTAATACTTTATGGGAATCTGTTGAATAGAAAACATAACAGTATTAATTTATTGTAGCATTAAGCCTCAGGAGCAAATGCTAAATAACATGTAGTAATGGAGAGCTCCTTATGTGTGCTTTTCACTCTTTTTCAATGATAATGCTATTATACATTAACACTCGGATATTCTTCCTCGTAATAGAACAGCACCAGCAGTCTACATACAAAGATTCCAAATAATTTAATGCTTATTGAAGACAATAGAAAGATTTCATGGGTGTTGTATCAGATTCTCTGCAAAACCAGCATAAAATACGGATCTGCCTCTTTCCCATATGCCTCTGTTCTTCAAGACCAACTATATGTTCTTGAACATAAATTAGTATTTTATGTGTATTCTATCCCTCCACACAAACAAAAGGCAAACATTTCTTAAATCGCCTAAAGTAAAGTTTGTACTAGGTGTAAGAAGCAGAGCATAAAGTATTTCACCAGGCAAGCAGTTCTAAATCATTATTCACTAAGGCAAGAGGAAAGACAATGTAATAAAAGGCCTTGCTGATGCTGTTTCAAGTAGTTGATTCAGTGGTCTCTGTCTCGAGCTTTTTTGCTGATTCTGTTGTAGATAAGCAGGAGGTATTTCTGATTCTACAAGATATACATAATGCACACTCACTGAAATTCTAAAGCAAGGGGATAGTCAGGCTTGCACTCAGCAAATGGTTCTGGGGATGCAATTGTGCGCAGTTTTCTTCTTAGGCCTGTGAGATTTCATTAAAAAGTATTTGTTGTTAGGAATGAAAGTGTAGAAGGCTTTTCCCCATGTGTGTTAAACTACCACCTGTAGTCAGGACTCCTAAGTTGAAACACAGGGCCAAAACTGCCCTTAGAAGAGAATCTTCATTTGAAGTCCAGTCAATTAATTATTTATTGACTCAGCAAAGCACTCAATAAAACTGTAGCAGGAAATTTGCTGCACTAGAAAACCTAGTAGCCGCCTTCACGATTTCTGTGATGTGACATGGATTACTTTGTTCTCATCTCCTAATAACTAGGACTTGCAATTCTGACAGAACTGCTTTTTTTTGAAATTGTAGGCCAAATCTCTGTATAATACATATGGCTTTGAGACTTCTCTGTAATGACAGCTTTTTATATATTATTATATAGTGATAACATCAAACTTTAGTTCTTTTGAGTATTATTCTGTATTAACTTTTAATCTCTCCTGCCTGAATATATGTGATTATTATTTTAGTGCCTGTGTCAAGAGCAGTTATGTGCAACAATATTTATTATATTAATTTCAGTTTTATTTATCTTTTAATGGAAACGTCACTGTATTATTCTACATGGTGGAGTCTTTAAAACTGAATAGCTTGTGATGACAAAAGCAGAGAAGGGCTTCTACATTTGTTTTATTGCTAGTTCATCCACTTCACTGATCTACTGTTTTAACAAAGTCAACAAATTTTAACAAATTTTAACAAAGTTAACAAATTTTAATTTTTAATTCAGTCAACAAATATTAATTCTTTAATAACTTTTCCATTTTTCAGGAGTATAGTTCACTAATTGCACTATAAATAAGCAAATATTTATTACATGCCCATTGTATTGGTTCATGAAAATATTAATTCCAGAACAGATTTTTAAAGATTTTCTGAGTAATTAAAAGTTTTCAAACATGGCTGAACTATGAAATATCATTAGGTGCATGGTTTTTTATCTGAAAGGGGAGCTTTGTTCCAGTTTTTCTCTTACATTGCAGTTCTGAGTTAGTAACTGATCCATCACATTTTAGTTTACTTTCTTACATTTATTTCCTGAAGCTATTCTATCAGTCTGTCCAAAAGAGGCAATAGGAGGTAGAAAAAATGCATCTCTTAACATGTCCACTGAAATCCAGATTCATGAACAAGCCACATAGTACTTAAACATTGCCTCTGGCTCTCTTTTCTCCCTTCATCGTGGTTGTCACCAAATTTAGATGTAGAAAGAAAGGCTTTTGCTTTATCCAGCCCATCATCCCTGACAGTTCACATTTATTTTCTGAAGTATGGCTTCTGTTCTTACACTTTATTTAGCACTAAGAGGTCTGTAATGGGCTGCTCTACCTCCTTGTCTACTTGCTGCCTGGAGCATTGTGAATAGCAGCCTTAGATGTAGTAGTCTCTCTCCCGGCTTCACTGCAGTGTTTGTTGCACCTGCAAACAGATTTTCATCTTTGGTGTAGTAAATTAGCATGTTCTCTGCTAGTAATGGAAAGCAAAGCAAAAGAAGACAGTGAATTAAGACTCGCTGCATTGTTGTTACTGCCCACAGAAGAAACTGCTATGGGTAGTAGGAGCTTCTTCTTATTTGTGATTGTTTATCAGTTTGTGTAAAGGTTTTTGCAGCAAACCTTTGTCTGTGCAAGACTAGACTTGGCTCAGTGACCAGTATTCTGGATCTTGCTCTCCCAGCTGAAGGTTCAGTTGCTAGTGTACAAGGAGCTGTGATCCTGCTCTTTGATCCAGCAAATATGGAATATGTTCACCCATTGCTGTTCAAGTGGGAGTACTGAGGAATGTCTTCATCCAAAATATAACCTATATGCATGTCCTATTGCCAGGCAGCAGGCTAAAGCCCAACCCTGAGAGCCTTCCAGCTGGCTTATTGCCTTTCCCTTGAAAAAGAGAGGTAGCAGCCAAATGGCTGTGAAAGATGAGAGTTGGAGGCTCAGCTGTTGGGGATGGAGAAGGTTCAGCAGGAGGTGCATCCACACCTATTCATGCATGTGGTTGTTTTTTTTACAGTCACTGCCACATCAGTGAAGCCTATAAAGAAATGTTACATGATAGACGCTTAACCTACGTGACCAAAGAGGTGGAAATTGTTTACTTATCACTAGGGCAGTAGAGAGAGGAAGGGGAAAATTTGAGTCTTGGTACAAAAATAGAGAGTGGTGACTCAGAAGAGTAGGGACAAAGCATAAGCAAGTGAGTGTTGTAGTTGTCCTGAGCGTAGCTATAACTACAAAACACTATGAAAAAGTGTGTTTACTTTTTCTGGAGCAAGATTAATGGCAAAAGTTTAAGCATTCCTAAATCACATTACTTGCCTTAGGAAACTGAAATGGTAATGGTGCATTTTCCCATACTTATTACAAATTGTTCATGTATGTGTTAGCTGATGTTGGCATAAGAAAATTGTTTCTTTGTGGTGTTTCATCTTCATGGCTATTTAGAATTCAGCTTAATTCTCAATTTGTCTGCTTTATGCAGGCATGTATATCCACATGAAACTATTCACACACATTTTCTCCTTGTCTCCCTGACAAAATTCCATATGTGGAGTCACATTTAACTAATACACTCAAAGAATTTCATATACCCGGGAGCTGTATTGTGACTATATTATCGATTTTGTACCGTCATTTAGAGTTAGACTTCTTTTTTATACCTCTTCTTACATCCATCTGTCAGGGATAATGCAATACAATAAGTACATACTGCCTGAATTACCAGACATATTTTAGCAGTGTGAAACAGTTGAGATATCTACATGACCTAATTATTTCACTCCTGTTCTTTCTGGGTTTTTTTGGGGTTTTTTTTCCCCTTTTAACCACTGCTTGCATTCTTGGTTTTATCTTTACTAAATACTTTTTATACTACCACTGAATTCAGTATTTACCTGCAAAGACTTCTCTATCAAAAGAGCAGTCCCCTACCATTTTCATAAATGTTGAGACCTTGTATGGAAGTGATAGTGATTCTTACTTTCCAAGCCTGTTTACACTTACAGAGGATATAAAGACATTTTCATAGTATCAAGTATGCTAATTAATGATGAGGCCGAAGGATAGATATCTGATAATAAAAACTAATTTACATAAACGGCGTGCTGGAATGAAAGAACATTTTCCTTTGCAAACACACTATAAATGAGCTTAAGCTAAAAGATTAGGTTTAGATCTTCAAAGCCACCTAAGGGATTCGTGGCTTTGAAAATCTCAGCCATAATGTGTACTAGTAGAAATGAGAGAAAACAATTCAAATGCATAACAACATGGGGAGAAAAATTAACATGTGTAAATAATTTACAAATGAGGCTGTTCTTTGGAGGACTGGCTATATTAGCTTCATCATAGCAGTTTTTCCTCTTGAACCTTGCTGGGAGCTGTGCATTGCTATAGCTATTTATCTGGACCCAAGAAATGCCTCTATAGTCTGTTTTGCAGGCATATCCTTCAGCAACATCAGAACTCTCCCACACAGGGAGGTGGAAAGATGTGACTGCCTGTGGTGAGAAAAAATATTTTTGTTGCCTTTTCTGTCCCTGCAGACAGAACATTTGGGAATATGAAAGTGTCAGGGATGATAAATTGGGGTTATGATTTAGAATATAGTCAGAAACAGTGATTGTTATTGAAGGCTTTCAGAATTGCATTGGATGCCTTTGCATTTTTTTTTTATCTGAAGACAAATGAGATATAATTCAGATGCTGATGCTTATTTTGTCTGTAATATAGCAGAAAAGCTATCTTAAAAGAGCTGTGAAACAGGGGGAAAAATCTTTGGATCTCCATCATACCCAGTTAGAAACAGAAATGTTGCAAAACTTTGTGCAATTTATAAAATCCAGTTTCCATTTTCTAACAAATGCTTGTATCATCTTCCTTGTGCCTTTCTACAGTATTGGATAAGAAGTAAGCAGCTAACAACTGCTCACACGCCTGAAATTAGAGTTCACTGATGCACTTTCACTAAATTCTCATTTAATTTAATCTGTTGTCATTCATTCATTCTTTTGAAAGGTCCTTTTAAATAAGAATGTTGCAATCCTGTCTCCAAGACAATTTTATTATAAGAAGCTGCTACTTATCCACTTTTTCTTCAATAATTTTCTTTCAGAAAACAAATCATATTGCTATCTGTACTAAATATCTTTTCATGAAAAACTGTTTAACATCATTTAGTATGTGTTAGCAACAGGGTACCAGTACACAATTGACCGTATATTGTTGGGAACTCAAAGATTTTTCATAGATTGGCTGGGGGAGGGGGGTGTGTTTGCTTTCTTAAGGGTGCTTGCAGCTGTTATATGGATGGTGATATATATATGAGTCTCTGTTTAGGTGCTACTATTAGTTTCTTCATTTACAGACTGAAGTCTAACTTAAAAGAGGTTGATAATTTTTTTTTTTCTGTTTCAACATTAGTTTTTTCCCCTCACAATTTTCCGCTTAGCAGTTAGAGAGGAAAAATAGGTAGAATCATGATGTGGTATTGCCTTCTCATCCATTCTTCCCTGGACCTGTCAAATGTCATGTAAAGCAGATGGCAGAGGCAGCACTGGGCCATGGGAGAGCTTTTGATCTGTGGTGCAGACTTTCATGGCAAAACTGTCCAATCACCTTGTGAGTAGGCAAAACACCATAGCAACAGATGAGGAGGAGTGTATGTATCCATATATCATATCTGTTTGTTGAGCTGAGACTGTCCAAAAGGCTTTGGGTTCAAATAAACAGCTTGCCTTCACTCGATGCCACAAAGGGTCAAAGGAAGAAGGAGATTCAAAGCTAGGTATGCTCTTCCCAGTTCTTATGCTACACACTGGCACTGGAAAAATATGCTTTGATATAATTTAGAGTAACATAAGAAAACACTTGTCAGCAACTAGATTTCACGGTAGATTGTTCACCAATAGGTTCATTTCAAACATCTGTTTCATTCCAAAATTATTGTTTCCCATAGTTCTGCTATGTCATCACACTACCTTTGATGTTCCCTTATGATGAAGCTGCAAGTAGGATGCTTTGGAGACCACCACAATATGAGCATTCACTTTAAAAGTCCCTGTTTGTCAAGCTTGATTGTTCCTTGTGCAACAACCTGCAAAGTGAGGTTTGGTTTCATAATCAGGATCCTTAGACTCTGTTTCAGTGCATGTTAGTAAGGCAGCATGGCATTGAAATTCTGTGGACATCTTCTATCACTAGATATAATTAGTATGTTCAGTGTAAAGTGGCAATGGGTTTTCAGGTTTGGATGACCATATACAAACAAGAGGGGAAACAAGGATAACTGCCTTACATCTTACATGCCATGTATTTTTGTTTAATAAGACTTTCTTAGTGAAGAAAATGGAAATTTAATGGCAATTTCCATATCAACAGGGTTTTCTATCTCACTTTGGTTTCACAACACAGTATTAAAAACTTAAATAAACACTGTTCAGGAGCAAAGCACAAACAAATCTACATTGACCTACTGTTTCTTCATATTGAATGATATTTCTTATGGCTCTGTTTTAATATTTTCTGAAGTAAATCACTCTAAATATAACATTATTGAAAAAGCTTAAAATATTTAAAGCTTAAACCTGTGCAGTTCAGTAGAAACATAATTTACCTCAACAGAAATTGCTATGAAGAAATCAGAGAGTTAAACAGAATATGCAAATGTTGCTGTAAGATTTTGAAGCATTTTATCAAAGGACATAATTTTCAATGAACTGATGAGAAATTCCCACCAGGAATTTTATGCGTATTTTATGCATCTTTTTAATTTCTCTTCTGTTTCTGCAAGGCAATTCAGCATGAAAAGATTGTGGTGAGTATCTCTCTTATAGGTTAACAGCGTAAGGACAGGTAAATTCTAAAAATGCTTGCAAACTTATCCTCACCTGCCCTTCAAGCTCCTTCCTTTATCTGGCTCTTTGGAGATCTAGAGGACATTTCTCTGCTTTTTAATGTTCAGAGACAAATTCATATTTGAGCTCAGCAAATTGTTTCTTGCTTATCCCTTTCCTTTTCTCAGGGTATCCATGACTGAGGAGTGTAACAGTATTTCTGAAGCTACTGCTCTGATCCGTTATCTTAGCAGCAAAATTCAGTGGTAAAGGAGGTCTTACAGGTCCCACTCTGAATCTTTAGAGCTCTCTTTGGTATTTTGGCTGCTAAGCTGCTTAGCAGTCGGTAGACCTCATGCTGTGATTGTAACTGCTCCATTTATCTGACCTTTTGACTGAGAATTTTAGCATTGATACTTTTTTTTAAAGGCTTGATCACTCTGGATGCAATCTTTTCAAGACAACTCATCACTGATCTAACACTGCTTCCATTATACATATGTAAAATAACATAAGGTTAGGCATACTTAATACCGGGAATGTTTTAAAATCCAAACCAAGAAATTTCTCTGTCCTTCTGTAATCAGGTAACCCCAGTAAAACCTCATCTGCTTGTTCATCTCAGAAGTCCTTCACTGAAACCATCCTGTCAGCAAACATGCTCAATTTTGTCACAGGGGATTAAAGTTCATGAGAAGAGATAAAGACTCTGCAATGGTCAGCTTCAAATCACAATCATTGTGTCAGGAAGAGATCTAATGGTAAAATATATTTAAGCCAGAAGTGAGATTAGAAGCAGTAACGGTCTGCAGACGCTAATTAGAGATATAGATACATTCTTGCTATCAGTTAGCCTGTAGTCATGTTTTGTACCGTGGTCATTTTTGTACCTCCTCAGAAAAACGACTCACAGCAGACATTCAGAAAAATGAATGAGATTTTTGCGTCTGTGCAAGCAGAAAGAAAAGAGTGCCGCCAATGGCAGTGCAATATTGACAAGACCAGGGGCTCAACAGTTTGGGTTGAGCATGTGGACTTTCACATCTTTCAGGACTTTTACCTCTTGTGTGAAGCGTTGTCACTTTGTCCTTGAACAGCAACCATGTTGTAGCATATCTTTAATGGCTATTCACAAAATTATGAGGAAAGGGCAAGAGAAGGTTGCCTTACCCATGATTTTCCTGAATTGATTTTTACCTAGACTGAAAAGGCTGATGCTGCTGCATACAGTTCTGGTCGTTTTGAAGAAAATGTCAAGTTAGCCTATTTATTCTCCTGCAGAATCTGATGAGTGCACTCTGGTGTCTCTGCAGACATTCAGGGATAATGTTCTGGACTTTGTGGGAGATTTTTCTGTCAAAGATTGAAAATTTGCATTTCTTGTGTTTGGTACCAGTGCATGTGAATATTGTACGGAAAAAAAAAAAATCTGAGTAGCTGCCCCAATAAAAGTAGCACATTTTGATTGCATTTATGCCTGTTTTCATTAATATGTATAATGATTAAGGATTTTTTTTGCAGAAAAAGAAAATGTCATATATCTATTAGAGAATTTTGAACTAATTAAAGTACGTAAACCAGAAATCTTATTCTAAAAGCTACACTCATGATTGAAAAGAAGGTATGCCTCATTATTTGTAAATAATATATGATGAATCAACTGTGTTATAACAACCTTCAACTTCATGCCCTGTGAATGGGGTTCAGCCAAAGCACAAGTGACAGAAATAAAGAGGTATAATGCTAAATAATTTAGGATAGTTTGAACAATAGGAATATTGTCATGGGCAACCTGTGAATAGAAAAAAATACTGGATTCAACAAGTGGACAACAAATTAGTTCAGTTTTTTTGTAGTGCTAGACTGTTTGATTTGCACATCTATGTGACTTAATGGAACAGCTCAGGTGCTTAATATTAAGCATAAGATTAAGTCCTTTAATGCATCAAGACTCTTGTCCTCTGGGCTGCGGTAATTCATTTTCTAGCTGATAACAGTGGTTTATAAGGAGTGTGAAATTGCTTTCCATTGGAGTTCTGTCTGTGATAGTGATGCTTGCATCTTTTGAAGGTTATGTGGCCAGGATTCATCTATGGTGTAGTGAAATTCTCCTCCCCATATTTCTTTCATGAAGCATGATTTATACATTTTACTCTATTCAGAACTGAAAAGAAGCAGCAATTTTCCGCCTCATTTTCTTGAGTTCCTGAAATTACTTTTTAAGCTGGGAAATGTTTTGTGGATTGTGCCAAATCAGCTGTAACATAGAGTTCGTAGGAGTTTGCTGGAACTTCTGTTGTTTGTGGCATAACTACAATGGATTTGTCTTTGGAACCTGTTAGTTGAGGGGATGCAATGGGTAGATTTCTTCACCATCTTAGTGAGTCACTCTAAAAGAAATTATTGTCAAAGCCTCATATCTGAAATGGGCTTATTTGTCAGACCCAAGTAACTTCACCATTACGATATTTGTCTCCAGCTTTGCCAGGCTGCTTAACAGGCTGAGGAAAGGAAGGGTGAAGGAACATTGCCCCCCAAGCCCTCTGCCAAGTTTTTGTGATACGTGAAATGTTGGTATAAGTTCTGTTCAATTCCTCTGCATAGCAGCCCTTTTCCAAAAGCACCAGATGATTTTGTAAAGCATCTTCTGCCCTTGTAGAGGGAGAGTTGCACCCAGAGATCTGTCAGTCTATGGTCTGCGCCTATGGCTACAGGTAAAAATTTTTCTCCTCTGGTATCATAAAGAAGTCATAAGCTGTTCAGAAAGGGAGCTATTTTAAGAAAGAAATTTCCTTTCTAAACATCCTTACAGGAGGTTCATCCGCGTGCATGTTGTCTTTTACAGTCTATGAATGATGATTGATACAGTCATAATTCAGATTTAACTTCTAACCATATTGCCAGGTCAAATTAAGGGGATCTGTCAGGAAACAAATGTATTCAGGCCAGATCTTTGCATTTGGACACTGTCACAAATGTCAGTTGGTGATCTGTCTTTGTAATTAGGAAAAATCAGATGTATGCCCTTCTTACTGTATACTTCTGGCTTAAGATGTTTATTTTTCCTAAAGAGAAGAATTTTCCTATAAGGGGAATAAAAGTACTTCAGAGGATTCAGAAAACAGTCAGAGGAGTGTATTTTTTTCCCTCCAGTTGGCCTACTCATTGGAGAATAGGAATGTGATTTACTAATTCCAGTCAAACTAGCTCTTTGAAACTAGCTGACAAATCCATGAATTTAGTACATGGTGCAGAGAGCCTACTGCATCCTTGAAAACCTTCAGTCCCTGCAGATTGTGTTGAAGAACAGTTGAATTTCAGTCTTCCAAAACCATAGCTGAGTCCAAAATGGCAGCATTAGCTTTCTGGTACTTGTGTTGAAATGCAAAGCATTATACCAAGAATACAGACCTATTTATCTGTAGAGAAAACCATACATCTGGATTTCTATCCAATCTACTCCAGACTTCTCACTTTCAAATAATATTAATCTTCAGAACAGATTATTCTTAATTCTGCCTTCTTGCACAGCTTTGTAACCTTCCCAGTTTTCTTTAACTTTCAATTCTTATTTTGCCTTTTATGCCTTTCATTTCCTACTCAGAAAATCAAACATGCTAGACAGCACCAGCTGTCTCCGAGGGATCTAAAACTCTTTTCAGTGCTCAGTAGGAGATCAGCTGCAGACCAAGAATAACAGAAAATACATTATTTATATGCACCATTCCTTCTGAGCTGGCAGCTCCAGAATTCTTGGAGGTGTAAACCGTATTGAATTTTCCATGTCTCAATGTAAATTGAAACACACTTTTATTAAACATTCTGGAAGTCCTGAAAATATTTCTATTACTGGATCATCTCCATCTTTTACTCTGTCTGCAATATCTCTCTCTCTTCCCCATACATACTCCTCTCCCTCCTCTTCCTTTGCTCTCTTTTAAATAGTTTACTTATGTTATCCTGAAAAACTTAAGTTGATAAATATTTATTCTAATACTTGCTTTATGATTCTCCCAATTCCTGTCCTCAGTAAAAGAACGAAAAGAATAGATAAAAAATTTAACACTGTGAAGACCCGTGATGTACCAAAGACAATCCTTACAAAATTGCTGGATTAATTAGGCCATGCCCAAAAATACTTGGCCAGATCGGCTCATGATGATCCTGAAATGCAGCACCCATTGCAGACATTGTCTGGTGGAATGTGTGTGCAAAAATATTTTCACTATATTACCCACATATGTCATAAAAACAGAACGGAGAAGACCTCCATAACTGTCTGCAATATTGATTTCACTTACTCAATTCAACTAAGTTGCTGAGTGTTTTAGAATTGAACAGTATACACAGTGGCAGCACAGCTGCTCTCATATTCAAGTCTTGTTTTACTTTTAAAAACAGCAAGAAGAGTTTCTAGCTCCTATATATTCAGAATGAATAGATTACTCTGTACACCTGTAATTATGTGTCCTCTATCCTGACGGGTCGTGTTATTTGTTTAAGAACATTGATGAAGGTTCAAATTATATTGTGGGAGAGTGGATGCACTTTCTGGCATAATTCTAGTGTGACACATGAAATGTACTTCTGAAGGACGTATTCTGTCAACAGTTGGATCAATCTCTACAGCAATGCAAGGATAGCATGCTTGGCTTTCAGATTTTAATTAGCATTCCAGTGATCTTGATGGGTTTTATACACAGTTCAACTCTACCCCTCACAAATGATATGTTTGTAAAACAAGCTGCTGCTGATCTGTGTGATGCAAGAAGAAAAAAAGTCTTTATCTGCCCCACAAACAAAGTTGCTTCTTTAAAAGTCTCTCTGGAGTTTGGCAAAGAGGAGAAGGTGATGTGCAAGCCAGGTCTCTAGCTGCTCCTTTACTAACTGCCAGCCACTTGCTCCTGGCTCCTACACAGATAGCAATTTGAAGTATTTTACTTCAAAAGCAAGTGCTGTTTGACTAAACACCATTGTCTTAATAAAAAGAGGGAAAAGCCTCTTTATTCCTAATCAATATGATGAATCAAGGCTATTGTCAAGCTTATAAACCATAGTAATAAAGCCATAGCTTTTAATAATTATATCAAAATTAGCCATACTGTGATTTTTCCACACCTTTTTAGCTGCTCTGGTAATATCCATATAATACAATACAAGATCTTCCATATATTGGTTTGTTTTATGCTATATGACTAAATAGTAAAATATAGATTTCATACATGTGACATCAATCCTCAACTTTATTAATCCTTCTTTATTGGAGTAACATTCTTTATTCATTAGAAATTAAATAAGGAGAAATGTCTTTCACTGTCATTTGCAATAGATGAGCTGATGTGTCACTATTAATGTATTCATTATATGCATTTTTAATGAGTTGCATCAACAATAATGGATAAAACCAAGCTTAGCTCAAGCAAGATTTTATTTTATATAGACAAATAAATTTCCAGCATTGCAAAGGGTTCTGTTAGAAGTTTTTTGGTAATATTCTGCTGAAAATGAATTTTGTGTTTGCATGTTTTGGAATATAGCGTTAAGAACTGATACTGGTTGTGTAATCCATATTTTAATAATGATCTCATTTAAATGACGTTTACCTGTGTTATTGATCTAAGGTGCAACAGCTAAATGCCCTTTCTCTCCAAGTATACCAATACTAATTCTGCCTCCTCAGATGCAATACCTAGGCACCCTGCGTTCATCTAACATCCATAGGTTCCCAACAGTAGTTGGGCAAGGGAACCTTTGAGGTTTTATTTTGTGGGTTTTCTTATTTAATACTTCTGGCTATATGCACATTCAAATACATAAATGTCTATCCATATCTTCTATTTATATAATTATAAAGATTGTGTGCACTTTACATTATGTATAATCTAATAATCTTTTCACCTCTGAGATAATCAATTA
Organism: Coccyzus lansbergi; assembly: GCA_033558105.1. Classification (NCBI taxonomy): domain Eukaryota; kingdom Metazoa; phylum Chordata; class Aves; order Cuculiformes; family Coccyzidae; genus Coccyzus; species Coccyzus lansbergi. The sequence goes on along the minus strand of JAUMJK010000030.1, from coordinate 1,225,847 downwards.
AATGTGTTTCAGGATTATTACTTTGGATTTGATAGCTGAATAGGGCATAGACAAATATTAATTTTATGGAGATGAAATTTCTACAGGGTAGTAAAATTTTGGTGAAGTATAGTTCTTTCAAAGGAAAAGTCAGAGTCATAAATAAACTAATTCCAAATTCAAAGGCAATAGCTTCCATCAGTGTTATTTCTACCACAAAGCAGATGAGAAAAACACCAGAGATCAGTGTTATATTAAAAATAGATCTCTGCAAAACCAATAAATAACTAAAACTGCTTTCTTGAAAGCAACTTAAGCCAATCAGATATGGACAATTCCAAGTAGCACATCCACTACTTCTTGACCTTATGAGGAATGGGTGAGAGAGCTGGGGTTGTTTAGCCTGGAGAAAAGGAGACTGAGACGAGACCTCATTGCTCTCCACAGCTACCTGAAAGGAGGTTGTAGAGAGGAGGATGATGGTCTCTTCTCCCAAGTGACAGGGGACAGGACAAGAGGGAATGACCTCAAGCTCCACCAGGGGAGATTTAGGCTGGACATTAGGAAAAAAATTTTCAGAGAAAGGGTCATTGGGCGTTGGAACAGGCTGCCCAGGGAGGTGGTTGATTCACCTTCCCTGGAGGTGTTTTATGTGCGGATGGATGAGGTACTGAGGGGCATGGTTAAGAGATTGGTGGGAATGGTTGGACTTTATGATCCAATGGGTCTTTTCTGGTGATTCTATGATTTCTGTTTGGGTTAGCATTGTGCCTTGCTTCTGACCAGGATTATCCAAAGGGGAAAAAATCAAGTTTCTCACTGTGATTCAGTCCTACTACACTGGGATAAAAAGTAAATCCTAAAAAATATCATAACATGGGTAAAATGTTTTTTTTGTGAAGACATATTTAAAGATTTCCATTTCACTAGAATACTCCTATTCTAAAATATTTTCCATTCTTCTAGTAATCAAAAAATCCAAACACCAATGTATTTGGTGAAGTAGAAAATTCAAGAAACCTTGGTGCTGTGACACTGAAATGTTTTAGCTGAGTGTTTAATGTTATGTTTTCTTTCCGCTATGAAAAACATTGGGGGAAAAAAAAAAGTCCTTTTTTTTTTTAAATTAAATGCTTTGTTCTGTTAGAGCAGCAAACAACTTTATTTCTATTGTGCTGTTATTTGTTCATGTCAGTTTGCCTGCCTATTTTACCAGAAATGCAGATACCTGACAAAAATGTAACTTGCCTAGGCTACCAATACTTCAGAAGAAAGCCACAATTTGCCAGCATACCCCAAGTGAGATCAAACCTGTAGGTGTCGGGGCTATTGGCAGATTAAAGTCATACTAGTGCATAACACCCCCTCCCCCGACCACCCTGTTGATTTCAACAAAGCATTTTTATTTGAGTTGATTCAGCCTTTAAAAGTGCAGTTTTGCTACATTCTTCCTCTCTTCATTGTTTAAAATTCTGTAAATTTTTAAGAAAGAGTACTGCTGAATTCGATGATCCAGTGGGTCTCTTCCAACCTGGTGATTCTGTGATTCTATGAATGTTGAGAGAGAATTCCCCTCTGCCTTGTAATTTTTTTCCTCTGCTTTTTATTCAGCACCTCTGGAGATAAAATAGAAGACAGGGGCATTCTCTGGATATCTTTTTAAATTGATTCTTTTATCCTATCTTTTCTTAGGAACATTTTTCTGTTCCAGTAGATTAACATGTTTAAGACTTCACAGTCCAGGAGATCCTTGGCTTAAATCTTAACACCGCTGAAGTCAATGAGAGATTTTCCCACACTGATTTTTGTGGGACTAGGTTGGAGGTTGGACACCTCCTGCACTTGTACATAGCAAGAAACTACTCTCTTGTTGGAAGGCCAAGATGGAAGCTGTTGCCTCATTCCTTCTCTTTCTCAGTCTTTCTTTGGTCAGAAGTTTCTTTGTTTTTGCTCATACAGTCAACGTTACACAAAAGCCATGTTATTTTATTCTTAGTATTGAGAATGACATTCATGCTGAGCATCAATGAGTACATTTCCTTGGTTTCAGATATATTCCTTCATCTGGAAAATTGTAATATACTCTTGGTTTACATTTGCTTATGAAAGAATGTCTTTTCCAGCTGCATGTTATCATCACAGAATTTCTAGATGCAGAACACTGCACCAAAACAAAAATGCTGACACCTACTGCTAGTTTTCAAGGCCACTTTTTAGATAAAAATCAAAGATAGAAACTCGAATCAATTTTGTTTTGAAAAGCTCCTTTAAAGTTTCTACATGAAAAAAAGAATATTTACCCAAAACACATGTAGATTATTTGTACCAGAAGGTGTACAATCTATGAGGTTTTAGTTTTCCTCTTGTATATGCCTTATAATGAATATTAAAATAATTTAGAGGAACAATCCCTATGAGTCATAAATTAAAAAATAATAATAATCTGAGGCTTGTTTTTTTTCTGCATTAATATAACTTTAAATTGAAGATTTTTTCAGAAATATGTTCTCCAACTTGCACAATAGGTGTAAAATGCATGTCCATAAAGACCCATATCAGTCTCCACTGCTCTGAGATGCCACTTCATCATATATCCTATCAGAGAGTTCATACTGGAAAAAAATGAATCTAAGGAAGGCAAACATTTATAATAATAATTAAGAGTGAATAAAAATCCCTGGTTCTCGCCTTGGCTAAACATTTGGATATAAATAATAGGAATATTCCCCATTATCATTGCTGTCACATTTACAAATGTCAAGAGTGACAGGAGAACAATCAGAACAACAGGGCATCACTCATAGTAAAAAGAAAATATTTCAGTTGTAGTACAGAGACGTTGTTTTTCGGGAAACCATATGAAGTCCTCCCTTCCACAAAGGATTGCCCACAGGGCTAAAAAAACAAAGGATTTTCAGTAATTTGCAGCTGCTGTTGAGTGTTTTATTGACTTTTGCTTCTCCCATATCTATGTACTTGTTCTGTGGATCTGAGACACGCCAGTGCTGCTCTGAAAATAGAAAACCATCCGACTTGGCCACAGATTTACAGAGGATGAAAATGTTCAGTTCCCAGGATGAGATAGGCAATAGACAAAAGCAACATAGCAATGCTATAAACTAAACTCAGCTGTTTCAAGCAGTTCCTTTTATCCTTAAATGAAAGGATTCTCTAACAAAAAGTGATAGAGAATATGGATAAAAGACTAAGTACTTTGTTGGTTTTGGTAAGAGATTTTTCCAAAGTCTCTTAGTAGCAGAAAATCAAGCTACAAGTAAATAGGCACTATAATAACAGCATGAGTATGTGGGTATGTGTTGTGGGAATCTTAAAACAGGGGATCTCACACTATTCACAGTTGCAAAAACTGGTATGTGAGACAGACTTCATCAGTTACAGATTCTTACCTAAACAAGCTGTGTAAACAAGCTGGAACCATGTAAATCCAGAATTATTCTCTAAATCTCTGCAGTCATGTTGTCCCTGGAAATGCTTATAGTCCTAAGTACTTGCGGCATCATTGAGGACTCTCTTACCTAAGGCATATCGTATCCAATATTCCCACTGAAGTACTAACTAATCCTTTCTTTGATTCCTAAACTCTTCTTGCTCTCCTCAGTTTATAAGTAGACTAGAATCACATTCAGAAACAGCAACGTAAACAGCTAGACAAAGCTTTTAAAATATTTTTAATTATTTTCATTATAGTTGTTGGGAATGAACATGGGACCAAGAACAAAGTGGATTCAGGAAGGCAGAAGGGATATTGCACTTGTTCAGCTGAGGAATGGAGTACACGTTCACATCCTGCTTGAAAACCCACTGCAGTCATAAGTGTCTGTCAAATGACTGGATAAAGATTTAACACTGGAGAATGCTTCATTGGCTGGCAAGCATCCAAGCTATATATTTACATACTCTGCAAAAATAGAGCTTATGCTGTCCTGTAGTGCAATCTAGATACAGACGTTATTGTTGTTGCTTAAAAAAAACAGTTGAAAGGTTGAAATGAAAACGGTCCTCAGCCATATAAAATTTAAACTATTAAGCCCTGCAATTCTAGTTGATTTTTATCTAAAAAGTAATTCTAGTAATTCTATTATGTGCATCAAGCTTTTTGATAGGTGATATTAGTGGAAATACCTTTCTCATCAAAGCCACAATCAGTTATAGCAGAAGTTAGAGAGAAAAGCTTTGTATAAAATTGGCATTTGAGCTGCCAGCTTTATAGGATCTCCCATTCTCTCGGAATGGGAGTCATAATGACTAAAATAAAACTAGTTGAGATGCCTGAAACAGAAAAGGTCCTTTTCGATTATTATGACTTTAGACAATAGTTGCCTTAGATGTACTGCTGAAACAAGTTAAAGGCATAAAGACAGAACTTATTGTAATTATCATGTCCTGCAAAGGACTATTTTAATAGAAGAAAAATATAGCAGGGGAGAGAACAACATCCAAAATCTATCAATTCCAAATTGATAAAAATTACTAACACTGGATTATAATCCAGGAAGAATTTATGTCATCTTAGTGCATAAAATAAGATGACGTCAAGCCAAATACTTCTTTATGATGCTTACTGCACATTTTTGATTTCTGTCTAATCTTGATCCAGGAATCCCAAAGATTCCACCATACTCAAGAGGAATAGAGAATAACAGTAATAATTTAACCCCTGTAAAAGAGCTTTCTAGTATGTATGCCTGTCCATGGCTGTGGAATAAAAAAAGAAAAATGGACCTCAACTGATATTATTTATAGCTTCTAATTTTTTTTCCTGCTACCTGACCAAGTGTAAATTAAGTCAAACACTCTTTTTATCTCTGTTTGCAAGCATGCAATAGTTGCTATAAAAAAATTAATAACAATCTTATGACTGATAGATCTACTTCCAGTTGTACAGTAATTTTTTTTTAACTTGTAACATCTACTACCACGCAACTTAATACCTCAGATGGATGTTCCTTCTGGAAGTCCTTTATGCTAGTTGGTGGCTCTTTGAGCAGCAGTAGTAGCAGAAGGCTTCCGAGTTCAGTAGAAACTTTGCTTTGGCCACTTTCCAAGGACAACCACCCAATTATCTTTTACGTCTCTAAGCAGAGAATTAAGTTGTTCTGGTGACTTGAAAGAAAATATGAAAGTTAGCACAAGTCTTGATGGTCATAAGAGGTTTAACACATAAATCCTCAGTGGGTGAAGTTATGGGCAATGTTTTCCATGCTGAGTAATCAAAAACAGTTAAAAGCAAGTTCCGACTTCAGATGTGCACTAGTGTGTGTTACGGGAAAAGTCCATTGTAGCTCACTTGGGATAGTTTGAGATTTCCATTTGCAATTCTTACCCAATGCTTGCACCTACCAAGAATATTGTGAAAATTGTGATTATGAGCATTGAAACGCACAAACTGAAATTTGTATAACGTATTTTAAAAGCATGTCTAAACATGCTTGATTCTTATCCTTTTCTTTACATCATCTGCATACATTTTCTTGGGATTTTTTACCTGCAAGATGGAATGTGAGTCCTCTCACAATTCATATTTCTGGTGAGAGGTTTGATATATCTACAGATTTTCTCCTCCTTTTTTAGCCATTGGAAGAAACGCCTTATTTTTGATGCACTAAAATTTAAAGAAACTCTTCTGCATACTATCTTTGGCATGCAGGTTCCTGTCATTTAAACCACAATAACCACTCAAAATTATAGAATCATAGAACAACCAGGTTGGAAGGGACCCATCGGATCTTCTAGTCCAACCATTCCTATCAAACACTAAACCAAGTCCCTCAAGACCTCATCCACCCGTGCCTTAAACACCTCCAGGGAAGGTGAATCAACCACCTCCCTGGGCAACCTATTCCAATGCCCGATGACCCTCTGCTTGAAAAACTTCCTCCTATTCTCCAGGCTAAATCTCCCCTGTCTGCTAAATACACAAACCAAAAAATTAATAAAAGTAACTTTTTATTTCATTACATTTTTTCGTGAACTACGTCAATCTCTAAATATGTGCTTCATCAAATCGCATTCTTAGATCTCTAAGCAGAATGCCTTTCTGTGTCTATTATTTCAGGCTGATCACTTGTTCTTCGTAATATTTTCCCTTAATTGCATTATTCTTTCATCATGTGCCCTCTGTTTCTAGTGCTCTATTGATCTGATCTTTTTGTGTCCCTGTTTCTTCCTATGTCTACTCTGAAGTGGTGTACTGTCCCTCACCTTTCTCTTCATTTTTCTTGCCCCTCACATACCAGTTCTTCCACCTTTTTTATCCAGGTGACTATCTGTTGCTATCCTCAGATTTAATCCTCTATTTGCATTGTTTCATCCTAATTAGGCAGTAAACACCTTAGGCCAATTACCTATCAGTGCCATATTGCGCATATTTTTAAGTGCAATGGTAGCAGTGCAGAAGCAGCAGTCAAGTTCTGTATGATATCAAGTGGTTCAGAACATAAGAGTTTTATGATGACATACAAGGATATCAATTTCTATGTTTCTTGGCATTACAGCAACTGTCAATATATGGAAAGAATAATTCCATGATTTTCACCAAATAGACCTATAAACCATAACTACTGTGGTAACTGAGAAAATATAAAAACTTAGTAGCATTGGAACGGAGCCATTCATAAATACATACAAATGGTTTATTCCTGCTCAGAAAAAGGCCATTTCAAAGAGCTATCACTCAGATGAATATAACCCAAAAGTATAAAAATGTGACAAGCTGAAAGTTTTTGATTCTCTCAGAAATTATTTCTGTAGTGTCCAAGGCACTATTGAAGACATAGCCTTCAGCAACATTTCAGAAAAGTTCTTACCCTCAAAGCTGAAAACTGAACTGGAAATATTTCCCTAGTAAAATATTAGACCAAATTTGTTTGTGATGTTTCTAGCATGTGAAAAATATATGAATATGTGAAGAATATGGGGTTTTTTAAGCCAATGACATAATGTACTCACTTGTGATTGAGACTTTTGTCCAAGCAGAGTCACATTTATTTAAGAGTAGATATGACTCTCTTCTATGACTGTCTACAGTGAAGACTAACTTCGTGGTGTTTTAATAATTAAAATTTTGTTTCAATTCTCTGTTTAGCAGTGTACATTAGGAAAAACTGGAAGTACAGCAAGGCATGAATGAGTTGGAGAGCCTGATGTTACTTTTGTATTTCATGTAAATCACATCAAGGGAGACTCTCATAAAAAATTCCCTTTGTTATTACTTTGAACATAAAGCAAACCATACCCTAGACTGCACCAAAAGATGTTTGACCAGCAGGTCGGTGAGGTGATTCTGTCACTCTGTTCTGCTCTTGTGAGACTCTACCTGGAGAACTGCATTGGGTTCTGGAGTTCTGGTGAGTCACTAGCACAGGTTGCCCAGAGAAGTTGTGGATGCCTAGAAGGTGTTCAGGGCCAGGCTGGATGAGGCTTTGAGCAAACTGATCTAGTGGGAGATGTCCTTGCCAAGGGCAGCAGGGGGTTGGAACTGAATGATCTTTAAGGTCCCTTCCAAAGGAAGCCATTCCATTATTCTATTCTGTTTTTCTGCTGCATCAGGAAGGTTGTGCCAGAGTGCTACTCCATTTATACCACAGGCAGGACTGGAAGTATTGGAGGTGTGAAATGCACTTGAGTAGATGAGCCTTCTGCAGATTGTAGACATGTATATCAAAGGATCGAGATGTGTAACTTGGAGGTTTTTAAAACTTGACAGGACAAAGCCCTGAGAAACTTGATCTGCTTTGGGAAGGGGGTCAGCCTAAATACCCTTGGGTGCTTCTTCAAACCTAAACTATTCTATGATTTAACTAGATTTGTTTTAATAACAAAAGGTCATCCTATGCATTCAGGTTTGGAACTTGCAGCTAAACATGTCCATCAGTCAGTAATTCATATTTATATTTCCACTTCAGGAGCATGCTTCTGATTTTACAAAATTGTTTTTCCTCAAACAAAATCAGTCAAATAAACACTTTGAGTGCAACTACTGTGTTGCAATCTGTACTGTGTAAAGGACAGATCTGAAAGGGAAGATGCTCTGTGTTCCTTGAACTATCAATTTACAGGGACATGCTGATAGAGCAGCTGGTTGGAAGTAGAAGCTGATATCTAGTGATCAGAAATGAGGGACAGACATTAATGATGAAAACAAGAAAACAACAGAGAGGCTTTCATTGTCACAGCAGTAAAAACATATGTTGTTTATTACTGGGGACAGGCAGAAAAGAAAATGGTAGTAACTGACAGGAGCTATCTAACTTTTTAACTGGCTCTGACATTTAGGTGCAATATTTGAGAGGATGTAGACAGTGACCCAGGTGGCGATCCCATAACAATTATCTCAACTGAGACTTTTGTTTAGTAACAATGGTAGTTAGTTTAGTAACATCTAGAGCCAGATTTGATGTGAAATAACAAGTTAGTTATGTTTAAATTTGTCACGCTGTAGCACAGGCTATCTGACATTGCTTCAGACACTGTTATCATGATTTGTTCAGTCATGAAGGAACTTTAAACATGTATTCTTTAGTTCAACTGTATGAGACTGCCTGTGGAAAACTGAAAAAAAAAAAAAAAAAAAAGTGATACTTCAGCAAATGAAGCTGTCCTGAATCAGTTTTCTGAATATGCTGGAAATCTACTGTCAATTAGGGGAACATTATTTGCTGCAGTAGGTATTCACTGGCTAATATGTAATTTTTAGATTTTTCAGAAGCTGTAGTCTGATGTGACAGCAACAGTAGAAAAGACATTAGACTATATCTGCACACAATGATTCATTTCACACATCTGGGTCTTCAGTAAAAACACATAGGGAAGACATCATAGGGAGGAAACTGTAATGATAACTACTAGAAGGATAAAATCTGATGAACCTTTTAATGTTTTCTGCCTTTATTGTTTTTAATCAAAGTTCAAGAATGCTGGTCTGGTAAGCAGACTGCTCTAATGAGAGGAACTTAAATACATTGCTCTTTATCCGAAATAACAGAATATGAATACTGGCCACTCTTTTCCATAGCTGGCTACAGACAGCCAACTTGATAGCACTGCTTGACTGAATTTGACTGTTAGTTGGTTTCATCTGCAATCGCAAGATGTGAAATCATAGTTCTCACTTCCCTGAGATAATTCATTGTGAAAAATGGTCTGTATCTGTGTGTCATGGGTGTGCTGTTGTGCCCTTTAAGGACATGCATAGCCATAGGGCTAGAGCAGAAAAAACATGTGCCTGCATAGAGACTGCTAAACTCTGTTCTCCAGATTACTTGGCAGCAGTGGGCTTTGCCCAAACAGCAGCCCTGCTGTAAGCACTGTATTTCATGTGTAAATGAGTGTGAAGTTTTGTCATTGCTGCTGGCTTTTTCAGGTCTGTTTACTCTCAAGATGAGATTATGTGATGCAATTTGTAAAGAAAATGCATCACAGCTGAATTCAGCCTCTGAAGTTAGTGCAAAATATTTCCATTAATTTATTAATATCTTCAGTGAGAAAATATTAGATTGATGCTTTTGACCTTCAGTTCTAATCGGTTTCTGGATGAAAGTCAAGATATTGATCACCACATATAATTGGAGCCAAGCATACCACATGAATTTCCTCTCAGCTACAGCTGAGGTTTGCAAAGGCAATTGGCTGGAACTTCTGTAGGATAAAAGAGAGGCAGCTTTTGCAAAGTATTTCTGCAGAAGAATTGGGAATTTGCCTTTCAATCTTGGACCCTTGATGAGCCATTACAAAGACTAACAGACAATGGGAGTGGGATTTAGCAATTCCTTGACCATCCTGGAAAAGGACTCATTGTCTTCATTTTGCTGTCAAAATTGACTACAGTGTGAGCTGGGATGGATAATTTACATTAGTCTGTGATTTTAACTTATGGACAGGTTCTAAGAGACTTTCTAGGTGTGGTTTTTCAATCTAATTTTTAGTGTCCTTTTCCCATAAATAGGGTATTAGTTTATTACATATTTGCTTCAATAGACTTGCCACAAGCAGAGCAGGAATTTATGTGCTGTTTCTCTGCTCATCTAGCAACATTTCCACTATACTTGTGGTCAATTACATATGTCTTGGTGTCTTGTTTTCCTCATATGCCTTTTAAACCATCTCTTAAAATAGTAAAACCAATTATGTTTTTCTAATCAGAGAACATAGCAATTGAATCATCTAACTTTTTTATGTATTGATTTTGAAGGTTTTTACTTATGTATTTGATAGGCAGCTAATCTTTTGAATTATTACTATTTTAGCACTAATGATATTAGTTTTCAGATGGATTTGGGGACAAATCTGTCAGTAAATAGGACTCTGAAGCATGGAATTCCTTCTTCACCTGTGCACACATTACACTATATCATGAAAGTGCAAAATGTGGCTCTTTGGGACAGTGCTGTCATTGAAAATTGGTATTAAAGTAGACAAGTTAATTGAGCTGGAATAGAGTTAATTTGCATCTTAACTGATATAGTGCTATGTTATGGATTTTTTAGTTGTTGCTAAGTAATGCAAACACCAAGTCAAGGACTTGTCAGCTTCTCATGCCCTGACAATGACAAAGGAAATGCACAAAAAGCTGTGAGGGGACACAGTCAGGACAGCTGACCCAACCTGGCTGAAGGGATGCTCCGTACCATTTCGCATCATGCTAAGCACATAAATTAGGGCAAGCTGACTAGTGAAGGCCGTGATGGAAATCAATCAGCAGGTAATGAACAATTTTTCATTTACATCACTTTTTTCTTGGGGTTTATTTCTCTTTCTGTTGTTATTTTGCATTAGATTATTGTTGTTATTACTACTATTCCTACTATTATATTTGATTTCAGTCATTAACCTATTCTTATCTCAGCTCATGACTCTTCTCACTGTTACCATTCTGCTTTTTTTCCCCTGTCCCACCGTGGATGAGTCGTGTAAGCAAGTTTACTAGTTGGAGTTTACTCCAGCTGGAGGCCAGTGACAAATGGAGTTCCCCAGGGCTCGGTTCTGGGTCCAGCCCTGTTCAATGTCTTCATCAATGACCTGAATGAAGGCATTGAGTGCTCCCTTAGCAAGTTTGCAGGCAACACTAAGCTGGGTGGAAGTGTCGATCTGCTGGAGGGTAGGGAGGCTCTGCAAAGGGATCTGAACAGGCTGGACCACTGGGCTGAGACCAATGGCATGAGGTTTAACACGGCCAAATGCCGGGTCCTGCACTTGGGGCACAACAACCCTAAGCAAAGCTACAGACTGGGAGAAGCCTGGCTGGAAAACTACCAGGAGGAGAAGGACCTGGGGGTGTTGGTTGACAGTGACTGAACATGATCCAGCAGTGTGCCCAGGTGGCCAAGAAGGCCAATGGCATCCTGGCTTGTATCAGAAACGGTGTGACCAGCAGGGCCAGGGAGATTATTCTCCCTCTGTACTCGACACTGGTGAGACAGCTCCTTGAATCCTGTATTCAGTTCTGGGCCCCTCACCACGAGAAGGATGTTGAGGCTCTGGAGCAAGTCCAGAGAAGAACAACAAGGCTGGTGAGGGGTCTGGAGAACAGGCCTTATGAGGAACGGCTTAGAGAGCTGGGGTTGTTTAGCCTAGAGAAGAGGAGGCTGAGAGGAGACCTCATTGCTCTCTATAAGTACTTGAAAGAGGGTTGTGGAGAGGAGGGAGCTGGCCTCTTCTCCCAAGTGACAGGGGACAGGATAAGAGGGAATGGCCTCAAGCTCCACCAGGGAAGGTTCAGGCTTGACATAAGGAAAAAAAATTTGCTGAAAAGGTCATTAGGCTCTGGCAGAGGTTGCCCAGGGAGGTGGTTGACTCGCCTTCCCTAGAGGTGTTTAATGTGCAGGTGGACGAGGTGCTGAGGGACATGGTTTAGTGTTTAATAGGAACAGTTGGACTCGATGATCCAGTGGGTCTCTTCCAACCTGGTTATTCTATCATTCTATGATTCAAGCAGCTGCGTGGTGCTTAGTTACCAGCTGCAGTTAAACCACGACAATTAGTCATTACCAAACCTGACATAGTGTCATCATCTGAAGAAAGTAACCAAAGGTTAACTTTTCTTACCTGGTGTTTGAATTTCTTTTTCCAATCCCTTTTCTTTGGAATATATGTTTATATGATTTAATGTGATATAATGACATTACTAGAGAGCTAATATATCCAGAAGGGTAGAGATTACTCTACATATAATTCTTTATACTTAAAATTTAACTCTAAAAAAGCCCAGGAAAATGGACAATACCTGAAGTATTTTTAAAATTTATGATTAATGTTGTCCTAATGGTTTTGAAAAAATGTAGTATTATTTAAAGTCCTAAATGTGTAACTTTAATTGTCTGGAAAGAGAGGTATGATCTCCTAGTATATTATTGAGTATCAAGTGTCATTTCCATCATTTTTCTTTCTGTATATCAAGAAACTGTGGGTTATTTGTAATTATTTGTTTTTCAGTAAGATTGCACATAATTATTTCTCTATAATGTTAGTTGGATATTATGATACTCTTATATAAAATTGGAAACACTAAGGCTAATCATAGAATGTCCTGACCACAGGAAAATAAAGTGCTAAACTAAATGAAGACTTCGTAATGAACTGGAAAATTAAGTATTTAGACTATTAATCATTCCTTCACCAAATACACACACCTTTTGGGAAATCACAAAGACTGAGACCAGAGCCAAAAAAGACTTTAAAATATCCTTCTGTCACAGCTAATCAAACCAACATTTTTTTTTATGTTACTGTATTTTATTGAATTCGTCCACAGAGATATTAGAAATATGCCATGACTTTAACATTGGGTTTAGATCATATTTGGTAGATTCAAGCTTGACCTTCTGTTCTGTATTTAACTATAACTATAGGTTGTTATTTCCTTCATCAGGCTGTTCAATAATGATTTTAAAAGCTGCAGCTGCCTTCAGAGGATAGTCAATGCAGTTTATTGTAGTTTTCTTATGGGCTGTGTGTTTTCTTCTTTGAGGACTTATTTGAATTTCTTGTTTACCTTTAAATCCTGACAGAATTTTTGAAAGCTTCAGGGAAGTTAAAAAAATAGAATCAGTCCTTCTGTGTGTTAGCATTACACCAGGTGGTGGTACAGGAATTGAGATGCCTCCTATAACTGAAGAACTGCAGGATACTTACGCTATCATAAAAAAAAAAAAATGTGTGAAACAGATTTTGGCACATGGTAGGGTTACCGGTTTGCTCAAAATCATTTGAAATTGGTCACAGGTACTGGCATGGGAGCATAGCTATCTGAAGTCTGCATTAATGACAAGACTAATCTTCAACAGGAAGGAATATTGCGTATGGTGTGAAGGAATACCTTGGTCTAGAATTTCCCTTTCCTCTTTTGTTACTACCTGTTTGTGAAATAAGGTGTTTCTTTTCATGTTAAATGCCAAGCTTCTTTTGAAGGAATCAGCAGGGATGTATTTGCAACTCACTGATGAAATGCTTGAGTTATTTCTGAAAGGTAAGGAGTTTGGTGAACGTTGGGAAGAGAGGTCGGAGTCAGTTTAAAAAACAAGTTGGTATTTCTTTCTAAAGCTTCATCTTGTGAAGGAAGACTTAGAAAAGCTGTAGGAGAGAGACTGAATAGTAGAATTCACCATTGTATTTCTTTTTGCTGTATTGCTTTTATTTTTCCTGTGAACAAAGCATGATTTTTCCTTATTTAGGAAAGAAGTACTAAAACTTTTATTATAGCATTGAGAGATGACTCTGTTTGGGGCAATCAAACAAACCGTGAAGCTTCTTTCCTGCTACATACACCCACATCCTCAAAGAAAAGAGTTAAATCAAAGTATGAAAAGATAATTTTTCTGGGATGTCTTAGGGGCCAACACTTAAGTAAAATCAGGAAAAATATATTCTAAAAAAAGAGGGAAGAATAACCCCCCACCCCTGTTTTGCAGTTGAATTAAGTGAACAGGATTAGGAGTCCATATCTGGGGGGAAGGTTGCCTACAGGTGAGGAACCAGCTGGCTGCTTGCAGCTCTGCAGAAGATTTAGTGAAACAGTGCATTGCAAGCAGGAGCTAACAATGTCACACTAATAACTGATATGGGTAGAGTAAAAACTTATCCAGTTGTGATGGATGAACTGGAAGAGTGCATACAAGATATAGCATTTCACTCTGCACAACTGATGTTAGGGAAATCTAGAGGAGGGCACAGAGAAGGTTTAGAAGGTTTCCCCATGGAAAATGAAGGGCTGAGTAACCAGAAGGCAAAGGCTTCAGATACAACTGGTTTTCTGTCTCTGGTGGGTCAGCCAAGAGAAAGACTTTCCTTGTAGCAAGGAGAGGCATTAGGAGAAACCATTTAAACATTAAGCACTAGCCTAGATTGCATATGGAGCTTAATAAATCCTCTCTGTTGGAGATCTTTAATAATAGGTCTGATCAAGAACTGATGCAGTCTGTGTAGCCCTGACGATGCGGGACCACATCCTGAGAGGTGCTGGTCTGAACTCCACATAAGAAGCAGCAGAGGTGCTGACCAGGACTGTCGTTTTGCATAGAGGTAAGTGACGACCAGTGTGTAACTTCCTGCGAGTGCATTTAGGAAAGAGATGCAAACAGCAAAACAAGATAGTTGGACTGGAGAGATACCTATCTCAAAAAACATAATTACTGTTACTGATCTTGTCCTGGGACAAAAGAATGAGTTACATCAGCTCTTGAAACTTTCAATCTTGTTCTAGCTCAGATTCCATGAGTAAAATTTTTATTTTGCTTTAAATGCTGTAAAATTGTAAACTCATTATAATGAAGTAACTATTGAACAATGACATATAGTCATATGTCTTCCCTAGAGGATAATGAGGTAACTTTCTAAGCAATAACAAGACCAGAAAGGGAAGTATGCAGAAGAAATTAGTCACAACACAATGAAAGACCCCAGAATATGAGGTTACTGCTACTGTTTTTCGGTTATCTAGAAATATTTCTATCTCCAGCTAAATTGGCCTGTGGCAATGTCTTTGCTAAGCTTATCACTTGTGCAAACAGTTCTGCTTCATTCTTTTTCTAACCCATTATACTGGGGGATAACACTGTAGTTAGCTTTCATGTGGGAGAATTTTCACTTTCAGAATTGGGTCTAATTATTTACTTATCTTTCAGTCAGACGGTGCCCGGAGAGTTCATACTTGTTTGCCAGAACAGTAATTTGAGTTGTCACCTTGCTTCTCAACTATTAGTTATTATTCGCAATATTTGGAATCATTTTCCATGTGTGACTTCTAAGCAATAAGAACTTTCTCAGTACACATATTCCTTAGCCTTGGATGACTCAGTCAGGAAAACCTCAAAGATCTTTCACGATCAAAAAACTCCCAGAAAGTTCAGAATTCTTTTTTGATTGCTGGAAGAAAGTATCAGAAAGAAGCCACATTAAAGAACATGTTACAAAGTTAGCATGTCTACCACCCTCAAATGATACATTTAATGTTAAAATAAACAACTGAGTATTGGAAGATAAAGGAAAAAAATAGTACTCAAGACCACAGTGTCTTTATCAGATGTATATAAAACTACACTTGAGCTCCTGATTAAATGATTTGACCATCAAAATATCTGAAATGTAGCCTCATGTTTTACAAGTCCACGGGATTTATTCTACTTGCTGCTGTGTTATCATGTTGAACATGTTCTACTCATGAAATATTGGCAAGCTTTGGCCTTGAGAAGTCCCTCTGGAATTTATGCAAACATAGCTTTCTATAGCTTATGGATCATCTCATTGGGGTGGCAAAAATCATCCTGCTGACCTAGAATAACTATTGAGAGATGCTCTAAAAAAAATGAAACCTTTAGGACTTGTGCCAATTCAATTTTATGTGCTGATATAATTTTACACCCATTTGACATCATCTAAACTATGTGTATTTTCTAGCCTGTTTGTCTGAATGTTGTGCCTTTATGAGAATAAGTCTCAGTAACACTAAAACAGAACTAAATTTAGCAAAGTGGCACTCACCTGAAAATACAGACTCTATAGGAATGTTTGGATGTTATGAGCTCCTGAGGTCTCTGATTTTTGTCTCTCTTCTTTGTCTCCTGTTTACAAAAATGGTTTTGCTTAATGCCTGACAAGACCTTTCCCACTGCCTCCCACTGAGCCTGGGAGTGTTCCAAGTAGGAACACTCCCAGTCGGTCTAGCACCCTCATGGAAACATCTTTTCCCAGACTAGTGTTTAACAAAGAATTGTGTGGTATAGGGTTTACCTGTCCCTCAAGGGATGAAGATATTCAATCCAATCTGAAATTACATTTTCCCCAGACACACTTTAATGATGAAGTAAAACCAAGTTCACGTTAATCAAATTGAAAGTAAACAAGTTCTCAAGTGCTGTAGGATGAAACGGCAACAGCTACCTGCTGCTTTGGCTTGGATTCAAGATCTTTTCTTTGGACTGTGAGCTGAACTACCAGCACGATACAAAGATGTATAGCTTAAGTATTAGTTTACCTTTGGCTTGAAATACTGTTTCAACACCAATGACCTGATACACCAAGTCTTTAGTTTATAGATTTAAAATCCAATGAGTTACAAAAATGCATGCTGTGTAGTTCAGTTGTCTGGTAACCCTGCAATCTAGCAAGTATAATTTAATTTAAACTACAATTTAACCTGCTTCTATTAAGGCAGGTCATGAATATTCTTATTAGCTTCCTGGTTTTCAGCCAAGCTGAGGAATAGTATTCTTCCTTCCTTGTTCTTGTCAGTGCAGAAAGAAGAGGAAAGCTCTATCTTTGGGCTTTTTCCATTGCTTCGATCTTGTGTTTTATTACTTTCTGTCCTGGGAGTGTTTGAGAGGGACTGGTATTTTATTAATAAGTATGAATCAACTACTTTTATCTGGTTCAGTATATAAGGCATATTAAAAAGAGAAAGGAGGGAGGGTATAGAACAAAAGAAAGCTGAAAGTCTAAAATCCTTCTGGAAAAGTGTTGAAGCCTCTTTGGAGCTTAGACTGGTGGTTTGCCCTGTGGATGCTTTTCAATAATGGATACAAAATGTTAATTATCATACAAAACAAGAAATGAAAGGTATTTTGTTTCAATGAGCCTGTCCGGATCCACGTCTAGCAAAAAAAAAATCAAGGATAAAGGGGAGGTTCAAGGAAGGACTGTGCAAGGTCAGACTTATTTCTTTTGAATTTATTTCTCATTCTAGACACTGTGAGCTCCCTAGAGCTTGTTTATAAGCAGTATAAGGGTTTGCATTTTCATTTATCAGTTTAGTAAGAGAAATTGTAGCCTTTTCAATAACATGCCAATTACAAAACTGGTTTTAAATCTTGGCTGCTCTTCTAACATTAGTGGATAAAATCAGTGGTGGATCGAATCAGTGACATTTCAGTTACCCCTTAAAAATTATTAGACACTGTGAAAATAGTATTTTTAATTTTCTGCGGGTGATTTATACTAAAGGAAAGAAATATTTTACAAGACTTGAAAAAGTTTACCTGAAGGCAATATTCTTCTAAAGATACAATCATCTCAGCCACTAAGCACCATGACATAGGTCTTGCCAATTTTTTTTAGTTGAAATTGCTGTCATCAGATTTCAGTGTTTAATGATATGTGCCTATAATTAAGTCTGTTTTGATATAAAGAATATTTAAAACATTAAGAAAAATTGCTTTTGACAAGGACCTTATTTTGTATTTCCAAACTACCATCTCTGTGATGAGAGATTATTTCTGAACAGCTTTGTGCAAATCCTATGCATACTTCCTTAGAATAAAACAAGCTTCGCAAAAATCCCACTGTGACACCCAGCATAGTCAACAGATTAGTTACATTCTTTTAACTAGTGTAATCTAGCAGGAATGCATTTGGATGACTAGATATGTGCTTATAGGAGATCTCTAATACAAAAATGTCACAAAACAAAGACATTTTCATAGTCTGGTGTAACTGCCATCACATTTTTACCACAAGCATTTGCCAAGAAGCCTTTGAGTTTAAATATGCTATTTCAGGAAATGAATGTTCAACACTGTGTAAATGGTTTTATGGCTTGTTAGGGAACATGTGCAATTTGAATATGAACTCTATTCTGTGGTCTGAACAGCTGTGAATATTTCAAAATTAATCAATTCTAGATTCAATGTGACTTCCCTTTCCTCATTAACAGCCTTACGTCTTGTTTCAGAACCACACAGATAGCTTGGCAAGTTTAAAAGAAAAGAAAGTCAGAGTGTGAGAATATTTTTGTCCTTGTTAAAGTTGCCTTGCTAAGTAAATATTGATTAGATGCTGGAAAACACTGTGGTTGAATTCATTGTGTTTGAGGAGGAGGGAAGAGGAAAAAACTGCCTCGGGCTACCGTAACTTACAGAACTAAGATGAGCAAAATAAGCATGCACTGTTCTTTTGGCTGGGATGCTGTTACAAAGGAAGAGCTTTGAACAAATTCCTTTGAACCCATTAAATCCTCTCTCCCTCTTGGAGGGTTATTGATTAGGCCCACTCCAACTTCAGATGAAGTCTGCAGAGGAAGAAACAGATCTTCAGTTTATCTCTGTGTATCTGCTGTGATAAGAAACATAGCTTCTCAATGGTCATGGTGGGAGAGCTATGCTAGACCTGAGTGCCTTGTTTTGTCTTCTTAGCTCTCTTTTTCCATATTTTAAAAATATTTAGAAGCTTATCAAATCTCTTGCCATACCACATGGAGACTGGCCACATCAAATAGTTTCCAGTACAAGCTTTGAGCAATGCCAAACTGGGACTGCTACCAGCACCCTGCAGAAAAGAGTGATTAAGTGACTGTTCTCCCCAAAACAGGGCAAGGGTCTGCCTGTTTCCACAGAGCTTGGTGAAGGAGGATAGCTCTGGGACCACTGTGACATGGGGAAGAAGCAGCCTTGTAATTCCCAGCTGATGGAGAGATTAGTGCTGTGGCTGACCTCTACAGCAGCCAGCTCAGAGGGGCTCTCCATGGCAGGCCCAGAGCTGGGTGGACTAGGAATAAAGAGAAAAATTTGTATGCAAGTACTATTTCCTTATCTTGATCTCAAGACATGGCATCAGATACAAGTTTGATAATTAGTCTCTAAATCACTAAGTGTTTACAAAACCAGTTATTTATTTTCCATTCACCTTAGTGTAAGCACAATTGCCTGTAAGCTATGAAACTTAGCCCAAAATATTTTGCTATTTCTATGACCATTTAATTCTGTCTGCTTCCTCACCACATTTCATAGAATCATAGAATCATAGAACAAGCAGGTTGGAAGAGACCCACAGGATCATCGAGTCCAGCCATTCCTATCAAAATTAGAAGAGCAACCCTCAAAATCCAGGTCCCTGATGTAGCTGCCAGTCTCTACACATGGAGTAGACATCTTCTTGGGTGTTACCCAGATTTATATTGGAATACAAAAAAATGCATCAAAGCAAAAATGCCAAGGAAAACACTTGCCAGAAGATTGTTTCACAGTATCCCTGCCTCTCCAGCAGCACCCCCTAGGGAAGTTATTTTATTTCATGCTTGTCTGTGTCATTTTGGCCCAACAGCTATTGTAAAGGATGGAATTTCCAGTTGCTGAAGTTTGTGCTACATGTTAAGGTAGCCTCTCTCCCAAGAGTTTTTTCAGCTCAAGGACAAACACAGATTCACTGTAGGTGTTCTCCAAATATTTTGGAAAGTTTTGAGATTCATCAAAAAATCTGGGGTTCATATTTCTAAAGTAGGACTATCTTGGCATTCATCACCATAGGCTTTGGAGAAATTTGGAGCTGCTGGATGCTAAAAGGAATATTTTCTCCATCTCTTCCAAATATATGTGGTTAAATTGAGAAGCTGATTATATAAATTAGAGTGCAAAACTAATCTGCAGTTTAATATTGAGTTACAGGCAAGGAAATCAGCTTTGCTTAAACACAACAGCATGAGTTTCAGACATCTGTTATGTCTACCAAGAAATTAATGTGTTTTTTTTTCCACATTGTTTTGATATCTCTGTACATAAGGAATAAAGTCTATAATAAATTATAGGGTCAAATAAGACATGGGGCAAAAAAGTGGGCAAATAGTGGAAATCACAAAAAAGTAGATTCTTCAGAAATTCCTCCAAGATAAAAACATTAAGTTTATTTTGACATTTCTACAAGCATTTCCCACACATTACAAATTTTGCACTCATTTGTATTTTGAAGTTAATTTGAGCTATCTTACCTTCTTCAATCTGCTTCTGTTGAAGAAATGTAGGACTTTCTTTGGGAAAACAAACAGATTAGATATAGCCAAGATACTTTTTTCCCCTTTCATAATAACCAGGCATGAATATATTCTTGAATATATCTGTTCTTCCCTGATAGGAGTTCAAAAACCCCAGGATATCTATCACTTCTCCAGTCAAGTTTTATAATCACTCTGACTAAACTTGTGAAAGCGATTATCTTCTGTCTTGCTGTATTAGCTTATTTCTCTTAAAGAAGAATTTTGTGGGTGCCCTTGAATGAATAGCAACATTGCTCTTACTGACTGCATGGTACTAGGAGCTCTCGCTCCTTGCGTTCTTGATTTTAAATGCTGTTTATACAACACAATATATAATTTGTTTTCAGTTATTATCTGATATGGAGCATATATAGTAATCCCCAAGGCTGGCATGTATGTACATTTTTTATCACTTTGAGACTTCACCATATCGGTGTTTTCTGACTGCCTTATTTTTAAACTAAATTCAGCAGGAAATGTTCCCTGAAGATCTAAATTGTTCTGAAAGATATTGCTTTGTTTTGACAGCCAAACATCCCTTCTCTCACCCACACGGTCCTGTCTCATTTAACATTATGTCTTTTTTTTTTTACCTATATTTCTTATTTTGGAAATATATAGTAAAGTTTAGTCTCCAGTATAAAAAGATCTTTATTTCTCTGTTCCCTTTTCTTTACAGTATATGTGTGAATCATAACTTCCTTCTCCAAGTGATAGAACAGCCAACATGGAGAGGTGCTATGCTGGGCATTGTTCTCATGAACAAGGAAGGTCTGGTGGAAAATTTGAAGCTCAGGGGGAAGCCTTGGTTGCAGTGAAAACGAAGTGATGGAATTCAATGTCCTCAACACAGCAAGCTCACTAACCAGGACTTCAGGAAAGCAGACTTTGGCCTCTTCAGGGATCTGCTCCATAGGGTACCATGGGTTAAAGCCCTAGAGGGCAGGGCTGGCAAGAAAGACAGTTAATGTTTAAGGATTCCCTCCTCCAAGCTCAGGAGAAATGCATCCCAACAAAGAGGAAATCAGGCAAAAGGAACAGGAGGCACGCATAGGTGAACAAAGAACAGATAGAAAAAAGTTAATCTCAAAAAGGAAGCCTGCAGAAGGTGGAAGCAAGGTCAAGTAACCTGAGAGAAATACAGAGAAATTGTCCAGTCATCCAGGGATTAGGTTAAGAAAGCTAAAGCCCTGACAGAATTTAATCTGGCCAAGGATATCAAAGACAACAAGAAAATTTTGTATTAGGTATGTCAGTGATGAAAGAAAGACTAGGGAGAATGTGAGTCTTCTCCAGAAGGAAATGGGTGACCTGGTTGCCCAGGATATGGAGGAGACTGAGGTACTCAATTACATTTTTGCCTCAGTCTTCACTAGCAAGGGCTCCAGTCACATCACCCAGATTGCTGAAGGCAAAGGTAGGGACTGAGATAATGAAGAATCACCAACTGTGAGAGAAGATCAAGTGAGAGATCACCTAAGGATCTTGAAGGTTCACAAGTCCATGGAACCTGATGACATGCATCTAGAGGTCCTGAGGGACCTGGCAGATGAAGTTACTAAGCCACTGTCCATCATATTTGAGAAGTTGTGTACATCCAGTGAAGTAAGTTCCCACTGACTGGAAGAGGGGAATCATAATTCCCACTTTTTAAAAAAGGAAGAAAGGAAGAGCAGGGGAACTACAACCCAGTCAGTCTCACCTCTGTGCTTGGCAAGATCATGGAGGCCATGAATCTTATCTGAGGGCTGGAGCAGGCTGAGAAAACTGGAATTGTTCAACCTAGAGAAGAGAAGGTTGCTGGGAGACCTTAGAGCAGTCTCCTGCTACTGAAAAGGGCTCCAGGAAATCTGGTGAGGGGCTCTTTATCAGGGAATGCAGGAATAGGATTAGAGGGAATGGTTTTAAACTGACAGAGGGGAAATTTTAATTGATTATTAGGAAAAAATGCTTTCCTGTGGGGGTGGTGAGTCACTGGTCCAGGTTGCCTAAAGAAGTTGTATGTGTTTCATTCCTGGAAGTATTCAAGACCAGATTGGATGGGGCCTTGAGCACACTGACCTAGTGAGAGGCATCCCTGGCTGTGGCAGGGGGGTTAAGATCCTAAAAATCCTTTCCACCCCAAACCATTCTGTGATTCTGTGGCACATAACAGCCCCTTTCTTCCATCTACAGCAACAACAAAAAGTATTCTTTCATAAATGTAAAAACGTCTCGTCTCATGTAGAATGGCAGGGTTAAATTCTGGATCAAAGAGTGACTTTTCTGGGAACATCTCTCAGATTCAATGAGTTAACTGCCTGCTTAACATTGCTTTTGCAAAACTAGTTCCACAGAGCCATGCAGCAGACAGCATTGGGTATGCTGGCTCATGATCATGGGTATACCCATTGCAAACCTTTTGGATTTTTCATTTAATTATAAGAATCAGTTTGTTTCAGACTCATCATTTCTAAACTGGGCTTGTAGATACATGATTCATTGTTGTTTCTAATCTTCAGGGAAGAATTAACTCTTGTTTATCACACTCACACTAACTTTTGAAGCAACCATAGGTATGTGGGAGCTGGCCAGTGCGATGACAGTGTTATAGTCTACTGAGCCCTATAGGTTTAAATCATTGTAATTGAAAGAGAAATTGAGGATTCATATTGTCCTTTCTTCAGAAAAAGATATTCTTAAGGCTATGCAGTGAACAGAACAAACTTATCATTACTATGTACTGAGCCATGATATAGCAAGAATATCCTTAAGCTTTGGGAAATAGTTCTAGAAATGCATCACCAGATATTATATTAGAAAGCACACATTATAATATTCATTATAGTAGTAGAATGTGAACTGCATGTTATTGTAAAAGAAAATCCAATTTGCTGCCTACTGCCTTCAATTTCATTTTGACAAGTACTCAATCTTTTGCAATATTTTGCTTTCTACATTTATCTTCTTGGGCATGTTCTGTAATGTCTGCTTAGGGCAAAAACAATAATCTTTTCATTTAATTTAGAGGAAAAGCGCATGTATTCTCTAGGTACGACAGTATGAAAACAAATCCCTGTTGCTAAAGATCCATTTGACAGTACAAAATAGATTCTGACTTTTTAATTTAGGCATAGAACTGCAGAGGGCATATAAGGGATGCAGATTTACTGAGCTGTGCCATTTATTTATGAGTGGTTGCAAGGGAGTGATCAGGAAAAACTTGTATTATTTTACCAGTGATGGATGAACCTAAGAGGCTATAAAAAAATCGTGCATTTGACCCTTACAGAACAACTCTAGAAAGTATCAAGCTTATTTGGCTTTGTTAAAAATCACAGATTCATAGAATAGTTTGGGCTGGAAGGTACTCTTAAGTGTCTCCTGGTCCAACTCCTTTGCAATGAGCAGGGACAATTTCAACTCAATCTGGTTGCTCAGAGCTCAAATTAACCTGACTATGAATGTTTCGAGGGATGCGACATCTACCACTTCTCTGGGCAATCTATGCCAGTGTTTTGCCACGCTCATTGTAAACATTTCTTCCTTAAATCTCATTTGAATCTGCCCTTTTTTAGTTTAAAACAATTACATTCCTTCCTATGGCAACAGACCCTGCTAAAATGTTTATCCCCATCTTTCCCGTAGGCCCCGTTTAAATATTGTAAGGCCACAATAAGATCTACCCGGAGCCCTCTCTTCTCCAGGCTGAACACCTCCAACTCTCTCAACCAGTTGTCACAGCAGAGGTGCTCTACCCCTCTAAACATCCCTGTGGCCTCTTCTGGACTTGCTGTAACAGGTCCACATCCTTCCTGTGCTGAGGGTTCCAGAGCTGGAGGCAGCACTCCAGGTGTCATCTCACCAGAGCAGAGAACTTGAGTTCATCTCGATTTCTGCAATAACTATTTCCTCGATGTAGAACATAGTATTTCATCAAAGTGGAACACAGTTTTAATTAAAATGAAGTTTGTTAATTTGTAATTTAACTCACTGCAAGCCATGTGAGGGAGGGAGAATTTCAACAGGAATTCAACCATATCTTAGCACTTCTGCTGAATTATGCTTGAAGCAATACTTTGTGATCAAAGGGAAACTAGTCTTGCAAAATTTGAATTGTTTTAGATCTGAGGCTTGGTTTGCTCTATGTTCTTTCTAAATAATCACCTGAATTTGCCCAATAGCCGCTGTCAGGAAATGTGGAAAGAAAGCGTTTTATCTTGCTCAGTGTAATTTGATGGGTGGTAATGGTGCATCTCTAATTTTCTTATTAGTTTTCCTCCAACACAGGTGTGATTTTTTGGGTAAGCTCATCAATTTACTAACCCATAAACACCTCCACTCCCCTACTACCCAAGACATCCATCTTAGATTATAGCAAATAAAGCTTATTGAAATTTTTGCTCTCCAGCTCACAGGATCAAGTAAGATGAACAAACTGACTTAGAAAACTATTTTTTAGCCTAATCACTCCACCTCCTTCCAGAAAATAAAGAAGTAAAAGAATCCAAAGTTTGTACTTTACACTACTGCTAAACCTGATGTTTTATCCCCAAATCAGCATGCTACAGTGTCTTTTCGTCCCTTCATTTGTAATGGGGAATAGCTGAAGGGAACCCAAGTTAGATTCATTTTCTTTTCCTGGAATAAACATCAGGTGGAATTCTAGCAGCCACACAATGGCCTTATGTATTGGGGATTGCTTCCAATGATGGCTGAATAATTCAAATTATTCCTTATCTCCTGAAACTTGAAGGAGGCAACAAAGCCTCAAGCAAAAATGTCCATGGCTATATGGTCTATGGAGCTGTTTTTATTGAAATAAATATGGTCAGAGCCAGTTTGATGCTTCTTAGACCTTAGCATTTTCAGTTGGCAAAGCATATCTTTAAATTTTAGTAAATTTTGGTTCCATAGCCTGAAATTTTTTATTTATCTGCAATCCATAACTCGGTATAATTCCCATTGACATCAAAAATAATTTGTCTGAGGTGGCCATTTACTCCAGAGTCTCCCAGAGCTCTTGGACATAACAGTTTCTGCAGTGTCTTAGTATTGCAGTTATTGGTGCATCCAAGGCTGCATCAATTGTGACAAAACTGAACACCTTGTGACTGCAGGCTGGTTTGGATTACCCCAAAAACAATGTCCAGATTTTCTCTGATTTAAAACCTGGAAAGGCTCAAAATTTAGGAGACATTTTAGAGCAGATTTTCAGGATTAGGTACTGCATCATCACTGAATATACTAACGATAGTAGTCATTAATCTGGGGAGAGAAGTCCCCAGACACTTGTCTGTCTCTTCCCTTCACATACAAGCTTTCATGAAAGATCTCTTGGATGTGCTGAAATACGTGACTTCCTCACCTGACCTCAGTGTTTCTGATTGCCCTGTGTGAGAAGGGGTCAAACATAAGAATGCCAGAAACTAGACATGATGCATCAGTGCCAAGCATTCTGGATCCCTTTGGTCCAAGAAGTGCATTAATGTCTAGATTTCAGCATCTTCTGAAATTGCTGCAATATTAATATCTTAAAAGAGCATGATTTCCTCTACTGCTTGATGTTTCAATTTTGCCACTCCATTTTAAAGCCTAAATTATTTCAGTTTCCTAGAGATCATCCAGTATATTTTTTTGCATAAGCCTCTTGATCCTTGGTTAATCTGGAAATGCACAAGAACTTCAAAACACCCTCCTTGATGATTTAGTCTTCTATGAATTCACCTCCTCTCATCTGTTGACTTCCATCTTTATTTGCTATAAGCTATTTGTCACAGAAAGCCTCTCATAGTGATCAATAAGTTTTATATACAGCAGTTGTACTGGATAATTATATAACAATTCTATATCAAATCAATTTAAATCCATCTGACATTCAGAAATGACAGTTGCTACAGTGTAAAAACAGTGACTAAAACCCTTTTGAATACTTAAATCAATCCCAACTTTGTTTCATCTTAATCTTCAGAAAGCAATTCCTGCAAATGTCAATACTGCCCTAATAGATTAGGTGATGATATCTCTGTATATGTTAGCCTCAGAGATACACTTGTATCAGATCAATTAAATGTCTGTAATTGTTGCTTTTCTACACAACACAGAAGCTCATTTCTGGCACAGTGCTTGAGATAAAGTGTGTATTTAGTACAACAGTTAAGTATTACTATTGACATAACTGGATTTCTTCTATTTACTGTGTGTTGCAGATATACGGCAGCTACTACAGGTTTATCAGCTAACAGCAGATGTATGGTTATACAGAATGGATATTTTTTTATGGTTGAGGAGATGATTTTTTTTTTTCGGTTTTATTTCCTCTAGGATGAGAACCCAATTTGAACCAGTGCTGTACAAAGGTGTGGATGGAGGTAATCCTTTTCTTTTAATCAAGGGCAGAGTGTGGGAATAAGAAAGCAGTAAGTTAAGAGCAAATCACTGGTACAACAAAACCCACCTGTACTAAATCCCATCTAAGCAGTCCTAAGCATAGGGCATCTGCAATATACAAAATTTCTTTCTATCTCTTTTATGCCTGAAAGTATGCTGTTACCAGTCTATGAACATCAAATGCATGTTTCAGTTCACATAGCCACAAAATAATGCCTAACGTATGTTCCTGAATGATTTTGTTTAGCTCCCCCTAGTCATTTGCTATCATGAATATAAAAGCAAATGTCACAAAATTACCAATGTTTATATAAAGAAGAACAGGAATTAGCAGGTGCTATTGCTGCATGTAGGCAACTACTTGTCTGGCTCTGAAGATTTGAGTAATTTGCAGTCATTGAACAACCACAATCCAAATTACTAAAATTAGTAGAAAATCCATAGTATTTGTACCTTGTTTAAAAACTGCAGCTGGCAGTGACAGTTAATTTTCCCAGAGTTTAGCCACAAAGCACTAGTTATGGCCTCAAGTGACAAAATTATCTTGGGTTGTAAAACGCTTTTAATAAGACTCAAAATTCTTACATCTAAAATCCATTTCCAGATAGTACTGTGAATTGTCTGCACTTTTACTGAGGATTGAAAACTCACAAATAACATTGCTTCCCAGGTAAAATTGTAGTTATGGTGTAGGGATTGGATCAACAGCTATCTAAAGGCATGTTCAGAATGTCAGCTGGGCTGAGCAGTGCAAAGCTCAAGCTGCTGCTACTGAAGTGGCAGACAGTGTTGCAGGAGGACTGTATTGGAAATAATTGACAAACCAAGATTCACTGATAGTACAAAAATGTCCAGATAAATAAATCTGAACATAACTAACCCAAGTTGCATCGTTATAGGAGTCAACTGTCTAGAAGCAGAGGAAAATAACAAGGTAATGAAAGATAATTCAGCTGTGTTGTGGTATCTTTAATACAAAAGCAACATATAAAAATGTAAAAAAAAAAACCCAAACAATTGACTCCAATAGGCCATCAAAAATCTTTAGCATTACAATCAGCCAGGCTAAAGTGCCTAGTACATTGATATTTACTATGGGTAAAGAAAGGAAGAGGTTCTATAAATATATTCTATGAAAAAAAGGAACAATGAAATAAGTCAGGCTATCAATGAGAGAGAAAACCAGTATATGCTAGGGAGGCAGTGTTCAAAGCCTTCCTACTTCTATCTTTCCAAGAAGTTTAACAGTGACCAGATACTTATGAACCAAAACAGATTTATCAAGAACTAACAGCATCTAACTGATAAAATTTTCTCCTTTGATGGAAAGTTTAGGCTCTAAGGAGGAACAGTCAATGTGCTGTATGGGAAATTTTTATAAAGCTTAGTATCCTGTTCACTGACATGTGAACAAGAAGGATGTTGAGGCTCTGGAGTGAGTCCAGAGAAGAGCAACAAAGCTGGTGAAGGGGCTGGAGAACAGACCCTATGAGCAACAGCTGAGAGAGCTGAGGTTGTTTAGCCTGGGGAAGAGGAGGCTGAGGAGAGACCTCATTCATTGCTCTCTACAACTGCCTGAGGGCAGGTTGTAGAGAGGAGGGAGTTGGGCTCTTCTCCCAAGTGCCAGGGCAAGAGGGAATGGCCACAAGATCCGCAAGGGGAGGTTCTGGTTCAACATAAGGAAAAAAATTCTTCACTGTACCATTAGGCACTGGAACAGTCTGCCCAGGGAGGTGGTTGACTCTCCTTCCCTGAAGGTGTTTAAGGTGAGGGTGGATGAGGGGCATGGTTTAGAGATTGGTGGGAACGGTTGGACTCACTGATCCAGTGGGTCTCTTCCAACCTGGTGATTCTATGATTTTATGTTCATAAGCAATTGATGGAAATACACGTTGGAGGAAATGATCCTAAGGAGCAGTGGAACAGTCAGTTTAGGAAACTGCAATTGAAAAACTATAGGTTTTTCAAGTTTCTGAAAGGGTCTCTACATTTTAATATATTTCCTTTTTTCCTTTCTCCCTTTCTCTTTTTCTTTTCCTTTTTCTTCTTTTGCCAGGGAATCAAAAATGGTGTTATAATTGTGGTTTAAAAAATTGCGTTCTTTTCATTATTTTCTTTGCTGGTGAGCAAAATGCTCATAAGGCTGAAGATGCTCAGCACAGTAACTGAAGATGTACAGAAAGATTATGGTCTGTTTGTACTATGTCAAGGAGGGAAGAAGAAAATCAGGATTTCCCTGTATTAGTTTATGAGATTGTTTTTGTTTTAAAAGTCTATTAAATTTATTGCTCTCCTGCTTAAAAAATGTGAGTTAAAGAATTTTGGGTTTTCCTAAACAGTTCTAACAAGCAGATTAGTGGAGGCCAGATGACTGAGGAAAGTAAGTTGGCATTGACTTGTTCTTTCAACAAAACAGGATGAAAAGAAGTTGATGCACAGCTTAGAGAAACAGGAGTGTTCCTACTAATCTTTGTCTCACTCAGAAAATAAGTTCTAATGCAGAAACCTGCCTGTTGCATAATTTGTGTTAGTGTTCCAGCAAAAAAACGAACAAACAAAACCTGCTGAATAACAAAGATCAATATGCCAGTGGCCACAAGTAAGCTTTTGATTTTGTTATTTTTGAGCTTCTCATCTCTGTCTTTAATAATTTGTCAAAAGGCTTGAATTCTAAACTCAGAATGCTAAATATATTATTAATTAGAGCTCTGCAAAACAATATTACACACAGAATTCCCAAAAAGCTTTCAAATATGCCCTAAAATACAAAGACCTTTCAAAGGAGGGATGAACTAAGTGATGTAGGACAGAGGGAAAGATAAATGCCTCTGCCTGGAGACTGAGCTTTGACAAGGCATGAGGTCTACCTTTGGCCTTTACCTCACCAGACTCAGCCTTCTCAAAAATACGTGGGAAAGGCATGTGGGTTTTAGATATATGAAGTGCATCTTTGGAGATGAGAAGCTCTCAGTCCAGGATAGAAAAAGAAGGAAGGGAGGCTAAGAGTTGAAAAACAAATGGGAAAGGCAAGGTCAGCTATACTAAGCCTGTGGATGTCTACCAAAAACTGTGTTTGCTACTTTAAGCTCCAACCTGGACAGAGAATCCACACGAAGTCTCACATTGAAGGAATGGGCCATTACAGAAACACATTTTTAAAAAAACATAGCATAGAACATCTTGGAGAATAAGTTTATAAAGTTTTTGCGGGACTGAAAGGAAGCTTGAACTCAATAGGATGTTTGAAAAATTAAGCCTCCTTTCAGCATAGACTGAGGACAGGCTTAGGTCTGTCTCACTCTCAGTTAAAATTACAGGAGGTTCTTTCTGTACATGATTCATGACTGGGATGATCCACTCTCCGAATGCAGTAAGCCTCATGATAGTGTGTTATGATTCAAATTTATAGTCTCTCCTGTGGCCGGTGAAGGAGTGCTGCTGAAAAGTGTAGTTCAGATTTTTTGAATGTTCTAAATTCATCCTGATAAATCATATTACAATTCGTTCTTTTTAGTACAACTTGGCTATAACAAGATCAAATTCTCCTTTCCCTTCCTGGAGCGGAGCTTGGCCTCCTGTGATGTATAAGCCAGGGATCATAAACATTGGTTGGAGACCATCACTGTAAACCTTGGCAATGCAGTAAACTGCTGGGATGGAAACATGAGAGTAGATAATATTTTATATGGGAAAAGTTGATAGTCTTGAAATTGGTGCTATTGAGTCATTATTTTTATGTTTCAGAACTTACTTTTGTAGACAAGATAGTACAAAGGCTTGTGGCTTTATTGTTACAACATTAATTTAGAAAAATCTGTGGAGATAAAATGGAAATGATTTTTCCTGAAGACAACCAATGTCATAGTCACTGAAAAGCCTGAGAGAAAACACTTGCTATTATCACTCATGATATTATTTTTATAGCTGATACAAGTTCTCTCACTAAAATTTGATTGATTGGCCTTCCAAGTGTCTTTTTTTATTGGTGTGTGGCAATAGCTTCTCAGTCACCACTTTCTGAACTCCTACAGTTCACATGATCACAGGAGATGACAAAGGGAAAATTTGCCAACACATTGTCTCTATAACCTGGTGGTTCTCTACTCTAGATGTGCACTCTCAGCCCAGTTGTACACCGGTCAAGCAAAACCACAGTACCTGTTATATTGAAAAGGAACAAATAACTGACACAACTGAGGCTCTTTTAGACTTAGCTAAATAATCAGTTCAACTATTCATGCCTGTATAGTTTTTTTTTTCCCATCTATTCTGTTGGTGAGGTGTTCTGTGGCTTTTTTTTTCCTCTTGTTTTGTTTTTAAATGGAAGAAATCAGCTGATGCTTTGTGTCTTGGTCAGTACTTTCCTGAATAACAGCTAGATTCAGGTTAGATTTGGAGATTTTACTGAATTCCCTTGACTGCAGAGAAGATGGATACTGGTTCATAACCATGCAGTGAATACCTATTGCTTGGACTTCTAGAGGGAGCTAAAGCATGTATTTCCCTGATCTTTGCAGAAGATCCTGCAGTGCTGATTATTCTCCCAGTCACTGGGAAAGAAGTTGCACTGTGCCAGCACACTGTGAATTTCAAAGATGGCATGGAGTGCCCACCATCCTACACTCAGAAAAATATCTTTTCTTTGGTAATATACCCAGCAGGCCTTGGTGAAAATGAACTGAGTAGACCAATCATGAACATGATGTCAGGTGTATCATTCTACATCAACATAGCTGCTATTGCTGCCATGAAAGGAAGAAAGAAATAAGGAAACTGTGGAGGAAATACTTTTCCATCTACTTCAGCCTTTCTCCCCATGCTAGAAAAAACAATAAACAATCAAAGGAGCAAAAACCACTTAATGATACCCCTGCAGTGTAAAATAGCTTAAAATGCTGATGTTTCTTCCAAAGGTTTAACTCTTGCTGTAGAGTATAAGAAGCAAAAATACTCCAGCTAGGACTTATATGATTTGTCTTTTGAACAAACTGTAATTAATGAGTTAAACTGATTTGCACTGCTAGTACTCTAGGATTTGTAGTACATTAATTAACAAGTATTGCTAATTTTTGTCATTACTCAAGAATTAAATAGGAAAACACATAACTACCCTCCCTGCTCCTTTGTAGTTAGGATAGGCACGAGTGTTTTGCCAACTGTGCTCTAAAAACTGTCATGCAGAAAAATGTAAATTCATAGTATCTCAATTCTTGTAATATTCCATGCTGATTAATAGTGCCTTCTCTGTATTTTCATAGTCCTCATCAGGGTTTGCTATCCCAGAATTTTACTCACAAAGACTGTGCAGTTCTGTGGAGCTCATGCTGTGGCAGCTTTATGCTGCCAGGGAACACTGCCGTGTTGCATCACTCGGTTCATGCACTGGAAAGGGGGACAGTTTTACAGAGCTGCATCTCTGGATTTATTAGGCTGTGTGTGTATATTGTACGCTTCTGCCATCACACGCAGTAGGATTTCTGGATACACAACATTCTGGCTGGAGGTGTGGCCACTGCTGCGAGGAGGCTTTGGGCATCCTGAAATCGAACATAAATGTGTGTAATTTTAGTTCCAAAAGCCTCCGGTTTTATGGTCAAAAAAGAAAAGATGGTGCAAGGAAGCAAAGCATATAGTAGCCCTAGTCTAAAAATCTCTTTCCTTCCATCCTACTTTGCTGCCTTATCATTCCTCACAGCACCAAAGAATTGGGTTCTGCCCTTGAGCCATCTGAAAGAATTCACTTTGATGATAGTTTTATAGTAACTTCGATTTTGTATGTATAACACAACCTTATAAGAAGTTGCCATTTGAAGCACAATTTCATATAGGCAAGGTTGACTTAGCACCTGCAATAAACTCCATAGATGAATGGAGTAGCTCAGCCGTTTTCTTTTCAGAAGACCTTAAGCCTAGTCTACAACTTTCCATTCTTTGGGCAGTTTTGATATTGCTTAACCTTTGTTTTTGTCATTTTTCTCATGTCCTTGATTTTTTACAGTGATAAAAAGAAGTATTTTTTTTTTTATTTTGATCACAGGACAAATAAATATTAGAATTAATGGCATGAATAAGAGCTAAGCAGTGGTCTTTTGAAAGTTAAAAAGATAGAAAAAATTATCTGTATTTTAAAATGTTTAAAATACATTAACATTGGAGTGAAAACAGGAAATTAAAAAGAAAAATCCTTAGCAAGGTATTTTCACGAAGGTAATATTTCACTTGAAATTCATCAAGTACATATTTTCAGAATTTTAGGTTCCTTGAAGTTAGATTTTTGAAATGTTTTGTCCCTACTGATTTGCATTTCTCATTTAAAGAAATGTAGATTTTTTTTTTCCATTCAGATCTGTTGTTGAATAGTCAAAGATAGAGGTGTATTGGAAACAAAAAATTGAAAGTAATTGTTTTAAAGTAAAAAAAGTCAAATAGTGTCTATATATATATCTGTTTACTACTCAAGCAAAAAAATCCTTGTATTTTAATTCCTAAGGAGTACAAGAATTATTTGTATTTGCAGTCACACAATCGCACATCGTGTTATACTGGAAACACGAAATTACTTTTTGGTGGATTTTGTTTGTTTGCTTCATTGGATTTTTGTTTATTTTTAATCAAATCTGTCAAATGACTATCCAGTAGCCCTTCAGCTTTTGGTTACCTTTACAGCACTGAAACTGGGTATTTAAAGCACTAGGAAATATTTAGCATTCATCAAAAATTTTTGAACCAGAAACAAAATACAGACCCAGCCATCCCAGAATATTCAGTGGCTTCATCACCTTCTGTTACCTTTTAGGAAGAAAATAAAAACATTCTGATACTATGAAATCATCCCAGAGCTATTTTCAACACATTCTAAGCATCACATTAGTGATACTCTTGTAAAATTACTTTTGTAGATAATTGCATTTGGTTTTATTTCTTTTTAAAAGCTTTAAAATTGCTTAGTCTATAATTCTGCTTTATATAAAATCAACTTGTTGTTAATAGTATTTCCATAGTTAAAGATATTCATAGGACACATATTCGTAAGTGATCTATCTCCTCTGTTAAACACAGACGTATGTGTAAGAGACTGTACTCTCATTGTTATTTCTTTATTCTGATTTATTTACTGGGAAAAAAGATCATATATTTCCATATTTCAACATGTTCATCAATGATCTGGTAAATGGAGTGAGCAACAATGTGACAGCATTTATTGTTGTTGTTTAAGGTGGAAAGGACAAGAATAATTACAGATGCATATTGTAAGACTAAGTGACTGTGCAGCAAAATGCTAGGTGAAATTCAGCTCTGAGAAACGTGAAATGATGTAGAAGAAGAAAATAGTTTGAGTTCCACATATAAAATTATGATATCTGGGTATATTAATAGTTAAGAGCAAGACCTTGTGATAGTTATAGACAATGCTGGTGAAACGTATCAACTCAGTGTATGGTGAGTGTTCAGAACAAATCACTTTTTAGGAATTGTTAGGGAAAGAATAGAGAAGAAATAAATAACTAAATTTTTATTTCTGTATATCAATACATCCACATGGTGAATGCTGTGTGTTTTTCTGGTGTCCCTCCCATCTCCAAAAGCACATATTACAATTTAAAAGTTTTAAATAAAGGAAATAAAGATGATTAAATGATTTGAACATACGAAATGGCTGACTAGGTGGACTGGGACTTTTTGTTGGAAAGGAGATGGTATTTATTCACTGAGTGCAAATGTACCTCTAAGAGGGAGGTCTTAACTCCTTTTGTACTTAGTGTATAAATTTTTAGTTAATTTATAAATACTAATATATTTAATGTGACATTTGAAACTCCTTCATTTTCTTGTCCTTTCTTGTGACTGTTTATGATCTTTAAGGTCCTTTCCAACTCAAAACATTCTATGACTCCGTCGTCTTTGATGGAAGCATATGCTTAACGGAAAGAGAGTTAACTGTGATCTAACTTAAAAACTTCATGTCATGTAGATTCTTCTTTGACAGAAGTCAATGGTAAAACTCCCAGTGGGATTAGAGGTTGGAATGTATAAAATTCAATGTGATATGGAAATTCATTTAAAATACAAGATTTGATCCTGTTCATCACACTTGGGCAACATTTAGTGTTTGTTCCAGAGGGACAGCTCATTTGAATAAGAATATTATCTATAATCAGCAAGTCCTCTCAAAGCTTGGATCAATGCCAGACTAAAAGTTCTCCGTTCTTATCTCTTGGAGCCAAAGGGAGGCGGGAAAAGAGAAAAAAAAATTACGATAGCCATTCTTATCAGCTGGTTTAATCAAGTAAGCACTTATCACTCCACTTCATTGGAGAAGAGGAGAAAAACCTCACTTTTGTGAATCTTCTGACCTTGTAAGTTAGACAGGCTGGCCTGCTGTATGACAGGCTCAGAAGATAACCTTCTCTTTCCCTTTTCTGAGTGAAAGGACATGTTTCTGCAAAAGAAAAAGCAAAAATCAACTATTTAAGATAGAGCAGGCAGACTGGTGGGAAATGCACCAGCTGGTCTGAGAGAGAAGGGGCTTCTGTCACTCCATTCTACTGGTTCTCTCAGTGAAAAAGCATCAGTCGCATGCATGAAAGAATATTGTGATCGTTCAAGTGACACTGTAGAGGGACCGGAATAGGCCTCCTTTTATCCCCATACATAAGGGAATGGAATCTTTTCCAATCTTTTTGAACCCTTTTTTAATCTTCCTTGACTCCCTAAGAGTTTGTAGCTTTTGCATAGGGAAAAAGTGCATGTAAAATGTATTAAAAATAAGCTTTATAAACGTATTTCACAATTTCCATGTATGTGTGTCTGTGCTTGTGTGGGTATGCCAGTAGGTAAGGTTAAGGTTTCAAAGAGAAAATTATTTCAGAAGTTAGAAATGGTGATAAAAGTTTGCCCTGGAGGTCATGTAGAGGCACTGTTGGTGGCAAAGAAGCTATGGCACCTGAAATGCTTGCATATATGTCCCCACACTTCCAGTACCTAAACTTATACTGTCTGGTTATGTGGGAGAGAATAGTTTATAGAGAATTGTAAGAAGAAATGTTAAAACGAATCCTTCTTCTTTGTCGTTTAAGCGATGCAGAAATATCAAACTACATTTTGACCTTATCTACCTGCTTCATTTTGTTCTACTCTTCTGTGTAATTGAGGTGATAGCCTCACCCCTAAGTACCCCGTGCATTTCCATCTTTTCAATTTTCTCTCCCTTTTTCCATACCTCAGTTCCAGAAGGGCTGTGTGGCAGAGAGTAATTTTAATTCCACTGTGCTCTGAATGACCTCAGAGCTAGGATAACTGTGCAACTTTATAGCGTTTTCCTTGCTGCAAATAAATGCTGCACAGTCAGCTCCTTCCATGATTCAACATTATAGAAATAAAAACATTTAGATCTGCAAGGATTTAGTGAACTACTTGGCAGTTTTGCTCCTGGGAAGCACAAGTGAAGGGGGCAAGAGAGGGGATCTGTACCAAATGAGAGAATGGAAGAAATACTGGAAATAAAAAGAGAATAGGAACTTTGCCACTGTTGATACAACAGAGAAAAAATAACAGCCTCAAATACTGCTTTAGCTACCAAAATATTTGTCTAAAATATTGTCTAGAGAAACAAGTCAATTTTAACGCCCACAGTTGATCCAAGATGAACTAGATATATTTTCTACTCTTTCACACTAAAAATTTCCTCTCTGAACTAATCCCAAAATAATTTTTCTAACAGACTCATCACTTTTAATCTTTCTGAGTCTACTGTAATCATTGAGTCTGTCTTTCAATATATTACAAGCTAAGTACTTTTGGTATCAATGTTTAAGCATCTACCTAGAAACGAAGAATTAACCTTGTCAAGTTGTGGAAAATCTGTTCATTTAGATAAAATATTCTAAATATTATTAACCCTTCCATGTAGCTTTTCCCTTTCTCTAGATTGAGTTTTGGCTTCCACACTCTCTCTCCATTTTTATATACCTTTTCAGTTCTAACTCTCTCTAAGATATTATCCAAATTACCATGAAAATAAATTATGATAACTGGATTTCTCTTAAGTCCCCTGTGCTATGTCACCCTTTTCATTCCCCATCTAGCCTGCCCCCTGGACAAGCACATATTTTGGTAAATGGAAATTTAGACTTAATTTAAGTGAACTTCATTAGTCCGTCTTCCAAAATACAGAAAATAGGACCAAAATAGTCATACAATTGCAGAGGAAATTTGAAAACTATAACCACAAATCAATTTGCTGGAAAAAGACTTTCCTGTTTTCACTTGTATCCATTTATAAAATTGCAGCCAAAATAAAGAAATGAGTTGATTATATTGGCTTCACACAAAAATTGAGGTTTATTTTCATCATGTCATAATGGATTCATGTTGTTCCAGTTTGCATTTAGGAAAGGAAAGACTGTGGCATTCAACATTGTGCTTGTTTAGTTTAATGGAAGCATTACAACAGCATGAAATAGAACTCAGCTTGCAGCTGGAACACTAAGCTTGGAGCAATTCAGCTAGAATTATATTTACAGAATTAAAACATTTGAGGGGAAAGAAATAATGATAATTTCATGTTGTTTTCTGCTCTCCTATTTCTGCTCACATTATTTTATAAATTTCTGTGAAATCATATCCCAGAAGCCTCTCGAATGCAGATTTCAAAGGCATTGTGTGCTACTCATCTTGGAGTTTCTTTCAAGCTGTTTTAAAAAATTGAGTCCTCTCATTAGTCCCATCACTTAATGGGAGAGAATGTGTTTTAATTAGCACATGTTTTAATTCTGTCTCTGATAACAAGTTTTAGAGATTGACTTTTGAAAATCTGTAACGTTTTTTCTATTTTAAATGCTATTTCTTCCAGACATAGTCAATTTGTATTTTTTAGCCTGAAAAGTTCTTTCCATGGCTGAATGAAAAAACAGTTACAGAGAAATTAGATATAAGTCATTGTTTCACACCAGAGTAGTTCTCTCCCTCTCTTTGTCCTTGCTGATGCTGAGGCTTGGATTCTGGGTTTTTTGAGGCTTTTTTTTAAATTCCAAAGTCTTTCAAGGTTTTACAATTACTTTGAGGTCAAAACTTTATTTAATGCTGAGAAAAGCATGGAAATGCATTGGTACAAATGTTATCACTGGGTAAATAAGTGGTCTTTCTATTACCACTTACTGACAGCTTGTGTGACAATATTTTCTTTTCATATTTCCTAGAAAAAGTGATTCTCGAGATATTTTTCTTTTGATCAAAAACTTTCAAGCTTAATGCATCTACTTGGGTTTTTTTCCTGGCCTCTGTCCTTGAAGCAGTTCCTTTTTTGAGCATCTCCTACATCTTGCTCAGTTTAGACACTTGCAGAATTTTGACAGTTCAGCTGCTTCAGCTGGTAGTTTTCAAAAACATGGCTTTTAATTTTCTTTTTGGATTCTTGGCAAATAGACTCATAGAATCATAGAATCACTGGGTTAGAAGAGACCCATCAGATCATCGAGTCCAACCATTCCTATCAAACACTAAACCATGGCCCTCAGGACCTCGTCCACCCGTGCCTTAAACACCTCCAGGGAACGTGAATCAACCACCTCCCTGGGCAGCCTGTTCCAGTGCCCAATGGCCCTTTGTGTGAAAAACTTCCTCCTAGTCTCTAGCCTAAATCTCCCCTGGTGGAGCTTGAGACCATTCCCTCTTGTCCTGTCCCTTGTCACTTGGGAGAAGAGCCCAGCTTCCTCCTCTCCACAACCTCCTTTCTGGTAGTTATAGAGAGCAATGACGTCTCCCCTCAACCTCCTCTACTTCAGACTAAACATCCCCAGCTCTCTCAGTCATTCCTTGTAGGGCCTGTTCTCCAGCCCCTTCAACAGCTTTGTTCCTCTTCTCTGGACTCGCTCAGACTCAAACTTCTGTGAATCAGCCTGCTGGCTACAACTGACTTATAGAGAGCAGTCCTTGCCTTATGAAATTTCATAGAGCAAGACATAGGTATTTTAAATTCAGTTTGTACAAATCATATGAGTTAATTATTTTCTGTCTTCAT
Source organism: Coccyzus lansbergi (assembly GCA_033558105.1). NCBI lineage: Eukaryota > Metazoa > Chordata > Aves > Cuculiformes > Coccyzidae > Coccyzus > Coccyzus lansbergi. Next base: position 1,187,229 of record JAUMJK010000030.1, on the reverse strand, counting down.
TGCACAGCCAACACTTTCCAGGCTGAAGTCATCCTTGTGCAGACTGTTTGCAATCCTACTGAGAAAAGAGATGTTTTAAAAAGAAGCCATCACAGCTGAGCAGGTGGTAGAATCAGTGCTTTATACTTTCTTGAAGGTTGGGAGATACACTGGAGATACTCCTCTCATTTTCACCAATTATTTGAGCATATACTAGATAATATAACTTATAATTATCATATATCTATTAATAATAGGTAACGTATATCTTTGTAGGGATGCACTCTCTACCTCTGTCTCTTTAACACACACACACATTCACTCACTCATGCATAAATGCTCCTTTAACACATACAAGAACAAAAACAAGATCCCCAAAAGCCTGTTAATGAGAGAAGGAGAGGAGGAGGAGAGCAGAACACTTACTTAGTTTATTTAGTCTGAAACCTGAAAAACCTAACAGATTTGATGGATGAACTGTTTCCAGACCAGGAAAAGTTATGTCCCTTATAGAGAAAAACCTGTGATAATTGACATATCCTAATGGCAGACCAAATTATCCACCCTGAGCTCATTCTGGTTATTGAAGTAATCTCATCACATTTATTTAAAAACTGCTTTTTCACTTGACTGAAATCTTGTGGGTGGGGGCAGGGGGAAACACATTTTCTGGAATCGTACATTTATTTACTCAAGTTATGTACACCTGCAAAATCCTTTGGGTACCTCATTGTTTTCTCCTTATTGGATCAATGTTGAGAAGTTTCCTATATTCTGCATAAAACTGTTATTTTCAATTACTCATTTAAAATGTTTTCAGGGATCATTTTGTGTAATTACCAAATGTCTGCTCTCCAGAAGGTTTATAAATCTCTGTGAGGATCTCATTCTTTTCAGAGGTATGATTGCAGATTAGTCCATCTGTTGCCTTTTCACTTTCGTGTTTATCTACCTTTCTTATGTTTGGCACTATATGGATGGCAGAGGGGATCATTAATTGGTGAAAAAGGTGAACCTTCAGTCTTGATGATTGAATTACTCATGAATGACACAACCTTTAGTGCATTATTAGCCATCCAGTAAGGGGATAGGGAGGAATACATTTCTAACTTTTTCAGTCTTTAAGATTGCTATATATTGTAATATAACTCTTCTTGGAACACAGATATTTGTGGAGAAATTCTGTTCAAGGGGTCTAAAGTAGTAAATCCTTCTCTCTCAGCTGATCACAAGCTGAGGTTTTGGCATTTGTTTGTTTCTCTTTTTGATGTCCTGTAGTACTTCAAGTTGCAATGAAAGGTAGATCAGTAGATGGAATGTAGGTGAAGCAGACAAGTCCATCATTACTTGAATGTTGTATCCTTCTTAAAGACATTTTTACCTTAATTTTTATGCTGCCAAAAATAAAAAGACAATTTCCCTCATTATTCTGTGATTTCTGATGTTGGGGAAGCATTAGTATTATCAGGCAATGATTTGTTAAGTATGAAACACGCAATTTAGTCTTTGTTCAGATTCATTATACACACTCATCATTCAGTTTGGGAACCTTCAACTGACAGTGCTGGAAGGTCATCCTGTGAAAAATAATGGTCTCTATTTGCTTTCCAAATATCCACTCCTTGGCCAAGATTGAGACCAAAGTACTAGACTGGAGGTATATTTTACATGCCCAAGAAGAACTGGTTTTGTGTCCTTATGCAATAATTGACTAAATCTCGCCAGTCAGCTTGCTCTTCATTGCAATGCCCTGGCATAGGCTGCTGCAGTATAAGCTCTGTAGCTCTCCCCTTTCTCGAAAGCTACAGCTCTCACAGCAGAGTTGATTAGAATGAACAATCCTGTGAAGTAGGTCTATAGGCATTTTCTGCCTGCAACATCTATCTATGTATGTATACAGTCCTTAGCATCTCATAGTAATTATTTTTTCCAATTGATTTTATTACCTATCCTCCTTTATGTGTACAGAATTGAGATAAAAGACATCATCTTGGGGACAAGTGGGTAAAGACTGTCAAGAGTCAGAATTGAATCGTGTATTTTGTGTCCAACTCATCCACTGGATCACTCATCCACTTCTCCCAGAATTAATTGCCCTTCTCTCTCCCAGAGAGCTGGAGAACCTCTTTCTTGCTAACCTGCTTCTGATCAATGTGCAGATCTGCAAGTTTGTATGTATAAATATGAAATGATTAGTAGAAAAAAAATCACCAAAAATAACCCTCCTCTTTTAAATGTGTCTAGCTACTCAAGGAGTGATTTGCCAATGTGAAATACTAGTATTACAAACCTAATTTTATAAGAATTTTCTTTTTTTCAAGAGCAGTTTCCAATTAATGCACAATTTCATTGTATCATGCAACATTTAACCTCTCACTAATTGCCACTAATGATGTGTAACTGCATCAATAGTTTTATATTAGATTGTGATGGTTTTCTTTATCTAGGAAAGATGATAAAATAGCAGCAATATTTTTAATGGATGGCCTTTTCATTTTTCAAGTTGGCTGGTTAGTTGAAGGCAGTGTTCTTGAGCACAGCATATTAGAGTGAATTGTGCTTTATCCATCTGACATACTTTACGGAGCCCCTGTCTCATAGTCTCCTTTTCTTCTCTGTAACAATGACTTTGTGAATTCCATGTTTGTTAGAAGCCAGACTGAGGCCCTTACATGCATTGTCAATTTGCTAAGACTGAAGATAAGAAACATTAATTAGTTTGTCAAGGCCCCTTGTTTCTCTCTCATGTGGTAGGGTAAAAGTTCAATAATAGACAGGCTCTTTCTAATGGAATGAGATAATATTATTATCAACATGGGAAGTTGTCTAAAATGAAAGAATAGGCCTCAGATGCTTCTATAAGGTCACACCAACTGCAGAGTCAAAACCTAGATGAATACTTTTGCTTCTGAGACAATCAAATGGACTGAAATGTAATATAGATTTTTTTTTACAGTTGCAAGAAGACTTAAAACATATCCTTTTTTAAAAAAATGTAGCATTTTTTCATTAAAATTATTCATTCCACATTAAAATATAGATGTCACTTTGGTATCTCCCACATTTCTGTGTAATGAAAATCCAGCTTTCAGACTCCTGAAAGCTGCCCTAATGGACAACATTTAATTAAATGGTCCCCGCAACTCGACCAGTACGCAGTGGGCTACAGAGGAACAGAGTATGATAGGGCATAAAATAAACGGTTTTCTGCTGTGAAAGCTTGAGGTTTGTAAGTTTGTCAGAAGTTACTATGCAGAATATCGAGCTGTCACTTCTAGTCCTCTCCACTGGAGGACAGTCTGCTATAACGTCTTGCTCCCCGAACTGGTAGCAGTGCTGGGTTTCCACAAGGGAGGGAAAGACAAGATTACCCTTTCTACAACAAAGCTTTGAAGTTTAGGCTAGAGGCATTATAGGCCTATTCGGGTTTTTCACAAAGGCAAAGTGAAAGCCTTCTCCAGCCTTACTTCTTTTCCACAATGCCTGGAAACAGAAAATATCGGTAAAAATAAGAGGCCATGAAGTCCAGGAAAGCGAAACATCTCTGTAGGATTTGGGCAGATTTATGTAGAGACTGCCTAGGGGCTGGCTGGCCAATAACGTACTAAGATGTAAAATTCTCCTTTCTGCTAGGACATCAAGGAAGCCTGGAGGGAACGGAGGAGGAATTGAAGACAAAGGTATGGCTAAATACACTGTAAAAAACTTGTTCTATCTTTCTGAAGGTACTGATTCCGCTCCAACCATTAAGAAAGAAACTCACAGGCTTTACAAACTTGGATAGATCACACGGATATCACAACTTATTGCCCAGTGGTGTTTGCTTCTGTTGTCAGCTGAGCCGTAATTCTCCTTACAGAATCTATTAGTCACTGTCAGAGTCCTGCAGTATTGGAGAGTGTTACCTTAATGTCATTTATTTTCCTGCAGGATGTAGGCATGCAAGAGATTGAGGACTCTCACTCTAATTCAGAAAAAAAACATAGGAGTAATGCATCCTGTATAGATAAAGGACAATATAACGGTTAAGTTAGTTAGATTTTAAAGATCAAAATACTCAAGTTCTAATCTTAATGAAGCTTTCCTCTGTGACCTTGAGTAAATCACATGCAATCTCAAGCCCCATTTCCTTGCCTGCAAGATGATGGTAACTGTGCTGTTCTGCTTGATAAGCGAGAACTGTAAAGCCTGTGAGTGGTTTTGATAATAAAAACCATGATTATACATATACTCACACCTGTTCACAGCCTAATGCATAGGGAGATACATAGACTCTGTCTTTCCCTCTGCACTAGGCAAACATGGATGTAAAAGCTCCAGAGCAGATGTATCTTTGTAAATACCCATCCAAGTATCTCTGAAATATATTCACTCTTTTTAACATTTAACAGGTAAAAATAAAATTTTTTTGTGCTTCTTGTACAGTCTAGACAAGATTTTTTTTTTTATATTCTTCACGTAAAACAAGTTTGTCACAGCTGGTCTAAAAGTGAATTATTAGTTAAATGCATGATAAGTAACAGGGAGACATCTGGCAAAAAAAAAGTCCCAGCGAACTACAGTTCACATTTGGTAATATTTGGTAATGTAAAGTAAGTGCTTGAGAGGTTTTATTTTATCCTGCTTCTACAACAGATTTATTGTACTTTCCTTGCTTCTCCTTGTCAGTGACAGGCAGAGAGCTGAGAGATTAAAATTTATCTCGAGAACTTCAATTCAATAGAAAATTACTCTTCAAGGTAAAGAGAGACCACTGAATTCTTTTCGGACACCTTTTTTTACTTTGGTATTATTCAATATTGCACGCTCTGAAATTTTATGTAAAAACGAAATCAAAACCACATCACTACAATAAATTGAAAATTGGTTAAACTTTTAAAGCAGAAAAGGGTTTCCAGTAATTGAAAGGATGCTAGTTTTTGCTTTGAATCTTTCATTAATATGGTCAGATTTGCCAATATGTACTGTATTGACCGTTTTAAAACACTATTTTTATTAAAACATTCCAGTTTCATAGAATACTCTTAGCTGAGTGTGGGGCTAGCATGAGCAGTAGCTTTGAAATAATCTAATCTCCTCTGTCAGCTCAGAGCAACTTAAGTGTATCAGACATTCCATAGTCATGTGTTTGACAGAGGGAAGAATTTTGAGGGTGCAACAAAACTTCTGTTTGCTGGACTTAGAGATTTATGAGACTCCAGTTTCTTCCTTTACTCATACTATATAAATTTATCATGTTTGATAGACATGAAAGGCATCTATGCTCCCTGTTGCCCTACAGATGCATCAGCACTAGTCTATTCCAAAACACATTCAAGTAACATGTAAGGTGTTTCTCAAAATGGAATACATTATTTTAATCCAGCATTTTCATGTGTTCCTAGGTATATGTAAGGAGGATTTTTTTTTTTTTAGTTACTACTGATTTACAAAAATTTTCACTGCCTCTGTTGAAAAATGGTTGAAATGTCAACATGGAATTTCTTTTCCAGATCACATTGATTCTTCCACTCAAATATGATGATTTTTATTTAACTTGGGTTTGGACTGCATTGTAATGTACATAGAAGATTGTTATGCGGTAGTATAAGGGGAAGGGTTAGAAGTCTGTGTTAATCATAGGAGTATTTGTATCATTTGACATGAAAGGTCAAAAACCTCTTTGCTTTATTTGCTTTTGAAGTTACCATGAATGTGGATTGGAAATGGCAAGAACTGCATAGCCTGAAGTTACCCAGAAATATGAAACAGAAACATAAAACTTGTGCAGTACTTTAGGAAACTTTCCATATAAATTATATGCTTTCCATATAAAAAAAAAATCCATATAAATGATAAGCTTCTATACTACTATTGCAGCAACTGTACCGTATTATGACTAGCAGAAAAAGAACACATTGTGGGTCACAACTTTTGAGTGAGAAGTGAGTAGTGTGTCAGTAGCTCTGCCAAAATCCAGTCCAGAATAGAATCAGCCTCAAGAGACAACATACCCTAAGTGGTTTTGTCTATCCCTGTCAGTTAAGAAATTGGTGTTTATGTCTTCCCAATGTCATGGGAATCAGTCTTATCTATGTATTAGACAGATATAGATATATATACACACACTTACATATTTCATAATGAAGCACATTGAATTCATGGAGGAAATTTAATCATGTCTTCCAAATAGTTTTTCTTTCTCTATAATTCACAGGAATCTCACAATTATACCTGCAAGTATGCAGTACAATCCAGTTGCCATGAAGACAATGACTAAAACCTGTTTATTTCAGCAGAAGAATTGGTTTGCAAACCAAACTGTGTATTCTCTTCCAGAATTGTTGGCTATCTTTCTTCTTCTAGGATTTAGTGGTTTGATTTTTTTATCTTCTAAGTTCCACTGAGCCTCATTTATTATAGTCTAAATGTTTTTAAAAAAAATTTTATCAACATGAACAAGATTATAGATCAAATTGACATCTTTAAAAATACTTTTTCCAAGTATCATGTTAATCTTTGCAAAACATGAGTTCATCTAATGCATCCTAGAATCTAAGCTGGTTTTACACAAAGGCAAGCAGGTTTTATATGTTACTCTGAAGCCTGGAAGGAAAACTCTATGTACTTTAGAGTTGTCTGTTAAGAATGTAAATATCAGTGGACTTTGGCCTAAAAGGAACATATAAAGGCAATATAAATATAAGCTAATATAAAATGATCAGATGAATAACTTCCTTGTTTATTTCACCTGTACTCAAAATATATTTTTTTCTTTTTGGTACCAAAATGAAAATGTTGACAAGTTTACATACTTGCTAATATAAGCAGTCTATAAAATTGATGGGTTTCAGTTCATTGTTCATGCAGGAGGTATCTGAAAACATAAAATGTTCAAAATGGGCCAAGACTTCAAAAAAAAAGCCATGTAAATACTAAATCTGTATTCCAGTTAGACAGCTGTGCAAACTAAGCTTTTCTGAAAGTCTTTCATTGTCACCCATAAATACTTGTGTAACTCCATTCAAGAACACTTGGCAGAACTGTTAGACCTGTTTCCAATTCTTTTCATTCCCAGTACAAGCATGGGGAACGCATTTCCAGATGAAGAGTGTGTGCACAGAAACAAAAAAATACTAAAGCACTGGTTAGTGATGGTAATTTCCATCTTCTGGCAAAGTATTTATTTGAATCTCCACAGGAGAATATAACTGGGATAATAAATAAAATATTTTTTTAAAAAAATACATGAAGTAAAGATGGATTATAATCTAAAGGTTGGAAAGCTGATACAACTTCTAGTGGAGTGAACATAGTTTACATAGTACTTAACATATTATCAAACAAAACAGGCACTAATTAGATTATTTGTGTGTTGGTCATTGATTAAAGTTCATTTCAGCTGTTCCATAGTGATCTTCTCACCCAGCTTTTCATATCTACTGTGCTATATGTAAGAAGATATGCTTTTCTTTCTTAACTTTATTACTGGAAGCCATGTCTGTTGACATCTCATGTCAGAGAAAAAGATGTATCATAGTACTTTTTTTCAGCCTATGAGTGTTTCTAATAACAGCTTATGTTTGAATTCTTTTGGTTAGCTTCCCAATATAGAAAATGTCATTACAAGATCTAGACTTATTTAAAGACAATATTTTATATCATTTACAGTACATTCAGCGTGAACTATACAAATACCTAAATGTCAGGGACAAACCTTAATATTTTTAAAAAATATTTTCTTTTCTCTATAACTTTCAACCAAAGCAGTAATAAGGATGTCATCCAAGAGCAATTTCTCCCCTGCTCAATGGATGTTTTCACAATAATCTATAATCTACATTAGAGTTGCTTACTCTTGTGATTCTGCAGCATCAAAAATTCCGTCATGCTTTACTTTTTATATTTTGTTATCTTTTTTAAAAAAACTACCATAAGAAATATGAGAGTTGTTGATCCCAATGTGTTGTAAGGGATTTCTCGAAGTCCTTTATAGGCTGCTAGAAACTCACAAGGAAGGGAAATGGGAGCATCTGAGCATTTTTGTTTTATTCAGCTTCAGTAGGGACACTGTCTTCTGCAAGGAGAGGAAAACTTTCCCAGAAACACATTTTGAAAGTGAAAAGTCATATTATTCATACATTCACAAAAATTATAATAAAAAAAATCCCAACCCAAGTTTCTATACTGGTTTGTATGGTAGTAGTTCTATAGTTTTCCTAAAAGGCTTTTATACTTTGCCAGATAAACTCTGCTGGCTTGATATTCAGGGGATTGAACTTTGAGGTATGTGTTATAACTCTTATCTATACCTACTGAGTTCTTTTCTTAGCCTCCTGCATATTTTTGTTTTACTTGTTGTCGTTTTTACCCATTTACTGGTATTTCATATACTTGAGTGCATAAAATCAATGGGAAAACAAAGTGCTGGAAATACATAACTGGTATGGTCAGTCTTTCTTAAGAGAACTTAATAGGTACAGCTTTTAAATCTACTGCACTATTTCTGCTGGGTGCCTCATTGCCTGACTTAACTCCAGGTAAGTCTGTAGAAGACTGGCAGATTTAGAGAAATATTCTCCTCATCCACCCCTAAAGGAAGCAAATGGCACTGATGGATCTAAAACCCACAGATATAGTACCTTTATCAATGAAGGTGACAGAAAAGTGCAGCTACTCAGTAGCAAGTACTGAAACGTCAAATAACTACCAATGCCAAACTAAAATTAGAAAAGGCAGATCTCACTTGAAGATCTGTGCAAGACATTGGTAAATGGTTGCTGCCTGCTTTTAGTGCTCCCAGTCTCTTTTTCAGAGGTAAAAAAAAATAACCTGGGTGCTGTACCACAATGCTAGATTTTTATCCCTAAATATTTGTACTGTATCTTAAAATCTCTTGTTTTCATTTATTATTAAAATATAGTTCATCACAGAGAGCCACTTGCACTAAAAAAAAAGAGAAAGATTTGAAACATAGCAGTATTTCAAGTGGTTTAGAGGCCCATCACACGTTAGAAACAGATTTTTGTGTTGAATAGGACTCTGCTGATAATTACTGGTTGTATTTCCTCATTGGAAAATGTTAAATTACCCTTTGAAGGGCTCACCTTTGATGTCATTCTTGCATGCTGAGGTGCGGCAGACATATTTGACTACATTGCTCTATGTTACTTTAGTCATAAAGTAAGCATAAGTAAATAATAAAAAGTAAATAAGTAAGTCATAAGTAAGGCAACAAATCAGTGCAGAACTGTCAAAGATAAGGAGAATTTTTAGCTATCTTCTTCTTCAGAAAATCACTGCAGGATCTCACCGTTTGAAGTTTTCCTGTGCAGTGGACCAGCTAAATACCAAGGTCCTAATAAAAATCTTTGCTACTGTCTAATACTAATTTCGAAGTTGTCAGTCTAAATTTTAATACTCCTTCCAGCTAGTTCACAAGGTTTGTCTTTGGGTGCAGTCTCTTCCAGAAGAAAGACATTCTTAAGGTTGAGCACCACTGCATATACATGACCAAGGCAGTTCTGTGTTGCCTGAGAGCAGAGTTTAGTTTAAATCTGTATCAGGTCATCTAAAACTGATAACCATCCCAACCCCTGCTAAAACTGATAGCTTTAATGATCTATTTTTTAAGATATTGTAAATATCTTCAGCTTTCATAGCAAAAGATACAGGTTTTTAAATATATAATGTATATTGTTGCAGTACAGGTCAGTGTTCAAACCTGCAAGTGGATCTTTACATGCATGCTTTCACCTTTTTTTCTATGCACAAAAAGAAACTCTGTAAGAAGCTTGTACACATGTATTAAAAAATGTGCAGTGGCAAAAGGGACTCTACGTCCAAAAAGAAACTATTGCTTTTCGTTTCTAGCAAGAAAGTGCTCAATGGTCTGAAAACCATGGAAACTTGCCAATTGCAAATTAATGAATGTTGGAGCTATACCTTGTAATTAGGAAGCAGAAGACTGCAATTCCACTTTCTAAAAATCCTGCCAAGGTTATTTTTCTGTTATTATAACAGAAGGAAGGGATGGGTTGGCAAGCTTTCTTGAAAAAGTATTTACAGTCTGGTTCTGACTAATGTAAATTTGTAATAGACTTTATGCAGTAGTAAAACAACAGACAAAAGATGAGTGGAACTAAAGGTAAAAACATATCCTATCTAAAAGTATAACATATTTTTGACCTGGCATTTAATATCTCTGCATTGATTAAAACTTCTACATTGCAATGATTCTGGTGTAGCTTCCTCAAAACCTGAAATCCTTATCAGAAATAAAACTGCATCCTGAACTTAGTGTTACCTCAAAGCACACATCTATTAGAATTAAAAATTAATGCTATACACATCATTTGCTTTTCCAATGATAAAAAACTTTCTACTTGCAAATCAGGTAAAAGGCAGTTTTCTGACTTCTGATCTGACTGATTGCTTTAACCTTTTACAGTGTTATCCTGTTGCTTCTATTGCCTTGTTGAAACCCTGTGTTCTGTATGTGACAAAGGCTGTGTATATTAATAACTTAATTATACCTCTTCCAACCCTAATTATTTTAATTACTGCAATCATGGCAGTATAGCACCTGCAATTCAAAGCAATCAGCTTTTCTTGGATTACAAAAATTAAATGTTCCTATGAAATATTAAGTAGTGTGAACCTTCATAGAGGTCTGTCAATAACTCAGCTATAAGATTACCTACTCTGTTGCAGCTTTGTCACAATTCTTGAGAAAAAGAAATGGTTCTGAAAGAATCACCATTGAGTGGCACTGTGTGATGTTAAGGATTTAATCCTTTACATGTATAAATTATCCAAATATGCCCTATGTAGTTATAGCTTTGCCAGAGGATTGAAAATAAAATAAATGTAAAGAATTAATTTATAAGGTAAGTGACAGGTCTTCCAATATTAATAATTTTCCTACTTATAATAAATCCGAAATAAATTTTTCATAGTAGAAATACCGAAATAATTAGATTAACAGTATCTGTAAAAGAGCTGGGCATCTCCTGCCTCACAGGTGTTTCTGTCAGCTCACCAGTGAACTTGGTACTGAGATAGCCAGCAGCTTATAAGAAATTGAATCAGCTTCCCTGATATTTGATGAGCCAGAAGAATTCAGAAAAAAAAGACCAAGTGAGTCCAAGAATGATGTATAGCTCCTTGATTTATTTAAAAGGACTTAATTTTCTTCTGAGTGGCTAAGTAATTGCTGAAGAACTTTAAACAAAGTTTTAAATGGATAACTTGATTTATCTGAGGATTTATGCCTTATGTGTGGTATAAGATACAGTTTCCAAGAAGAACTGAAATTAATGTTGATTACAATTATCTACCTTCATAAAAGTTAAATGAGATTATTCTGATTATTAGGAAATCAGAATGCTGAACTACCAAGGCAAACTGAGACCCAGAGTTTAGAATAGATACATTATAAAGGCATGTGCCAATTGTACTACTGAGGAATTTTTCTGCTTAAATACCAGCTATCTTCCTTCAAGATAGAGAACTGGAACAGCGAAGCAGCTGTCAATCCGAAATGCAATCGGATTTGTACAGCATATGCTTCATGACATGTAAAGAGTGGTACAGAGAATAAACAGCATGGGGATTTTCCTGACAGAGAGAACATTAAATACAGAAAACCATACTGGTTTAGTAGATTTAGTTAAACCGTTAGTGAAGCTGAAGTTTCACACAAAGCTCCATTTCAGGCTCCTTTCTGAAAGTAAATTTCTGACATATGACATGCCAGCAAAATAAAATGTATGATACACACAGCTTTTCATTGGTGAGAATTTGCCTTGGTTGTGGCATTTGTTAGCAGGGAAACTAGGGAACAATGTGCTTTTCACTATGTAGAAAGACGGTGCCATTATAGAAGCCTGCAGTCTGCTCTTGTTTCTAGTCAATTCTGCTCTCTCTCAAACACAGAACACTTGGTAGTTAAACAAAACTGTTAAAAAAGAACAGTTTTGACTTGGGGTTGTTACATATTAAAGTTAATTAGCTATTTAAAGAATCATGTTTGTATTATGTCACATAGTTGTAAAAAGCAGGCAAGAGAGGCAATGAATTTAAATATTCTCAGAATTTTCTAAATTACCAGATGTATTTTTTAGCTCTCAGTTAAAGGAACCTGCATGAACTGTTTCTGATAAATTAGAAGAATGTGCAGAAATTCAGATGCCAGAACTTTAGCTGGTGTAAACACATTAATAGTATATCTAACAACATCCCTGAACATTTACAATACAGAAAGATTTCCTTGTTTGCTAGTTTCCCATAGGTATACATGCATCAGGTTTCCTCAAGGTGATTTCTTCCTTGATTTGTACTTATGCATATTCCTCACTCTCAATTTTGGAGAAAGCATTGTGCTTAACAAGAAATGGTTCAACAGAAAAGGTCTTGTATTGTTTTCATATGCTGTGTACATTATATTCCTCCTTGGCTTCTTAGGCTGCTTCCATTTGCTAGTTTTCGATAGATTTGGGCTTTGATAAAGTTGGGGGTTTTTTTAAGTGCATTTAGAAAAATCTAGTTTAAAAAATGTTTCTAGTTGTTGACCTTCTGCTCTCTTTCAGTGAGACACAGGTTGCATCCGACTGATTGTTTGTGAATACTTTTCAAAACACTTGATATGGGATCAGAAGGCTGAGGTCAAATGTTGGTGGCCAGAAGCCAGGTAAGATCTCTTCATAGAGCATTTCCTTCCATTTAATGCACAATGACAAAAATTTCTTAAGCTTTCTGCATCCCATTCCCAGCTTAAAAAATGAAACAATGAAGGTTATGCACTGAAAAATGCACCAAAATACTGTAATTTAAGTATCTTGTTCTAAATCCTGAGGTCCTGTTAATTGCAGTATGAGTTGATTAGTCCATATCATAGCTCTACAGAAATAAGCATGCAATCAAAATGCTATAAAATGCTAACACTTTAAAGGGTAAATTTTTACAGAATTGTAATGACAATAGTTATCTAAGATTTTTTAAAGAAATGAAAAAAGCTGCAGTGTAGAAAAGCAAAATCCAATGTTAATTAATAAATGTAGCATTAGTAAAATCTCTTACTCACTTTCAGATTATAGATTGTTTACTTAGTGTGCTTCATTGCAAGTAAAACTTTCTTTTAAATAGAATTTATAAAGCAAATTATCCAACTGTGAAATTGGAAGCACAACTGTTTCAGCCTATCTGAATTTTTTTTAAATGTTCCCCCACAGTAATCTGCACTCGTCTTTATAGTGCCTACAACGGAAAAGGATTATCTAGTCAGGATACATCAGTATATAATAAATGTGCTTCATTTCTTCCACAGTCCTTAAAGCTGACAGCCAAAATGAATGTTTGTTTCAGCATTGGCACCACTGGTACTTTTGCAGAGACTATTTCATGGTCCATTGGACCCTAAAGGACATTGTTTTTAAAGGCATATTATCAAAAGGAATGAAGCATACTATCAGGGTGCATATCAGTGTGTATTATTAAACTTAAGGGCAATGGTATTGCTTAGTTGATAATGTAATACTCTCTAGCTGAAATGTATTAAAACTAATCTTTATGTTTCTCAGCTTTTATGGTTTGTTTTGTGTTAACTAATAAATACAGGTCATGAAAGGTACTTGCAGATATTTGGTAACTTGGAAAGAAGTACAGAAAAGTGCTTTATGAACAAATTTATCATCCTTTCTGTACATGTATGGAAAACCTACTATCACAACTTCTGTTATACTAATGGGCTTCCTACAGAGCGCTGCAGTAATTAGCTGTCGAAGTAGCACAGCTCTGAATCTCATTTTGCTGATTTATGGAAGAAAAATCTACATCCCTATAAAAATATGCAGATTCACCGTTAGGGATAATACCGTGAAGTAATCATCTTTCTTGGAAAAAGCTATTGAACGGCATGATGTAGATTTGTGAATCTCAAAAGTTGGGGGCTCATCAGAATATTCATTGGTCAAATCACAGCTATTCTAAGGCTCTGCAGGCAGTGCCTAACTTGACACAGATGCAGCGGTGTTCATTGGGTTAGATGTTGCATGGTCCTGACAGCTTAACTGTCAGATAAATTGCTGTAGTTATAGCATATGAGCAAGCCCATAAGCTGATCATATTAATGTTACAAAAATATGACACCAAAAACTAATAATATTCTTTGAGGCTTCTGGACAGAAGCAAAATCTAATCTCGTCTAAAAGATCTCCACTAGCAGTAATCATTCTGTAATATGATCAACATATTCTTGTCAAAGCGGATAGTACTGTACAGTATAAGTAAAACTAATTAAACATGGCATGCTATTCTAAAATAAACCTTCATCTTTGAGACTTAGGGACTGCTGATTATGCTGGGTTTGTTAGTTAAAACACATCTAAACCATTTTCAAAATAACTTCTGGTGATTTATTCTAAGAAGGGGAGAAATACACAGTAGTAGAAAAGAAATAAAAATGAGAAGTTAGGCTGCATAGAATATTAACAGCTGGAGGAAAGGGAAAAAAGGCAATCAAGAAGTGTTGAGCCTTTAGAACAATAATCTTTCATTGCCTCCCAGAAAAATGTAGGTTTATATATCCCTTGCTTGTATACATTATGACCCAATTGTATATTCAACCAAAGTTCCTCCAAGGATGCACATTCTTATAGGTGAAGAATAACACATCAAGAGCTTTTCAGGCTGCCTACTTCTTTATTAAAACAGGCTTCACTCTTTGGAGTAAGCCCTTACAAGAGACGGATGATTTTCTGCACAATTATGCTGTAAAACATATGGTCCACGGTGAACTGATGTTCCTTGCAACTACAGAAGTTGTATGTTAATGAACTTAAAAGGGAGAATAAAGCTTGACGTCAAGCACCACGCATTTTTTTCTCAATATGGTTACTGTGGTCCAGGAAGGTTCCATACAATACATTGTTATAAAGCAACACAAAAGAGCTGGAATTTAGTATTAAGAGAGCATATGAATAGTTCTCTCTCTTTGGTTTTTTTTGGGGAGATGTTGGGAGGAGTGATGTAAATAATTTTATTTAACTTATTCTCCTGCAAGTTCTCCAGAGTACTGCAGAATCCAGCTACTCTGCTAGCAATGTAGGGGGATGTGGGCTCCTTTGCCTACCCAAGGAGCCTATGTTCTCTGGTTTACATTATAATTGTAAAATATTTCTCCAGCTGCACTCTAAGTGTCCTTTTGGGGTTGTAAAAGTATCCAGATACATCTGAGGAACTGTAGTCTGCAGCATCTCAGTTCCTTAAGGCTGAGAACAGGTGTAGACAGGCTATAATCACAGCCTGCAAGTGTTTACTTTGGCTAGAAAATTGCTAAGTACCTTTAACAGCTGCCACCAGTTAAGTTTCTCCAGAGAAGGAGAATGAGGAAAAAAGATGCAACAGATAAAGATGGTGATTCCTGCTTTCTTGCCTAGAGGAACATTGCTGCAGGTGGTTGTGAACCTGCCACAAATAGAAGTGAGCTAAAACAGGAAAGGGAAATAAAGCATAGTGGGAAAGACTTTAGCAGACAAGGGATTTTTTTTTTTAAAAAAGAGGAATTTCATCCTGTTGGTTTGTGTTTCAGAGATGGAGACAAATGGGCCCATCAGTGCTGCTGTAACTGGATGAATGAAAATGCTGCATTGACTTAATGCAGAAATTTTTCTTCTTTGCCACATAAGAAGAAATATAATTTGCAGACTTTAAGTAGGTTGTGAAAATTTGCAAGGTGGGAACAACAAGGTGTTCCTACTTCTAAGCAGCATGAACTTGAGGCCAGCTTAGGGGCAGTTTTATTTGGGAACTTGACAATAATTGTGGAGTGGGTGGGGAAGGGCAAGGGAGGTAGACAGAAGAACGAGGAGAGAGCCAAGCAGTACACACAATGACAATGGATTCGAGGAAGTTCATAAAATATATTTTTTAATAAAATACCCATCTATAATGAAGAGTCTGATTCAAAAATACGAGGGAGATAATTTAACTATTTTCTGCAATGTAAAGACAAAGGCAACAATCATCAGAGAGACAAATGATGTACTTTCAACATGTTTTTTGTTCTTTCCTTCACTCAGTCATTTTGATCTTAACATTTTTTTGTTCCACTGATGAAAGGACAGTTATTATACTGGGATAAAGAATTTCCTAATATTTATCCTTGTAAAGTGAAAAATGGGGCTAAATGTTGGAACAATTCAGAAAAGTAAGTTTAGTTTCTACTGGCACGACCTTGTCTAACAGGATGGGCATCTGTATTATGATGTTATAGTGTCCTCATGAGAGAGATGCCTCGTTTTTATAGCAGAAGAGTTACTTTCAAGGTGAAGGATGTTCAATGTTAAATCATAAATTCAACAAACCTACTCTGTCACAAGAAACAAATTCAATTTTACAGTAAAAATTGTACACTGAGTATCTGTGCTTCTAAAATGGAGATGGGCTGGTGATAGATGAGATCAGGGGAAAAGAGGTCAGACCCTCTAAAGCATATGGACTATACTAAGAGTAATACTAGATGCACACAACAAAGAAAAAGGAAATGAGAGTGCTTTCATTTTTTATGAATATTTACATATTAAATACATTTTAATCTCCATGTATGAAGAAGATGGAAATATCTTCATTTTTCACCATTTAGTGCCCTGACACAGGCTCACAGGAGGTTGTGGGATTCCCTAACCAATGTCAGAAAGTCCACCCAATAATTTTCTTCTCTTTTACAAGAAGCAAGAAGGCAGCTGCCTCTCGGACTGCCTTTGTGTTGATCTGCCTCCCATGCTGATGTGCTTACAGGCAAGTCCTTGCTCAGGCTGCATCAGCAACCAGTTTTAACTCCCAAGTACAGTAAACCATGTTTTTTAATTTCTTCCCTTGTGTTTTAGCCCTTAAAGGTACTTTATAGGGTACACGATTTAAACGTGATTTCAAAGCAGAAATAATATTTCAGTAGTATCTTATTAAAACCAACAGCTCATTCTGTGATGAAATATTAACTCCAATAGTCAAATTGAATGAATATAAAGGAGCAAAGCTGCTTAAACACTGAAAACCAACTATTTCACTTTCTTTTCTGTCTGTACCATGCAAAAATTTCCCCTTATTAAGGTAGCAGACTTCAGAGGAGTTACAATTTATACACAATGAAAAAGATCTTAAAATATCATTGTTTCTCAGAGATTTTCAGTGAGACCACTGATGGGCAGACCTTTCACTGTAAAATCTAGAAGCAGAAATTAAACTGAAAAGGTGCTGTGTGACATTTGTAATAGGGAAATAATGGTACTGAGTAAGACAGACATGCATTGTAAATGCCCAGGACCAGAATTATGTATTTCTTTTGAAAATTTTAGCATTGAGATAAATATGGTAGAATGTGTTCTAAAACTTACTTTGTTGGACTGCATCCTGGACTTTTTGTAATGATTAAACTTAAGGTGGTCTTCTGATTTACAGCCATCCAGGGATGCATGGGGTTGCCAAAGATCTCAGGCATGCAATAATCAGCTCAGGCGATGGGTGATTTCAGAGATAAAGCTCTCTGGAGTGAGGATGTCAGTATGCTGCTATTGTGAATAGTCTCTAAAACCTTATCCATTATGTGTGAAGGACATCCCCTCAATTAAGGGGTTTGATGATTTGCTTAAGTCAACGCTGCTGTGGTCAGCAGGTTTGCAGTGAAGAACAGCTCTGCTGGGTTTCAAGACAACACCATTACAGGTAACTCTGACTGAAATACTTACTTATAAATCTCCTTTCTCTAAAATTTATAAAAAGCTACTTATTATGCACTTTCTGTAGAGGATTTTCTACACATTTCTGGAATTTGAGGAAAATGCCACCATCCCTTTCTTCCCCGTAACTTGTGTCTCAAATGGTAAAGATTGTAAGCCCTTCCAATCCTACTGGATAAGAAATATTAGAAATGTATTTAACATCTTTGCAAAACAGAGTTGCCTGGTGCCTGCTGCCAACGGTGCCCATCAGGCTGTTGAGGTTTCAGCTACTGAAAATTGCTGTGACCCACAGGGAGGAGGCACTACGATTGTGATGCACTCCAATATAAAACTCAAGAGAACAGTAAAGGCACACACTGGTGGCGAAATATGATGGGGAGCTACCAATTCATAGGCTGTACCACTTAAAACTTCTTATAACCCTAAGTTAATTTCCCATAATGTTTTGGTGAAATGTCATAGCTCCAGTAAATAAGAAAAAAATTGAAAGTTTCAACTTTATTATTTCATTTGTGTCTAAATTCTTGCAGTATCTGCTGGATGTGAGGCAACGTTGTATCCTCTTAAAATAAAATATAATCAAACTGTTTATAAGAAATGGAAAGATATTACTGAAATTGTTCTTTTACATTTTGCTTTGTAACTGAACAGAAATAATTAAGTAATAGTAGCATGGTTTATTCCAAGGAGAAAAAATGTAATGATATTCAGGCTAGACATTAGGAAAAATTTTTTCACAGAAAGGGTCATTAGGCACTGGAACAGGCTGCCCAGGGAGGTGGTTGATTCACCTTCCCTGGAGGTATTTAAGGCATGGGTGAGCAAGGTGCTGAGGGACGTGGTTTAGTGTTTGATAGGAATGGTTGGACTCAATGATCTGGTGGGTCTCTTCCAACCTGGTTGTTCTATGATTCTATGAATATAATGTCCTCAGGAAGAAAATGCTGGTTACACTATAAAGTGTTAAAATTATGTACATTAAAATAGTTTTCTACTAATTCATTGACTTAGCAAGAATTCAGGCCTGTAATTATTTAAACGGAACCCTCCTCATTGGGCCAGATGGTCTAATGTGACACACAGCACAAAGAATTGCAAAGGTACTGCTTACAATTCAGCACCTAAAATGATGGAAATAACTGAATTATTAAGAAAAAAATTACTTTATGTTTTTAAATATTATAGTAAAGACTTGTAATCTAAAGATTATTTGTTATTACTCTTGGTAAGTTTACTTTATATTATTTTATGCCTGTTACATTTCCTCAGAAATTGAGAATAAATACTTGTTCCAGTGAAGTGAAATTAAGCTAATACAGAAGCTAATTAATTTTGTTGTATCTCCTTAAAGAAAAAAAAAAGTGATTCAGAAATCTTTTACGCATTTTCATTGGACAGTTGGATGTCCCAAAAATGCAATAAGCTTTACAACTGAGAGCAGCTGTGGAGTCATGCTGGGTTGTAGTGGACAGCAGGGACTGGGAAAGAGCATTTTAATGGGGCTCCTGAGGAGCAACACAGAGCTTTAGGAGAAATACCTGTGGGCCGGCCCTGGCTGTATGTAAGCTCTCAGTCATGAATAGCATCCATTTAGTAATGTTTATTTCTCTCTACCAAAAGAAATTGGGTTCAGTTCAGATTCAAGGGGTGCCTAAAGCTAGAATTTTGTTTAGGACTCAGATTTTTCCTTTCCTTGAACATTATAATCTAATGCAGTTAGAAAATTGTTGGTTCTAATAAAAGTAGTTTTTGTGTTTATATCAAGTGAGTGCAATTAAAGCCTAGATACAGAAATAATGTGCTATCCTAATTAGAAATTCTTTTCCAGAGTATGACTACTAAAGGAGTTTTGTGGTTTTTTTTTAATTTTATTTTTCTTTTTAAGATTAATTGAAAATATATGCCACACCACACCAAGGAAAGAATATAAAAGACATTTATTTCATTTTAATTAACTTCAGCAGTTGTCCAATGTTCCTGGTTATCTTTCATCCTGCAAAATTATTTTTTAAAAAAACTTTGCCTTCACATTCTAATTAATGTTCCAGCTGATTTGGTTTGTTAATATCCAATATACATAATTTAGTATACTTTATTTAGTCAGTTACATCTTTAGGTTCAGTTCTCCATTAAAGTGTGCAGGAGTCTGCATGTAAGGAGAAATAGAGCAACAGAAGAGGGAAAAGTGATGCTATTCCTTGCAGAGATTTGTTAAGGTAGAATAGGATTTGTTTGAACAATTTATGACAAGATTAAATGTTAGCCACTGCAGGATTTATACCAGTTAATCGGATATCACGACCATCACAGGAATATGCTGTAGTCTCAAATACTTTATTGCAGAACACAAACCATTAGGATCTTCTTGCTTATAAACCAAGTTAGTGGCTTGCTGGTGACTTTTTTCATCCATTCTGCAAAAAAAATAATGACTTGCTAGTGTACAGAAGATGTCATAGGAGCAGGAAGATATACTTTGTTTTCAGATGTACCTGTATGTATAATATTGCTTCCATGTATACAAGTTATATACTTTTTTAAGTTAATAACTGAATCGTCATACCCTGCTTTCTAGTTTTGCTTTTCTCCTGAGAAGGTTCTACTTAAATAGTGGTTTGGATGACTACAACAAGAGAGACTTTTTTTAGAGGCTACTAAATCAATTCCGCTTGCATTGACTGAGCCAAGAAAGTAATAGCTTGAAAGGCTCCCAGAGTTTCACATACCCCACAGTATTACAGCTTCTGGTAAATTACAAATGAGATAGACAGGTTTATCAGATAAAGAGAACAAGACATGATTGAGACAGTTCAGATTCACAGACTGGTAAGAGGTATCAACAGAGAAAGATTACTTCTTTTCTTATTTGCTGGTGCGTTCCTTGACCAGTCCAAGATGAACTGGGCGTGCAAAAGGAAGACTTTGAGTGTGAGGCAGGGATGCCTAGACTTTGAATTGTGCAAAGCATGCTAGTTTGCAGAATGAAGACTTGACCTACACTGACTCTCTGTAAGTGCTTTTATTCCAGTTCATGAGATTGTGAAGCATTAGCGAAAAGGATGGATAGGCAGAAATTAAACTGAAGTATGACAATCCTGAATACCAGGTGCTGTGGGAGACTACACTGTCTTTGGCAAATAAATGTCTGCATTCTGTGGAAAACCCTCAAAATGACGTCTTCCTCTGCCGTTAAGGCAAACTGCACTGAATTTCATTCACTGTCCTGAAACTTATCCCTGGATTTTAACCTTGAATTCTCTAATTAGTTGAGCACAAAAGGACTTAAAATGTTGCCACAAGAGGTAGTCTTACATTCAAGATCTCACTGATATTGAATGAAAGCTGATTGCTTTTTCTAGTTACACTGATGATACCCAAGAACCTGAGGACAGCACTCCTGTGAGGAACAGAGATTCTGACTCCATGTGAATACACTGTATTCATGCAGTACTATTCACTAGCAATGTTGTGCTAAGCAGCTTAGCTGGAAAACGCTTCACTTAAAGAGCAATTTGTCATTAAAGCTGAAGTAGAGAAAGCTAAGGTTAAACAAAAAGCATTTAAGCTCTTATCGGGATAGCCAAGCATATTTTTCATGTTGGCAAAGCATGTTTAGACATTGAGTAACTGATGTATTTAGTTTTTATAGCATAATGTAAATGCAGATAAACTTGATAAGCAAAGACACATCTGCTGAATAGGAACATGGTTTATCATTTTTCTCCTGAGGTAATGACTACTTATTCACCCTCCTCTGCCTCGCCAGCATCTATAAGACTTCTCCTGCATTCCTACGCAAAGTGACAGTGCAAGTTGTTCTACTTATTATTCTTGTATTACCAACACTGCGCCTGTCTCTTTTGATGATGTATGGTCTTACCTTAGAGGTGGTTAATCTAATGATGGACTTACTCCCTGGAGGTTACAGGCACTGTTTTCTGTGTCTCTAGCTAGCAGCCAGCATCACATAGTGATGAATGTTTTGGGTTTCCCCCAAGCCCTCTCACCCATGCTGACTACGTGCACATTTACTGCAGTATGAAATTATAGCTATAGTTTCAATAGCAGCAAGAAGACATCTCATGTGCTTCATTCACCAATCAGACAATATTGAAAAGGGAATTCATTAATCCAGGAGAGCAAAAAAAATTCAAGGGTGGTTCCAGGATGAAAGCACTGAGGTTCCTCAAGTGAGAAGTAAAAACAAGCTCTATTACTTAAGGTTCTCTGCAGCTAAAAGCTCAGTCTACCTTATTATGTTTCAGCTAGTAACCTTCAGCATGCAGAAACACCATTTGATTGAAACTTGGCCAGGCAGTTTCAAAATAAAATCTATAACCCTGGGAGAATTTTTTTTCCTAAAATGCTGATTACTGCATGTCCTGAAAACTAAACTGAAGATAAACTGTATCAGAAAGGAGAAATAATAAATTTTGCAAAGATCCAAATAAAAGAAAATTACGAACTTCTCCAGTAATAGGTTGTGCATAGCTTTGTTCAGCATTGAAACTTAATTGGTAAATAAATGATTATTATTATTTTAAGTGATTCAAAATCACTTACAAACCTGAATTCTATTGCTTATACGAAGTAAAATCAACACTGTTATTAAAACATAATTTTGTAACACACGTTTATATTGCCATCGTGAAAGGTACTTGGATTTGAAGTTAGAGGTCACAAGGAGCACTAGAAAACAGTCCTCAGTATTTACCATCACAATATGTACAACTTCCTATTTTTAATAAAAAACTTCTGTTATTCACTGATCCGAAAACTGTTATTCACTGTCCTGGCCAGTGTGTCACTTGTTCTATTATGGTATTACTGATTCCATCCAAGCACAACTTTTATGTACTTCTGTTTTTCTCTTTGGCTGCCTATTTTCCATTTTATGGCCAATCTATGTCCTGATGATGCTTCAGTTTTCATTGCAAACACTTGCTGTTGGGCATGCAAAATATTACTGTCATTGTTCACTTACCAGCTCAGAAATTGGGGCTCCACTACAGGTATTACATTAAACTTCCTTGAACCTCCTTGTAACTTGACAGGATCTAATATATTCTGTCCTAGAGCCCATTTTTCTACAAAGTTCCCAGCTCCCATTGAAGTTCATTTCTTATCACTTGCTTTCTGTAAGGGCAATCTCTCTGCATAAGTAGTCCAAGAATAAAAAGAAAAAAAATTTCTCCCAAACACAACAAAAGAGTAATCTGCTAGATATACTTAAAAGGGCACACTGCCACAAAAGGCTAAATGAAAAAAGGCAACAAAGGTTCCTCTGGGAGAGATTCACTCCAAATAAGGTGATACTGTTTGCAGCTGTTTCTTGTTTGAACTCAGAAAAAAAATGTTTAAAAACACTTGGTATGATTGGTCCTTAATGGTTATGGTATGGACTCTTTTAGGCTCTGAAATGCAAGAAAGCTGACTTCATGAGTTCTTCAAAGAAAGACAGCATATAAACTACATAAATAATTTTTATTTTATGAAACTTCTTTTCTAAACTTTTTCAAACCCATAATATATTAATGTTAATGTTGATGCTTAGGCTTGTGGCTGCTAACAGTAACAATAACTGGTTTGCTAGTATAATTCTGTCAAGCAGAGACAGATAATAAGAATGACCAAGAGAGAACAAATATAACTGATTAATGTTTGGCTATTTACTTAACAGAATTTGTTTCCACAGAGTGTGCAAGTTTCAAAATCACACATAACTAAAAAATCTTTTTTTAAAAAAGAATGGAATTTTACCCCTGTAATTCCGCTTTTGAAAGTTTCATTTCATGTACCCTAACATATGCTAGAAATCAGTTTAGAAAATTTTGCTTGTGACTCTCTCTGAGACGTGTTAAAGGTGAGATTTTTTTTAAAGAACTGATGAAGAGAAGACTTGAGATGAAATTAAATGAAATAATACAGTGACTTCCTGGTTCAATTCCTTTCAGCACTGTCTGTCTTAAGCAAGTAAGTGATGTCATCCTCGTGTTCATGCAATCTTTGTTGATCCTTCCTAGGTTTGTTATATTAGTATGTGTAGCTAACAAATACATATGTTGGTGCTATATGTGTGGCAGAATTGTAACTATTACCTCCTAATAATAATAATTATATTTGGAAACAGCTAATCATAAAAGTAAGGTTTTATCCTAAGCTGAGCATGTGTTTGTTCTATCTGTGAAGTGAAGCTGAACAGAGTTGACTTAAACAGATTTTTATGTTATTTTGGCATTTATCTATTTTGTGGTTTTCTTTACTCATTTTTTTTGTTGCTTGTTTTGATTGTTTTTAGATAGAAACTGGATTGCTCGTGTAGTGCTTTACTCTAGCATTTGGTAGACTTAGCCAAAGAAGTCTACTGAAAATTAATAACATTTATTCAGCCCAAAACTGTGTTTTCCAGAAGTTAAACTATTTAACTAAGGACATTTGCACTATCTGAGTTACATTATTCTTTTGGCTGAATTTCCTGGTTTTGAATATGGTTTAATACTTTTCTTTACCTTGCCCGTTTCTATTATAAACTTTCTGTTCTGGATTAATACAAACAATTTTGAATGTGCAGGCATTTTGAAAGGGAAGTTTTTAAATTCTTGCATTTTAAAGTGTTTGTTTTAAAATAATCTAAGTAGTCTTATTGAATAATCCATTGATTCACCTCCCTCGCCCAGAGCTTTCTGGTGAAAAATTCCTTGCGGTTCGTAACGTGTACGGACTTTGCTGAAATTTGTTTATATACATTTTAAATAAAGATTACATTTGAGAATTTCTCAGTCAGTTCACACATAGTTTATAAATAGGGGAAAATACTAGAAATACTATTTTTTAAGTGTTTCCTTAGTTTTAGTTACCAGTTCTTTCCTCTGTCATTTTATAAGTCTGGCCTATTTATTACTTCAGTTCTTTTTCATATGATTTCTTGGCTGCTTTTGTGCTGTACTGTTTCCCCTGTGATCATTCTAACTTGAAATCTGAAACTTTTAATGTGGAACTTGAAGCTGTAAGTCATGGATTTAGATTAATATTCATGGAATAAATTCTTCTGTTTTAATTGCATATTATGCTGAGGGGTTTTTGTTTGCGTAGATTAAATAAGGACTGCAACAATGGGGTTTAAATCCTCCAGAAATCTGCTGAAGACAGCAGTGCACTGTGCAGTTTATTTCTAATTTAATGACTTAGAAAACTACTTTCAATTCTCATTCTCTAACGGCCTGATGGAGGAGCTTAGGAAGAGACAAGACAGTCAGAGTGAAGGATGTGTACGAGGCTAAGCAAACGGAGTGAGCAATTTCAATTCACAGGGTTCCAGGCCTTGAGGTTTCCTATATTCCCATGACAAGCTCAGGCAAGGAAGGTTGTAAAATCACATCCTTTTTAGTTTTACTATAGTTTATGCTTCCCAAAGACCACTGGGATACTAGGTTCACTTAGAGAAGGCAGAAGAGAAGTCCCAAAATAAATCATTTATTCCTCAGCATGGTATAAAAAGAATTCCTCTAAGAGCTGAGAAAAGAAAGGCCGCTGTAATATAATTGGATACAATGCAGAGGTCCCTGTATACCCCTAAGGTGCACACGAGTTTGTAGAGAACATTCTATCCCTTATCAGACAGCTACTGAACGAGCTGATCCTGGGTTTTTGTTCCCTTGTCTGCAATAATCCCTTGGACCTCCAACACCAGGAAAGTCATTCTTTTCTTCCTTTCTGAAGTACACATCCAGAAATCAATACTGTTTTTTGCAAGTCTTCATAGGAAATATACTCTATCTCAATTCCCTGTAAAGAAAGTAATGTCAATAACATGACTACATAAAATCTTTTCTGTCATGAACTTAAGTGTTTGCTTTGTATTGTGGATTACATGGAAGAAACCTCCTGGGCCCCCATCAGTTTGGATATCTTTAAAAGGAACAGAAACCAATCGATCCTCAAAACTAGGATATAAATATTATGATGCTTCTCAGTGATGCTAGCAATATGACCTTTACAGATTAGTTTATTCTTGTCTTAGCAAACAACCCTGTTTATGGCTGACCCAATTACTTAAGAGCTCATTAATCTGAGATCTAAATTGTTAGATGGGGAAGTTTAGAGTTGTCTTTAGAATGAGTTACTCATCTCTATTATTTTGGACAAATATAATCAGAACTCCTAGGGATCAATATTCAGTTGATTTAGATTTACAATGAGAACAGGGCTTCTGTCAGTGCTAGAGAAGGTAAACAATGAAGAAATCACAGAAAAGAAAAGCCCAAGAGCATTTTCAGTGCTTACTGCTAGAGTTGCCCATTCTCTGAATTTCCAAGCCTAAAAACACAGAGAGAAAGCTATTGAAGCAACACTGCCATCCCTTCCCATCCTTAAACCACCTTAACTCTAGGACTTAATAAATATTTCAGCTCAAAAAATGAGCATTTGCCACACTCAAAAAAAAAAAAAAAAATTAGAAAAGACTCAAGGCAGTGTTGTGGAAGCTGTGGCCACCCCCACCATCCACACCCCCCAGCAAGCTTTCCTTTCTTCTTGCTTCTAATTCAGCTCCAAAGAAGTGGCCACCTCATCCTGGACTGCTCAGCCCTAGGCCCAGCCTAGCCATGTGTTTTGCTTGAAGCAACATCAAACTTTTCCAAGAAGCAAACTAAGCTGCTGCAACCATACAGTGTTGCTGGAAATCCTTGCCTCACCATTGCCAGGCAGTCAGAAACATTGCTGTTTTCCCTGAATTGTTCACCGCTCTCTCTTACTGTAACCTTAGGCATCACCACATATTTTTGGCATAAGAATTGTGATGGTGTCTGGGACAATGCCCCCCTCTACTGCCATTTTGTCACAGCTGTAAACTCTCCTCTCTAGAAGCGTGCATCAGCTTTGTCTTGAGTTATCAGCCCTGCCCAAGGCTGACAGGAGGCAGCAGGCTCCTAACTCTGTTGCAGAGAAGAGATTGTTTTCATGCAGGCTGACCCTCACCTTTCCCTGTCTAACAATTCAAAGAATAAGTCTCAATGGATGTCTTCTCCTCCCAGCTTACAGACAAAGCCCTAAAACAAATGTGAGAATCAGATGATTTTTAAAAGGGAAGGAGATAACCTTCTATATCATAGCAGTGTGGGCAAGGACAGAGACCTCAAATGCTCCCTCTCCAGGATCCACTCTTCCTTTCATTCTTTTGGTTTTGAACTAGGGAAACTGTAGCCCTAACTATCCCTATATATTTTTCCTGTAGTAGGAGATTCCAGTGGCCCAAAACAGCCCAGGATGCTGAGTCCAGAGAGACGCAGCCTTGAGGACTGCTTCAAAATGCTAAGAATGTTGATGTTAAGGTAGATGTTAAGTGGCTGGTTATACTAAACATTTACTGAAAAATAGTCATCTACAATTAGTTGACATCCATTTAAAATTGCAAGGCTCCTAAGCTATATTGTCTATAATTTTCTGTATGGATCTGTTGCATTTTAGATATCTGACAGGGGAAAAAAATCTGAAAAGTATTTTCTTTTGAAACTTTATAGTGAGGCATAGATTACTTTAATGGCACTTCATATAACTGTGTTTATATTAATTCTTAATGATCTTAAAATTTCTAAACAAACTTAACCTGCTAAAACTGCGTACAGAGGAGGCAACCTTAAAAAATTGCAATGTAGTTTTTTTTTATATAATTTTTAGACTGAAAGTATCAAAAGATATATGTATTGCTTGTATTTCATGGGTCTCTAAATTTATTCAGTATCAGTTTCTCAAATAAAATCCAGAATAAACCTACTGGTTGGTTTATTGCCATGGCCATGTTCACGTTAAATAGAAGGTCTCTGATGACAACTGAGGTCAACACTCACAGGTTCTGACCCCAAGTGATAATTCAGTCACAGTGTACGTGCAAATAAACTAAACTACACACTAACAACATATGTATACGTGCACCCCGAATCCCATCACAGTGGATTCCTGTAATGAGTCAGATTGTGCACGCAGGACTTTGAACCTTTTTGCTAAAGCAATAACTGGTTCTGTCAGATACCAGTAGCTTCATTTGACAGCCATAATGTTCTACTTTGTCTTCATTCAGGGCAGCATTGTTCCAGTGGCTAGAAAACATGACAAAGAATTGAAACAAGCACCAGTTCAAAATAATTTTAAAGCTCAGTGTGGAGGTGATTAAAATAGCAAGCTAATAATGTGAGATAAATCAGTGTATGTTTAACAACAACTTTTTAAAGCCAGTCTTACATAAAGCTGGGCTGTCACAAGCTCCTTATGAGAAGTGACATTTCAAGGGAAGCTACTGGCTATTTTTCTTCCCATTTATCCTGCAGAATGCCTACTTTTCCCCTTGCCCTTTTCAATCAGGCTGGCATAAATAAAATAAGGGGAAACAGTGAAAAATAAACAGTAGAAAAAGGAGAGAAGTTTGCAAAACTGCTAAAAAACCCTGGCTCATGAGGCATAGGTTGTAATGGACACTTTTTGACAGTCATTACTGAGCTGCTGTGCTATGCAGGTGAATTTTTTACCTCAGTGAGAGGTGGAAGGCCGACACACAGTTTAAGTATGCATTAGAACCTGAATACAACTTCATTTAATCATATATCTCCAGGAGTATTGACCATGCAACTTACAGGTGCTTGGTACACCAGCAGTACAAGAAAAATCAAGGAAAAAAAGTATATCCCTTGTGTTCCCTTAGATACTAGGCTGGAAAGGGATAAAGACCCTCCCCTACAGTGACCATTGATCTCTTGATTTTGCCTTACACCTAGCACTGCTGGTGCTTACACAACTGCTATATGTTAAGAATGACAACTGACACTTCTTTCCAATTATGAGTTAATAAAAAAGGCTCTATGTTGCAAAATCTATATTATTTTTAGAAATCTATGACAGATTTATCATTGACCACATTAGCAGTTCAGTGTGTTCCTATGGGAATATTATGATGCACAGGTGATGGAGTCTCTGGAGTCAATCAGTAAGTGTGGCCCTGGCTGGGAAGGGTAGTTGGACAGTCCCTTCCAACCTCGTATTCTGCAATTCTGTGAAGTGTGGGCAATCAAAAAAGGAAATTTAATGAATGGTATCCAACGTTAATGGCAAATAGTTTAATGGAATTTTGAAACAAAATGACTCATTCAATTCAAATTTTGTAAATGACAAAAACTTTAGAGTTTAAGAAACATCTAGATATAGTATGCTTGCAAAGTGCAGGGGTATTTGGGAAAAACAGTAATATTATAAAATGTTTCGTTCTGGTGGTAGGTTTGCACCAATATAAATCACATCATTTGACTTAATTATACAGAAGCAGTGCTTACTGTTATTATCTGATTATTAACCCCCACGTGAGCTATTTACATCTCATACTTGAGCAATCAGCATAATGATTACCTGCCTGTTGTGTTAATAATTAAGCAGAAAAGTCAGCAACAAAATAATTACATTTTTAGTATTCTTTTTAGGTCGGACATAATGAGCATGGAGTGTAATAGTGGGTCTTGAACATAATGCAATTGAGATTAATTTTTGAAAAATCTTTTTTTTTTCCACGTACAGATATTTAATTTTTGTTAAAGAGAAACTAAAAATGTTTAGGAGCAAAATAAACTAAAAAGGTCAGAATAAACTAAAAGACTTCATCATACGCCAAAAGAGCTGTTTGTACCTGAGTCACACTTAATAACAGTATTCAAATACATGCTTAACACTGTACACTACCCAGCAGGTCCTCATTGGTGTGAAATGTCATCCCTCTCTTTCTGCTGGTGGATGGCATTGCAGCAGTTGACACCATCTAATGAGTAGCGTCAGGATAAATTTTTTAAGATCAATGAATTAATTAATCCTTTTTTCTTTTTTCTAAGCACCTAAAGTTATGGATGTTCACCGTTTATTCAAATGAGAAAGATACTTTCAGCTTCGTATCAGGATAACATCATGTAAGGCTGGTTCAGGAATTATCTCCAAGGGGAATAAAAGAAGTTTGCTGACTGTGGGCACTAGAAATTAAATTCATTAATGCTCTAAGAAAATTACAGAAAGTTACTAATACTGCAAATGTACTATTGTACAGCATATGGTTCTGATCTGAAAATGTTGGAGCATAAGCTTGTTTTCACTTGAATAGTCCTGTGGGACTAACATCTTAAATTCATCTGGAATTCTGCAGCTGGTGTACATTTTGTAAGTGTTCATTTTGCCAACATATTAAACTACTGCCATATCGCATTAATTTTCTGCCATTAATCCCAAATTAAGCATTTTTCGCTACAATTTCATAGCATATTCTGCTCTTTTCTTAGTGTTGACATTATGCTGAATGTATAATAGCCCATCGGACTTCAGAAGACCAGGACTTTAAAGATTTCATTGGTTTTCTCTGAGTTTCAGACTCAAAAACTCTGTTAGGACACCCCTGTCAACTATTTACAAGTGAACACCCTTCCTTGGGTTTGTTAAAAAACCATGCAGATACAGCTCTTTGGGACATGGTTCAGTAGGCATAGTGTTGTTGGGCAGGCAGTTGGACTTGATCTTGGACATCACTTCCAACCTTAGTGATTCTATGACGTTCTCTGTGCAGGGAAAAAAAATCAGACATAAAAATTGATGATAAACATTGATGACATCATCTTTTATAAGATTAAAAACCCAAAATTCTCTTTGTTTCATTAGAATAGCATCTTTGGGAAGGAATAGAAGTTAGGAGGAAACTACTAAACAGTCTATAGATTAATAACAAAACATTAGTATTCTTGATTTAGATTCTGACCCCTTTGAACCACGGGTTGCTTGTGATCATTTTCCAACTCTGCTCTCAAGCATCTCTTTCATCAAGTATCTGAATGATACATGGAGAGCTCAGAAAGTCCGTTACCGGTTCTCCCCTGAGGTTTTTGTCATCTAGTTCTTATTCTTTGTCTTTTTGTGTAATTGCAATAACATATTAAAGGTTGCCATGTTTTATTTCTCTACAGTTAGACATTTGGGGATGATTTTGTTTTCTAACACAGAACAGTACTGATGACCTCAGTTCTGCAGTAAATTGCATAATCAGTCTATGATAATTACACGAGGTTTGCTGAAGCCTATCCAGAATTTATTGCATGGTTGAGGCTAAAGAAGAAACAGATTTCATGTACACATTAAGCAATATGCAGCACCAACCTATTATGAAGTCCCCTCATGTTTTAAATGCTCATGAATATTTAACCTCACAGGCATGAGTAATTCATTGACAGTAATGGAACTTCTTGTGTCCATCTCAAACTAAGTGTTTGCTTATCCAGGAATGAAAGTTTATGTCCTTAGTCACAGTAAAGTTCCTTGGAGGAATGTTTTAACTTGCATTCTTCTCTCAGTGCAATCAACCTTGCATAAGCCCTATATTTGAAGAACTATGTCTTTAAACAAGGTAGAACTGTGTCTTCTACTTTCAAGGAATATGTGTTTTACAGCCAGGATATTTTAAACCTTCTAAAACATACATATTAGACAAAGTAGAGATGATTTTGCTTAGTGAAGAAAAAATACTAGCGTTTTTTCCTTTACTCTAATTATGGGCTTAAAAGAGATCATTCTATATGCTGCATGAATGGTTGGAGGAGAAAGAATGTGAAGAGTTCTAGCTTTTCTTTCTTAACCCTATTTTTAAAAGAAAAATGCTAAAGATTATATTGTTTGCAGAAAAGATTAAACTCAACCAAGGCTTCAGCAGATTGAAATGAAGATGAGTTTAATGTCTAAGATTATCTTTTGAATACTTTTTCTTTTTTTTAAGCATAGCTCTGTCTGCTAAATATAGTTCAGATTTTTACATTTTTATAGACCTTGTGAGTTCCCTGCAGGCACATTGTCTCTCTTCAGTGATTTATATAGTTTGAATTATAGGGGATGATAAGCATTTGCTGTTCAATAGTGTAGTTAATGCTTAGCCCCCCAGGGTAACAGAGCAGTGAAGCATTTACTACTCGGTAGTAGTTCTGCAACAATCAGCAGCAGTGTGGTTCTATCACAGTAAAATTACATTGGTACACTTCATCCTCGGGGAGCTGAACATTCACTCAATGTAGCCCAGGGAAAACAATTAAAATGGACATTTTCTGATCTTTCTGGGTGGCACAAGAGGAGAAATTTACTATTGTAACTGCATCAAAAAGAGAAACACAGATGGTACAACATAAAAATAACTCAACTTTTATTTTGTCTTCTTTTTTGCCTTCCAGCATAAAAATAAATAAATACTTGGGCTAGAAAGTTCTTGGAAAGCTGAAAATTTACAAATTTGCAGTATTGACAGATCCATTGCAGTTCTGGTGCAGGTGCCAGAGGCTCTGGGAGGGCTCCAAGCCTACACTTCCGTGCTTAGGAAGTTCCTCCTTTAACAGGTAGGTGAGCTTACAGGCACTGTAGCTATATAACATTTCTGTTCCTGTGATTGTGATGAGAAAATAGCAAGGGCTACATCAGCCAAGCAGTAATAGCTTTTCTCTTGCAGGATATTTTTCTTCAGTAGGCCTGAAAGCATTTTATAAAGGAAGCCAATAACATCTCTGTATGAAAAATGATGAAACCAAAGTAGAAAGAGGCCCCAGGAGCTGGCCACAGTCCTTCAGCAAGACTGTGACAGAGTGAAAAATACAGCTCAGGTTCCCAGGGTGTCTCGCTTAATGCTTTAACTGCTGCAGTCAATACTGCCCTCTCTGAAATGCATCTGGAAGCCTCAGGCTGCAGTAAAGCCTGCAGTGAGAATAAGGACTGACAAAGATAACTTTCCTCTTGTAAGATATAAAAGATAAGGCAGAGGAATCTTCAGTAGGCAAGATGAGCTTTAGCCTAGAAAACACAGTGGGAAAGACTGCAGTGGGATTTCTCCAAGTACTCCATCCTCACAGATGCTGTTGTGACTCTGAAAAAAGATGACGGCAGTGAACCAAAGAAGCATAACTCTGCTTTGGTGACAGGAAATCCATATGTAATGACCATTAAACATACACTGCATTTTTAAGCCTGAATGGTTGACAGTAGAAAGCCAGCAAGCATAAACACAGGCACATTTAAGTGCACCTCTCAAAGCCCTCAGATCTCCTCATACGCACATTTGCTAGCACAATACTGCACCAGAGTGCCTGAACAGGCTGTCTGCAGGAGGGCTTCAAGCTGAGAGGGCAAGTCAGGTTTCCAGCAGATGCCTGTGTTATGCTTTGTGCTTTCCTGCCTGCCACAGTGTAGAAACATCATAAGGACATTGTGAAGAGCCTCAGAAAAGCTAGCGTGGACAGGCAAGTGGAGAAAATTGAGGAAAAACTGCATGATTTGTGCTAAAGTCACAGGGATAGAGTTGCTGACATCTCCTGGCAGTGGTGAGGATATAGCACTACCCTGTAGTTGTACATAATTAGAAAGCAGCTTGATGGCATTGGAATTGGGACAGTTTTGGAATCAGAATAAAAATTAGGAGCTGCAAAATTTTCAAAGAACAGGAACCTGATGAAGAATGAGGGGAGGGGGAATGAAAAATAAATGACTGATTGGTTGAGAAGGTTAAAAAGACCTGAGATGAACTATTCCTGTTGGTACTCCTATGCGCATGCATCTGCTTCTTCACTTAGCAAGCATGAGCGTCATTGCATAACACCCAGACTACATTTGCCCTTAAACCACGAACACCGATAAATAAAGTTAGGAGAACCACTTACATAAAGTCTGGAATGAAACCTATGGAACTGACAAAGAGAGATCTTTTTAAAAACTGTAGCAAAAAAAAATGTGGCCTCTTTGGTCATTCTAGTCAAGCAAATCAAAATTGTGTTCCAGATCTAGGAGGAACTCAGAGTTTAAAACTGAAATGGGAAAAAGAAAAGAGCTATGAATAAAATCAAAGAGAAAAATGAAAAGGTCACACTCGGGGTCAAAAAGAAGATGAAGGAGCACTAAACTAATAGCAAACCAGCTTACTATGAGGCACAATAATAATATCGGCAGCTTCAGGGATCAAGTAATCAATATTTTCCTTCCCCTAAAACTACAAAGCAGATCTTTTAGGGATAGTGGTAGTAATATTTGAATCATTTTACTAGTAATATCATCAGGAAGCTGATTATGATGAAGGATTCATTAGATCAGGATTCAGAATCTGTGGTCTCAGAAATAGGAGGGGAGCAGCTGCAGAAAGAAGATATGGTATTAATGTTGTAAGTCTCGATGCACATGTACGTAATACAAAGAGTCTGTATCATTTTATCTCTGATAAAGCCTGTACCTCTGCTGTTACCTCCATCCTCTTTCCAGCATCACAGTATGCCTGAGGCAATAGGAGTGAGCTGAGGCATAATGTGGAGTTACACAATGCAAATAGAGGTGAAGGTGCCACACGGAACATCTATTACAGGTGACAGTATGTATGATTGAAAGAGCAGGTGTCTTCAACTGATAGGAAAAGAATATTTCTTTAAACTCCATGCAACTCAGAGAGAAAACATTGAGTCAATCAGAATGGCACTCTAACAGACCATTTTTATAAGCTCTTTCCAGAGCAGAATTACACAGGGAAACAATTTTGGATAACATGTGGAAAATATATTCCAGGGAATAATCCCATGTTGGCAGAGATTGAACTAGACAGTCTAATAAGCCCTCCATCCCTAATTTCTCTCTGCCTGTGATTCTTTAAAATGAAACCATCTAATGTTTTGTTCTCTATGGCTTTTTTTTTTTGTCGTCAAATATCTTCTGATTTACAGCTTGACCTTTGTGTGACTTCAGATGACAGAGTGTAAACCTTACCTTCAAAGTTGCCTGTTAACAAGAAACTATCAGGTGAGACTGTTGACTATTTTGCTAATGAACAGCACAATCAGAGGAAATAATGTGAAATGTTAATAGGTAAACTAAATTGAAATGGAGATCTATGCTATTATTAGTATGTTGTACCAAAAGCATGAAGAGAAATGCTCCCACAGCACGCTTGCTACACTTTTTAAACACTAATATTATTATGTGAAGAAGGACCTGAACTGCATTCAAATAAAAATTCACACCCAGAATTTTCAGCATATGGGGGGGGAGGGAAAAGGAGGGAGAATAAGAAACCAAACAATATCTCTGTTTGTAATGCTTCTGAACATGAAGTAATATTCTATTTTAGAACAGAATTTAGATAGTGCTTTAAATCTATAAGTCATAATTGATTATAAGTCAATTTTCATTCCAGATACAATATCAAATTTTGGAGGAGCTCATGTTTGAATAACAGGAAGCTTAAACTTTTGGACTAGAAGATCCGATGGGTCCCTTCCAACCTGGTTGTTCTATGATTCTATGATTCTAGGATCTAGGATCCCACCAGGAAGTCTGTTTCACCATGTCAGACTTGGACATGGCACTGCTGGTTCTTTGTGAAGTAAATGCTCAAAAAGTAAGTGACTGGGAGTATCACCCATGTTGATTTTTCTATCCATAAAAGCTTGCTAGTGCTATCTTAATAAGATAGTTAGGCCTAAAACAGGATATTTAAACATATCTCTGATAGACTTAACCTTGTGAAATGCAGAACATCCAAACTCTAACAAAGCAATGAACTGTTTATTTTAAGACTGTGTTTAGATTTGGAGCATTGTCATTGTGGGGGCTGGCAGCAGTGCCTATCCAAACCAACCTCCCAAAGGTTTGTGCATAATAGTGTGGAAAGTCCATAAGCCATACCCTGTGTTTTTTTATCAGTTTGAGTTAAAAAGGTCTAAATGTACAGTTAAGAAAGCAAGCCAGCTTATCCAGCCAGTTAACAGTATTGATTGAAATCTCAGTTTAGGAAATACTTGGGCTGAGGTTTGCCGAAGAGAGACTGTTATGTCGACTAGTGGTGCCAGAAGCTTGTATAGAATAACTTCTGCAATACAATTAAAAACAGGAAGAGGGATTTTGTATTAAAATGGGGTTTAAATGATTTTTAGAACTGTGCTTATTGCTAAACTTATCTCAGGAATATACACCACCTCAGCCCCAGTCATACTAGAGAAACTACAGGCTAACCTAAGCTAGGGCGCTCTACCTGACTCCACCGGTAAGGACATAATGGGAAAATAAAAGCTACATGATCTTACCTTTGTTGGAACATCAAGAGGAGAAGTTCTCAAGCATCTGAGATAGTAATGCAAAAACTCAGTGTACATTCATTTACCTACAGCTGGACCAACCTGCAATTAACGCAGGGATAAGGAGGAAAGGAGGACTGTGATTTCTGAAACCACTTCTATTTTTGGGTACCCTCCTGGTGCCACTGCATTTCTGTGGTGCTCAGACATGACTTTTGTGGGTGAAAGAGCCCATCCAGTGGGAAATCAGATGTGTCTTACCCGTTTTGCACAGTAAAATTCAGGATCTGAATTCTTTTTTCTGGAGTTTGGGTGTGAACTGCACTGCAGATTAAATACCTGCAGATTAAATTCGCCTTCCCTGGTGGTGTTAAAGGGACAGGTGGATGAGGTACTGAGGGGTATGGTTTAGAGATTGGTGGGAATGGTTGGACTTGATGATCCCGTGGGTCTCTTCCAACCTGGTTGTTCTATGATTCTATGATTCTATGAATTGTGCAGGCTTCAGAGGCCTTCAGTGCCTGAATGTGACCTGGTGAACTACTCATGAATGTCTTAGGCAAGGATGAATAAGGCAAAAAGAATACTACTTCATATTTGTGACACTCATGTTATGTGGCAGTGGTGAAGAGGGTTTTACCAGAATAACAGATCAAAATTTGAAGCCACATCTAGAAGTAAATTCAAGTTTGACAGTGTAGAGCATGAAAAAGGCAGTTGATTTGTACTCTCAAATTATGTCTTCACCTTGAACATAGTGCAGTGGTCCAGCTGTGCTGTAGACTTGACTTTGTTCAAGGTAATTTGATATTGATTAGCCTTCAGCTCTAGTGCTACAGCAGTCAAGCTAATCAAATGTAATGCTACCCAGATATGGTTTTTCTGGCATATTATTTCTATGAGAAATCATCACATCACAGAGAAACAAAGCAGACTGGCAAAAGTGTATTTGTCATGCTTAGTTTCTTTTTCTCCCTTCTGATGTGTTTTTGTATTGGATTTTATTTTTAGCCATTGAAAATGGCTGAGAAATATGTGGTTATTTCAGACATCCTGTGAACCTTGGCTTTTCTTCTTCAATCCTCTTAAAATGCACTAATAATTTAAACAAAGAACTCAAAGCAGATATTTCAAAAAGGGGCCGTAACAGAAGTGTTTCCTTAGAATTCGGTCACTTACTCCATTGCATCTCTGAAATTCAGTAATTTCCCTAAATTCAATGGAGACTATTCTGGCTTACTTTAATGAAGAGAGTGTTCAGACACTGCCAAAATTCATATTTCTAAAGGAAACACATTCATTGTCTTCTCTTAACTCCCTGTGTTATAACGCAGCCAACTGTGTCCATTTCCAGTGTAGCAGCTTGGCTTTTCTGTGGCTTACAAACTCCATATAGCATTTTCAACTGATCAGCGCTGTGGCCACGTTTGCATACATAATTCTGTTGCTTCTCCTGTAACAGTAAGATTGATCCAAGATGTATCGACATGTAGAAAATGTATGGGGTGTTTTGTCCAGTCTAATTTGTATTGGATTTCTACAGCTAGGCATATTTTGAAAAGTATTTTACTTGCTGAAAAGGTGTGTGTCTTATTTACACTCTGTGTTTCTATATCTCCAGTGTCTTAATTTTAAAACTTCTTATTCTTGTAAAGCAAAAAGTATTTGGTTCAGTCTATAACTCTGAAATAGAGGTTCTCAAGAGTCATGGAATTAAAACTTGGATAGTGGAAGAGTAATGCAGTTAAAACTTGGGGAGTGATTTACCTTAATACTAAAATGAATTTAGAATTAAATGCTTTACTCTTATGTTTGCTATATAAGTAGAAGTAATCAGCTTAAAATAGTCTGTTTTCTGTGGGAATTGCAACAGCATTCAAAATTAATCAAGATGTGGACATGCATTACTCAATCAAATAATCACCATGGTCTTTTTCAGACAAATAATGGCATTAAATCTTCACATCTGAGATTCCGACTAACAGAGTCTTAGAAAAGCTTCTTATACAAAGAATATAAAACTTGTTAATTAATAAATCCAAGTACAAACTCATTAGCTTAAAACTAGATGGCAGAAGCATGAAAACAGTTACATTTTTCCCCTTAGGATGACAACTTCACAATTATAAACAGAGCATGGGAAGATATGCTTAGGAGGCACTTCTTTCAGATGAACCAATTAAGAATGTTCTGTTTATTTTTGTGTGCACCCAAGCGAGCAGTACTATTGGAGCAGAAGGAAATAGATAATTTTTAAGTCCCAATCACAGTTTGTTCAAGTGGTTAAATTTGGTTTCAAGACAGTGATTCACAAACTCAGTTTGGACACATTTAATTCAGTATAATTTTGGAAGATAATAAAAATGCAAGCAACTCTTGAGGATAAGCCGTATCACCTAAAGTAGGATTTCAGATGTTCTCTTTAAATTAAAAGCACCGAGTTAGAAAAAAATTACAAACCATAGCAGAGTCAGTTAAAAACTTAATAAAAGATTTTAAAACTGTACTATTCAGAATATTCTTGTCCACTATTCAAGAGTGAGAGCTTAAGACTTCTTTCTGTACTGTTTGCTGCAAAATCATGTATTTTATTGTTAAATATACATATACCCATCAAAACATATCCCATTGGTTACGTTGGTACTTCATTTTGTCAGGATGCTTTGCTATCTGACAAGAATTGATTTGTATCAGTGAAATGACCTCAGCAGTAATCTCTTGCTGATGTATTTATCTGTTCAGGAGCTGAAGATATACTCATGCCAATATTTCTGCTGGGAATAATTCTTTTTATTCTACCCTGTGAGAAATATTATTAATAATAAAGTAGTATAACTGCAGATCTAGCCCTAAGCATATGAAATTTTACAGCAGCTTTTTCCATTTTAATATTAAGTGTCAATTTGCCATTGTTGAAAAGCAAATATAACAGAATACACTATGTGCTTCCTCACTTCTATGGACGGAGTGCGAATCAAGTAAGCTTTTGTAATTAGGAAAACACCTCTAGCTGAATTGACAGTATATATTATATATATTGTGCATAACAGAGAGAGAGAGAAATCAGCGTATTTGATTACTCCAGGGAATAAGTAAAAAAGCTGTGTGGGAAATTCTACCACAAGTAGAGATATTACTTTACTTTTGCTTAATATAACAATGTTAATTTATTCACTCTTGCTTTATTATCAAAGTGTATGGCAGTCAGGTAGAAAGCGACTGCTTCTTACAAACACCATTGAAATTTGCCTGTTTTCCTAGTGGAGGAAAGAATGATGTCTCATTATTTTGAATTCAGTATGCACAATTCTACTTTGCCTGCAGTATTTCTAAGCATTTTTTTTTCTGTTGGGAAAGAAAGCATTTTGACTGGCTTGAAGGCTTAATATGCTCCCATGTACTTTTTATGACTTAATCATTAGAAACAAACTGTTTCATGATCTCTGTTACTTGATGCAAGTCTATTGGTTTTTTACAATCCATCTCAATTACAGGAAATAGAAATGTCTTGCTGACAAGCCAGTAAAAGTACTCATGCAATCATTTAGTAGCTGTAGAAAATAGCTTATCTGAATCAAACTCTTGAAATTCAAGCAAAAAAATTTTTGTTCTGAGACAAGCCATTGCTGAACACTGTTGATGCTAATGAGATTCCTGTCTTACTCCTTGTCCCCTGGTCTGTCCATCAGTGTGTGGGTGAATGTGTGTCTATATTCCCCTACTTCTGAACAGATTGACTAGTTTAAATTGAAGTCTCAGGGGTATTTGTGCATGTCATTACTACAAATTTTATGAAAACAGAGAGTTAGACAGAAAGCAGAGATTTAGTCTACCTTTTCAAAAGTGCACTGTGCTTTAAGGGAGGCAAGGAGGTTTTTTCTTCTATGAAAAAATTGCCAATCACATTGTCATTCACATCTGACCTGTTTTCCTGGGTCTCCCTTGGATTCCAGCAAAATTCAATGAATGCTGCAACCTGGAGATCCCATGAATCAAAACATCAGCTGAATTTCCTGAAACTGTAGGTGTTTGTGAGAGTGCTACAAGGAAAAGTGAGTGAACTTGTAGAAAAAAAACCTGTTCTTACTGAATCTTGCTATGGTGTAGAGGTTGTCATGGGACTGGTAGTTGTCAATCAGATGGTGGTGGTAGAGCTTACACACAAGATGCAACACTAGATACTTGTCAGTTTTATCGCAGTTGCTGTGCCCCAGCCCGGGTTTGTTAAGATGCTAGAAGGCTTTTCTGCTAGTGCTAGACAAGTAACAAGAAGTTAAGACTTTTCTCAAGCCTGTAACAACAAATCATAGCATAGAAATCTTTCCAATCAATTAATGCTGAAAGGAAAAAAACAGAATTCTGATGCAGAGTACAAGGTTTAATACAAACTTATTTGGGTTGAGGTGGTTGACAACAATCTTAAAGATGACCTTAAATATTCCTTGTTGTGTGTGCTAGCTCTCATTATGCAGAAGATGGTTATCCTCAGTGTTATCTACAAGATTGTTTAATGAAATGTTAAAGTTCTAGAGTAAAAACTTAGGCACTGGAGACCTCTATTTGAAACTTTGTCTAAGCATTATATTGTGTGCCAACTTCTTAATGAAAAACGTCCTGTATTTCTGCTGTGCTCAAATTAAATGTCAGAAGTACATTTCTGCTCTTCAAAGTTTAACCTAATTCCTTGTTTGGCAAATATGTAACATGTGTAAATATGAAAAGATGTACTGTAGATTTGTTAGGGCTTGGCAGCAAATTAGAAAGAAGCAATTTGCTCACCTACTGGCCCTGTCAAATACCAACTTCATCTACTCTGAGCATATAAAGTGACAAATCAAATTCATTAGTCACAATGCCAGGTGAGCCACCCAAAGTTGGATTCTTTTTTTTTTTTTAAACACAGGGAATTTGTTCTCAACTGGGTATTCTTTTACTACATGGCAGAATCCTGTTAAAGATCTGAGGAAAAGGATTCATGGAAATGGGAGATGTTCTCTCCTGTACGTTATTTACATCATAAACCAACCTTAGCTTCTTCTGGTTTTGCATTCAGGCTTGATTACCCTTTAAAACTGCAGTCCTTTTATTACTTTCTTCTTTACTGTGATTCATCAAGCGATGCAAAGTCTGTAACAAAGGGCAAGTAAGGAGCCAAAATGGACAGTGGGAAAGCAGTAGAAAATAGACAAAGAAGCAGATATCCTGAAATATTGCAGAAAATGAACACCTAATTCCTAGAGATTTCATCCAGCAACAAGAGTTACCAAAATGCCACCAAATGAATGAGGAGGACATGGGCTGAGTATCTTCATATAATATTTTTATGGGCACCAGCAGGTCCCTGAAAATGCTCTTTTTGCAGAGTATTATCTTCAAAATGTAGCTGCAAACAGAGTGGGAGCAAGTCTAGGACTTCCTATCACACAGGCTATTACACGTCTACAGTCATTACATCTACTTTACTTACATTTAATTGTATGTGAAGTGCATATTCAGTTAAAAGCTTACTAGATTGAGTTTTGAACCTGGTTTGAGGATACTTGTCATATCCACTGTTTGCTCAAACTGGAATATAGAATGTGTAGAATTTAGACACTGTAGAATGAAATTGTTCTTTGTTGAACTTGGAACTCCTAAGTGTATGCCTACTTTATTGAAAACATAGCTGTAAAAATTCAATCTAGGTGCAATAATTCAGGCAAATAAAACCCAAGCCAAAGACAATAATTTAGGAGCAATATACCTTTTCTTGAGTATTCTAGGAGCTGAAATGGGAAATATGGATTCATTCTCCATAAACATGAGCCTAATTCTTACCAGATTCCTAATCCAATTGTGCAGACTAACCAATTCAGTTGAGTTTCAGACAGACAGCTAAATGTTTAGACATTGCTTTGGGTTTGCATTATTTTATTCATTTCTGATGTGAACTCAGAGCTGATTTTTGAGACTGGACTTCTACCCTGTACTGAATATGAGCCTTGCCCTCAAGATTTTGTAATTCCTGGATTTTCAAAAAGCTTTCTTCTGCTCGTGAACTCTGTAGTTCTACCACCCATTAATGTGAAATATTCTCATCATTATTTCTAGATGAATGATTCACTTGTTAAAAAGGAGTAGCAAAAAAAATTGCTTAAGAGTTTTCAGCAGAAAAGCAGTAACCTGGATCCCTCTAGAGGCCATTCATGTAATGTTTGGCAGGGGAAAAGAATTGAATTTGTGTCCCGGTTCTCTGCTTACAAATAACAAAAGCTTATCTGTCTCATGTTGTTGCTTATTATCTTACCATGACATGTCTGTTGGATGGTGAAAGCTGCATAATTATTGTGCTTTCTCTCCCTTACACCGGTTCATGCTTAGAACTGAGTAACGCATCAGGAGTTTCTGTGTGCATTAATTCAGAGTCTTAAATTAATTCCTCCATGACTATTTCCTTGAAGATTGTTTTTAGGAAGTGTTTCATGCCAGACACTAATCAGGGCACTAGAAAGATAGATTTCCATTTGTTGTAGTATTACCAAGGAGGTAATTAAACAGACCAGACAAAAGGATTACTGTTACTTTCCTATCTGTGTGCAGTTTTATCAAATACCTGTGGGGGCCTGATTCTGATCTCAAATATAGTGATGTTACTCCTAAGTATGTGTGAAAAATCAAAACTTAAATACCTATGAAGACAGGACAGGCCGTCAGATGGTGGAATACTGCATGCAATTAATAAACTGCATGAGCAGTTTGATTGGAAAGGAGCAGAACTCAGCACAGCAAGGGAAAGAACAGAACTTTCTAAGCTCTTCACACTGCTTTTGGGACAAAAAACAGTCATAGCCCAAGTTTAAGAGAGCACCTAAGCTACAATTAAGTTGATACTTGTTGAATATTGTCTATGATAAATTTTCCACATAAAGTGCTTCTTGGGCCTAAGAACACTGCTATTCTAGTGGCTCATTCAGAGCAATCTGTGTATTGGGGTGTATGTATTGACTTTAATGGATAGAGATAATACCAGTTTATCAGTAGTCGTCGTGACATAGCAGACTGTGAATACAGTGTATGAAGCTCTAGCAGTGTCTCACAATCTGTCCTTTATTGACTGATTGAAAAACCTTGCCACAAAAGAATACCAAATCAATTTAGACAACCAACTGAAAAAAAAACCTGATTTTTTTCATAGTTATTTTGGTGAAATTCATTGAATTAACTTTGCTGCCTGTTTTGTCACCAGTACTTTATGTAGCTTAGGTTGATGGCGTGTGGATAGTTTATGACTGATGTCCTTTAAAATATTTTTTGTTTATCCTTGGCTCTGTTTCTCCTGAACATATATCATTCTTTTCTCCTTCCTGGAAAGTGTTATCATTTTCCATCACTGTGTGATTCCACAGAATACTCCCAGGTATTTGAAAATCAATTTTAATTTTTTAATGAAATGAATGCGAAGAGCTATAGGCTTTTATTATTACTTCTGGCATAAAGCAAAATAGTTTTTGATCATTCATTACATGCAAAATATCCTGTTGTACATCATAAAATGTAATTTCATCCACATGAGTGAACACTGATGAGGTGCTTTTGAAGAACTGTTGGGTAAAATTACTGGTCATATTCAACTTCACTGAAAAGGTGAAAAGAATAATGTCATAATGAAAGATAAAGATG
This sequence comes from Coccyzus lansbergi, assembly GCA_033558105.1. NCBI lineage: Eukaryota > Metazoa > Chordata > Aves > Cuculiformes > Coccyzidae > Coccyzus > Coccyzus lansbergi. The sequence continues at coordinate 1,143,782 of JAUMJK010000030.1, read as the reverse complement.
TGGGAGAATACTCATAAAGCCAGTTTATAAAACAATTACAAAGACCAGCATCTTTCTGTGCAACACTATGCTGCCTTAGGAAAATCTGTTTCTTGGATGCATCACGCCCTGCAATATGCCAAAATATAGTCCAATTATGCATAGTCTGGATTAATTTTCTGACCCTGAAATGTCACTATGACAGACTATAATAATCTGGTGTTCACAGAAAGTACTGGTAGTGTCAAATCTCAACTTTGCTTTTGTACTTAAGCTGAGCAAAGAACTATTGATGGAGAGGAAAGTCTCCAGTGGACTTTGTATCGTTCTTCACTCTGCTTCACCACTTTGCCTAAGTGCCACTTTACATTTTGTCTATGTACTTATTCATGGTAGAAGTTTCATTTCAAACCAGGAAGTAGATTTGAAAGGATGTGAGCTGTCACCAGGCTGATCGACTGGGTAATTGATTTATCACTGCTTACTTTGGGGTCAGTAATTAAGTGAGAAGCCATATCTCAGGGGCTCCATCTGCCAGTAAGTGGAGCTCTTTACCAACCCAGGGAGGTGTGTCCTCACCAGGAGCCTTTAATTTTTTTTTTTCCTCAAACTACTAGAGAATTGGTATTCATTTTTTCTTTGCCTCTTTTGCAACTGCCACATTATGTTCCAGTTGTATTGGTTTATAAACCAAGAGGATGATAGCTAAAAGCAAGCAAACTATAAATTATTGCATTTCCATGGAGATTTTATTGCCTTTCTGTTTGACAGCCTTCTGTTGCATTCATTCTTTTTGCCCCTTAAAAGAGAGATTTTAATGTTTTGGCTTTATTTTATGCTTTTTAAGAAATATATACTTATATTTTTAGTCAAATGGTGCAAATTGAGATATGGGAGGTGAAGAGGACAGGCTTTCTATACTTCTCTATGCTGTGGGCTCATTGCCCACTGATGAACATTTATAGTAATGGTGCCATAGAGGAGAATATCCACTCAGATGTGCCATGATCTACTTTGTGGTTTTGTAAATGGTTTAAAGTGCAGGACAGTGAAGAATCTGCTTTCATGAGAACTGATTATCCAGGAATCGACTTTATTTTAAATTCTCCTTTTTTTCTACTCTAAACTGTCTCCGTTAGGGAGGATTTTTTTAATGAAAACATATAACTTTCCAGTCACATGAAGAGAAGCATAAAGAGGAGCATGAAGAAAACTGCTCTGAATCAAGATGAGATGTCAGGATTAGTTTTCTAACTCAAATTTTCAAATGAATCCTCAATGAAATCCAGATTGAACATAGTATTTGCTTGTTAGTGCTGGAGCTATGCTTATTTATGTACTTTATTAATGTTGGAGTCTCATTTATTCATGCTGGTATGTGGTTTACTTGGCATGTTACTCCATGTATGCTGTCTATGTTTTATTCTAATTATGGTATATATACATTGGCTAATGCTAAGTCAGCTAACTTTCTGAAGGTAGCTCATTCTGAGCATAATGTGCACTCTATAGTGCTTATGTTTATTACCACAGAGCTTGCCAGTGTTCTTACCCACCCTGGACAAAACAGGTATTGCAATCCTATTCCCAAAAGAGCAGCAAGACTATTTTGGCAGGAAAAATATGTTACTTTACATGCAATTGGCAAGGAACTTGCTCTTTCCTCCAGTTATGTTGAGGACGAATTAAGCAGGGAGAATTTACCATATCTTGCATATGACTTCTGCTAACTACATGGCTTCAAACTGAGCCTGGAGGGGAAGGAAGATTGGATTTCTGAAGAGATTTCACTTATCCCTTTTTCTTAGTGCTTATGGGGAGTATCAATCAGTAAATTAACAACATCATTCATGCTAGCAACAAAAAAGTCCAAGGGAGTAGACCATAAATCCCTGGTGTATAGATGGAGCCATAGACTGGGAGATAGATCAAGCGAATTGCCACATGATGAAGCTGGAAATTGTATCCAGCTTTTTTGTGCCCCAATCCTGCTCCATGATGCCTCTAACTTTTGCTGCTTTTGAAATTATTCCTGTTATGATCCATCCTCAGCTTTCCTTTTCTTCCATTGCCAGGACTGTGTTCCTTGGAAATGATTTAAAAACCTGTGTGTTTGGCCAGTTATTTATAGACCTGGGAGACAGATTCAAGCAAAGTTTTGTAGGACATCTGCTTAGACTAAAATCTCAAACTCCTTAAATAAGGGAAATTTTGATAACAAGTTAGAGGCAATGGAAATAGAATGGACTTGTACACTAATGGTATATTGCTGCTACAGTCTTTACAAGCTGACTGTTGCTTCTAGGTTTGGTTTTTGACTCTCCACAGCTTTGAGCTGCAACAAAGAGTGCAGATTCCAGCTTCTATCTTTGCTTCCCCCGTCCCAGAAGTATCTTGAAGCGTCTCACTCTGAGTTTGCTCAGCAGCTTTTGAGAACAGTTGCCTCCTCTCTTCCTCCCCAAACCACTGATTTCTGAAAGGAATAAATCATGTAATGAGCAATGTCAAAATAAAATAGCAACAATCCAGCCCTTGTAGAGGACATTTCTTAAGTGAGAAGCTGGAGATAAACTAAGGAAAAACAATTTCCCTAAACAAATTATGAGGGCTCTCTATAGCTATAGGGAAAGTATGAAATGACAGGTAAATGGTTTTCACAACACAAGAGAGTGACTCATGCCAGCTTTCCACAGTACTTTCACTACATCTAACCTATGTTATTCCCACCTGCTACAAAAAACAAAGCACAACTGCTCTTTCCCTGAGGCCTTCAAGGTACTGATTGTTTTTCAAAGCACAAAGGTCTACTCCATTTAGTTTTTAGGAGCTTTCAGTGATGCTATGAAGTCACTCATATAGTCAGAAAAACACACCTGTATATGTCTGCAGGATCACATTGTTTTATTACTGCTACAGCACAGTGAAATTGCATTTCAGATCACTTCCAGGCAAACTTGGCTTTTTTTCCACATAAAATTAGGTCTCCCATAGTCCATAGCTCAGTTTAGAAACATACTCAGGGACTGTTACCCCTTCTAAGCAAGGAAGGCAGTGAATAGTTTCACTCGATCAAAACAAAACCAATCAAACAAAAAGTACTCCCCTGAAAGCTTACTGCGTCAGTGCAATAAGCCTCACGGCTTCAGTAACTTAGACTGTTCTCAATTCTGTGTGACTTTGCTAGAAGATTCACTAGTTAACGCCAATGATTGCTTGCCTGCATGCTCTCGTCTTCATAACTAAAACACCAGTACTGCAGTGACATTACATTAGTCTTCATAGCTAACAGAGATTTATTAGACTGCAAAACAAAATCAATGTAATAATTTGTTAGAATGGATACTTAGAGGAGAAAAAATGCCAGACTCTCATCTTCCTTAAGAACAGATACAACCATTCTGTCCAAATCAAGGTCCCTGAATGTTCTTTGCTTTAATCTTTGTATTCAGAAATACCATCTAGCTCAGGCTGGATTTTGTGACTGGATGTTAAATTTCTCTGACAACTTACATGAACGTTGCAGGAGGTGTCAAAACTCTTCAAACTCAAGGTAAGGACAAACTGACAAACTGCATACCCGTAAGTTCAAATATGGAGAGGAATGACATTAACTCCAATGGAACAGCACAGGGACTGCAAACTGAAGAAATGCTTAAGAGCTCTGATGGATCATTACCTCCTTCTGCCCTGTTTTACATCAGACTAATACTGTTGAATAGAATAGGGAAGACAGAGTACTGTAACCATAGTTCATAGTCAGCCAGTACACATGTAAATATCTAAGACAATCTCCCCTTTAACTTGAATCAGTGTTGGCAGCTTAAATTAAGTAGAGGGATTGTTTTGTAGCTTTATGTCCCTGTGCTGCAATCAGGCCTGGAGAGAGACTCTCAAAAGAAAACTCTGAATCACTGGAGCCGTTTTGAGTCTCTGTCACTGCAAGAGAGACAGTAAGTGCTGCAGTACAGAAAGCTGTTTGCTGGGTAATCAAGTACTGAAAAGAGATTCTCAGTGAAACCTCTGATTGGTACCAGCATTCATCACTTAAATGCCTGCTCATAACTCGTCTCCAAATTTAAGAGCTTATGTTAACTACACAACTTACAACAGAAAGGTTTACCTGAAGAAAAGTTTAAAGAAATAGAGATAAGGCAGCAATGAATTGTTTTATCACTTCTCACATGTTGTTCTGCAAACAATGCACAAGTTGCTTAAATAAGTTGTATTGGTAAGTATTTTGATATTTAATCATTATTTTTGCAGGCTATGCTATCAGATAAGCGTAGTCTCTGGATGTGCTGCAATTGCTATCAAACAGAAAAAGTGATTCCCAAGTATGTCTTATGTGTAAGATACAAACCATGAAAGTAAATGTAATTGGGGTCAACTTTGGTTGCCTTTTCAATGATTTTCATGTAGACACTGTGGGCAAGGGTTTATTTACGAATCCTTTGTGAAAATAAAAAAGCAAACCTAAGAAAATAACAGGTTATGGATGGTTAAATCACAAGGGAAAATGTAAAAGAATTGAAGAATTCCTATAAGCTTTCCAAGAATATAGTGGAGTTATAAAGAGGAGGACCGGACTGACCTCAAATACAGTCAGAAGAAACTATTCGTGATGAGCTGTGTTATTTTCAGCTTCAAAAATCTGAGCATGCACATCTGAAGAGTTCTGCTTTTCTTTAAACAGTAGTTACGAAAAAAACCCACATTCATAAATAGACAGCGTGAGATCTACTGATAGATAACAAGTTGGGTTTTTTTCATTTATTGCAGAGATAGGACTAAGTCTGATATTTCAATGAATGCCCATAGCATTAGGTTGAAGAGAGTAGGTAGACAGCTATATCCATTGCTAGCTGTCTTCCTTCTGACCTATCTTCTATAGCAATCAGAATTGGAGAAAAGGAGGCGAGATTTTGTCCTTTTGAAAGAGAGAGGACTAACAAATGTGCTTTTGTGTATTTTATGTAGCCTTCTTATATTATTTATATTGCCTTGTTAAAATTAAGGATGCTAGGTCTTCATTTATATTATCACCCTCCATTTGTATTCCCAATGCTTTGAGAAGGGTTGAGATAAGCAGTGTAAAACTTCAAGCAAAAGAGGTGGAAGGGCAGAATACCCATTAGTCCCCTAGCAAATATTCTTTGAAGGTCTTATGGACTAATCTGATCTATGAGCTTGATACAATATTCACCAAGGCAGACTTGGTGCCTCCAAGACCAAGTGCAGATCACCACTGCTGCCTCAAAGGCTTTACCTGAGCTGAGCTCTGGTCACTCAGTTTGCAGAGTGGTGGCACATTTGAATTCTTTCAGTTTCAGTTATGGCCAGAGTTCTTTCATTTGGGTTGTACTTATTTTCTTCTCTAAACCTTAATAATATTGAAATTTAAGAGTTAATCAACCAAGTCAAATTTCTGCTCACTTTGTTTTCATTCAAGCATGACTAAAGGATTTTGATGCTGTGAAATCCGAGTTGTAACCTAAACAGATCCCAATTTCAAGCAGCAGAATAAATATCTCTGTGCATCTGAGTTTACCTCACAATCTTTCTTCTCCTGAAACTCCAGTGTCAAATCCATCCTCTCTCTCATACTCACAAGAAATCTGTTGAATCACAAAGTACACCAGCATGTGAAAGAGCTGGGGTTGTTTAGCCTGGAGAAGAGGAGGCTGAGAGGAGACCTCATTGCTCTCTACAACTAACTGAAAGGAGGTTGTAAAGAGGAGGGAGCTGGGCTCTTCTCCCAAGTGACAGGGGACAGGACAAGAGGGAATGGCCTCAAGCTCCACCAGGGGAGGTTCAGGTTGGACATTAGGAAAGAATTTTTCACAGAAAGGGTCATTGAGGATTGGAACAGGCTGCCCAAGGAGGTGATTGAGTCACCTTCCCCGGAGGTGTTTAAAGGACGGCTGAATGAGGTGCTGAGGAACATGGCTTAGTGATTGATAGGAATGGTTGGACTCCATGGTCCGATGCGTCTTTTCCAATTTAGTGATTCTGTGATTCAGTAATTGTACATGTGTGCGACGCAAGTTGAAGACAGCAAAGACTTAGCAAGAGACATACTTTCAAAAATTGAGAATAACTCTGCTGCCTTAACCAGTCCCTATTCAACAAGTTGATTTCTGCCATAAGCAGGATCTGTCATCTTGTTATGGGATGTAGAAGGAAAATACCATGACTCAGTCTGGGCCAGTGGTCCTGCCTTGTCTTTGTATTGTCATTACTTTTGTAAGAGCCAGCTCTTATTTGTGTCATATATATTTTCAGACTGCATTAGCAGCATGGTGCCGTGTCACTCTCACTGCTGAGCAAAGATTATTGCATTCAATGGTAAATCTAGGGGTGCGTTACACTGGAAGAAAAATATGTTATTTTGCATAAACAGCCTTCTTGAACCCTCCCAGGGCAATCTCCAGCCTGTTTCTGGGACAGAGCAATACTATGTTACTCCTCGTGGCAAAACAGCATAAATAATAATGAAGGAAAACTGGGAAGAGGCTCACATAGGATTCGAATTTCTGATTCTGAGGTCTTTTACCAGAGTCAGACTGAAAAACGCTGTTCTTTTTTGAGCAGTGTGTAGAATAAATCTGTGATTTTTTTACGGATAAAGAAAATATACAAAAATGCAAAGTAAAACCTGCAATACTGTTTCTCTCTCCTTACTCAGAAAGGCTAAGTAGTCTGTCTATTTTTGAAGTTTTTTCACCTTTACTTTGTTATTTTGCAGGGACAATACTTTCCTCCTTGTTCTGTTGTTTTAAGGTGAGAACTGTTCTATAGGCTTTATACTCGCTCAAAGGAAGATGGAAATTTATGTGGGATACATTTGTCTCACTATTTCTTTTTGGCTAGTCCTTTTAATAAAAGCTCTGTCCAAGCTCTTGCCTCAGTGCTTGTGACTGAAGCTGCTAAATCAGTGGATATCCCTACGGTACATGCATATCACATTCTAATTTCAATCTCTGAATACTCAAGCTTTTATTTTGCCCCCTCCAAAAGGATGTAGTTGGCCAGTGGAAGTAGTTTTGCCCCACAGCTGCTACTGCTGCCAGTTTCTCATGTAGTAAAAGTATATGATTCCAGTGGTGCTGTAAACTTCATCATTTTTGAAAGCATTTCTGCACATGCTAGACTGTAAAGCGACACTTGCCAGGTGTTCTATACAGATCTACTCTGCATATCATTGTAACACTTTCTAAATGTAAATGCTGTTGGCCCTGGGCCTGAGTGCCCCTCTTATATTTTCACCATTAACATCTCGTAGTATCTCCTTAGAAATAAAAATATCTCCTTAGAAATAAAATTAATTATACCCCATCAGTGTCATGTAAGTACTAACACAGAAGTACTCTGTGCATTATTAATTACAAGTACTTTGTAGCCTACTTTGAAATTACACTCAGCCACAGTGCTCTGAGTGAGGTAAAGAGGAATTTCACACAGTTTTATACTGCCTCTGATTTCAGGGAGGAAAATCTTACTCTGTCAGATATACAGTTAATGAATTTGCAGGCATATCTGGGCTTTCAAAAAATTCAATATAAGTTTATCTAAAATGCCGAAATGTTTTAAATGTGCTGTTTTATAAGTACCACTGTTTCCTGGAAATATCCTTCTATGGATCGTAGCCTTCTGAATGTTTAATTTAACAGCTGATAATAGGATTCAGACTCTTCAGGTTGAGAGCTTTCAGAAGTTTATTCAGCTTCTTTTTCTAGATAGAGCAGGGACACAGTATGTAATTGAATAAACAATGGTTTAATTAATTTTTTAATCTTGCAGTATAGTTGATTTGAACACGTGAATGATAACCTCTTTGGCAGATGCTGGTTTCAGATCATAAAGCAGGGGACTGCAGGGACAGAAAATGGCTTTTCAATTCCCATCACTGTTTTACTTCTGAAGAAAATACTGTAACTCTTTCATCTTTTTTATAGATAATACAGAAATATTATGATGCTTCTTTGATAGTTGACATATTGTGGCCTCTGTTTAATAGTAGTTTCTCTTTCACTTCAGCACAAACTAGACCCTTTCCTAGGGTAAGTCAGCTGTGGTGCCCAGACCCCATTAGGACAGCACTTTTATTGGCAAACTCACTGCAGAAGCTAGTGAATGATTTCCTGGGTCTATGCATAATCACTAACAGGCATTGGTTGGGTTGGTAGGGTCAGATGAAACAGCATAGAAACACAGCAGCTTTGTTTGCTTCCTTCATTCTGAACATGTAGTTGGGAATAAGAGAGATGTCTAAGCACGCAGAATGTGGTCATTCCTACTTCTAATATGTAGTTTCAAGTTTTGGGGTTGTGCTTTTGGCTTGGCGTTTTTCTTGTTTGTTTGGATTCTTTCTACTGAAGCAAACAGGGCACTTGTAAAGTGCAGATACATTTTGAAAAACCACAATAAAAGGAAAGAAAATCACAATAATTACAAAGGCTGAGTAAAGGTCAAAGTCATCACCCAGACTTGCTCTGTAGTTTTCCTGTGGTGCGTCACAACTCCTCAGACTTATGCTGGACACTGCCAGTCCTGTTTGCTTGATTGTCTTTCTTCGTAACTTAGTCTTTTTTTTTAGAAGTCCCAAACCCACAGCTTTATAAAGAAATAATATACAAACAAACTTTAAGATTTCATTTTAAACACAAGGTTGGTTTTGGTGCTCTGTTAGGCTGAAGTGATCAGAATGAGAGCTTAAAACCTTGAGTTTTTCTCAGATTTGTCTTAACAGTGCCATTTTTAGGATTCTGGTATTTTTATTATTTTTAACTTGTTCTATCGCAATGCTTCCAGGAAAAAAGACAAATATGAAATTATTGAGAAACTGCCATTCATGTACTGCTGATGCAGGTGATATGTCTGGAGGATCATAGAAGTAATTTAGCAGGTAGTACAAAAAGTTCTAGTTAGGAATGTCCAGACTATAACACATGATTTTGGTTATGACTGGAGGGGCTAGTGGTTGCACAGTAGCCTCAGGCCAAGATAACATTAAATTTATGTAATTTATTTACTTTGCCCTTTATGTTTTTCAACTCCATTGATAAGGAAATGTAGTGAAGATACAGCTGCAAGAAGAATTTGGATGTGTGTTTATTGAAATAAGAAAAACATCAGGAAAGATTTTATCATTGTGATCAGACCAAGAACATGTCAGAAAATCATTGGTTATATAAATTGCCTCATCTAGTAGTATCTGAAGTTTGTGTGGATTGAAAACAAGCAATCCCACGTGTTTTGTGAGGAATTATAATGAGAGCAAGCATAGAAATTCCTAAATGAGTTTAAATCTCCAAGTAAAGCTGTTTTCTGGCTTCCCTTTTCCAAATAAAAATATACTAATATAACAATTAATTATTCCTTTAGTAAAAACTGCACAAGAGAAAAGTAATGGAGGAGCTATTTCACCTTCCTCCAAAGCTGGAAATCTTGGGAAAGAGCAAGCATAAGGAGATATGTTACACAAGCCAGAAGCTGAGAGGCAAATATCGTGCACAGAATATAAAAGTCAAACTGAAAGCTCAGCAATCAAGAGGTTGACAAGTGAAAACCAGATTCCCCACCTATCACGTGGTTGACAAGGAACTGAGAGGAGAAGGTAACTGAAGTGTTGACTGGCTTGCTGGTAGGGAGACTGTTTCTACCCCACCCAATATTCAGTGGAAAAACCTCCGGTGTTTACTGGGCTGTACTCGTTTCTGGATTGTCCTTTATGCTAATGGAATTGTGTCTAGCCTGATGCATAAAAAGTTTCTTCTTAAACAGAAACAAATAAACAACAAACAAAAAAGACAAAACCAACAACTAAACCCTACAATAACAGGATTTAGAAACAAAACCAAACAGTTTTTATAGCAGCAGACTGGCTGTTAACCTTTCCTGTACACAGATTGTTCTGATTTATTTTTGGAATGTGGCACTAAGCTCTAGATTTATTCATGAATGATCTGAGAAATTTGCTTTCTCTTTATTACAGGACACAAGATCCCACAACTCTGTGATCTTCTTTCCTTTAGCTTTCTACCTTAGTTTGAAAGGTTTTTTTTCCTCCTGGCTCCTCTGCATTATATTCCTTGGCTTTCTACAGAAGTACAACTTGTGTGTGCCAAACCCTTTTCACATAATTTAACTAAATCCATATGTCCAATTCATACAATTGAACACAAATCTCTGGCAGATGCTCCCTCAAAATCTGGCTACCACTTTAGCATTTCCCATCCCATGCAGTTTTATTAGAGATTTTTGCACATGAAGCTTTAACTTTTGGCAATCGGAAATATAAGCACCTTCTTTCTTGCTGGAAGTTTCAAACAGTATCTTCATGACTTTGTTCCAAATTTTTGCAAAGTACAGCAACCCAGAAATTAGCTGTTATGTTTTCCTAGTCCTCCCTGTTTTCCAAAGAAAAGCTAAAGACATAACTTTGAAGTGCATGGAAACTCCAGCATTTTGCCTACTGTCATAATTCAATTTCTTTGAAGCACAGGTTGGATCAGCAGCTTGTATTTGGTTGCAGAAGTTGTTCTGCTTCTTACTTGCTAAACTACATGTAAGTGCTGAAGAACTGGAAGCAGTGGGTTGCATGATGTTTGTCTATTACATTTCAAAGCAGCTCATCTTCTGGACAAAATTAGCTCTGCTGGTTTTCTGCTTTTGGTTTAGACAGAGAAAAGCACAACAGTATTCCAGCTGTAGCCACAGTCAGTCTATTCACTTTTCTTATCTGAAGACTAGTATTTTGGTTTACATGCCTCTGAAATGAAGCTATATTTTCATGTGTCCTCATCCTGTGACCAAACTCTGTAAATGAAAAAGATCAAACACTTAGAGGCATGTGCACAATATACGTCTGTTGCATTGGGCCTGAAAAAAAACCCCAAAACTGTCTGTGCGACCAAAAGGAGTTGTGAGGAAGTATGAGTGCTTCCAGAGATATTTAGAGAGAATATGTGTTTATACAGTAAATTAAATTCAAACAAAAGCAATTTATCTTGTCTGGAGATTCCATGGTATGCAATGCAATTAAATTAGGCAAACAAGAATAGGATGCTTGAAAATTCTTACCTATTTAAAAGCTGCAGTAGGTACACTCTAGTTTAGGACAGAATTTAATTGCCTTCTGTAAAATGCAGTGGCAGGACAGTCATTTTCTCAGCAGCAGGTAACAGCAGTTCCAAAAAATATGCTTTCTCCAATGTAGCTGTAGGAACTGTTGCTGCTTAGAAACTAGCATAGTCATTAATCAAAACAAAAAGAACATACTGTTATATAAAGCAATAATTTTACTAGACAAGTACTTTGAGTCTGCCTAAAACAAATGATCAGAACTTACTACCCAGTTCTTATCTCCATAAAAACTTGGAAGGATACATTTCTGATATAGGAAATTTTTTATTTATTTTTTTAAGGCACAAAATAATGTTGTTGTTCATGTAATTTTATTTTTTTTAAAAAAATCTTTCTAGTTGCAACATTTTTCCTCATCCTTGCCTGGCTTATTACTGCAATAGTTCAAACACATATATTGTCCACTGTGATTGCACTGGAGATGCCGAAAAGGAACAAAGACCAAGGGGAAACTTCACTGGGGGTGTTATCAGTAGATTTGTTGCTGGTAGTAAACCATGGAAGTTTTTAGGATGATCTGAAGTAGTTTAAGAATAAGTGATAGGATGAAGCAAGCAGAAGGAAATTTGTGCTGATTCTTAGGGGAAAATAAACTCTTTGTATTACATCCTTTTAAATTACATAAAAGGTCACTACAGAACATGTAGGTACATGAAGTCATTCTAAAATGGTTTGGATGAAGAAAATCGGGATTCTTTTGCAATAATATGTTTTTGGCAGAATCTCAACTTTAATTGTTATAATTCCATGGGCTTTCTTTGTTATGTACAGGCAACTTTCTCAGTTTAAATATCTATGTGCCTGACATAGACCTGTTCAAATCAACAGTGGGAATCCCTATTCACTGATGATAATACCATTCTACTGGAAAATATTAGTTGAATCAGGAGACATTTCAGAGACTAAGACACCATTGTGCTGTCTTAACAAATATATAAATTAAATATTTCTTAAGCAGAGGCCTATAAATGGAGCACAAGCAGCCAATTTTCACATAATTTACTGTAAAAGAAGGAGAGGAAATAATTTAGTTAGAAATCTTGGTTTTAATTAGAAGTTATTTGGTTAGAAATAATTCTATAGTCATTCAGTTTAGTCTGGGTTTGTATTCCATTTCTGGAGGCTATACAATGAAAAGAATACAAAAATGGGTGAATGAAAAGTAAAGTAAAATTTAGATTTGGAGTTGCAACTATGAGTAAATATGAATACATTGAAAGCTGATAAAAATGAGGGGAGACAAAATGTCAGCGGTGATATACTACATTTATCCTACATGGGCTACTTACTGGTTCCAGTAAGCTGCTCCTTTCATCCCTGTTGTGCTCAATTTCCCCTTTTTATAGGGATACATTTTTAAGCAATACACAGAGTTACTTGTGACTCCTGCTCTCCTAAATAGATGAGGATTTGCAAAACCATGTCTTACTTTTCTAATCCTTCATATTGTTACAGAGTCTGAAGAAGTATTTTCTAATTTCAATTATTTTTAGGCTAAAGCAGTGACTGAACACAGATTACCTCCTTCTGGTCCTCCAACAGGCAAAAAAGAGAATGCTCTAAATTCCTTTATTGTACAGTGATTTTGATGTCTGTTGTAACAAAGACATTACAAAAAGTTCTTAAATATTAAAGAATGTAAGATTTCCATTCTATTGAATATGCACAAATAGAGCACTGTAAAAAAGGAGGGATTTATAAGGCTTTTTCCTCATTTCCTTGTCAAAACCACCAGAAACACAAAAAATCCCAAGAAGTAAAGATTTTGCTTGAATCAGTATGCATACAAGGAGGCTTGGTAAGCTGATGAAGTGACACGGCCTGATCAACAGCCGTAAAATGAAATAGTTTGCACTAGTGGTTTGAACTCTGTGGTAAAACAGTTGGTCATATTACAAAAGGCAGTGATCCTTTCTGTGGCATTCTCATGACCTATATATTGCATTATACCCTGGCTAGAGAAAAAGGGTATTTTTATACTGTTTTGAAAATGTAAGATGGCAATGAAAGAAGCAATCTTTTTGAAGAAGCTAGTAGACCTTTTTGACATTACCTCACTCTTATTATTGTAGAGCTTTCTTCTGATGAACCCAAACAAGTCACTTAAATGGAAGTTTCCTTCAATGGCTCTTTAAGGTTGGTTTCTTTCATATTAATAAAAAGCAGCAGAGAGAAATTATAAATGTCCAATTCATACTTACCAAATAATACTACATGAAGTTGTTACTTAAAGCAAGTACATTTGTATATAAGATTAAACTTTATAGAAACTGATAGGTAGAAAATCTGCCTGTACCTCACTGTTGTCTGCTGTCTTTGCTCAAATTTTGGCAACCAGTGACCTATAAGTGTCTCTTGGAAATCCCAACACGATATGTAGGAAGGAAAGTGTCACTACCAGTCTTTGGCTTGTACACCTTCCTAGATCCCATAGATGCCATGAGCTGCTTTTACACAACACTTGTTGTAAAGAAGTCAAACTGCCCTTTTCTAAGGCCTTGAATTCATAAAAGACACAATTGGTATAAAACCACCTTGAATCTTCTTAATGCCTATTCAACGTTAGGCTGAATACATATCACCAAGGCTGAGCTCTCTGACTGTATCTAAACATGCCACAATGAATAATTCAAACTCTTTTCTGAATACCTGTCAGTATTACTTTCTGGCATACCGAGAAACAAGTTTTTATTTACTATGATCAGCGTAATCCAGACATGACTGTTCTTTATATTTCCACTTCCATGCTTTTATCTTCAAATTTGCTCCAAAATAACCTACTGTAGGATAATGTGGTCAATAAAAATCATTCTGCCTTTGAATTGTACTTGACCTGTCAAAACTGAGTGAAAAATCACTACTAGCCTGAGCTCACAAAGATAATAGACTGAAGTTTTCAGTCAACTTGTGCTCAGCAAGCTCTATAGTTTTCTCTGAACTGTGACACTGACTTAAAGTACACTATAAGTATTTGTTCATTATGAAGAAATCAGAAGAGTTGGTTGTTCAAATAAACAAATGTAACAATGCACTGTCAGTTCAGCAGCTTCCCAGACCATTTTTAAATTAAATGGTTTAAAAAAGCTTATTTTCTTCCTGTAGAGAACAGTCAGGAAAACAAAGAAAGAAATGAATAAACAAATAAAAACCACAAAAATTCCTTAGTGCTATTTAGAGTTATGAGGCCAGCTTACAAAAGTGTTGCATGTATCTATACACTGAAAGAGAAAGAAGGTAAAAGCACATGCTGTAAGGCCATAACTTCTTGACTCAAGTCAGAACTCTGAGAATAAACCAAAATGAATACTTAAGTGTTCGAAAGATGTAACCTTGTGTGTAATTACCTGCACCAAACAACATAATTTGGCATCAAACCCTTTGAGGAACTTTCCGTATTTTTCTGAATATAATTTGAAAGGATTCCAGCACTTGTCATCATAGAATCATAGACTCATGGAACAACCAGGTTGGAAGGGACCCATCGGATCATTGAGTCCAACCATTCCTATCAAACACTAAACCAAGTCCCTCAAGACCTCATCCACCCATGCCTTAAACACCTCCAGGGAAGGTGAATCAACCACCTCCCTGGGCGGCCTATTCCAATGCCCAATGACCCTTTCTGTGAAAAACTTCCTCCTAATGTCGAGCTTAAATCTCCCCTGGCGGATCTTGAGGCCATTCCCTCTTGTCCTGTCCCCTGTCACTAGGGAGAAGAGGTCAGCTCCCTCCTCTCTACAACCTCCCTTCAAGTAGTTGTAGAGAGTAATGAGGTCTCCTCTCAGCCTCCTCTTCCCCAGGCTGAACAACCCCAGCTCTCTCAGCTGCATCGTGTTTATGCCGACAGGAGTTCTGTGGAGTAGTATTTCGTTCTGAGTTTTAACAGAGTTCTCATGCATTGATTTGCAATGATGATGTTGACTATCAGTCTCCTTCTGGACCTGATAAAATTATTTCTATAGGCATCAGAATGTTCTTATCATGAAAGTAATATAATATTTAGTTAAATGGTATTTGAAGTATAATTTTTCTCTTGCAGTTTTCCTACTGCTTTCTTTAGTCACCTTTCTTATTCCCTAATTATACAGATATTTCAGTCTAAGAAGCACTCCAGAGGCATCAGTTGAACAGAATATTCCGAGGACCATTGAGAGGAACATTCCATCAGCAAATATGGGGATCTAGCATAGACAACTTGTATCCTGCCAGCTTGTCTGCCTGCTTCTGACACTCACATAGCTCACATATCTCCAGTCAAAATAAGCTGGTTTGTGGGGTTTTTGCCTCAGAAGAACCTTCTGAAGAAAAATATATTACCTTCTCTGACTGCTTCATATAAACAGCCTGTTAGCTGAGATGGGATAGAAGGGAGGACTGTGAAGTAAAGGTTGCCATTTCCACTCTCCTGTGGCCTCAGGGTCAGTATTGTATGGGCTTAGAGGTTCTGCTCAGCCTTCATGTTACGTTGGTGGAGAAGACAGTAGTAGCTATGCAAACTCAGAGTTTGGAGGTGTTTAAACAAATTTAGATAATCCCATGCATCACTAAGTCTTGATTGTTAACAGAGTTCCCCTATCTTCTCGTTGTAAGTATTTCTGCGAGTGAGAGAAATAAGCTGTTCTTCATTGCAGTTTATAAGTGGATTTTTTTCTTATCCTAAAAATTAGGAAATTAAGCATTTCTGCCATAAAATTTATCTTTATATACTTTCTATTGCATGTGCTATTTTTTTTCTTATCAGAGAAATTAACCTCTAGTACCAAAAATACCATAAACTGTAAAAATTAAAGAGGGCACTAAAACCATAGTAATAAAAAGGACATAAATCAGTTTAAAAATAACTATAGGTTTTCTAGTTGAGCTGTTTATTACCATTCATATTAAAATTTTATAGGAGAATAAAAACGATAGTTATTTCTGTGCTTTTGACCATCAATTTGCAAACTTGCCTGTTAGTTAGAATAATGAAGTTCAAAGCAAATACTCATATCTGAATGAACAAACCGACTAAAATTTCAAACTACTAGAAATTAATGAAATAGGAAACAATGTTTTTCAAACAAGTCTATACAAAGTTAATATGTCTCAATATAAGTAGGCTAATAGTGATCAACTGTTAGATTACAAATTATTATCTTAAATAAGAAATCTCCATTGGCATAATTTATAACAATTCTTCCACAGAAATATGCTTAATTTAGAGTAATTCAATCTCTTGAATAACAAGTATCCGAAAACAGAAAACACTTGCAGTTTTAACTGTCCTGAGTTTTTATTTGAGTCTGGGAATTTAAAAGCCTCAAAAAATTTGAAATACTTAAAGATGGTTTTCACATCAACATACAGAAAAGGGAGTTTCACATGTTTTTAACATGAACCCATAAATTGGAACTGATTTTCCTAAGCCTGATACAAAGGCAGCAGTAGGAATCCAAGACTTGTGATGTGATTCATACTATATTCACCTCTTTTAGAAACTAGATACATTTTCAATAATCTTCCATTTATAGTATGCTTTCTGTAACACTAATATTTATCTTCCGCTCTTGTTATGATATCCTGTTGTTGAAAAATTCCAGTTAGTGATGACTCACCTCCCCAAGAAGTCTTTCCATTGAACGATAATAGTGTTGCTGACTATGTGTTCTTTGCTTCAAGACATAAATAATAAAAACGAGTTGCTACCTGGTATGCAGATTCTTTTATGGGACTACAATAAGTGTTTACCAGTTCAGAATAAGAAATTATTATGAGACCCCAAATACTTCAGTCCTTTTAGCTAACATCCTTATCTGTAAAATATGAGTAGCATCACTTCATTTATTACCTAAAAAAAAGGAATAATAAAGTTTTTTTGCTTCTAGCACTGATAGTGCATATCTGGCAGGTGTTACTGTTCAGGAGGAAACAAAAAAATGCATACTATGTAGGACCAAGAAATTACTTTGTACAAGTCCAAGACTTTGAGTATTTTATACCTAGACACAAGAGTTTCAATCTTTGAGCATTTATGTACTGGTTTCAGAGTCTGATGGTTATTACTTTAAGAGAATCAAACAAAACGGTTGTTTGTTCATTTCTGAATCCACCATGGAAAAAGTTCAGGTTTTGAGTGCATTTCATCCAGTTTGCTTGGTGGAAGGGGTAAAGACCTGAGTCCCTAAATTCTGTGGAGAGCTATCTGTCAATATGTCCTTTCCTTCAGGAAAACTGCAAAATCCCAAACCTAATCCATTCTACCACACTGAGAAATTCCACACCAATAGCACCATGAAGGGGCTACAGGCATCTGTACAGATTGCTTGTTTCCTGAGATGCAAGCCTGATGAATATACTTTGCTTACAATTGTTATGATTTCATAGCGGTATTTTTGTTGTCAATATTTATATCCTTCAGAAAGTTGATAGTTGGTAAGCAGACAGTAGGCACAAATATCTTCCATGACTAAGCAGGGATAACAATAAAGACCACAGTGTCTAATTTGTCAGTATTTTTTATTGCCATTGCCAGTCTGGAGTATTACAACT
Organism: Coccyzus lansbergi; assembly: GCA_033558105.1. Taxonomy (NCBI): domain Eukaryota; kingdom Metazoa; phylum Chordata; class Aves; order Cuculiformes; family Coccyzidae; genus Coccyzus; species Coccyzus lansbergi. The sequence continues at coordinate 1,126,130 of JAUMJK010000030.1, read as the reverse complement.
ATTAACCATTTCTAACTGCCTCACTTTTTGAGGCGCTGGATTCATTTTTCTTTCCTTTCTAAAGTGCTCAGAAATGCAGTTCATCCTTTTGCTCATGGTTTATATGATTTCAACAATTAATTTTTAATAGTGGTATTAGACCTCCTCTAACCCACAGCTCATCTCCACCTTATCTTGCAAACTCACATGAAAGTTTCTCCTCTCCCAGAAACACTTCATTTCACATACAGGTAATGACTTCCTGCCAATCTACTGAAAAACAGTGTATTATTGTGTTTCTATGCATTTGCAAATCACAGAACACCAAATACACGGAGAAAATGCCAAATAATTTAACATACTATTTCTTCCGTAAAGGTTTTTAATTGTTTAGAATGGAACACGTATCGACACAGCACTCCTAAACCTCACCAGACTTTCACGTTGTGTTTACAATGTAGTATAGAGACATTTAAGAATTTTGCCTTTATAAAATAAACACGGTTCGTTCCTTACATTTTTCTTTAAAGTAAAATGTACAAAGGTATAATTATAGATAGATAATATTTATAATGTTTTATTCAGATTAGTTACCAAATTTAAACATGTCTTCAAGTTATTCTTTACAGCAAGGTTTTTGCACTATATTGGCTGGAAGGATATATATTTCCCTGTCGTAAGTACTGATTCACCACACCTCATCTATACAGGTGAGACCCTGGTGTGAATTATGAAGATCCTTCTTTCTGCTCCTTGCACTTTGGTTTCCAGGGGAAATAAAGCCAGGTCCACATGGGCTCCAACATTGTCTCTCTGATCCAATTTCTGATCTGGAAAATTAAGAACCTGAGACTCACCAAAGCATACAGACCACCTTGAGAATTTGAGTTTTGAACTTGGATGTGCTTTCAGATAAAAAAGAACTCCTTGAGAGGATCTAATTAACTGGCACACTGATATTATAGAAGCATTTAAGTTCAGCTCTCTTTGTTTTTCTTTATAAATTGGGCTTCATTTTGGGGATTCAGTTTACGTGAAACCCCCCAAAAAGACAAGGTTGTCATTGTATTACTCTGTTATTGCCATATAATGCCATCCATCGTGGACAAAAAAGATGATGGTATGAGATTTCTCTGTTTGGGTGCAATGATATTCAATATGCTTTTTGGAGAACTGTGTGGTCAAAGTCAGAGAAACCAGAGCTTTACTTCTGGCCTTTCTCATGTCCTTTGTAAAATTGTGGTGGAGTGAGAAAATGACTTCTAGGTCTGTAAGCTTTTCTTAAGGCAGATAAAGGGATGTGGAATTTCTGGTATCAGGTTGCCAGTATCTTGAAGAACAAGAAATCATTTAAAAGTTGACACAGCTTGAGTCTTTTATTTAAATTTAGATATGCTGTAAGTAAATTTTGCCCTGAAGTCAGTGAAGTGGAACACTCTCATGAAAGGTTTCAGTGATTACATTACTGTTTTCTAAAGAGATTTCACCCCATCATGAGTGGTGGAGGTGCTGCTACCCAAAAAAAAAAAAATAAACAAAACAGAGGGCACCTGGGATGGGGCTAGCAACTACAGCAGCTTTTACGTCCTGCTCTGGGCTGCTTTTTTATTTTTCTGGATACTTTATAAATTCAACACAGCTTGCAGGCAGAAAATGGCCTGCAGTTTACAAGATGACACAATCATTAAATTTAGCCTGCATTGTATGGAAAAAAACCATAACGCAGGATTCAGTAAAAAGGCAGGCAAATGTCTTTGCTTCTTGTGCTTTCTTTTTTAAAGTGTATAGATTAATGATGCCCTGAGCATACTGAAGAGCCTGGGACATACAGACTGGAAGTTTTCCTTGAGGTTTTTATTGCTAGACTTGTTCTGATCCAACTGCCTACATCTGATCTTGCCCATGACTGGTCTGGATCACTTCCCTTCCCTGTTCCCTCAATATCTGAGTCAATATGAGGAGAAGAAAAAATACCAGTATGTTTGCTACTTCATGTTTGCTACTGGCTTGCATGTTAGGATCTCACCTTTTAGCACATTCTTTGTATGTACCTTAAATGATCAGAAATGGAAATGATTGAAACAGATTTCAAATGATAGAAACAGGGAAAAAGTGTGGCATTTTACATGTTTGTTTCAGAGCATGATACATGGGTCCCTCACTGGTTTTTTTCTTATATTAGCTAATGGAGTTGCAATGATGGAAGACAATAAACCCTAGCAAAAAGTGTCCTGTGCCATGTACTGAGGTTCAATGAGAATGAAGTATCAGAAGACACAAGTAAAATGTAAGAGAGTTGCAAACACTTGCAAGTCAGCAGTGTGACAGCTTTTGCTTGCTTTAGAGGTTGAGTGTGTCAGTTTGGGGTAAGCTAAAAAGCTAGAAAATAACAAGAAACTGTATTTTTTAATATTTTCAACTCCTAATATTTATTAAAGGATGTTCAGTACCGAACTGGAATACCAAATCTATTTAACAATGCAATACTCTGGCTTTATATCCTTTTCTCTGGACTAAGCCAAGGCTTCCTATCAAATGATGCAGGGACTAATTTTCATATCAAACACTGGAGCAGAGATGAGCAGTATTTAATTTCTGTTTCTTAAGATTATTTTTAAAGGGTATTGTTAAAATACATAATCTTCATGCTGCTGAATGACATTAGGTATGTCTCTTCCTTGGGAGAAGACACAGGTGATTAAAACCTGTCTTCTGTTTCTCTCTCCTCCTTTTCTTTCACAGTGCACCCCTACTATTGCATATATTTGCCAGTGTTGGTATTTTACTGTTTTTAATGGTTAACCACATTGGCATCTGTTAGAATACTGCAGCACAGAGTATGAAGGACGGGAACTGCACAAACCCTCCCATGTCTTTTCAGTTTGGATGTTTCTGGTAACTTCAGAGTAGCTCTGACCTCCAGTCTGGTTCATCATGACGAAAACACAGTGACGTTTAAAGCATAGACACCAATTTCCATGCTCCTGAAGTGCACTAATGCTCAGATGATGGGAATTCATTTCTGCACAAATCCAATAATATTGGCAAGTTTGCAGTTCAGGTAAGTGCAAAATGTCATTAAAGCATCTGTGCTGATTTACTGGTTAGATAGAACATACAAAATTACTGTGAGCAGATAGAGTATTGGCTGTTTAATAAAATGGCAGACTGGTTTTTCAGCCCTTTTTAAATTTAATTGAGACCTAATACCTGAAGCGGTTCATATCAAGTCTTCTGAACAATGTGGATAACAGAGACCTTGCATGAGGGAGCAGAAATGGCTTGATGAGGTTTTTATCACTAGCAGAAAATAGAAAAGAACTGACTGTCTCCACTATATTATCATCAAGTAATTTATATGTGTTTCATGGGTTTTAGTCACACTCTACTCACTTTTTCAGTAAACATTTTTGTTTGCTGTGGATGCTGAGGATACAGTTTAATGTATTTTCCATTTGTCCTTTACTGATGTATCTACTACTTTGCCCATTTCCTAAATGCACTGTTCCCTTTTTCTTAGCAGGTTATACAGGGGGAAAGCTCACAATGAATAAAATTTGATAACTATTAATGTGTTACTGAATAAAAATAATTTATTATCTAAAAAGCATGAGTCTTGTAATCGTAGGCAGGCATAAAGAAATAGTAACAATTCAATTAAAACTGTTGTATTATTTTTACCTTTCAAACTCATATTGGGCAGGGAGAGAGTAATATTAAAATTGATAAATCACATACTAAGAGATTTATGGACATTTATCATTTGATGCAATAATAAATAAGATGAAGACTAGTTTTATGTTGAACTAAGTCAGAGGTTATAAAATGCAGGTGCCCAAATCAAGTTTTGAAATGAAGGTGTATCTTACCAGAGAAGAAACATGAAAAAGAAATGACTTTGCTCTGTTGGTAGCTCAGCTTAGGAATGCTCTGACTGGAAATACAGGAATGTGGAAGATTATTCAACTGGGGTTTTTCTTCCTCAGTCTGATCCTGTGCTGGTCTTACTTTGAGGACTGCAGACATGTAAGCCTAGAGCATATCAGAGAATCATGTCTCTGATCATTCAGAGCACTGAGTCTATAAAACATTCATAAAACCTCTGCAGTTTGAATTGGCCTTTCAAGTAAGGAAAAAAATACATCAAAGTAGTACAATAAATGAGAAGTGTCTCTACTACGTATAATGTACATTATAGGGATTTCTTATAAATACTTGATTATTTAAAATTAGATGAAGCTATTTCTGACGTGACAATTATGGAATTTCATACAGTATGAAACAAGAACAAGGAAGATACTGTGCTATTGTTAATGGCTCTATTTCTTACCATCTAAACTAATGAGCATCTGTGATCTCTGATTTCTTCATGCTTCATTGTTTCCACCATTGTCAAAAGCCCACTTCTTCACTTTTCTTGTGAAATAATCTACATAATGAAAAGTGACTGTTTATAGAGCACAGTGAGTATTCCATCAGCAAGGAAGAAAGGGCATCATTTGATAAAAGCAGACATATTGTTAAGAAAGCTACAAAATTAGACAGTTTTAGCAGAGAACAGGGGTTTTTTTCTGCTAGTCGGGATTTAAACAAAGGAATCATCCCACATTTGTCAGATAATTATGTTTCTCAAAGGGAAAACATAACACTGATTGAAAAGAGTTAAGGTTTCTTTTCTCTTAGATAATTTTGTTCTTAGAACATTTTCAACTGCCTGTTTTAGGGAAAAGCTAAAAAATCTGAGCATTATGAGTCCACATTTTACTTCAGTTCTCATACTCCTGCATCACTAATTTTTGCTTTTGCTTCCTAGACAGCAGATACCAATGTAGAAGGCCACCTGCCAGCTTCCATATTGCTGGTGTGCAAGTCTAAATAGATTTCTTTGAGGCATTGATGTTGGATACTGAAACATAAGGCTCTAATCCTATAATATCCTCTAAATGTGAAAGCATTTCTTAAGTTTAATAGTATTGAGTGTCTACTTCAAGCCTATCTACATGGATTTTTTACAGGATTTATCAGCCATATTTCCATGACAAACAAGAGAGAATTATTTTAAAGAGCTTTTATCACAAATCTTTGTGTATTTAGCATGGCATGGCTATACACGATTGATTCTGTTACAGATCAAATCTAACTTTTTTAAAAAACAAATCCTTAGTCACAAATAGGTGTCATTGGTAAGGTAGATTCTGGAAGAGACAAAAATATACATGATGTGATTCTTTCTGCCCAACACTATTTCCATTGACATCAGAGGATTCATATGGATGTGAGTGACATGAGAATCAAAACAAAAAAAAAAAGGATTGGGTCCAACCTCCATAAAAGCACTGTCTTGAAGGATATAGCATGCAGGAATGTAATTCAAAGCCTTTTCTGTCTCTAAACAGACAGAATTTTCAAACTGGAAGCAAAGTTAAAGCGTAGCTACCTTCTGCAGCATGTTGACCCTCTAATTCAAGGTGACCAGGCGTTCCTTACCTGAAGGTGGTACATGCAGTCTGTCTGTTTTGCAGTACATCAAAGTACCTTCCTCTTGCCAACAACAGCTTTCAAGCTGAGAGCCTAGCCACTGCCTGTGCCTTTTCCAGCAAGACAGTATTGGCTCCCTGGGACCTTTGTTTGTCTGGAATTGAGAAAGTAAAGGAAAGTTGTCTTAGGAAACTATATACCAGACAAAGAGTGTTTGGTTTCCAGTGGGATCAGAAAACGGGTTGAGCTGAAGAGGCAGTGGATTGTTCACCCTTTGTCCTGCAAAATGACTGACCAAAGAGAAGCTGACTGAAGTCTCATATTCCTTTTTGAAATTAACTTTCCTTAAACAACAAAAAGAAAACAAACCAAACAAGAACCAGTTTTATTCAATGTAGCAGTCTGAGAGATCAGCGAGACTGAGAGATCAGAGAGATCAAGCTGATTGATCCCTGGAGGAAGGGGAACATACTCATTTTCTCCTCTCATACACTCCCGGGAGTATCTTGATCAATATCGGAGCTGTATGCAATATGTTAAAAAGATTACACTTCATAAGATGTATTTTAAATTACGAACTTCCACACATTGTATTAATATGAAATGCAATTTTATCTGATTTTAATATTTTAATGTTAACTTCCATTATTTGCACGGTAAGAAAACCAAGAGATGCACATGAAATCTGGATTTAATTAGATAGGACATGTTATCGCTTGCTGACTGACATAAGTAGAATACATTAAATACAAGCATTGTATAATACTTGTCTGTCCTGAAATGATACACAGCAATGCAACAAAGTTACATTTAATAGTGACTGCCAAAACTCAGCCATCAGAGTTTTCTTTAGAAATATAAAATTGGAGTTTTGTAGGAGATATGCTACTGGCAACATTTTCTCCTTTTTTTTTTTTTCTGCCAGAGAATATTTACCAAATTAATCCAACCTTCAAGAACATTTGTTATTTCTTTCAACACTACCCTTTTGGGCTTTCTTTAATCCTAGTTGTGACAACCAAAAGGAAATCATTCACAATTCTCCCGCAACTGAGGCCTGGTGCTATTACTAGCAGTGGAAACTTTCTTTACCCCAAATGTGTTCTTATTTTGCCACATACAAGAGTGCCACATACAAGAGTGCCACATGTAAGAACCAAAACCAGAAGGAATTTGCAGAGAGAAAGTTAATGAGACTCTGCCTTGACCCTTGGAAATTTCTGCCTCCAGGTGTTTTGACACCCTGCTATGGAATGAAATTGGGTTTTTTTTATTTTTTAGCTCCCATGGAGCATGATCTAAATGTTTACATCATTCATCAGTGTCCCTGATAATTCTTTGAGACATCTAATTATAGCCTTGTTAATGCCATTTGTATTTCTTTACACTTTCTGGGTTTGCAGGAAAAGCCCTGCAGGAGCAGCTCTTTTCCAGAGGCATAACAGGAGGACACACGCTGGGATTTCACAGGCTGAGCAGGAATTCTCTCAATCTTGTTCCTCCATGTGAAACTGCAGCACCAGGATGACTTTTCAGGACAGCTTTTTGCTCCAGTAGTAGCACTGTTTTCAAAGTCCGTTTGTAATCAACAAAACAGATTGCTCTTTGCTGCTGCTCCTGGTGGCCAAGAAAATCAAGGACAGTAATCAGTTATGATTTCCCTTTTGTTCTTGTGCTGCTTCAGATAATTTAGCTCTTTCGTTACAATAACATCTGAACACCTATTTGCCTTTAATCTCAGCAGCTTCAAAGCCATATCCAGAGCCACAGATGCTCTCAGGGCATCTCAAGCACCACCACAGCACAGAGATCTTCAAGGTAGGTTAATGCAGATGCTGACAGCGCAGAGGTCAGCATGAGTTCACTCAGCCATCTTCTTGGGTAAACCTTGTGCCCTTGTGTCTGCAGTGCTGTGCCTGGACTGCAGTGTGTGCCAAGTACTATTCTGGTACCCATGGTGCTCAGCTGCTTTTCTGATGCATTTGGGCAGGTGAGCATGCTTGTGGTAATGAGAAGTCCTGCATCCACACTGTATTAGCTGTGGTAGCGTTCCTGGGCATCTGGAAGGGAAGTGTCATAAGGTCTGATATTTCTTCAGGACAAGAAAGAGGAAGGTGAGCAAGGCTATGGTAGTTCATCATACTTCCCTCTGTGTTTGCTTTTTTATTTTTTGATTGCCAATTCCCATTACAAAAGAAGCTTTCTATACCACAGCTTATTATATAAAATTCACATAGAAAATTGTTGATCAATATTAACACCGGTCAAAATAAAACCAGCTCCATTAAATTCTTCTCCATCTCAAGAGGTCTGATTTCCAGCTCCTTCATGTGCCTTTTTCATAGAATCATAGAACAACCAGGTTGGAAGAGACCCATCGGATCATTGAGTCCAACCATTCCTATCAAACACTAAACCATGTCCCTCAGAACCTCATCCACCCGTGCCTTAAACACCTTCAGGGAAGGTGAATTAACCACCTCCCCTGGGCAGCCTATTCCAAGGCCCAATGACCTTCTGTGTGAAAAACTTCCTCCTAATCTCTAGCCTAAATCTCCCCTGGTGGAGGTTGAGGCCATTCCCTCTTGTCCTGTCCCCTGTCACTTGGGAGATGAGGCCAGCTCCCTCCTCTCTACAACCTCCTTTTTGATTTCCCAGCATGGCAGACTCTTTCTAATGTTCAGGAAACCTTTATATTTTTATTCCTAGCTGCCTACATCCATTCTTGGTTTGTTATTTATGCTACCTACAATAATGTCCCTTTCATCTTAAAATACTGCACTCAATTTGTCTTGGTTTTATGTTAAAGGTTACACTGACAAAGGCTGATAAAACACATGGAATATTATTTGTATTTACTTATAAAGCTGCAGTATCCCGCACAGTATCATCACTTCTATAAAGTATTATCTCATAAAAATCATTTTGAAAGTGAATGTCATATCTCATTTTCCTTTGACACATAAATACATTTAAGCCCATCTATCTAAGCCTTTCCAGCACATCCATCACTACAGAAGTGTGCTGGTGCCAGTGAATCAAAAGCTAGAGCAGCAGTTAACAAGCGGTGTGCTAATTAATGGCTGAAGCAGAAAGTTGTAAGAGTGATTTTTCCAGACACTTCACTCAAAAGGGATTGAGAAGAAAATGTCTTTTTAAAATTTTTATATAATGTCACACTAAATGAACCATAAAGAAACAATACAGAAAATATGTAGCTTGGAATTTATGAGAACATTTTACAACTATTTAAGACCACATTTAAAGGTCTAGATTTTAAATGGAGCTGAGGGACCTTTCAAAAACAGCTTCACCAGCAAGGTCATCTTTAAAAATGGAAAGGAAAAAAGGCAGGTCTCAAACATTATGATCAGGAAGATAATGAAGCCCCGAATTGCTACACAAGAGAGGAAGAATGGAAGCTAAAATGATAAGAAATCATCATACTGATCATATTTATTCAAATTCAAGAGAAACGTTGACTGCCAGTCACCAGCAAAATGAAAAGTGGCATTACAGCTGTTTTTTTTTTTAAAATAAAAAGGTCTTTTGGACCAGTCACCCTAAAATCACTTCTGTTCACCACTTAGCAGGTGTCATGTTGCTGCAGCTCAGAAGATGCAAATCTTGCCTCATGAGAAATCAGTTCCCAAAACCTTATTTTTTTCTGATGACATATGGAAAGAAATTCCTCATACATATTGAAACCTTTTTACTTTCTTTCAAGTAGTTTCAGTCATATGATATACGATACAGCAAAAAAGACATTTCAAAAGTAAATAAGACTAGAAAAAAGATATAAGAAGTTGAATATGTCTTTACTGTTAGGAATATTCTTTCTCCCATCTTTTCATCAATAAATTAAATTTCCATTATATACTTTTATAAACTAATTTGATTTTGATGAGCCAATGTATTGACTTGGATTTGGATTCTCTGGGAAAATTATCCTCAAAGGTTTTTTTTTCAAACTGAACTGATAGGAGAAACATTATCCTTATTGTGTGAAAATAAAGGTCTTCATTGCTTTAAGTGAGGTAGTTATTTCCTCACCCTCTTCAACAGGACAAAACTCAAATAATTATTTGAAAGGAAGCATAAAAAACCCCAACTATTAATATATTTGGGCTGCAAATGTAAGACCAAGCTCTGTCATTATCTGAAAAATGGAAAGCAAAAATCATAGTGGCAGGAACAAAATTTGTTAACTGTATTCTTGACTATATTTTTTCAGTAGCCCTGGCCTCTTCCCAGCCATGTGGATTGTCTCACAATGATTTAAACACAGCTGAATATACACCTGTCCTTCCATACCCCACAAATGTGGTTTGCTAGGAAAGCCAGGGCTATTTGAAGAGCAACCTAACATTTGAAGGTGGTGGGAAAGGTAAAAGGAGAACACACTCTTTGCATTAAGTAATCTAGTAATTTGCACCCACAGTAGTGATCATATATGAGCAGGGTCCTACTAGATACCCAATGATTTTTTAAGAGTTGTTTTGCACCACTGAGTCTTCATTTTAATTGTTATTGCTTGACTAGAAAGTTATTTTGCTTTGAGTGGGAACCTGCAAAAAGTCACATAGCCTAAACTGGAGATTGATTTCTAGCTCTGGGACTGAAAACTCAGCCTTGTTCTGCCGCTAGCAGTGACGGGTTGCACAGTCAGCTGGCAACAGTGCTGGGCACGGTGTGGGACATTTCTCTGGGCTCTGCTCCATCTATGCTGCCCAGGGAGGAGAAGAGCAGGGTAGGGCAAGCAGCAGCTCTGTTGCTGTGTGGTGAGCGGTGAAGGCTTTCAGTGAAGGCTGTGCATACCCTAGTGTGACTATTACTTCCAAAGAACCAGCGAAGGAATGGAGAAATCCTGAGAGATGGGAGGGAGTGAAGGAAAGCACAGCTTTCTGGCTGCTGAGATAATTATCTGCTTGAAATTTGGTTTTGAAGCTGCCTAAACATGTACACCTTTTACCTTTGAAAAAGACATTATTGCTTAACAAAATAATATTAGCCTATTTCATATGTTTTGAAGAGTACCACTGCATACAAGCTACAATAAATGTATGCAGAACACAGCTCAAAGGTAATTAGTGATATATATTTGCTACCTTTTTCTTTGGTCAGAAGTTTTCGAGCCCTGTAAATAAGTAGTGTCTAACATTAATAAATTATCTATTTTTATATAATGTTGATCTCACCAGTCATTTTTATTTATCAGTTTTTAAAGAAAAAGAATGAGAGCTAGAGTCTTTTAAAATTTCAGCCAAGAGCAGACTCTACCAAAATTAATGAGCTGTGAAAAAGTAAGAGTTAGCTTGGGAAGGCTGCTAAAACCTTTTTGCAGCTGTAGCCTGTACTAGCAGGCTGTGATCGGTTAAACTAGGTACCTCAATTAATCCTTGCTTGGAAAGTGAGAAAAATAACCCATGTAGTAAGATTAAAAATATTTAGCAGATGTTCTACTAAGTTGTAGTACATTGTGGCACCAAGAGGATGGGACTCACTGCAAAGGCAAGGAAGGGCCTTGCCCACTGGAGAAATACTGCTCTGGTCTGGTGACCCTCCCTGCCCCTGCTTTCTTCTCCACTGTCGGGGCAAGCGAGTGTGCCAGCATGGGAGATGGAACTGGGCCCAGAGCTGGCTTAGAAGCAAACTGTAGTTCTTCAGATTCCTGGGTGGGACCTCTTTCCTTCACCTCTAAACGATGCCAGAGAGCTCTTTGGTATGAGAGAGAGTCAAGTTCCTCCTCCTTCCCTCCCTAGTACTTCACCCCAGAGACTAGTCCAAGCAGTTGTTCTGAGGTTCATCCAAATGCTAAGCCCCAAAAATGCTATTCCAACTTGCAATAACTATAGAGGCTAATAGAAGGTGCTTAAATAGACAAATATAATTCTTTGGATATGGTTAGAAATAAGTATTAAAGAGAGAAATGGAAAATCAATCAATAGGGAAAGCTTTTCCCCCCTCCTCTAAGTCTCTCTAGGAAAGACAGTCAATCATTTTTTTTTATTACCAAAACCAAGAAAAGTAGAAATCTCCTTCAGATTTGCAAAAACATTTCTGTTACAAGCAGGATCCTGTTGCAGACAAAGAGTCTATATATTTCATCTTTAAAATGGAATAAACCAGATTATCAATAGTATAAAGCAGTAAAGTGCCAAAAACTAGCAGTGGCTGAAGATAATTAATTACTGTACTACTGATTTTGGCAGAATATCTTGTTATAAATCAGATTGCAGTCAGTTCAGTCTAATCTCCAGGAAAGAAAGCCAGAAGGTAAATATTCTTTTCTAGGTTTCTCATAGGTATGTATATAAGTGCTCACTTACATATTCGTATCTATCTACGTATATACATCATGCACACATATGTATATCTATGTATGTATTTAGTGATTTATACAAATATAGAAAATGCATAAAAGCTGAGGTCTGCGAGAAAAACACAGCTCTCTGTTATAATACCTTTCAGCCTAACCTTTGCTCTTTGTATATTTTTGTATATGTTCTGCATGATATTTCGTGTTGTCTTCTCTTTTTTTTTAACTAACTTGGGAAAACAGTAATCTGTATTGGGAAAAAAATATGCAAAAAATCAATGGTAAATTTAGGAATCTGGCTTTTGTCATCACGTTAACACTGTGTCTTTTCCCATTTTACATTAAGGCAATCACAGAAATGCAAAACAAAGAACAAAAAAATCAAAAAAAAATTATTTTTTTGGCAGGTTGAACAAGTACTATCTAACGTGTTATAAAAATTTTACTCAATTTTATGCTACATTCACTATTTTTTTACTTTCAGATTTTCCTGTCTTTCAAGACAGAAAAAAAACCCCAGAAAACAACAAGCTGTCACTACATTTACCATGCTGGACTCCAGTTCCAAACATCATTTTCATTCATGCTGCTTGGTAAGTTCATATGAGAAATTACAGAGAAAGTTCACAGAACTGTCACTTCTATATTAAAATGAAATAGCCTTTCATTTGCCATGTTTCTTCACAATTTTCAGAACTTGATGTTAGTAAATGAGTGGCATACAGATGGCATTTACAAATTTAATCCACTTTGTTGTATCTAGAAAACAGAAATGGAACTTGGCATATCCTGGGTGTTTTATTGATAGCAGATATTTAGAAAAACATCCGACTTTGTGAAGAATTATTTATCAAACCAAACATGCTATCTATATGTAAACACCTCTACTGTTGCACAGATGACTTTTATATCCCCATTTTTCTCCAATCTTGGAGGCACATTGTTGCACTTGAAGTGCTGATAAAAATGATTGGGTCCTGCTGACCACAGAATGGGAAATGTCAAGTAGATCAAAATCCACAGATTAAAGTGAAAATAATTGCTAAACTTGCTACTGTCGCTTGTATATATTTGCTTGGCAACACAATGTCCATATTAAATAGACAAATGTGATAGATAAATGTCTCTCTATTTTAAAAGGAATGCCTTACACTGTAACAGGCTATAAACATTAGCACTCTCATCTTTGTGGGCAAATGAGATGAGATTAGACACTAAACTTGCTTTATTACAAAGCTGGTGAAGGGGTTGGAGAACAGGCCCTATGAAGAGCGGCTGAGAGAGGTGGAGGTGTTTAGCCTAGAGAAGAGAAGGCTGAGAGGAGACCTCATTGCTCTCTATAACTACCTGAAAGGAGGTTTTAGAGAGGAGGGAGCTGGGCTCTTCTCCCAAGTGACAGGGGACGGGACAAGAGAGAATGGCCTCAAGCTCCGCCAGGGGAGATTTAGGCTGGACATTAGGAGGAAGTTTTTCACACAGAGAGTCATTGGGCACTGGAACAGGCTGCCCAGGGAGGTGGTTGATTCACCTTCCCTGGAGGTGTTTAAGGCACGGGTGGATGAGGTCTTGAGGGACTTGGTTTAGTGTTAGATAGGAATGGTTGGACTAGAAGATCCGAAGGGTCCCTTCCAACCTGGTTGTTCTATGATTCTATGATTCTATGACTGCCAGCTCTGCTGTCACACTTTCTAGCTAATACACTAGCCCATCTTTGTGTCCATAAACTACATTCATATTTCTACTGAAAACCTAACATGTTCATACACTGTAAAGGCCCTCTGCATTGCCTTATATCTTCTTTCTTCTGCTGTTCTCTTTCATTTGGCTGTCCAAGTTTGATACTGTATTTTTTTTTTTTTTTTTTTTTGAAAATTCTGGCAGGTTTCACTTCCTCACTTGTTTCTCCCTAGATCTATCTTTCTCCGCCAAAATCTCTGAGATTTAGCCATCGTTACAAATAAATCTTCTTCCAGTCCTTGTAGGGTGTTGCTCTTGCTTTTTGTCATCCTAATGGAGTAAGTTTCTTGTTCAATAATCTCTCAACTACTAATTTTCATGTTATACTGGGATAAAGATTTCAGGCAGCTTTTACCTTTACTTTAAAAATAACCTAACCTCTGCACCCAACCTGATTTTATTAACTCTATCTCTTTCATTCTAAAAGCTTGCCATTTTGAAACAGAACCTAATTATCTGTTGGTGATTTTTAAACAAAATTAACACATGAGATCTCAATTTACAATACTTCTGCAGTATCAGTTTCAAAATAATCCCTTCACTGAGAGTCCTAGGTGAATGAACAGCACCCTTTGCTTTGTAAACTGTAAAGTCGTCTTTCACCTGCCACAGGGTGCAGTGACTGAACCCTATTTGCAACACCTATTCTCCAGTCTCCATCTAGGAAGTTAAAGTATCTCATGATGATACAGATCCCAGTGCTATTTACCTCCTTAATAATATTGCTCTTAAACTTTATCCCTTTACAATCTGCTTAAGCAAAGGAAAGGCATTTCAGGCTAAGGATTTAGGACAGATGCACCCTTTAACACCAACAGAAATTAATCTATGGTAATTCTCTGAGTGCTTTTTCTCCAGATAAATTCTTGTAACTCCAGGTGACACCCAGTATAACAAGCAGTGCATACCATCAGTCCATGTCTCAGTCATGGTAGCTGTTGTGTTGTCACTACAGTCAAACATGTCAGCTGACCCATCCTGCCACAGAAATTCTAATTGCCCTTTTACTCTCTTAAGAATTCTTTTTTTCTAAAAAAAAATGCAGTTGTTCCTTTCTCCTTAAACCTAATTGTGTGGCATTACAGCTAAGTAACTTGTGGTCTCCGCTGCTGCATAATATTTTTCATTAGCAGGCACCCTTTGTCAGTGTAGCTGTAGCTGGTGGCATTCTCAGCATTTTCTGAATCCTTGGAAAACCATTCTGTTTAAGATGTATGGGAAGTTTTTCCTGATTAAAGGAGTTAAAATAATGGATTCTGCCAGATGAAGTCTCTACTAGATTCTCCCTGTTACTCTTTTTCTTATCAATAATTCCAGAATTTCCTGGGAGAAGAGTCCACGTTCTTGAATGCAGAAGTATGGACTTTCAGTACTAGATTTTCTTCAATATTTGTGCTAATAGGTGGAGGCAATTTTTCTCTCAACAGGAAGAATTAGAAATGGAAAGAACACTTTGCTCTTCCTCTGTCTGTAAAAGTAATTTTCTTGTTGCTTCTATTCACTGGCTGTTGAGTTGGAAAAGTAACTTCTGGAATTTGGCAACTTGTATCCATTGAAATTAGCAGCAAAACTTCCAGAAGCCAGAATTCCTCACAAGAGCACGAGAGGGTCTTCAAGCTTTACAGCACATTTTTGTTTGCATTCTGCTCATAAAAGGAAGCAATAACAGCCTAATAGGAGCAAACTATGGAGCTGCCTGTCTGTAGAGTTAGGGTGTGAAACTCAAGTATCCCATGAACGTGAGATATCTAAGGATAGCTAAGAAGATACCAACACAAGCACCAGTAGAAATTGTTATTGACCAGACAATGGACTAGTCTATGAAAGAGGTAGATTTGCCAGGACCATCCCTAGCCATTCTAAAATTACTCTGTACTGCAAAAACTGACTTGTCTCTGGTCTATAACCTCTAGCTCAAACTCACTTTGGTACTTAAGTACCGGAAGACAGAAAGTACAGCAAATGGGTATCATAGGAAACCCACAGAATTACAAGGCTGTAAATCTCATGTCTATGCCTTAAAATCATTAGAAATTTCAAGAAAAAAATGAAATAGATAAACTAGTATATAGATGAGAGTCTCTATTGTTTGATGTTCCTTAAAGGGTGTAGAAAGCGTGTGATAAGGGAGATCCACTTGATATAATCTATTTGGCTGTCCAAAAGGCTCTCAAAAAAAATCCCCTCACCAAAAGGAAAGGATTAAAGAGCTGATAAAAAAGAGTAAGATTAGAAATTGAAGTTTCACTAAAGAAATACAGAAAAGGCTTTGTTGAATTTTATCTGCCATTTCAATGACCAGTCACCCACCTCAAAGTAAGTGTGAAAATATATAGATGAGGGAAAGACAAATCATTATTTCACATATAACATGACAGGCTCTGAATTACTGGAGAATGCATCTTGATGAGTAATATACAATTCATGAGAACATCAGCTCAGGGAGTAGAAAGATAAAGCCAAGTGTTAAGAACTATCAAGAACAGAGAAAAAAATAAAAAAGAAGAACATTTTCTCTGACTGAGATAGTTTCTAATTTCATGTTTCATCTGTCCTAGACGTGTACTTTTGGTCATTGCTAGAGATAGCATACTAGGACCTTTGGTCTTACCCAGTATAGTCATTTTTAATGCTTTTACTGACTTGCCTCAGAGAATTAAGCATTTTCTTCAGCAAAAAGTATAACATTCAGATTTCCATAAATAATGTAACTAAGCCTAATTGCATCAGGCTTGTTTACATTTCCTATGTGTATATCTATACTTTTTTTCAATGTTTCATTTTCCTAATCCTAAACTGCAATGTTGTTTTCATCTCATCTTATATCCTCTATATTTATCTTTCCTTAAATGCTTAGAGTGTGTTCCTCAAAACCATAACTCTGACTAGGAAGGCCAAGGAACATTAAATAAACTGTACTGAACTTGTCTAAACATAATTTGGCTGGCAGCTTGCCTTAAATATTATTTTGCTTCATGTGCATCTTTTTGATCTCACAACAGAAATTTCCCTGAAGAAGCACTTGTATGGTGATGCTTTCCCTAAGACAGGATAATTGCTATTCTTTCTAATTATTCTCTCCTCATCTTAAGAAGAGCGTTGAAAATATACATCTGTGGTAACGTATTTGACAATAAAATTGGAATGAGGACTGGACCATTAAAATAAAGTCTTTCTAGGTAAAATATTTCTTCTCATCAGGTACTTTGGAAGAAATTTGTGTAGCATAATGTTCTGCATACATCTTTTGGAAATACGCTATGAACAGTTTATTGAGAGTGACAAATAATTAAAATAAAATTTGATGGGGGAAAGGTGCAAGTATATAAAGACTCATAAAAATACTAAATTTTTTATTAGATGTAATTCATAGAGAAAATTGGGCTCCTTCAAGTAGTATCTCCTTTCTGATGTTCCTACACCAAGCTCAAAATTGAACAAATTGAAAAATTGGTATAAAATTAGGTCCCATCCTAGAAAATTTCTTCATTACTTAATTGCCAAAGAACATTATCTGTCTAGTAAATCAGTATCTACATTGGCCTTTGCCAAGTTATACATTCCCTTGGCTGTTGACACTAATGTAGTCATCAGCAAGGCACAACTTTTCTGTTACTCATCTCTTTCCCTCTGCATTTGAAAAAAATACCTTTACCTTGTCAAAGCCCATGAGCCTCAGGAGTCTTTGCATGAACAGTTTGTTCTGAGGTGCAGACGTTCATAGGATGAAGCTCAATAACTACTTTAGGCTAAGCTAGATCTTATATGTTATCAATAGCATTGTCTGCCCATTAGTCCTGCCAAGGTTTTTATTACTGAGCCCTTCCTTGTGCCATGCCAGTGCTGATCTGGTCACAGACATGAGCTGATGACAAATAAAGTAAGTTTAAAAAATTGTATTAACATATATAAATATTTATATGGGGTTGTCTCTGCAGCATGACTCATCAGGCAGGTGGAGGTGTAACAATGACTGATCCATATCGGAAAAGAGCAACCAGAGCCAGCACAGCTTTACTCTTCTTTAGGGCTGCCCTTCAGCTCTGCGACAATTCAGCTGCAACATTCAAGTCTTCTGTTCTCTTTGTGCCCTTCTCCCACCATCTCACTGGATGGCTACCATTTTTAAGCATCGGGGAATTTCATAGATTTTAAGGGCAGAGAGGAGAATTTTGTATTTTTCTTACTCCAGATCTTGAGGTTTCATAGACATACTGTATTCATATACATAAGTATTCCAGTTTATAATCTTAGATGTGGTTTAAGAGGTACACGCAGCAATTACTGATCCCATTTCTCTGGCAGAAGCTGTAGTGTGGCATAGCAATATCAGACTGCAAGTGTGTGATGTTTGTTCAGCCTTGCATCTGTGGCTGTGCACTTTGGGTCTGCCATGGTGCAGGGATGCCAGGGGAGTGTCAATCAATTGCTGTAGCCTTAATTATGTCTATGCAAACTTACGTACCCATCTGCAATACTTGCTATTTTTTGGAAAATGCACACCAGAAAAGGAATGGATGTAAAATTAAGTTCTAGATTTTTCAGAAACCTCAAATCCTGAACTAGACCTTTATGCTGGAATTTAGACAAGTTCAATAACAAGGAACACAAAATTAAATTACAGAGGTCAGTAAACTAATCAGAGGTTAATCCTAAGGTCATTTTTCAAGTGTGGTTAAAGATATTTTAGTGATTTGTTCTTATAAAGTAAACCAGGCAAATATTGGATATATACCCCAGATAAAACAGCCTTAGAACCTCACTGAGCATTATTACTCTGCAATAGCAGGAGGTTGTGTTACTTCACTTAATAAAAAAGAATATGGAAATAACCACAGACTAATCATGGAAAGTGATTTTTTTTTTTTTTTTTTTTTTGTCTAATTGCTTTGGGAAAACAAAGTCCTACTGAAAACTTCTAGTTTTCAAATTATTCACTTTGCCAGTGTATGCACAACTGAGAAAGACATATAGTAGCTGAGATAGAGACTCTATTTATAGTATGTGGAAATTAGACAGACAATAAAAGATATTAAAGCATACTCATTTCCCACAGGACTTCATTTCCTTTCACAGCTCAGATGTCCAAGTTATGTAATGTTCATAAAAAAGTGTGATTTATTGTAAAATATAATTCTGGCTTAAGTTGCTACCTTGGTAAGAAAAACTGAAATCAAACAATTGTTAAACATGGTATATCTTTTTCAATGTGTAGCTTCTATTTTTCAAGTGAATACAGAGATCAAAAAAAAAGAAAGAGGCCAGCACATACCATGTGGCTGAATTTGGAAATAATATCTCCCTGACAAAGTGAAAATGTAATTTACTTATATGATTACTGTTTTAATGTTTGTTAAATGTAGTGTAATACATGCAAGCTTTCATAATATTTTCCCTTTAAGAGGACTCTAGGAACCTCTTTTTTGTTCTCATACACCTCTCTCAGTATTCCCTGTTATTAGATGGATAGGATTTTGTAAAAGAGCCCAAACACAAAGAGAAAGCCTTTAGAAAGAGCAGGGAGTTCTTGCAAATTCTCTTCCCTTAGTCTGTGCCATTCTTTATGAGTATTGTACCTGATCAATCACTGATAACTGGGCTTACCTAGCCCAGACTGTCTATTCCCAACTAGTAGGTTTAACTCAACAACATTACTAAAGAGGAGAACAATTTGATTGCAGAGTGAATATCTTTCATTTCTCTGCTTTCCACGTTCTTTCCTTAGTACAGTAGAATTTATTCTGGAATAGTAAAGGTACTACTTTTGTGCAATTTTTTTTCTCAGCATTTTGTGGTTCTTCTAAGTCTGTTATGCGGGAGCCTTTTCCATGGGATTTAGCCATTCCAATGACACTTTGTAATTTGCTTTGTTCAGGAAAGATTTTCCATCACACACGTAGCACACAGGCAAAGAATACAGAAGACATAAATAAATGCTTTTCCAAACAGTGAGATATTTATATAGAAGGCTTACCAGAAGTGAGGTAATTATGGGAGAAATCCAAATATCCTTTAGGGCTCTATTGGTCACATTCAGCTTTAGTCAATAATACTTTGTGTTATTCAGAGTACCTATTCAGAAAACAAAACCAGAACAAAACCCATATGAAAACCAGAAAGCTTTTCCTGCAATTTTCTGAGCCTCTAAAATGTCACAGCTAAAATAAAATCTGAAGTAAAAAACTCTCTGAAACTTCAGAAAAATGTATCATTTCAGTGCTTTTGTTGTCATATTTCAATCTGTTACAACAAAATTTTCACTCTAGACAAATGTTTCTTTATTTGTGCTGCCCAAGTGACACAGGCAGAATAAGGGATGGACATTGCACGTGTACGAAGGATTGTGCTCACTGACCACAAACCCACCCAGTAAAAGACATAGCAACATAAGTGCCATACAAATAAACTAAATGCATACACTTAACTTTGTGGTCTTTCAGGATATCTGATTCTCAGATCTCTGATTTCATTCGTTATCAATTTCCTGTGACAGTCACTGCTTGCAGACACCCATGTTCCTGGCCAGGAATGTTATCTGGGATGTGTAAGACCTATATCTTGTGGTCTGTGGGGTTGTACTTGAGCAATGGACGGTTACTTGCCCAGGACTGCTGTCTGCATTATATATGGCACTTGTAGTCCTTGTCAACTTAACCAGAGCATTTCATTTTTAAAAGCAATTGATCAATACAGAGTGAAATCTGCTATTAAATATCAATACCTGCAGGTAAGAGTTTTCCACCCAGCATGTTTTTATGGCTACTGTAGATCACTTTTTCCTGTATTCCCAAAGTAACTGCCTTCTAGGAACTAGTTACTCAGACACACAGTGGAAAATGGAAACTCACAGTGAGGACAGCAAAACGAACATGCAGTATAATGCAAACAGCTCCATGTTACCTGGAACAAAATCACGTATTCTTATATATGTCAGGGCATTTTCAAGCAGGTTTCAAGCATTATAGAAGAATAAATCAAGTAATTCTTTCTTATAGTTAAAGATATATCGAAGGAATTTTCACAAGAGCACTCTTACAGTATTTTGTATAGAACTTATGTCTTGACCAGTGCTACAGAAGGCAGAAAAATACAGCAACAAAGGTTGATTTGTCATTGAAAATAAGGGGACAATACTTCTCTGGACAGTACATGAGAGGAAATCTCAGTCCCTGTATGTCTCCACTCTCATCCATTTTGCAGTTGTGTGTATTTTTCTGAACTTGAATTTGAGATGGGATTTGCTTTCTTCTGTAGGATTTGGCTGTGCTACAAGTGTTGAATAAGCTTTTATGTTTTCACCTTTTTCTGACTGCATAAGGAGGCAGGATCTGCAACGCAGCATTTTAACCATGGGAAACTGTGCAGAATCCAAAGATTTTAATTTCTCTTGCTGGAGCAGTGCATTGCCATCAGTGGAGAATGTTCAGAAGTAGTGCTAACATTTTATGTCCCGATATTGTGCTCATTTTTTCCCCTCACATTCAACAAGAAGAAAATAGAAATGGAAATCCTGTATATAATAGTGATGTGTTGGATTTTTGTTCTTTTAATTTTTCATTAACTTGGGGTTTTGTCAAGAGAAAATAAAAAACAGTAACATATACAAACATGAGAAGGAAGAAACTTAAAAATCCAGTGCATGTAAACAAAGTAAAAGGGAAAAAAAAAATTCAAACCCCACAGCTGTTTTCAGGCATTTTTTTCCCCTGTTCCTAATATTTGTCATGTTTTTTCTCCTGGAAAGCAATGGTTTAAATAGTTCTTCCACTCCCTCCATTTTAACAATTTTCAATTTGAAAAAAAAAATCAGGAAAATATCTTCACAAACATTATTCCTTTTGTCTCCCTCACTTCAATTCATCTTCAAATTTGTGTTTGGGAAAAAAAAAAGGCAAGAACTAAAAGAAATTGAAAGATGCCACAGTTTTTGCACCATTCTTCATAAAAGATCAAACAGAAGATCATTTGATTTAAAAACCCGCAAATTCACTGTAACAGTGGGAATCAGCCAAAACGTTAGCTTTGAAAGCTATTTTTCTAGGTGTTCAACAGACTTGAGAAAATGTCTCTAGATTTTTATTGTATTTATGGTTTTAGACTTTTCAGACTGGCTGCAATCCAAACGGGTTTTGTTGCTGTTCTTAAATAGAGGAGAAAAAGATTCTTATATCAGAAAATCACTAGAAAAATGGAAATAGCACATGCTACTCTGTGCTGCTCTATTGCAAGTCCTGCTTCATAGCAGTTTTAACAAAAGATTTTTTCCCTCTTCTGCATAGTGAGAGGAGGATTTCCAATATGGTCTCTCACAACACAGAGACTAGTCAGCTGCGTTGCAGGACCTCATGGGATATAATTTCTGTTACTAGTATTGCAGCCCAGTGTTTTACAGGCAACAATTTGTGATAGTTATTCTGCTATATACTAATTCTCGAGCTGGAAATTTCACAGAAGACAGAGGTGTTTTCAGTTTCATGATTTTCCACTTATAAAAGTTAACGCTCATAGAAGCCCAGACTTTTTCCAAGACTGGATGCATTCAACATAAGTGCGCACAGCTCCGTTTATATCACCTGTATGACAGCACTCCTGGCTAAGTTTGGCATTTTCCTGAGGTCAATGTCTGGATGCATCTCAGAAAACACTGAGAGCAAGCCAAACAGAGATGGAAATACCTGACTGGGAGAAGTGAGCAGTAAGAAAAGAAATCTGCTCTACAGTTTGAGCTCTAATACTGGTATTGGAAATAAAATCATGGATGGATCTAAAACTAATGAGGTATGAATATAGTTCATATTGGAATGAAATTTTAGCTGTAATCGCAAATCTGTCGAAGTCAATGGAAGGACTCACGTTGGCTTCAAAGGAAGCTGAACTGTGGCATAGTTCCTCAGCTGCCCTTGGGCTATGGAAATCACAGAAATGTATGACAAGGTTTCAAACATCTGCTGAAATCATTGCTCCAATAAAAAAGTCAAGGGTGCACTTTAAACAGTTTTCCACTTCATATAGAATTTTTTCGTACAGAGTGGAATCTTCTCTTTTAAATAAAGCGTGGAGATGGCTTTTTTATATATATATATCAAAGAAATATCTGTAGAAATACATTTCACATTACAACTGGCACAGAGTCGCCCTTCTATTTCAACTTAGAAGGTTTCACAGTTTTTCTCCAAAATACTTATTCATCTGATCTCATTTATGTGTCAGAAGTCATCATATGCACTACATTTAAGTTATTTTGACATCTGGTCTTTTTTTATGAATGTATAAAGCAGATTTAATTTAGTTTCAAAAATCTGTTGTGTGGCTTTCTTTCACTGCAAATGATTTGTTTCTTCTGCAAAAGTAAAACACACTGTGATGAACCTTTATGTTTGTTCTACTTGAAAGCTCTTAGTTTGATGTCTTTAGCACTAACTGCTCCTAGAAAAATGTTACATGGCATCTGTTCTCTGCCCTTAAAATAAAGGAGGCTGTACGGATGGGTCAAAAGTCTGTATCCAGATGCTAAACTGCATACAGTAAGATCAAAGCCACCATGTCAAATATAGGTTTGGATAAGGATTCTGGAACTCTAAAATACTTTTTTAGTATAATATTAATAAATTATAGTGTTAATAATGATATGTCATTGACATATTCGGCCTTACTATTAATATTTGATGGTGATGGTGAACGTGACTTTGTTGAGATATCCAGTCCTCATGTTCACTTAACGTGCTTCCAACTATCATTGAAAAAGGACACAGTTACTATCAGAAAGTAAGTATGGGATCAAGTAGTTAATTCAGGTTTTTAGCGCAGAACACATTTTCAGAACCAATTATATCTTTTAATGGAGCCATTGGTTTTCAGTATAAATGTGTTGATTAAACAAGCATAAGTTTAAAAATCAGCCAGTAGAGCAAAGCTGGAGTACAGCTGTCTGCATTTCCTAGCAAAAAAAAAGGGCTTCAAACAGAAGGAATTTGCAGTTGTTTGCAAAGAGTTAAGCAATGATTTTTTTGATTTATTTTAAACCTTTCCACCAGACATTATAAGCCTTTGGCAATAAATACTTCTTGGTTTGGAAGAAAACTGCCATGGTTTTAGCTTAATTGTTAGATTCTTACCTAGTTTAGCCCTTTTGATCTCTCTTTTACTGTGTGGGAAGTTTTGAAATCCCAGTGTAGCCAACAAAAGTCATTTGAAGAAATGCTCTGATTTCCAGAATTATGCCACATTGAAAAACGAATACTCCCATCAACTACTATGGATTTCAAGTCAGGCATTTACATGCAAATCATAGTTTTTTCACACGTAAGTCCTTTTGGAAATCAGATGCCTTATTTAAAGGACTGATCACAGACTGAGTTGTATATTATGGCTTCAATGAATTTTTTTGTCTGAAACCTGAACCAGGCAGTAAGTTTTTACTGAACTTCAGACTTGAAAACTGCTCCTGCAAACTTGTATTTCAATGCAATATCAAGTGATACTACACTTCTTAAGTACTAATATGATCATGGTAGCCAGAAACATGCTTTTGTCCTGCTTTTTAACACTGTACCTGCATTGACTCCCATCTTGTTACAGACACTTCTCCCACTAAGTGTTTCACGCATCATGAATTTTATGTTTTCAAAGGGAAGATTACACTATCGGGAAGCAGCTTTCACTACTTCAACATACGCTGCAGGGTTTAGAGGAAGCAATATTTGCTGCATAACCAAAAAAAGCATTATTTAATAAAACAAGTGACATAGCAGTTCTGAAAAATGAAGCCGTTTGAAATAAGGATTTGTGCTAATCTGTTGAAAGATTGCTCCTGGGATTTTCTGCAGGAATTATTGCAGACAAGCTGACCATAAATTACTATCAGATCCCTATTTCTTACCTTTTGTTTTATTTTTCACTCTGACTTCTACTTTCTCATTCTCCAGATATGTGTTTCATCTCCTCTGGTTGTTCCTCCATACCTTTAAATTTCTTCTTTCTTTTTGTTTGCTAAGAGAACCTATCATCAAAAAGCTATCAAAAAAACCTGGAGAACAGGCCTTATGAGGAACGGTTGAGAGAGTTGCAGGTGTTTAGCCTGGAGAAAAGGAGGTTGAGAGAAGGCCTCATTGTTCTCTATAACTACCTGAGAGGAGGTTGTAGAGAGGAGGGAGCAGGGCTCTTCTCCCAAGTGACAGGGGACAGGACAAGAGGGAATGGCCTCAAGCTCTGCCAGGGGAAACTTAGGCTGGACATTAGGAAACAAATCCTCACAGAAAGGGTCATTGGGCACTGGAACAGGCTACCCAGGGAGGTGGTTGATTCACCTTCCCTGGAGGTGTTTAAGGCATGAGTGGACAAGGTGCTGAGGGTCATGGTTTAGTGTTTGATAGGAATGGTTGGACTCAATGATCCAGTGGGTCTCTTCCAACCTGGTTGTTCTGTGATTCTACAAACTGTAGAATACTCTGAGTTTTATACTGCAGAGTATCTTAGAATCTGTGAATTCAGGAAAGGAGGCTAAAGAGTTACAACAGAGGGAGCTTTGATGCATTGCACAGATCTCATGGTTGTGTTTACAGCTTAGGTTGTCTAATATTTGTTCTTAAAAAATTTTTATCTTTTATCTCTAAATAGCAAAAAAATTAATCCTTTTTTTAGATATTGGACAGAAGTGTCCTGCTGTAGGCTTACAAAAATATTATTAAAATAAATTAAAATTCAGTTCTGATTTTTTCTCAAAAGTTTAACTCTCAAAGCAAGAATCATTTTAAATGGGTATGAAAAATGTGCTTCCTTTCTATTTCTTGTGAATAATCCCCAGACAGTTAAATGTGCCACAAGAGCCTAAACAGTAATATTTGATACCTACTCGTAAACCAGGTATACTTGCCTTTGGGGGCCTCTCTCTAACAGGCTTTCACATTCAAGGTCAACTAATTGCTTGTGTTACAGAGCAATACTATAGCTAACACTATGTCTTAATGTCAAAGGGCTGCAATGACATTAGAAACTCCTTTGAGCAAAGCTGTGGCTATGCAATAGGAGGCAGTCAGTCCTCCAGCACTTTAAAGACAAACAGACTGGACAAATGAAGGAGGGGGAAAGGTGCTCCTCCAGAAAGGTGCCTGGGAGAGAAAAATTTCCACTGTCACCTAACTGAAGAATGACAAAATTAGGAAAGTGAAATCATAGAATCATAGAACAACCAGGTTGGAAGAGACCCACCGGATCATCAAGTCCAACTGTTTCTACCAAACACTAAACCATGTCCCCCAGCACCCCATCCACCCATCCCCCAAACCCCCCCAGGGAAGGTGAATCAGCTACCTCCCTGGGCAACCCCCACCAGTTATTTCCACTTTACAATGAAAAAGCAAATATTTTGTGTCTAAAAAAGTGCTGCTAAATTGACCATATGTTAAAAGAAGTGAGACTAGCTTGCAGAGGGACAGAATATTCCCTGGCTGGCAAGGTTTTGTTTTCATTCCCTCCTCACCGTTTTGGATCTGATATAGCCCAACCCAGAAAGAACTCTTGGAGCAGAGATTAAACACCGTGTGCCCTCTCCTCCTAAAGGAAATAGAGGAGACAACTGTCTGACGATGATGAGAAACATGCATGGATACAGCACCATTGACAAGTGTAAAAGCATTTTTGGCTGAAGTGCTAAAGTATTAGCACGTTCTCTGTAGCTTGTGTGTCATAATAACTCCATGATGGGTTAGCAGATGGTGAGCTGAGTTAAGCAGTGTGCCATGTCTCGTATATTTTGAAATAAAGAAGAAACATATTCTCTATAAGGAAAACAGAGCCACAATATTTTCCTCTTAAGGCAAGTCCTGATCGTTCTGTATGACAGCATGTTGACATGAAAGGAAGAAAAAGGAAATAATTTTAAGGCATTACGTAAACCCTGCATCACTCAGGCTATGATTCCACCATAGTTTCAGCTGGAAATTCATGTCTTCTCCAGCATTACTCCCTGCAATCCTGTTCATGTGACACTGACAGTGATTAATTGTTGTCGTTGACTATACCATTTCGAACTCTACCTTTTCAAGTATTTGAAAAATACACTGTTGGTGCTATAAATGTGTAAACATGGGCACAGATGATGGTTGACCCAAAGTTTAGTAAAAACATACTTTACTTTAAAAATACTCTTTTCTGCTTTTTGAGACATCAGTATGAAAAACTGTTAAAACTGAATGCATGTCTCAACTGTTTATACCAACATAGTATTTTAAAGGAAAATAAGTGTCTTGCCAACAGTTTTTTTAAAAGAACACCGCCAAAATATTTAAATGGCTATGTATTCTTCTTCCTTTAATTCAGTGTTTAAAAACAACTTGTTCAACAAATAAGTTAATATCACAATAAAGACATTATAAGGTATAGTAGCTTTCAAAAGGAGGCATCATAGTAGATACCTCCAGACTGATGCAGGGTTTAATGCAGCAAGTGTCTCTGAGGAGCATATTGAATCTGGAATGCCAAAAGAAGCTTTCATTTCTAAGTGTAATGTACAGAGACTAAGATAAACAGTATACTCTCATTTTGTTTTTATTATTGCTTTCAAGTTTTGATTTCTATAATGTGTTTGCCAATTCATTTAACCATTCCAATCTTCTTGTCAGCCTGCTTCAGTGACAGCTCAGAGTACTCTAAGATTATTAAGTTCTTCCAAGACATGAAAAAAGAACTAACTCACATGGCTTGGCACTGGTCTAAAAGTGTTCCAGACCTGAACAGAGTTGTGAGAGGAACAAACCTCACTGGATTTTGAGAATAATATATTTTTAGCAACTTCAGTAGCATTGCATTTCAAACAAATAAAATAGCTCAAAAAACATAGCAAGAAATTCCAAGTCTCTATGTAGTGTTTTAATAGAACAACATGATAATTAACTAGAGGAATCGGAAGACCAGGAAAGCCTTCTAGGGAAGAAAAATGCTCCTCTTAAAGAAACAGAAAACAAGGTGGAAAAGCAGAGGAGAGCTGTGACAAAGAAGAATTACAGACCTTTGCCAGAAAGGATATTGTGTAATCTATGTGGTAACACTCTGAATCTAAAGTAGGCTCCTTTATGCTCATTGTGAAATGTCTGCAGTTCTGGACTACCTAAGCCTAGAAGGTGCTATTACATGTATCTGATTGGCAGCTTTACTAATGGAGGGAGTGAATCAAAGCAAAAGCAAATGAATGGTACATAGTGTAGATATCGTACTGCTTTTTATAACGTTCCTGTGTAGAAAGGGATTCTTTTTGTGCAAAAACTGTATCAAAGGTAAAAGATCAAAAAATAATGATGATACTGCCCTACCCACTTGCAAGTCATTGAAAAAAAACCCCACTATTTTCCAATCAGTTAGCGGTAATTAAGTTGTCTCTCTTGAGCAGAATTTCCTCTCAGAGCATTGTACAGTGGTATTTGCCAGAGCACATTAAGCCAGCAAACACACACCGTTTCCCCAGGCATCTGAATCTGGTCCAGGCAGGGGTTCGCCAGGAGGACTATTGAGGATTGCAGTGCTCCACATCCCCAGTGTCACACACACAATTTGTCACGTAGAAATATGAGCATCCAGGGGTGTTCCAGTGCCAGCCTTCCCTTGATTTCATTTGATTGGGACTACCTCTATCGCTCTGGTTTTAGCCACTCATGGACCACCTGGACAGCACTCCATCTCAACAGAGCAGGCTTCTGCCTCTTTCAAGGTGAACAAATAATTTTGTGTGTACCTCAGTCTTTGGCAATCCCTGCTCCAGTGAAATATAATATTTATGCTGGGGAAACCTTCCAAAAAGCCAGTTGTTTGAGCTGCTCAGTGACAGAATTTTAACTCAGACCAATCTGCTGCCCTGATTTTAATTACTACATTTACTTTGTATGCTACATACCACTGTTCTTTTTATTGTTTCATCTGGGTTTTTGTAAGCCTACAGCTTCTTCTATTGAATTCTTGACTCAATACATCATCCAAGCTTTCTTCCTAAGTGTCTGGTTTCTCCATGATGAATCAGAAACTCTTGCAGGTATTAGATCTATGTAACCTGTACAGCAATCACCAGGCTGCAGATTTTGCTCTTTCTGGACTCTATCTTTCAATTAAGCATCAATGCCATAGTCAGACTTCAGGATTTGTAGCTTCATGACTACATTTTTATCCTAGCTTATTTACAATCTACTCTTAGACTAAATTTTTTTTGAAAGATGGATTCCCATCACCTTGATACTCTGAGTCATTAAACCCATAATTAAGCCAGTTTTTCCTTAGGTCCCTAGATCAGGTTCAAACCCACCACTGTGACCATACCTGAACAATTTTTTTGTATCTGAGACATTTTCTTCCAATACACATAGACTGTATCCTCACCAACAGGGGCTTCCGACTCAGCCAGGCTGCCAGTCCAGTCCAGTGGAACTCAGTAACCTCAGCAAGAAGTGATTGTCTTCCAGGCTGCTTTGGAGCACAAAAATTGTTAATAAAGTTTCAAAGTCATTATCACTTCTGTCCCTGTATCTCTAAAGGATGAGCGAGCTCTCTGAAGTTTTTGAGGTGCCATGACTGAGTGTGTGACAACCTAAAATGCACCGTAAGAAATGCACCATAAGAAACCCACCACACTGTAAAGGGTTTTTCTCTCCAACATCCCCACAATGCTGAACAGGCAGTACTGAAGCATAACTGTTATATAAAAAGTCCCCATGTTATTTATAACTAGTGTATGAACAACCAAACAAAGGCTAGTCAATATTTCTACTCGATACCTGTGTTGTCATACATGATTAACCTTTCTTAATTTTCATAGCATCAACACTTGGGGATAATGCCAAAACAGACAAGGGCTGGGAAGGAAGAGAGACATTCGTGTAAAAGCTGCTGCACTGGTTTCTGAGTCCAGTGCAATCAACAGCGCAGAAAAAAAAAAAAACATGTTGAAATACAGGCAAGCAGACTGGAGGATAAGAAGGAAAACATCTTGGCAGACCAGACTTCAAATAACAAAATTGACTATGAATCATTAAGAAAACTGTAGAAGACTTGCATATACATGAAAAAAAAAAAACCACATGTCAAAAAGACTGAGAGAGAAATGGATAGTCTTAGTTGGTTTTTACTATATGGACAAGAAAAGTCACTAATGGGATATTGGGTAAAAGAAGAGGAGACTCCTTTATCTTTAGTATAAATATGAAAATACTTCTGTATCATATTATGCATGAAGCTGCAAGTGCAAAAGGCTCTCGGTAATGTCAATAAAGATAATATTAATCAGTTTCTAGCTTGTTGAACTTGGATTCAGATACAGTTAAATTCTTTACTCAGGCTCACATAAAGTAAATGTCTGCATTGGGTCTGAAGCCCAGCAGTTAAGGCTATAGTAACATCCAGAAGACTTGGACAAGACGGCTGTCCCATTGCATTAGCTATAACATAATAAATAATACACTGTTGGGACATGGGTTGTAGAATCAAAAGAGAAAAGTCTTTCTAAAGACACAGGAACAAAGGCAAATCCCAGTCCCTTTCTGTGCCTTTCTAAGAATTTCACAGACTCCATACCTCCTTCCTTCTCTACCCTACTTTGTTCTTTCTTCAAATGCCTTGAGCTCTATCTCAGCTGCTGACTTTTTTTACTGGCCTATTCTTGGCAACCTTGTTTCTAAATATTTTTCTCTCATATTTTGGTATCTACTACAGCATATTGTCAGAGCCATGAACAACAAATTTGTCATGAAGAATGCCAGGTGTGTCTGTGAATACTTAATGAAAACTTAAAAATATAATGTCATATTTGACTTCTATGTGGTTTTGTAAGAAGCAAGCAGTAAAGTCAGGTACAGTGAGAAGTGTCTATGTCCTCACAAATCTGATATTTTGGTAAAGAGTTACTCTACTAAGCAGTTATTCTAGTACCTCCTGGCACCAAAGGGAAGGCCCAGCTTTTGAATGTACATCTGTCCACTGGATAGAGGACGCTGGTAAGGTCCAGCATAGTCCTTGAGAGGTCACACAAGGATAAGACTTGTGTCCTTAGACAGCATCCAGGAGCTGTAAGCAAATGCCAGAGAAAGCAAACAGTATTTTCAGTGTAAAGAGACTAATTTTAGTGTTTAAGTTTACAAATGTCTCTCTTCTCATTGAATTCACAAGCCTCAAACCTTAACTCTCTGTTTGTATTCAGGCTTTTGCTGGTATAAAAAATTAAAAATACCTTTGTAACTGACAGGATTTTGGCATAAGTCACTTGGCACCTAAATGCCAAGTTCATTCGGTCAGACACAAAATATTTAATGTGATTATTTTTTAAATACTAATTAATTTTTATGTACTGTATCAGTCACCAGTGGGGAGGGAGGGGAGAGAAATATCTTTTTACTGTTTATATTTATAGACAGGGAGTTTTCTTAGCAAAAAGGACTAAATATATTAGAAAATTTTATCAATGAGAACACAAACAAAATTAACATAACACCAGCTTGTAGCTCTCCATTTCTATTACAAATGTGAAGCCAGCAATTCTTCTCATAGTTTGCAAACGGCTTTATAAAACACTTGCAAAACTATTAATTAAAAATTTAACTCCTTTGTGGACTGAGAAGACAGATATTCCTTGCTTACAAAAGCTCTAGATTTGTACTCTGAAAAATCTTCCTGTTTAAGATGCATTTTGTTGTATTCTGATGAGTAAATATCTTACGTCCTTGTCCATCAGCAAGACTAAAGAATTAAGGTTGCCTTTATTTTCTTCTGTTTATACTTAATGCCAAAGAAATGTTATCCAACAACTGCATGTAAAAACCTTGTAGCTCCTAAGTGCCTTTTCTAGAGCCACCTGCTTCTGCTAGTATACTATTGATTTTCATTTTCAAAATTAATATATACAGCTGCTTCTGTCTAACAAATACATGTATAATGATAGTTCTGCTGCACTTATGAACTTTGTTTAAATTAGATCCAGGTAGAGAAAAACAGGCTGGAAAAGACCTAATTAGTAAAGTGGTTTGCCAAAATTCAAGTTCGGGTCAAGTTTAAAAGATCAATTTCAATCATGCACACTAAAAGTATCATTAGCCAAATAAACAGAAAAAAATAAGCAGGAAGAAAGTGAAGCGGAAATGTTTTACAGTAAGGATCATACAAAGCTTAAAGGATTTTAAGCACCAAAATTAAATGTAATGTGTATCTACAGTTTTAATAATCATGACAAAGTAGAATATAGGGACAAACCTATGGTTGGCTAATGAACTGCAACTATAGAAATTAAAATTACCATATCCAAAGTTCATCCAAGGCTGAAATTTATGTGCTCACATAAAGAGTCTCTACCCAGAATACTGAAAGGACTGGCACAGGATCAAATCTGAGATGCCTCCTGGCAAAGGAAAAGCAAAAGTAGAACTTCAGTTTACAGAAAAGGGAAAATAACAGTCCCAGCCAGATAGGGCATCACCATCAAGACCAGGATGAGTTTACCATGAAGTAATGAAAAATCTTTATAAAGAAAAATCATATAAAAATATAGGATGTGATTGATAGTGTTCAGTTGAATCAAACTCACTGAACTGCTCTTCAAATGAATCTTGAACATATGTTTTGTTGCCGTGTTTTGGTTTTTAGAAGATGTGAAGAAATGTAATGATAGCTTGCCTGGACAGTAAATACATGGGAAATAATTAATTTGGGGAAAACTAGTGGCTGTACAATAATAAAATAATTGGTTAGAAGACATTTTGTCAAAACATGAAGTATTGAACTGGAAGGACATTAAAATAGAGTGTACAGTCTCAATGGGCTATTAATGGGCTCAATCTCACTCAGCATCCTTTCAGGGAAGATACCTTTTAAAGCCCTTGCTAGTAAATTGTGCTGGTAATTCAACACACAGAGAATAGTATGTACCAAGGAGAACAGGAATATCACAGAGAAGAAATAGAATTTGGACTGAATTGATTAAAATAGAAACAAGTATTATTGCAGACTATAGTGCTTTGCTGATTAAAAAATCAGTGGAAATGTAAGAAAGTCCTGGGTAGGATGCTCCATTTGAGAAAGCAGGGCTTTTAGAGTGATAAGATAGACTAAGACTAACACGCGGTTAAAGACCGAGAATGTGTGACAGGAAGTAGGAGGGCACATAAGAGTTAAAGACAGGTTTAAACTTTCCCAGGGAATAAGTTCCAAGTGGAATAAATAAAAAAAAAAAAAATTGAATTAGCTTGTTTATAAAATCTTGGTAATATTATCAGTGGTATTATATAGTATAACTGTCTGTGTTAGGCAAAGCCTGGAGCTGGTATTCCTGTAAAAACAGCTAAATCTTCAGTGTGTTAAATGAGGTCGAGATATCATGCAGGATAGAGTAGTTGTAAAATCACAATAACATAAAATCACAATACTCTAATGAACAGGGGATTAAAATTTCATCTTTAGAAATATGAACTCAAGGAATATTCACTTTTTAGGAAGGGCTCTATAGCTGCTATGTCATGTCCCCTACTGTTTGAAGCTACAGTGTTTCCATGAGAATGGGGCACCTTAGTTTCCAGTCTTTATTCTCTGGGAATCTTTTGGGGCCGCTAAGAACACCTGTGGAGTATCCCAGTCAGGCAGCTGAAGTACTTGCATCCATCAACTCTTATATCCTACCAACACCTTCTTCAACACTTCATTATAATTAGAAGAGAGAAGTAAAAAAAATGGGAGCAGTAAATTATACAGACCTTAAAAGGCACTGGTCACCATTTAGTTATCAATTAGTGTATCAATTCCAGATATCCATAGATTAAATTGTGTATACCAGTTTATGCATATGTGAGTAAATTTAGCTTTCCCGTCCTTTTCTTTGCCTGCAACATGTGGGAGAAAGAGTAATTTTTTGTTGTTTTTTTTAAAAAAAAACACTAAAACTAAATTTAATTTCCTCCTACTTGTAAAAACATTTCAGCTCATACACTTCTACAGAAATAGAGTGTTGAGCATCCTGCTAAATTTTTAGTCTCCCTGCTAATTTTTTTAGCATGTTTCTGCCAATTTCTCAAAGTGTTTCCCTTAACTCTTGCTGATTGCGAAAAACTCCAAACCAGATCTTGAGACAAACTGCACTGAAATAGAGTAGAAGTTCTAAGTGGCTAGCAGTTAATTTTTGACATTGTGAGTTCATATACATAGGCCTTTTTCCTAGAGATGTGAAAGCTGGGAAATCAGACTACAGGAAAGGAAAGTCTCGACCTGTCCAGCATAAGTAATTTCTTCCCCACCTTGTCTGCCACCACAGAATAAACAATTTTCCATGGATAACAAACACATCATTCCTGAGAAGCTTCTGTCAGCTCCCTTATAAACTGCAACTGCATTTTCTAGCTGAAAAGCCAGTAAGAGTCATGCCCTGGTCCCTTAGCACCAGGTGTCCTGCCCTGGACCCAGGAACCACACTCTCACATCCGGGCCTGACTGGGGCAGGGGGGTTTGTTTATCCGTGTGGTGATCCGGAGGCTAACAAAGTCATTCCCAGGGAAAATATCAAAAGCAATATTTATTCTGGCTCCAGCAAACATAAACAGATCAAAATACTGGGGTGCACAGCTGAGACATGGGGGTGTGACTTCCCAAAGTTACATGAACAAATCTCAACCTGTTCAGAGCACAATCTGATCCCTGAATGCAGCCCACTTGGCTTTGACCCAACACACACACACCATAAGGTAACAAGAGGGAGACACAGAGAGAGAAAGAGAAGGAAAAAAAATCACTACATTGACGGGCAGCGGCAGTTCCTTGGGAGCATAGACGAGGCCCTCAGGTGATACCCCAAGCTCCATCTTGGGGAGCTCTGATGCTGCGTCACCTCCACTATTTGTTGCGGGCACCACAAAACAAACACAGAGATGGTCGACCTTCAGACAAAATGTTTAAGGCAAAGAAAGAAGCAAAGTCAGGTCTTACACCAGGGTAAGAGCAAACTGTATGGATCCATGTCTTTCATACATGGCATGAACATGGTGGACTCTGCCATGGGCCCTGCAGCACAGCTCCTCTCCTACTGGAGTTTACTCATGCTGCAGCTGCCCTACAGTCATGTTTCTATGTACTTACTTTCTTACGCTCAAAGATATGATTATACTTGCACTACAACCAACCCATTTTTTTCCAGCCTTGTCCTTGCTGGAGTTACCAGCTCACACAAGGGAACTACTCTTACCTAGTACCAGCCAAAACTTAACACTCATGGCCATGGGATTGTGATTTCTCACAACGGGAGAAACAGAAATGAAGGCAAGAAAAATTAAGTTCTGCTGCCCAGGAAAAGGAGAGGGGGGAAAAACAAAGGAAAGAAAATCTTTCAGGCTAAGTTTGGCGTAATATTTTTTCTTCCATCTTTCTGTTTACTAGATGCAGACAGTGAGTTATAGGAAAATAAACAGGTTCGTCTTTCCACTCCCAGTCCTTATTTATGCAGGCTTCTTCATATGGTTTTATTTTTAAACATTTTCCTATAAAGATGTAATTTACTTTAGGGCTTACTTCAAGGAAGTTCCTGACAAGTTCCCATATGCAGTTGCTTAACCCAGAACAGCTGATCTTGGTAAATCAGCAACAGACCCAGAAGCAACATCTGACTGCACAACGTTGATAGGTTTTGCCTATTTGCAGTGCAGTCAATTCACTAATGAGGCACTGCAAGAGGCACAATGCCCCCTAGACCTCATTAAACAGGCTTATTTTGGCCTGCTGACATGTTGCCTCAGGACTTGAGTACAGAGGCTGGAGCACCACTCTGCTGCAGAAACCGAGGTCTTGTCTCACCGACAGCTGAGGTGGTGTCTCCCTGAAATCTTTTAAGTCAAGTTTCCTCACTGGCACTGTCTCTCTAAGTATGACATAAGGATGCAATGACATTTTAATGAAAGTAGTTTAATTCAGACTTGTCAGTGTACACAGTGAAGAGGCTCAACCGGATCCTTGGGACCACTCTGCAGTCACTCCCACACACATAAGGATGGTCTCTGAGCACATGCTCGCCCTCCTGAGGCTGCTCTGCTTTTCTCTGCAGAGCTGAGCAGTTTTGAACTTACTTAACAAATTGTGCAGACATCTTCTCAACATAAGACAAACTACGTGAGTGGCAGAGTGCCAGCAGAGCCATCCTGTAGCAAGCTCTGCTCCTAGGCTAGGCAGCCTCAGGGCTGCAAAAGAGTGAATGACACAGACGCATTAACATTACTCTAGTGAAAACTTGGTACTCAGTTCTGTCAGGTATGGGGAAGTCTGAAAGTGAACAACAGTCATTGGTGCTTCCTACCTGCTCTCATTTTCCTCAGCTGTCATGTCCAGGTTTGCTATTTCTAGCTCAGACATGCTGGCAAAAGACGTGCTTATGGAGGGAAACTCAAGTGCCAAGTCCAAAGGTCCCTTGAGGCTGTAGATTATTTTGCTTGGAGACTCATCCTCATTCTGGCTAAGCAGAAGAGTGAAAACACGACAAATCTGATTAGTCTTTTTCCCACCCACAAGTATGCAACTTCTGCTACTGTGAAAAACTAGAAACCAAGGCTCCGGTTGAGCAAAAACCTCAAAACAGTTTTAGGAGGGAAAAAGTACTTCACTCTCATCAGAGAAGAAAAGCTGTGGACACCTCAGCCCATGCCAGAGCTTGGTGTACAGTTCCTGCTGGCTCTGTACTGTGGGTGGCATGTGCAGAAAGCTCATGCGAGTACAGTAGGAGTGTTAGACTGGTCAGGGAAGCCCCTCTTGAGTTTTAGACTCTTCATTTGTCAGGTAGCCTCTGAGATTGGTAAAAGACTGTCAGCAGAAGTGGCATTCTCCAGCCAGAATTTTGCTTTTAAGTCAATGAGTCTTGGATTCCAACCAAAGCTTCAAATGTATTTGGAAAATGGGAAAAAGACTTAGGATCTTAACTGCAGATTTTCATTAGCAAAGATTAAAAGCTACTTTACTTTAGAGGCTTTAGTTACTAATACAGCATTATATGTTTCCAAGCTCCTATAAGTATAGCTAGAGGTGCAGTGTCAGCTGCTTTGCCTGCATGACTACAATTGGTGTCTTGAGACCACCCATGTCTTTCAGTTAATGCAGCGTTAGGCAGGTTGAAATGTCCCACTGCTTACCTATCACCTCAGAGACAGAATTTATATGAAGAGATGCATGAGACATGCTTTTCTAAACTAGCAATGGCTTTATTATTCTGGAGTATCCTGGCCATGGACATCTAACAGGGAATTAGATATTTTTTGTCTTTCCTTGTCAGATTACATTTCATAATGTTGATAGCAGCCAGTTTGCTGAGATATCCACCAGTGATGCTGAAGCTCAGTCACATTAGAGAATTTCTTCACAACAGCACTCCCATGACTGCTGCCCCGTGGGAAGTTTGTTTCTCCCACAGGCTTGGAGGGGCACAGTACTGACTGCTGCTGTCATTGCTCTGGATTGGTTATCACCACTTTATTCACTTGACGGAAGCATGGCATACTGAAAAGCAGTGGCAAAATCTCAAGCATTGTGGGGTGACTTATTTGACAAATTCACAGCTCTGCTTCAGCTCCCGTTTATCATAATAAAGTAACTGGTGTAGTGTACACAGAGGGTGTTTCTTTTTCTTTTCAACCTCCTGTGCTTCCGATTTATTGTGGTTCCATTACATGTCCCCCAGGAGCTGCTTTCACCATATTTTTAGCAGATATGTCTTGCAGTGGATTGCCATTTAGAAGGTAAGATGTTATTCCTGTTTGAAGATTTGCCATTCAACATCTCCATGGAGAAAACTCACATTAACAAAGGAGAATGCTAAGCACACGCAGCTCCTCAAATACAGTCCAGAAGTTCAGACTGCACAGCTAAGCGGACAGTTCTGCCTTCACAGGCTGTGCTGGCAGAGGGGCTTCGGCAGCATTTTCCCCAGTTCTCTTTGTGGGATAGAACAACAGCTCAGGTCCAGTGTGGCAGTCCTGTGCCTGCTCAAAACAGAAAGAGAAAGACTGGGTTTAGTTATACTATTCAGCTTGTGATTGCATCCACATGTTTTCTGTTCTCAGCCCTTTTCCCCTCCTCTCACTGTTTCTGGATTTAAAGAAGTCACAGGATTGCTTTGACTCAGAGGCTTGGTGGGTGTGCACGGATTGCGCAGCACCTTTGGCTGGCCTCACCCCAGCCTTCCCATCAGGCATTTGATAGATGCTATTACATTGTGTTAATTATTGTATTCCCTGGGCAGTGGAGAAACTTTTCCACACCTATGTATGGAATTTCTTTATGTCATATGAATTTACTACCATAAAACTGTAGCCTCATTACACTTCCTTTAAAATACAAAGTCTTCAAATGTTCTTATTTTCAATGTCACATCCATTTCTTTCTCTTATACAGAAATTTGTTCCTCTTAAGTACAGTTCATATCTTGAACATAGAGCCAAGTTGTAACAGATGCTACTTGAACTCACCTGCACTTAAAGATTCAATGCTTGTGGATTGTAATTTTAGTCCAAGGATTTTTGACCGAGAAGGATTTACAAAGGAAAAACAAAATGCAGGGATATCATATCGCTCATTTCTAGTATCTCCTGTCAACCTGCAACAACCTTCTTCTCAAATCATTCAGTTCGTTATGGGGCAGAAGCTGGAACTGACTTGCTTTTCTTGGTTTTTATATTTATTAGATGAGAAACTACTTTTCTAACAAAGCACAATGGAGGCTTAAGAAACACTTCAAAGTAGTGTTAAAAAACAGCCTTTGAGTTTTCTCTAATTTGACTTAAACATATTTGTCAGTGACCCACATTTTCTATCTGTCATCTTCATAAAATAAAAGCAAAAGTAGGAAAGTTCCACAAACTGATAATAAAGGGCAGTTCCCAAAGGACTGGTAAGGAGGCATCAGTTCCTGATGCTTCCTAAAATTTAGCCATCAAAACTGGAATGAAATACACAGGTAAGTATTTATTATTAGTTCTAGATGAGACTTAGCACTACCAATGCAAACTGTTTATGCTTTAGTTGTAGTCGCTAGCTCCCAGTGGAGATGTTTACTCCTACCTACATCCCTCAAGGAGTGAAATAAAAGAAAAAGAAATGGGAGTTTACTATTAAATTGCTTAATTACTCATCTTCAATTTTCTATTTCCAGGATGAATTAAGCTGTGCAAGAGATCCCAAAACTCATTGACCTGTTTAAATAAACAAAATGACACACATCAACCCACAGGAGACATCTGACATTGATTTCTTTAGTTTCCATTTGTGGAGCAGGCAAATTATATAGTGTACAGTTTGAACAAACTTATCCATGTCATTTCATCAAAGATCTTCATTTGTGGTGGTAAGTTCCACCACACTGCTTCATGCTCTGTTTTTCATAAATGGAAACATTTCTGGCTCTTAGAGGATGAAGGAGATGACATTTCCGTAAGAGGAGTTGCTAGATGCACATTTGTGGTTCTCTCATTGACTTAAAGCTTGTAAATGCCAAACTCACAGGGTTCGGGATTGCGTATATGTTAACCACAGACTTGTTTCTCCTCTGAAGGAATTGAGAAGGAACTTGCCAAATACATTTTTCCTTCCACTCATTTGCGATACTTTTTACAAGACAGTAAGGCTATCTTTATAGGTACCATTTACTGTCATTCTTGAAGATTGTTTCCACAAGAAAAGGGGCACTATACACAAACTTATATTGAGAAATTGAGCCAACAGTCAGTCCCCAAGATTAGAGCATGCAAGGGGGCACTGGGATTCTGGGGACACTGCAGGAGAATAGATGTAGCCTCCATTTCAGAAACAGGTCTCTCCCTCATGGGGTGAAGGATGCCTTGTAGCGCACTGGGCTCCTGTCTCTGCCTTAAAGAAGCACCTCCTTAAGAAGCCCCCTACAGACCCCCAGGGGACACAGAGACCACCCACGTCTAGAAGATTCAATGGAGTACAGGCTGCACCAGCAACATTTCCTTCTTGGCTCTTAGGTATGCAACACTTAAGCTTGTGTTGTCAAGCCCCCAGATTTAAAAAAGACAAGCAAAGCTTCTGAAGAGTGCTGTACGAAAGTCTGAAGAAAATTAGTTGCCCAGAAGAAAACATGTGAGGGAGCTCCAATGGCTCCCTAAAACAGAGCATGAAGAAACCTAATGCAGCCATTCAGGTGCCAGTTGGTTACACCTGCTTCAGCAGCTCACCCAGCCCTTTTGCCATGCAACAGCGACACTGAACATGGGGAAGAAGTATTTGAAGTCTTAGATAGTGCTCTTTACGTGCCAGAGGACCTTTTATGTACAAGATCTTACTGCCAGAAGTGTTGATATTCAATACAAGCATTTTGTCATTTATTATTATGAAATCAAGGATAACATTTTATCTACAGATAGTTTATTTTGTTCCCTGAATATTACTTTAGACTACTGACATCTAACAGCCTGCTATTTATCAGATAGCTAATTTGATCAGTCCCATAGCAGGCAGATCCATGGCCCTCCTCCAGAGGGTATTGAAAATAGTTGTTTAGCGTCAAGGAGGTTATAAATTCACGCTGTGCAATCAAGCTGAAGGTTCAAGGAATATCTATTCTGAAAATAAGTAGTTATGTTCTTGCTACAGCCTTGACATAATTTCTAAGCTAGCTGGTTCCCCAGAGCCTGAATTATGTGCCAGAACAGCATATAAACTCAAGAAATATTGTAAAGCAATCCCATAGATTTCTAAATTTCCTAATATTGAGAGATAACCACATAGAAAGACTGAGAAAATTAAAAAATATTTTAAGAAGATGAAATCTTCTGGGTACTGGAGATGTAAAAAACCTGAACTTCTCCATATTTAGACATCCTAGGAGAGTTTTCAAGCCCCGTGTTTCCTGTATTTGGGAAGCCCTTGGTACTCTGTGAGAACAAGTAAATGTGTTCTCTGTTAAAGACCACATACCCTGGCAATATAACTTACATTACCATTAATGTCCTCAGGAATATTCCTTTGTCTCAGAGACTGATATATGCACACACATATTTACTTTTGCTTGACTTACCAGAAGTTGTAGGAAGGACCTTCCCATTTTTGGGTAGAGTCGTTAGGAGCTTGATGCCTGCATCGCATCTCAAGTAGCAGGCTCTGCATGCCTTGGCTAGAGGTGCTAACTTATACTTGGAAGTGTTAATTAACAATATGTAAGGTCACCTTTGTACAACTGAAATTCTCTCCCTATGGAGAAGAACAGAGAGCAGCAGTGATGCAAAAAAGCATACTAAAGCCACTGTAAATTAAATGAATGGGCATGTCTATTCCCTGAACTTCTCTTCTTACAAAAAAAAAAAGATGAACTATTTGCATCCTAGAACATAATTTCTCATGGATTACGGGTGAAGACAGATCCTCTGCTGCATAACAGATATTTCAATTTAACTAATAATGATTAACAGATTTGTAGGAAAAGGTTGGAAAATTGTAACACAGTGGAAAAGAATGCAATAGAGACATATCACCTCTTCCTGTGAAAATGAGACATGTACATGAGACAACATACAAGTCCTGCAGTTCCTCCCTACACACCCTCTCTGAGAAAAGAACTTGCAGGACAGGAGAACAAGGAAGGTAATAATTCTGTGGAATACAAAGACCAAGATTTCCTCTAAGGACTCCCTAGGCTCTGGGGTCAGCTTTCACTTGTAGGAATTTGTCTTCAGATCTGTCTCCTCAAATGGCTTATCTCAGTTAAAAATCAAACCCAAGGAGAATGCTAAGAGGTTAGTTCAGAAAGTAATAAAAACTATACAAGAAAGTTATGTTCTCTGGCCTTTTCTGGGTAAGAGGGTACTGAATCAGGTAAAAGAGGAAGAAGAGACCTAGCTTTGTTGAAATACATGACAGAGAAAGAAAATACCTTCTGTGTGAGCCATTTTCCTACATGGTGAGTCAAGGAATTTACATCCCGTTACATGCTGAGCAAGAAGTGTAATAACACAGCTCCTTCAAGCATGTGTGAACAGACACCCAAGACCAAGCTACATGACTAAGCCCTTGTTTCAGTATCGAATGTGTGAGACCTTCACATAGATAATCATAGTCATAGAATCATAGAATCACTAGGTTGGAAAAGACCCACTGGGTCATCGTGTCCAACTATTCCTATCAATCACTAAACCATGTCCCTCAGCACCTCATCCAGTCGCCCCTTCAACACCTCTAGGGAAAGTGACTCTACCACCTCCCTGGGCAGCTTGTTCCAGTGCCCAATGACCCTTCCCATGAAAATTTTTTCCTAATGTCCAGCCTAAACCTCCCTTGGCAGAGCTTGAGGCCATTCAAGTATCAATAATGATCATGGAACATCAAGTTCAAAATAATAAAATTGAAAGGGGATGAATTAACAAATCATTATGACCAGTCTATGAAGGATGGATGTTTTCAGATGCAAATAGTATGATGGGATTATCCTATTACAGGGGAATATACAAACTGCCACTCATTCTGGTTGCATGTTTGAGATAAAAATGTCCAGGAAAGCTGTGGTGCTGCTAGCCAACACACAGGTAACATGTAAAGAATCTGCGTGGCCTGGAGTTAGGTTAGTCAAGTTATACAGTAATTTGGAGAGAAATATGAGTTATACACTTTTGAGACAGAGGAGGTCTCTATATCCAGAAAGTCAGTAATTCTATATGTAGAAGAAATTATATTTACTTTAGCAATATACATGTCACTCACGTTTTAGGAGAACAGCACTTCTTAGAATAACAGTTTCAGTTTAAAAAATCCCTAGTGGGTTTAGGGTCTGTCTTCAGTAAAGCATTAATGAGTATTTTCAGAAAGAAATTTGGTATTGCAATGAAACATATAAATTAAAATTATAGATTTAACATTTTTCCTAATCTTATACTTATAGCCTTTGGAGATTTCATTTAGTAAATTTTGTCTTGGAACAAAGGACCAGGTATCCTTTCCCGTGTAGAGGCAGATGGAAGAGTGATTCAATGAGCCCTGCAGCCCATATGTAGCTGTGCCTGGTATGTCTCTGTTTACAACAAACTGAGTTTTCACACAGAGGTTTGACTTATGCAACTCCTGAGCAAATGGAGTTGCAGCTTCTTTATCCATCTGCCATGGTGTCTGCTAGCTGTGCTGCTATAGATCCTTGTATTGAATTTAGCCCTAAAGCTATTAGAGCTTCACAGGTACTAAATTCCCTAACATAATTTTTAGAAACATAAAATAAGGCAGTAAAGTTGTTAACTTAGGACTCACTTGATATATTGTCAGCTCAAGGTCTTTCTAAGAAAACTCATGGCAGAAAAGCAAAACAAAACTAAACAGCAACATAAATTCTGAGTTCATAAAATGTTCAGTGCAATTTGCAGCATTGATAGCTGTTACACTGCCAGGAAATATTTAAACATACTTAAATATATGTGCATGATCCACCCTGCCAGACTAACAATGTGCTACAAAAAGACAGATGGGAATGAGCTGTGCATTCTGTCATTTGACCACTGGGTTGTACCAAGACCAGTCATAGTCATAAAATTGGCTCATGCAGCTATTCATTTTTCTTAGGAGTTTTAAAACAGTAATTGGAACAAGAGTTTGTCTCTTACCTAAGAAAATAAATGCAGAGAGATTGAAAGGATTCAAGGTCTTCTGGAAGCTGCTATTGTAATAAAAGCTTGCTTAATATTGCCACCTTTTCGATCACACAGGGAGATGGGTGGAGTGTAGCAGTCACCAGACAGAAAATAAAACAAATCACTCAGAGCTGGCAGACAGACCAATATTATGAACCAAAGGTTGGAGATAGAGACTACAAATCATTCCAGAAGTAAAGTGGGAGGGATTTAAGCTTTGTATAAATATTACTCTGCAGTAAAAATATGTGAGCCTTCATCAAGAAATAAATCTAAAACAGGATTATTTTTTTTAAAGGACCTCAAAATTAAATACTTCAGTCATCCAGGAACTTTGGAGTTTAAAAGAGAAGTATAGACCATCTGTTCAAGATTCCAGTAATACAATCTGTGCAGCTAATCAACACAACAGCAGTAGGGAATTATTTCACAAGGGCCTATCACATCTGGTTTTAAAACTAGTAATCCTTTAGACTTTTTTTAATACATTCTCTGCATCTCTCAGAAAACCTCTTTTCTGGTAGGATTTATGATATAGTAGAGAGTTTTTAAATATTTTTATCAATTTCTCAACAGGAATAGTTGCGAGTACATAAATACATATATAGTATGGTGCATGGGTGCTCCTGTAACCTATGCCTCTGTGAATAACAGTTAGGGTTATGTCAGGAAAACATCCTTATCATCATAAAAGACTAATAAAAAAAATCTTATTGTATGCACTGTCTTGATTTAATTACACTCCAAAATAAATTTATAAACAGTACTCTATTAAAGGAACTCTGGCTACTTTT
Source organism: Coccyzus lansbergi (assembly GCA_033558105.1). NCBI lineage: Eukaryota > Metazoa > Chordata > Aves > Cuculiformes > Coccyzidae > Coccyzus > Coccyzus lansbergi. Next base: position 1,082,214 of record JAUMJK010000030.1, on the reverse strand, counting down.
CATTTTTTCACTTGCCTATATATTTATTATCAGAGTACGATTTTTTTTTACTATTTTAAAACATTTTATTTAATTCTAATTCTAATTATGGAAATGAGGAACACTTTAGTGAGTGCATTTTTGATTTTTTTTTTTTATGCCAAGAATTGGGAAAATGTATATTTAGAAGTGCTACAATATTCAGAAATCTACGACTTCTCCCAAGGGTAGGAATATCTGATACAAAACAACTAAATTAAGTTGTAAATGAGCAATGGAATGAAGTGCTTTATGGAACTTGGGGGGAAAAGTGCTGTCAGGTATTTCACAGCATGGTGGGAGATACAGTGATTCTTACAGCAATGTTACACAGACCTGATACAGATATCTTAGATATCATACCAAAATGTAGTTTTGAGGGGGAAGTCAGCAAGGATGTGAATTCCACTTTTATTTTTAAATTTGAAAACTACTTTGACATTTACCATGTATTCATTTTCAAGTACTATAATGATTAAAACAAAAATTGCTTCTTATTATAAGTTGCTTCTACATACTTTTCCAAGAGCTCCAGATCATAAGCACAAATAAATTCAGATTGCCTGATAATCTCAAAGGCTCTAGATCTGGACATTCTACATTTAGAGATTGAAAAGTGCTTGATTTCTGACAATAAGGCGTTAAAAACAACCTTGGAGTATATAAAATTGATTTAAATACTTCTTCGATGTATGAATTCAGAAGAAAAGCACTGAAAAGTAAACTGACAAAAAATAGACTTCCTGATTTCACACTAAAAGCAGTAGGAATGCTGCTGTTCTTACTAGGGTATAACAGTAATTCTGAAAGTCAGTATGACCAAATGAAAATATAGCAATATGCTCTGCAGCTTTATTCCATCAGAAACACTGGCTCTGAATACCATGTGCCTCTAGATAGTGGTTTATGGGATTTTCACTTTGTTTCTCTAAGTCATTATATCTTCAAATGGTTAAAACATGCAGGAAAGTCAAACACAAAATGTACCAAGAAGCAATCTTCTATATACAAGTCTTACAAGGAGCAGTTGAGAAAGCTGGGGCTGTTTAACCTGGAGAAGAGGAGGCTGAGGAACGACTTTATTGCTCTCTACAACTACCTGAAAGCATGTTGTAGAGAGGAGGGAGCTGGGCTCTCCTCCCAAGTGGCAGGAGACAGGACGAGAGGGAATGGCCTCAAGCTCCACCAGGGGAGGTTCAGGCTGGACATGAGGAAAAATTTTTTTCACGGAAAGGGTCATTGGGCACTGGCAGAGGCTGCCCAGGTAGGGGGTTGAGTCACCTTCCCTGGAGGTGTTTAAAGCACGGGTGAACAAGGCGCTGAGGTACATGGGTTAGTGTTTTATAAGAATGGTTGGACTCAATGATCCAGTGGGTCTTTTCCAACCTAGCAATTCTATGATTCTGAGATATGCAGCAAGAATGAAAAAGCAGGAATGGTTACATGGAATAAATAAGAAAGAAAAAATTGAAAATATTTTAATGCCTTCATTATTGAAAATATTGCTGAGATATCTTGGTCCTGCATTATTATAATTTTAATAGACAGGATTTTTCCCCTTTCACTACTCCTTGTACTTTTTTTCTGGCAGCATTAGGGATTGAATAGTACTCAGAGTGCTTGGAGCTGCACTGTGGTCTAATAGAAAAAAAGAATCATAGAATGGTTTGGGTTGGAATGGACTTTAAAGACCATCCAGCTCCAAAAACACATGGCCTTCCCTCCCATAATGCTGTTGCTCATGCCAGCAATTCCCCAGTGGGCTGCAATTTCCTTTTCTTGTGGCAGTTGGCCCAGAGCTCCTTCCTCTAGTCTTGGGACCCCAGGACATTCCTGTGTCATCTGCTCAAGTCTGGCTCTTACACAAAGGGCTAGTGTTGCAACTCACTTTCCAAGTAGTTTTGTTTCTCTGATAGCCTTATGAGCTTTCAACCTCCTCCTATCTTCAACAGGAAATACAATAAGAGAAGACTTTTGTCTAATCAGTTCCACTCCTTTGTTATGGTATCGTAGCAAGCTCTACCATAACAAGTAGTCTCAATTCAAGAGGTGATCAATCTCAACAATTAGTGTTTCTAATGAAGGTATTCAGAACAGGTATTGTACCAGTTCAGGAAACCTCAATATCCATTCTTATGGGGTTCAGCTTTTTTAGGGTCTTAATGCTGTTTCTCAGAGAATACTAAACATTATCATTGATGAATTTGGAATTAGGACTGCATTTACATATTCTACTTATCTCAGTGTTAAAATTCTGGTCACTGCTGCTGATAACAGGAAGACAGCTGAAATTCTGATGACATTAACTGGGCCCTGCTAAATTAGGAGCTTGGTAATGGTGATGTATCAACCAGGGCAGTTTTTCTTCTTCCTGAAAACAAATTGACTTGTTATCCTCATCTGTTTTCAAATGGCATCTGTTGTCAATGCTTTGACTGCAGTTGTTCCAACATATGGATTTTCTTTAAGGGAAAGAAGGTTTTCTGCATGTGACTTCCACTCAAAAACAAGGGTGGGTAGAAAGGATCGATATACATTTGCAATTTTGAGCAGTTTTCAATCAGTGGTCCCTAGATAATGTAAATGACCATTTAAAATGATTGTATTAAGATTGAGCTAATTAAATTAATTTTGTGCCACAGGTACTGGGTTTTGATGTGCAAAAAAGAAAAAAGGAGATCATTTGGATTTAATTTTTATTCCAGATTTGAGCTTTGCAAGATAGTGCCTAAGCAGGGAACTCCCCAGATTCCCATCTATCTTCTGTCCCCTCCCTATTCTTATGCTTATCATAACAAAAAGTTCCAGCTGTGAAAAGTTTGAGGACTGAATTGCTTATCACCACTGGTAAGCAACCAAAAAAACAGCCAATTCAAACAACACAAGGGTCATACAAAAAAAGAATCACTTGAAAATATAATGTGGAATGGCAGGAAAACGTATGTGCAAGGCCCCTAAGTGATCTGCTAAGTCACAAGGAATTACAGTATATTTGGCAAGTTGTTATTGTTAGTCCCTTAAGTGCACTGGAGATCTTGCAGACCAATGGCCTTAAACAGTGCACTTAATTCTCCTCCCGGTTTCTATCCATCTGATTCACTGAAGTGATCTAGCAGCTTCTACAATGCTGGTATGAACTCCAACAATAATGATGCAATGGAGTAAGTATAATAATTAAATCTGTAAGATTTTTAGACCCAAAATTCAGGGTTTCCTGCAGATTTCTAAAGACAATTTTATTTTTAAAGAAGTACTTTGTTAAATGTGGGGTTTGAGTTGAATAGTTAAAGGATGACTTACAGCTAGGCAGCTCCTGCTACACTTGTACTCAAGTGTTGCATTACCGTGCAAGTGGCATAAAGTCTCTACAAAACTATAGGAAAATAAACAGCATTATCAAAAATTACTGCCTTGCTCTGCTTCCCGGCTTTCACCTCCCAGGAGGGTACAGATGAGAATAAACTACAGTGATCATTGCTGAAATCAAACTAAAACACTCACTTATTGCACCTGGAACAAATGTACCATATAAGCATTATGCACATACATACAGAGTTAAAATATTTTAAATCTGCATATAAACTTCTTCAAGGCATAGACAGAGAGGGGATATTTTGGCACGTGTAGAAGAAGCACTCCTTCTCTCTCCAGGATGGAAGAATAATCGTTCAAAACACACAAATGCTGCTTGACTAATTTTGCATTTGTTGATTTTTTTTTATTTTTTTTTTTTTAGTTTCAGAGTCTTTTCCAAGCTGGGTTTTTTTCATGCTGAAAACCAAGCATCGCCTCAGGAAGAAAGGAGTCATGTTTCTATTTGAGAGAGGAAGTGCTTCAGAGAATGATGTGGTTTGCTAGATGTTGTACACAAACCAGAGCATCTTCTGTCTGAGGATTTTCAAAGTAAGCACTAGATCACTCCTCACCCCATGGATCCTGTACAGTACACAGGTGGAACATCTGAAAGAAAACATAAGATACTATAGGACATTTTCCCACTGCTGTGCAAATATTATGCTGCAGTGACAGAGTTTACTTCCCAAAGCTAAGGATATCCTGACTTTTCTGGAGTTTTCTGAGTTTGTCCTTAGATAATCTTGAGGACAGTGAAGGAAGTCAGAATACCTGATTGGTTTTTTTGGACAACTGCTATTTTTCACACTGTATCAAGAATTGCAATCTTGAACGTCTTCTAAATTTCCTTTGCCTATAATGCTAAAGACTTCATCCAAGAGAAAACTTTAATGGTAAAATTGCCACATGTTGCCTGTCAAAACATATATAAAAGTCAAATAATACAAATAGTTTCTAGAAACTTTGTTCAAGATAAAGATTACTCAGCAGTCTAGAAAAAACCGCAACTTTATCAGACATGAAGTACAAAACACTACATAGGTAGCAAAGCAATGGATGGCAAAAACACATGGCAAAATGTTAAACAAAAAGTCACAGTGATGGATTGCCAAAAGATGTACTTCATGTTTCATACTGAAACAGAAATTAGGACCTGAGGTCCTACTTAGGCTTCAATTTACATTAAACCAAAGCATCAGAAGCAAACAAATCTGATAACCTAAAATCCTGTTCAGGTGTTTTTCCAGTAATGAATAATTAAGTATTTTCATTAATTCCCACTCTTTATGCCAACAGTTATTTTATCATCAGTTTTAATTGTAATAAGCCATACCTGAAATATTTAAATGCATTAAATAAGGATGTTTTAATAAAATAGACTAGAGATTTAAGAGCATTTTATATATGTAAGTCCAAAATGGAACTTTTACACTTAGAATAAAAGATGAAATAAAGGTAGGTTACTTTCCCAGCTTTGCAAATCTACCATTTTGAATTTCTTTCTAAGTATTTCAGCATTAAAATACTGCAGACTCTGAGCATAATGGCTTACATCTTTCTTCTAGGCTCTTACATCTCCAGCTTGGACGTGCGGCACAAGAGCCCAAAGCACAGGAGGAAGTTTAAGCCACTGCCAATAGTTCTCCTTATGAACCACTTCTCTGTATAGCACAAAATAGTCCCCAAAGGGTGGCATAGACTTACACATGTGATCAGATAAGGTCCATAAGCACCACAAGGACAACCTTGGTTTCCAGTGATTTGGGTCTGGTCTTCGAGAAGAGAAGATGCTGCCTGGCAGCTGGGGCTCAGCCTGGGGCTGGGCATGGGCTTGGTGCTGCAGTGCACATCTTGGAACCCTGGAAATGTCCCTTTGTCTCACACCAGACACAAATAATGAGAAAGAATTGAGGGATCAGGTTAGAGAGGTGCTAAAGGAAACATAAAGTTGTGTGTTTAGAAAGACAAGTTAAAAATAAAATAAAATCTCAGGTGGATTAAACTCCCTGTCTATCCTCATGTCACTGAATTGAGACGTGTAAGCAGGAGATGTAAGTGATACCAGACTTTACATTGGCAGACAACATTATTCAGCTATCACTTTCAGAAACAGCTTTCTAAAAGATGAGCCTAGACCAAAGATATTTTGACCTGGGTATTAAAGAACTGAGAGGAATTATTCCTCAAAGAAAACTGCCCATGTAGTTAGTTAGCCCTCCCAAGACAGGGTGCTTTGTCATAATTTTCCTTTCACTGAACTCAAACAAATTGTATATTAGGCTTTTAAAAGTGCTTTGATATGAAGATTTTTGGACTTCATACAAGCAGGCATAAGAGACTATAAAAGGGGTTAAAAGTTCAGGAAGATACTTGAGACAAATTGCATAAGATATGTCAGTACATTCTTGAGGAGGAGAAAAAGTGATGACTGTTTATGAATGTTTAATGATTTTACTCCAGGATCAGCGAAGTCTTAATCAAAGTGGTATGCATACTTAGCCTGAACAAATAACGCATGAAGATTCAAACATTCCTTGTGAATACTAATGTGGTATTATATTTGGACATTTAAGTAACTGAGATTTGCAAAATGTCAGAAGACCTCCAGAGCACATGGAAGCAAAACATGATTCAGTTAAACATTTTAAATTTCATGTCTCAAACATGGATGTTATTCTAATTAGTGACATTAAAATGTCTACTAACCTTTGCCCAAACAGACTCAGGGATATTGAATGTTATCTGGCAAACATACCCTCACAAAGGTATTTGAATATTCTCCTTAGTGTCCGAAGCTACTAATCTTCTCTTCACCAAACAGTACATCAGACAATAGTAACTCATTCAGAGCAATGTTGAAAGTTGGGAAACTCCACCTTTCTGCGTTATAGCTAGATTGCTGTATTTGCCTTACATCCAGCTTTCATCTCCTCAAACTGTTCCCTCAGTAGTAGAGGTTTCTATTTTATTTTTACATGGAATATAAAAATGTGCAAATACAAGTACTTACATGCAGATCTACAGAGCTAGTCACAATACAGGCCCACAAAATCAGATATGTGCCTTTAATTGTCCATAGTATCATAAAAAGATATTTTTTCTCTGTTTAAAAGTACTTCAATCTGAAATTTTTTGAGTCATACTCAGAATAATTAACTGAATTGACAGTCCATGTTTGCCTGCCAACACATTCTGTTCAGCCAAAATATTTTCAGATGAGGGGAGGAAGGTTTGGAGGATGAGCGAGTTTAATACTAAATTGAAAGTTTTCAAAGTTTTGGTTCATGTCCTCCAAAAGTACACGTACACGGTACAGAAGTCTGTGTCTGAATTGACAGTTCATCTCCTGCACAGTGAGCTAATATGCAGAGACAGACTTAAGTGCTGGTGGCTTCTGCTGGCACAAGGATTTCTTTTTTTTTTTTTATTTTTGCTCCAAAAAGGTGTGAAAATGTGTAAGTATTTCCTTGGAACAAAAAGAGACGGCAGGAGAAATACACTGCTGGGTCATTTCGCTTGTTTAGGTTTAGGGCTTTTTTTTAATAATTAATTTGGTTTGCTTTCTAATCAATATTATTGCATCCAACTCCAAATTTAATCTAGCAGTTTATTAGGTTTTGTAGTGAATAAAAACTACAACTACAATAAACAAGATTTTGACTTACCTCTGCTAAACTGGCCATTTTCCAAAGATGCTCTAGTATGAGCTCTTCTGCACTCCTGGGATTTGCTTTTGTTATTTTCACTGTTATTACATGTGTAGGCAGGCATTGTCTAAGCCTGAAAAAGGAATGATTATGAAATCACAGTCAGCAGTAACATCACTCACCTATGACTTGCAAAGCTCCCTGTAATTGCTTTTCTACTTTTACACAATATACATCTGTCACAAAAGCACATTTAATATTTGAACTATATACCCAGGAAAGAGCCTAGTATCCTATTGTAGAAGAAATAATGGATTGAGCTCTAAAATTATTTTTGATGGGTCAGGTTTGAGCAGTAAGCTTTTAGAGTCTGAAGAGGTAGGTAGATAAATACTAACGAAAGACTAGTGATGTCCTGCTTTTACTATACTGAGGCTATCTAAAGACTATTCCTTGCAAAATGTATGCCATAAAAATCTATGGATGAGACAGCAAGCAGAGAAAAAACTTAGTGGATACATGAAGACCAGCAAAATACACCAGAAAAAGAACTGTTAAACTTTGGGAAATGGATGTTCATTCCTTGTTTACTTAAATAAAAAAACTAGGATTAGCAGTTCCTTCTTGTGTATATGCTGAAATAATTTGTCCATTTGGGAAGAAGATTACTAGCTTCCTGTCACTAACTAAAACTAATATGCAGATTTTTTTTGCTGTCTGGCACAACTATGAATTAGGGGGTTTTGCATAAATTTAAATGTGTGTCATTAGAATTGCAAAATAAATTCTTTTAATGTGCATTTAGACTGCTATAAATCTACCCCCTTCGTTTGTTCTTTTCTAGGATCTTCTAAAATGTTTGCTGGAAACAATTTCACTGTTGTGATAGCCAGAACATCTTTTAACTATTATAGCTGTGACATTAAAAAATAAGAACACAGCCATACCTAAACAGAGCTGAATATGCTAATATTTATGTCAGCGGTATTTCCTTCTACAGTTTGATGGAATAAATCTTGGAAGTATGAAGATCATCAGCACTCCCAGCAGACTCTGGAAAATGTATTAACTGTGTTGAACTTGTCTTTTGCTCCTGGAGGCGGCCCTTTCAAAACACAGGTGACCATCTTTGCCAGTGCTCAGTGCCAGTGTTGGTATTGCTCGTTCTGTGCTTACACTGAGTTCATAGTTTCCACCACTGTTAACATCTGGCAGAATTCCTTTTTAGGAAGAATCAAAAGAGAAATTCTTGGTTTGATGGACTATCTGAAAGAGCTTCCTAAAATCTGATGCTCCTGTTCACAGATTTCCTAAGGGAAAAGTGTCCTGTTCAAATAAGCAGCATCTGGCCCTTTCCAAGTTATCAAGGATGCTGGGTTTGTGAGTTAGTGGTTCTAATTGTGTCTAGCAAAAAAGGATACTACAGCTTAGTTTTATGGATCCTTTACTTCATAAAGTTATTTGGCACTAAACATGTGATCTTACAGTCAAGAACAGATTTTGGGTCACTGCTCCCAATGGTTTGAGGAATATGCAGAGAGACACAAACACCAGCTTTGAGGATCTGCTCTTCTATACAATGTTGAGGTATTGTTGGGTCTAATTCCTGACTCCAGATTGACAACTGAGTGCACAGATTTATCCTTACTTGCTGGGCAGGGAATTGCTTCTTGCAATTAGATCAATGAATCCTACAAAAAGTTAGATAATCCAAAGCTATTAAAATAGTAGTTGCTTCACTTCCTTTCTTTTATGGAATTTATTATTGCAAAATTATATCAGGTGAACTGATATAACTGTTCACTCTAAAGCATTTTCCTCATCTTTTTTTTCTCCAGAAGTGGCAATTCTGCTCAAAATATCAGTAGAAACAGTGTAGGACAAGGTTGTTTTATTATCTATGGCTCTCTACTGGAGGTTTTATTTTCTGTCACCTCACAAATGCTAAGTGTTTAGATCTTACAATAGGTATCAATTATTAACAAAGATGATCGAGAAAGAGAGCACAGTTTTTCATGATAAACTACAGCATAGCTGAGTTCCATAATCCAGCATGCTGCATTTTCATTCTTCAGAGGACAAGGGGAAGAATGACTAATACATCAATTTCATTGCTGTTCCCTTACTTTTTTTTTTAAAAAAGCACCTTGCTATCCGAGACCACCTTTAATTTACCATCTTTAGAAGACAGAAAATGTAATGAAAACATCCGTCTCTGGTTTCTACAGCATGTTATATTAAACATCAGAGTAATAGTTATTCTCCACCCATTTATTAATCATGTCCCTACTCCATGCATACTCCCCTGCTCTTTTGACACATTATATAAACTACCTAACACATAAACCTCTTCCTCTGCTGAAAAAATTTCCACTACTGCAGAAAGGAATGAAACTCTGAACTTTATAAAGTTAAAATGTACAGTACTTGCTTTACACTGATGATCCAGAGCTTTGCATTTTAATTCCTTAGTGCTATTAAAGAGTTTAGAATTCTCAGACTTCAACTTGACATGTCAAGTGCTGAAATCCCACAGCAAGAGGTTTACAGGAGCTATATAGTCAGTCACTTCAGGAAGATTAGGGTATTTACACCTACCCAAGAGCTTCCCATCCTTTTATCAATTAATAAACAAATTGTCTTTTACCTACACATGATGCTCAGAGCCAACTCTCGTTCACCCTGCCTGTGCCCTGCAGTAGAAGGACACAAGCCAGCCCTGATCTAAAAGCTGTCTGACAGCATGAGAGTGGCACAGAGCCCACACTAATACACTTGTTTCTCTGCAGGACTGAGTAGTAGTGCCATGCTAACATTGTGATTTAGTTCTCAGATAGCTCCGAGCACCACCGGGGCAGGCTTGTTCCTCCCACATACCATGTTACCGTATTCATCTGAGGAGAAGACTCACTGGTGTTTGAAGCCCAGCTGGATCATAGAAAGATATACAAGACACAGCTGAAGAATGGCAGTCTGCATTGTCAAAAACTATCAGCAATTTCACTTTAGTTTCAGTAGCAGAGTCTGTGCTTTTAGCTGCTCAAACTCTGCTAATTAACCTGATCATTGCCACAAGGTTCTCCACAGCCACAATGTGCAGCCTCCCACCAACAAATCTGTCATGAGACTCCAGTCATGCTTTACAAAGCTGTCTTACTTTTTCTAGCTCTTCAAACATATAACTGAAGGTTTAGTCCCTTAATACTGGTCCCATCACACTTTGTGGAGTCTCTGACTCCTCTCCCACAGCAGGAAGTCACTGCAGAGGAATAAATTTCAGATCCTTTTTGAATGTCCAATGGCTAGGAAGTTGTGTGCCTGCAGGATTACATGTTATGGGTTATGCGCATGCCGAGCTCTTTATTTGCATGGAGGGCAATTTGTGTGTGCAAGTGCAGGTGTGTCTTGAACAAATCTTTCAGTGAAAGACTGCAGAAGCTTCAATTAACTTTTCTCATCTTTGCATTCATAATTCCTCATTTACTTCATCGACCTAGGCAGAGACACCACATATCCTGAATAAAATGATCACTACAGCTGTCTGGATTTCTGCCACATCCTGAGTCACCCCTCATGGTCTCAAAAGCAGTGAGTGAATCATAGCCTAGTCCTGGCATACATACCAAGGGCACGGTAGCCAAGGGACTAATTGAAAGCAGGGAGTTTATACACAAACACACATACATACATACAAAAAACACATGCTTCGCTTTGAAATGCATTGGTTTTCAATTGAAAAAACAAGCCAAGCCAGAAATATTTGCTAGCTGCAAACTACTGGACTGGATACCATCCTAACTGCTAAGTTAGATGTGTGCAGCTTTGTCCAAGAGGTTGTAATCATTGTTCAATGTTTTTTTTTAAAAAAATAAAAAGCTATCTGAAGTTTTTGATTTTTCAAGACTATGGACTAAGGAACAGAATTCCATGATGTTGATGTGGAAACAATACTACCCCTGTAACAGTGCCCTAGCCATTCTCCTCCCGTAGTTTCAGATTTTCCTCTAGGTTTTTTTTCATTTGACTTGTAGAAACTTGGGTTATAGTTGGATCTAGTGCAAATATTTCATGTTCTTTGGAAGTGGAGGGAGAGAAAAGGGGGTTTGTTTTGATGAACTTGTTTTTATGAATAATTTCTTTCCACACTATATCATCCCACTTGCTACAAATCAGCTGTCAATGAGAAATTAGCATTCCAGCTTCACAGGCATTTATCACAGTAGCAGTGATGCCTTTGAAACTACTCATTGTCAGAAGGTGGTTGTAGAGTGTTCCAAGATGATTAAAAAGGGTTTGGAGAACATAGATTCCAGGTGGAATCAGAAGGGAATTTCTAGAAGGAGAAAGAAATTGAGCAGACTTGTAAAGCCTTAGTTTGAGGCAAGTCAGGGCAGATTGTGTTCATCTGAAATAATGTCTTACCTACTCTTGTTATGCTAACCTAGGGCTTTCAGCTGTAAACCAAGTAGTGAAAGGGAGGACATTGGCAGGCCTGAGACTGTTTCACCCACTGTGCAAGCCCTGTGATGCCATGGCAGATGCAGTTGGCTGAGCACTAGTGGCTTTCTCTGCTGCAGAGACTCCTATAGCTAGAGAATGTTCTGTACCGGGCACAAACCTGAGCCCTCATCATCAACATCATCATCATCATTCTCAGCATAACCACACTTGTGTATTTCTGTCTGTTAAGCTCTATGTATTTCTTTTGACATCCCACCACAATCACCTCTTTTTTCTTAATTTGGATTTGATGTACCCAACTGTTCTTATCTTTATTGGGCAATCTTTCCCCTGTAAAGATGCACAGAGCATCTTGCTCCCATCAGATTTTGACACAGCAGCAGAAGATGGTAAAATATAAGTCAGACAATACCTCCAAAACCCTTCCACATAAAGCCAAATGCACTTGTAGAAGCTAAAGTTACTTTTAACAAACTCTCTTTCCTAACAAGTTACGTTTGTTTGAGTTTTTTTTCATTTAAGTTATTTTATTAGGACAATTGTAGTTAGCATAAAAGCATTAAGTATTTTTATTACTCACCTTGAAACAGACTTCTGATTAATCCCTCCACATCCATACTTACCTTTTGTAGATAACAAGTTGAGTAAATGTATCTGAAGAGCTGCATATCTTACTGGCAGGGCCAGGACAGCACAGACACAAAACTATTATTACAGAATCCAACAATGAGTAGATTTGAAGGCCAGATCATTTCCAGATCAAATTTTCTTTCTCCATTTCATTAAAGTGTAATGCCTTGGAATGGTTTTCAAATGCAAGTCTGGATCCCAAGGAGCTGAAAAGAGCATTTGCTGATAAAGAGCAAATAAAGAGCCTGGACACAGGCCTGTTCTTCTACTTGAGCTTTTGTGAGTCTTTGAAAGATTGCTAGTTTCCCAAAATATCAATCCACAGAGAGTTAATCTTACTGGCTATATGAAACTATATATCTGCCTCTGGCTAAACTAGAACTGATACACATCCAAACAATTACTTTTCTAATAAAATACTAGAAGGTATCCTTCATGCTCTAATCCATCATCTATAATGTCCTGTCAAATCTGCTTTAGTATACACCAAAATACTTTAGGAGCCCTAGGGAAAAAAAAAAAAAAAAAAAAAAAAAAAAAAAGGGACTTCAAGTGTTCTCCACCATGGAAATTGGCACAAAAATCCATGACTTGTTACAGACTTCTGGTTCTTACCTTCATAAATGCTTTTTAGCTCATATGGCTGAAGTATGGGGGGAACACTTCCAAAACATAAATTTTGTTTGAACTGACAACATTTCTCTAGGGAACCACAAAGTGCCTAAATGAAGATCTCTTAACCATGCCATTAACAATCATGGATCATGGATGTAAAACTTGAAAGCTCCTTACACATGACTGCAGATCAGTTAGTCTAATAAAAGCCACCGTGTTTACTAAATATATTTGCCTTGTCCAGCCCTCCTAGGCTATTTGTGCCTAGTACACCATAACCTCCCCCTGGGTCTCTCCCTTCCTTGCAGAAAGGAGACCTGACATTTCAGGTACCCTGATAATTTCCCTGGAAAAAAAAACAGCATTGCCAGTCAAAGGGATACAGCTGAGGTAAGATTTGAAGAAAGGTTTGTTATGTCCCTGTTGTAGTCACTGGTCCTCTCTCCCTTCCTTACCTCTCGCCACCAACTCAGTCATCACCTGGGCCTCAGGATCCTCCAGGGAAAATGGGTGTGAGAAATGGGTATGAGACTATAGAGTGAGCACCTGTATATTGCACCACCTTAGGCACTTCCTTAAAAAGCCTTTAGCCATTTATTCTTTATTACTTTTCCCCGTGTCATTGGTACAAAGAGTTCGTGGTGATAATGAGAAAGAGGTCTTTATATCACTATAATAAAAAAAAAAAAAAATCAAAACACCTTGGTCCTGCCTTCTTTGTCCAGCCTGAGGCCACATCTCACTAGTTCTGTGCTCGAAGCAGCCTGTTCATTTTGCCTTCCTGAAGGTCTAAATACCCTTTCATGCATCAGCACGATGCTCAGTGCTCTCATCCCACTTGGTTAGCTCAGAGCTCTGAGGTAGGTAGGGTGCTGCACGTGCTTCTCTGATTGCTCTGCCATGCTCCAGCTCTGAGCCTGCTCAACCCTATGCAGTAACAAAGGCAAAGGTACCAAGCACCCACTGTTGTTCCTGCCCTGACGCGTTTTTGCTCCTGCTTACTATTTCTAGCATGTTCCACTGCCTGTAGAGAGGAAGAAGTATTATGTTTTAGTAACTGACAACAACTTGAAAGGATCATATGTCCAGAATTTCCAAAAGTATGATTGCCAGACTCCCTCTGATCTGGCTTGTCAGCCTCTAAGGATCTAGTGTATCCACCTAATTTCTCAGCCTTTCTGAAGCCAGACTTCCCAGCCTCCCAAAGTTCCACATTCTGATCAGAACTCATAGAAACTACAGGTTATTACCAACCAGGAGCTCTTTGTACAGCTACAGTTGTCGTGCTGCTATGACTACTGAAAAGCACATACATGAAACTCTATAGCTGATATGTTGCTCAAATAACTGAACTTCAAATCAGTAGCATGAAATTCTCATCCTGCAATCCTCATAACATCCAAAATAGACTCATAGAATCACCAGGTTGGAAATGACCCACCAGACCATCAAGTCCAATCATTCCCATCAATCGATAACCCATGTCCCTCAGCAACTCGTCCACCCATCCCTTAAACCCCTCCAGGGAATGTGACTCAACCCCCTCCCTAGGCAGCCTGTTCCAGTGCCCAATGACTCTTTCCAGAGAACCAGAGCATCAGTACCGGATGGAATCAGGAGTTGGGGAGCACCCAGATCTGGGAGAATTCCCGGGGAAGCCCCACGTCCAGGAGGACACAGGCAGGCATTTAAACCACAGCACAAACAAGCACTTTTAAAACCTGAGTTGATTTCAGCCGAGGAAATGCACTCTCCTGCTCCAGCAGGTTCAGCCGCAGCCCTGAGCAGGGAACAGGAGACAGGGAACTCAGCCCAAATCCCAACTCCCCATTACCACTCAGCTCCTATTTGGGAGGAGGCTGCTCCAGTGAGTACAGGGGCAGTGCTGGCTCATGCAGACGGGCTCGAGGGCTACCCTTCTCTTCCTCCCCGCCAGTGCCTCACACACTGCTGGGACCAGAGCATCCCAAAGCACAAATCAAAGTCCTCATGACCTCCCCAGCCGCTCTAGCTCTGACTGAAGTACATAACATAGTCCTTAACACACATGTACTCTTCAGTAACTCCACAATTCAAAATCATAATCCTAATAGTACATTTTCCTCAATATGTTTAACTATGCAATACAGTTTAGGAAGAGAAGAATGCAGTATTAAAAAGCACAGAGCTACCATCTTCCGAACAACTGTGCCTTATTCTTCACAACACAAACATTTAGAACAATTAGAGATTAACCACAAACATAATCAAACACAAACTCAGAATGGATGCAGACTGATACACCACTCAATAGCCACAGTATCCTATAACTTGAGATTAGCTAATTTGTTTCAATTCATCAATTCTTAAATTAGTAAACTGTACACCTGCTTTGGCAAAGCCTGTTGGTTTCGGCTGCAGCTCGACGTTGCCCTCCTGTGGGCCCAAAAAAAGGAAAGCTGTCGTTGCCTTCCCCATATCAAGGGAAATCTGGGCATGGTTCACTCCTTTCCAGCTGAGAAAGAGTAAGCACAGATGAGCAGAGTTCCTGTGAACCATTTAATTGTAACATTGTTTTCCAGATTTAATCACTTCTGGACTACTTCTGGTATAAGTCTGTTCCAGATCAGCCGCAGGAAAAAACATCCACATCTTACAAATTTAGATATAGTTTATAATCTGGTATTTATGCAGATTTTCTTCCATCTGATTGAAGACAAGCGATGCATGAAGTTATCTGGAAGAAAAAAAAACCTACTCTTTTTGCAGGAGATTTGAATGACAGAGTGAATTGTTTTCATTCTCTGCTTCCTGACAGCATGGGTGCCCAACAAGGGGGTCCTCAGTCTTGAGGACCCCCTTGCATAAGCCATTTTTGCTTTCAGTTTTTGCCTCTTCCTTGCTTCGGCTGTGGTGGATTCGTCTGCAACAGCCTCATGTGATATTTACCATACTTTTGTTACTTGGGCACTGTAGGTCTCAATTTCTGTAACAAAATGAATTAGGGACCCATCTGAATTCTGAACTATGGCCAAATTGATTGAGGGATGGCATGCAGTTAGGTTGGTCTCTAGTTGGTTAGTTTTACACTTCCTAAGGACAGAATAAAGGGGAAATTCCCCTCAATTGGAAGGTAGGAAATGCTCCAACAAGAGCAACTTAAGAAACACAGACAGGGATTAAGTAGGAAGCTAATAATTGATCTCTTCATGCCTGAAGCAACAGCCAGGAGACAAGATGGGGGTACCTAGGCTATGTGAGAAAAGCCCAGACTCCTTTTCCTGTGCATGATGCATGAGTAGTGAGAGTTCAGAGGAACACAGGGCAGTAGGGCTTGTTTTGTTATTTAAAGTGGTAATTAATAATTCTATCTGCACTAAAGCCCCTAGGGAACAACTCAGTGCTATCACAGCTGTAACTCCAGGAAAGCTGAATCCCCCAAGACTCCTTCAGGACCTGGACAGTGTTAAGGAAAGGAAAAAGTGCTTGAGGCAGCCACAGGCAGAGACTGGGCTGCAATTCCTCTTATCAGATCACCACAGCTCAGATCTGTGCCACGGTCACTGCAACTGCAATCCTCGGGGAAAGATAGTCTCACTTTCAGCCTATGAAGTGAAACACTCCTCTTTCCTGGGATGATATTTACAGCACTCTGAAGCAAAATCACACCAAGCTCAGCTTTCAGGGTCATTTATTTTTACTGAAGATACAAGTTACCCATATGATTTTTTAAAAAAACCCAAATAACAAAAAAACCCACACCAAACAAACAGAATGAAAGAGGGTTAAATCTAAAGTAATAGAATTTGTAGTCAATATGAAGCAGTAAGTTGTGTAGCCTTGGATCACTGGTAATATCCACCTCAGAATTCAGTAATACTTTGTGGCTGGGTTTGGCTTTTGGTGTAGGCAAAACTAACATCTCAAATCCAAACATAACCTCAAACTAAGTGAAGTTGAGGTCAGACAATTGTGACTTGGGTTTGCATTCAGTTGCTACCAAGTCAAAGGCTTCCTTTTCAAAAACAAAGTACTAATGAACGAGCAACAATCCAAATACAAACCAGAAAGAAGCACCAAGAAAACATCTGGAAGCAATACGGGAAGGAAGAGAACATGAAAACACGGCCAAATGCTTCACTGCCAAAGAGGGAAAAAATTTTAAAAGATTAATTACAAGGGGTTTTTCCCTGCCTATGTTCAAAGATCATCGACAGAGCATCTGTGGGGAATAAAAGACTAGGGGAGAAAGCACATACGTGGCTAGGGAATGAGGAAAGAAGAAACTGCTAGAAAAGGAACTCCAGAGTAGCTATGGAAAAGGCAGCTTATTAGCATACAGTCAGTCAAGATTTACAAAATAAATAGCATAATCAAAATTCATATGTATCTGTCCAATAAAGCTTGTAAGAGCCACCATTTTTCCTTAAACATCACCAAGTCTGTATTAGAAACTACCTAACATTGGTAGAGTCAAATTTCAGATAACTCTCTGGCCACAATCAATCTGTTGATTAAGCATCAGAATAATGTAAAGTCACTGGAAAATTTTACGATAATGCTTAGGTTACTGTGGCTGCTGACACATTGAATTTAAATTAATTCCAGAGATTTGCTAGCAAAAAAATATGTTGAAGAGGAGAGACATTTTTAAAGCAAATCGTACATTTCCTAAAAAGGTAACTTTTCACTCTCCAGCAGAAGATTTAACTTTAACAGAAACCTTGTTCCTTATTCCCTGGCCAGTTCTTACCCATGCAGCCCTTCAGGGCAGACTTATAATCAGGAGATGGACAGAGATGCATCACAAATATTTACTCTGTTCTGACAGATAGAAAGTGAGGGGCAGTAAAATGCTAGTTTGTTACACCTTATAAAAAGGGAGAGACTCACATTGCCAAGAATGGCCATGACTTGGTTTCTATTTTCCAGCTCCCAATACCTCTCTGCAAAAGGCTGAGGCTCCCATTAGGGTGGGAAGAGCTCACTGCCCAGCTGCAGGCAGGGCTTGTGGTGTGTACCCCTTGGGAATAAGCTTTGGCACATGTCTTCAAGCTCAGCTTCTTCCTCACGGGCTGCAAATACAAGAGCCAATATACCTCACAAAAAGTTAAAACAGGAAAAATCTGTTGCCTATACGAAATGCTTTTAGAAGAGTTGGTTCTGCAGCTGAAAGCACTTTTAAATTACTGTCAAATTGTATAATGGACCCAGGGACAAATCGCTGCCTCTTTCCAGCCCTGCACATAGAAAATTTCACAGGTTTTATTCTTCTTCTGAATCACTTCAGCTTTAGCAGAGTCTTCCAGTTAAAAAGCTATTTCTGAAAGTGCCTTCATCAAAATCACAATTCAAATAAAATATATTAGATGTGGACATTTATTTGTCCTTAATAGTACCTTCCTTGATGGATATATAGTTTCCATACATGTAGGAAATGAAACCTGACCAGAGATGTGAAGAATTTTTGAGGAGTACTAATGAGTAAGCAGCTGTTTTCATAGAATCATAGAACAACCAGGTTGGAAGAGACCCATCGGATCATCGAGTCCAACCATTCCTATCAAACATTAAACGAAGTCCCTCAGGACCTCATCCACCCGTCCCTTAAACACCTCTAGGGAAGGTGAATCAACCACCTCCCTGGGCAGCCTGTTCCAATGCCCAATGACCCTTTCCGTGAAAAACTTCCTCCTGATCTCTAGCCTAAATCTCCCCTGGTGGAGCTTGAGGCCATTCCCTCTTGTCCTGTCCCCTGTCACTTGGGAGAAGAGCCCAGCTCTCTCCTCTCTACAACCTCCCTTCAGGTAGTTGTAGAGAGTAATGAGGTCTCCTATCAGCCTCCTCTTCTCCAGGCCAAACAACCCCAGCTCTCTCAGTCGCTCCTCATAGGGCCTGCTCTCCAGCCCCCTCATCAGTCTCGTTGCTCGTTGCTCTTATTAGCAGCTATACAACTTTTGATTCAGAAGTTTCATTCACTGAGAGTTTGAGAAACATCTCATGTGTCTCATGCTATAAATGTTGGTCAGGACTAAAAATGCCAACAGGACATTCTGGTTGTTCCTTCCTGGCTGCATC
The DNA here is from genome assembly GCA_033558105.1 of Coccyzus lansbergi. Lineage (NCBI taxonomy): Eukaryota > Metazoa > Chordata > Aves > Cuculiformes > Coccyzidae > Coccyzus > Coccyzus lansbergi. Next base: position 1,063,432 of record JAUMJK010000030.1, on the reverse strand, counting down.
ATCCAATTCCAACAAAGCTAAATGGGTGATCCAGAAAGCAGATCCTGTTGCAGCAGAATAGCAGTTCTATCCTTTGCATCCATGCCTCCTCCTTCGGTCCTATACTAGGTTCAGCTATCAAGGGAAAGCAGAACCATGAAAACAAATGGGTCCTCCAGCAATTGCCCAGCAGTCCCACACACACCCCAAGCCTGCACTGCGTCTCTAAGCATTCCACTGGGGTGATGAAAGCCTGGTCTATCCACAACTCCTTCATACTTGCAAAACTATCTGGATTGTCAGACCCGAATTCATTCCTGGTCTTCATTCCTCTTAAGATAAACACAGCATGATTTACCCAGCTGACAGCCCAGCTGTGGTTGAATAGGGCCACAAGATAACCAGGGCAACCAGAGGACACTGGAGAAGATGACACTGGTATTTGTGAATCAGTGCTGACACGTGGCACAAAAGCAATTTGATGTACCTTTATATTCCTAGCAACCTGCTTTCTTTTTCCTCAACCCAGAAGTTTGCTTTAACCTTCAGTACAAGCAGCCACAGAAGACCTGGGTGTAATTATACAAACATTTGCTACATTTTCCATTCTCACAGGAAAGAAGGCTCTTAACCCCTTATAATACCTTGGTGCATTTAGAAGGTACAGAACCTTAAGCAACCTCCAAAGAAGAAAAGGATTTTTTTCTGGAATAGTCCTTAAGACTAGTTTTAGAAATTGGTTTATTTTCCAGTTAATATTTGAAAACTGCTACTCCCATACACCACATCTAGAAAGGAAATCTGGCAGCACAAAAAGGCTCCTTGTGGTTTAAAAATGTAACTTTTCAGCTCACATACAAGAGGAAGTTTATAATCTGTAATAAGAAAACTATTTTACAGTTCAGTTCTCTGACATTATGCCTGTAAATTCAAACACGAATCAAAAACCTCAAACTGGCCTCTTCTGATAATGACTTTCTTGGACAACAAAATTACATTGAAACAACTGAACTTTGCCAACAGAGAATTAATGAGACAGAAATTAAAATCTTTGTGCCACCAGAGTCAGTAGCTCAAGATCTAGCCTAAAACAGTTAAAGTAAACAGAACTATTACCAATGAATGTTTATAAAACATAATAGTCCAAGCATTTTACAGTTTTAAAGCGCAAAATGTTAGTAATATCTCCATATTGTCTTTTCTTCTGCAACCTACAAACCACATAACCAGTTAATGCAATCACTGAAGTATACAAAGTTTCCATTCCACTTCTTCCTACTTAAGTGAAAAGGTAAACCCATCAAATTAAAGCTGATAAAAAGATGCCTCTAAGCATCTACCTCTTCTTGTTTAAAGACTCCAAGGAATGATTCTCTGCAAATATTTCTTTAATGTGGTTTTAAATTTTATAGTTTGGGGGTTTTTTACTTGGTTTTGACAAACTACAATCAAACACATATTTCAGAGATCACTTGATGGTATTTTGGCAAGGACTGGAGACAGCAAAACATAAAATCACCAAAATAAAAAAAAAAAATCAGGGCTTTGATCTTTGAAACAGTAAATGATTTCAAAGAAACATAGCAAAATTTTACTTTTAATCCTGGGAGGCAACGATTATTTTCTCACATCCAAATAATTAGCAGAAAGGCTTAGAAAAGGGGTCCCACCTCTCTAGGTACTTGAAACTTATTGCATGCACCATCCTGAAACAGCACTTCCAACCAACATCTAGGAAAACCATAAACAAGTTACTTGCTGCACCATGTATTAGCACAGCCCCTGTATATTAATATTCAAACAACAGCATAAGAGTCAAATAACATTTCATTAGAATGGCAAGTGAGTGCTTAAGTGCAAGGGGCAGGAGAGATTGTGTGTAGAGAGGTGGATGGCTCCCTGCAGACAAGATGAGGGACAGTAAGAGATGATCCCACAGCATTGCATTGCTCTTGGCTCCTACCATCTGGGAGATTTTGGTTTCACACCAGCAGGCGTTTTTAGAAAGGCACAGAACAGGATCAGGGAAGAGATCCCACCCTAGACACCAGCTTTTTAGGAAAGTGTTGTCTTACTTTTTGTTCTGCACTTCGAGCTCGCAGACAGCTCTGTCTGGTATTTGAAGAATGTCCCTCCTCACAACCCCTTCTTGTCCCACGCCCCCAGACTCGAGCTGCACTGCTGGGAAGACAGTCAGATGAATCATGGATGCTCTCCTGGCTACTGAGTCACTCGGCTGGAGGTCAAAGCCAAGGCTGCAAACTGAGACTCAGCAGCCTCTGCTGCCAAACGGTATGAACAAATCAGTTTTTCTGAGCCTCAATTTTCCCATCTACTTACAAAATACTTGGCCACATTTAAATAATCGGTTGTACAAATACTGCTTTATCACCAGACACTATTTCATCCTCTTCAAGGTTATAAATTGCAACTACTACCTAAAACTGTGGGTATGGAAGTATTTTTCATGGCTTTTTAGGTACAGATGTACAAATGCATAGTGCATAAATGTGAACACTACTAAAATTGAATGCTAAAACTGTATCTTAAATAGTATGCCTAAGTCTTTTTGAAGCTGTCTATTGATTTTCTATTATCCAGACCCCATCCTGTCTTTAAGCACCTGTAAAATTCAATTCTGGCCACAGGATGGCAGACAGTATAAAGGCACTATTTTATCTTCAACTTAAACTCACCAGGGGAAAAGTATATACCTAAGGCATAGTCTTGTTTTCTTTCCACTGTTTCTGTTTGCTCACAATTTTATTAACTAGGTTAAATATTTTGACCTCCTGAGCAAGTTACAGAAGAGAGTTTATAGAACAGGTATATCATGAAATTAAATTGATAAAAGTAATTTCCAAGAAGCAGCTTAAGTCAGATGTGCTACTTACTACTGACTTAGTAGTCAGTTCAGCTACTTACTGGCACAGCCCTAAACAGATCTCACTATTTTATTGTTAATACATAGTGCTATTTCAATTGTGTTAAAATTACTGCTATTTCCTTTTAATTTAATAGAGTTTTTAAAATTATGCCTGTAAACAGTTAAGTAACCACCAAATTAATTAAATTATATTGCTGTGGTATATTACTTAATACATACCCAAGACAGCAGAATAAATGACCAGACAGAAAACTCACTCCTAAATTATATGCATTTTTCCTTGGTTTAAGTTTAGCAAATTGAAAATCTTCAGTAGCCTTCTACCCCAGCTTCTAAAGAAAATTAACACAGAAAGCACCTTGAAAGACTGCAGTAGCCTATCTTCGAGATCGACACTGCAAAACCATTATTCCAATATCCACCCAAGTCTATACACAGTCATGAACTTAAAAAGGAAAGGTTTTCTTTGGTATTTGGTCTCAAAACATGTGTTTCGGAACTGAAGAAGGGATGGAGAGAAACCAGAGCCTGGAGAAGCATACCATGAATCATAGAATCATAGAGTAACCAGGCTGGAAGAGACCCACCGGATCATCGAGTCCAACCATTCCTATCAAACACTAAACCATGTCCCTTAGCACCTTATCCACCTGCACCTTAAACACCTCCAGGGAAGGTGACTCAACCACCTCCCTGGGTAGCCCGTTCCAGTGCCCAATGACACTTTTCATGAAAAATGTCCAGCCTAAATCTCCCCTGGTGGAGTTCGAGGCCATCCCCTCTTGTCCTGTCCCCTGTCACTTGGGAGAAGAGCCCAGCACCCTTGTCTCTACAACCTCCTTTCAGGTAGTTATAGAGAGCAATGAGGTCTCCTCTCAGCCTCCTCTTCTCCAGGATAAACACCCCCAGCTCTCTCAGTTGTTCCTCATAATGCCTGTTCTCCAGCCCCTTCACCAGCTTCGTTGCTCTTCTCTGGACTCACTCCAGAACCTCAACATCCTTCTTGTGGTGAAGAAACAATGCTTCACATTTAAGTAGCTTTTATATTGCCAATGGTTGTGTTGTTGGAGTGTTTTCTACTTTCCCACATCACTACTCTACTGCTACCACTACAAAAGAAAAAAAAAATCACAATTCAAAACTTAGGAGCTTGGAAAGCTAGCTGAAAAGGATGAATATTTTCTTTATCAAGGTTCAGTTTATACAGGGGGCTACCATCATGTGAAGTAAAGCCATGTGGCATCACAGAAAGAAGCTCTGTATCGACAACCAATTTCCAGGAATCTGAGAGAAGTGAAATGTTTAATAAAGTGGTATGGAAGGATTGCAGGCATCTCTGCAATAGCTTTACCAGTAGACCACAGGCATGTAGGAAAACACTGGATTCAAGAAAGACATTGGCACAGACTATAGAGAAATGCCATGTCTTAGTACTCTGCTTGTATCATGAGATATTCCACCAAGAAACACACACAGAAGGCAGCATAATAAAGTTAGAGAATAATGAATCAAAGTTATCTAAAAGCTGATAAAATGGAAGTATATAGAATAAACTTAAGTTGGGGGTATGTAGAACCTAAGAGTTCCTATTAACTGTCTTATGAATAATCCTCAGTGTTTCAGATGACCTGATGTGAAAAATTACAGGAGATGTTTGTTCAGCCTTCAGCCCCTCAGAGCAGAAAATAAAAGTCAGCAGAGGATCTGCTAACTTCTGACACGATCAATATATTTCACTGTCCATCTGGACTGGCAACCTGAAAAGACTCTATGCCTAACGCTATTTTTCTCAGGAGTGGCAGACCATGATATGCAATGTTGTCACAAGCTTACTCAATTCCACCTCCTTGCATCTTTAATAAACTCATTTTCAACACATGAAGATTTAACTTTACTAGGTGTACAATCACTTGGCTGTGTTGTACAAAAAGAAAAATTTCTTTCCTTTTGAAAAGCAAAACTGAAGCTACAAGCTTTGTTAGTGAAGGAAAACATTCTTATGATTATTCCTAAACACTTTTATGTCTTCTTAAGTATTTGAAGCAGAAAAGATAAAAACCCAGGAAAGTTTGCTATAAATTTTTATCATGAGCAAATACTCTGTGGAAGACATTCAGTCTAAAAGAGGTTCCTTGGCTCATCTTTGAAGGAAAGAAGTAGCACTACAATATAGGATGCTGCACATAAAATTTTCAGCTTGAATATAAACACATCAAAAACAAAAAAGCAAAAGCAGTACTTTTACATATGGGAAAGATAAAAACCAACCTACATTTATAAAATGCAAGTAGCTACACAGTAGCGGTATTTATGTATGAGTTACTTGCAATAAACGCAAGGGTACCCTTCTCTATAGTTTCTTTGTGAAGCAGGGAACTATTTTTCAGCCTTATGAGACCAATTTCTTTTGCATTTGCAAAAAGCTGCAGTTTTACTTTGTGCAGATTCAAAGAAACTTTGTGCATATTTACTTTGTACATTATGTAAAGAAATAAAAGAATTCTGTAAGGGCATTTGCAGCAAAAAAGACTAAGCTTTGCTTACTGCAGACATCCTATAGTTTGTCAACATGAATTTCTTTATATATAAAATTTCAGATTAAATATTTCTTTCTATTTCCCTGAAAGAAACATTTATTCTCATTTTTAACATATTCATATAGTTCATAGTATCATAAAGTCAACAACTAGGAGCTTTTCCTGTTCAGTTTGTATAAAAATAAAAATAGGTATTTGGGCTGCAGTATTTTGATGACATTCCTCAAGTCCCTCCTCAAAATACTGGTTATAAAACATTCCATGTAGGGAGAAGTTTTGTTGCCTCAGTGCCTGCAAAGTTCCCCTCTTTTCTGCAATATACTTTCAACCTATTTTTATTTTTCATGAGCTTCTGAATCCCAGCATCTTAATGGTGCTACAGCTTTATAATGTGCTTTTGTTCCCTTCAGACTAAAAGTAAATAAGAATGGGAACAACTCGCCAAGAACAGATCCGTTTATTTGTTCAAACAACATTTCAAGAACACCTGCACAGCTATTTTGGAAACATACTGGTATCTCCATTCAGCTTTTCGCATCTGTGTTATCCAGCTTCAGGTAGAATATGTCTACCTAATGATGAAAAGGGCACAGCACTTCCTATACTTCTGTGTTCAGCCAAAGAACACCTCATTTTCCTACCCTTGCCATGTGAACACCTGATATGGATCAATTAATTCTTGAAAGATTCATATTCCCTTTGCGTCAGTAAGAGTTAAAGAAAAATCAAGCCTTGCTTGTGTACTCTTCCATGCACCATAATTTTTAGAATTTGGGAAACTTTTTTCAAGCCGAAGAAAAGAAATCCTCTTTCTAGAACAAAGCTAAGGTACAGCTGGACTATAGCAAAGACTGAGTATGGGCTTGTGTTTGTACACAGACACACAAACACACAGATGGATAATGAAAACTAAAAAGCCTTCACTAAATACACATCACAACAGTGAAACATCGCAGCAGTCAACTGCTCCAACGGCCACCAGCAATGTCACAGGTTAGGATGAAAGGTTCGCCTGTGGGATCTGAGAAATCACACTCACCAGTATCACTCTGTATCCATCTCATCCCACTGCCTGCATGAACTACATGAAAAAAGTTTAAATCAGGAATAATCTATGCTTTTATACAGAATATATCTCAGTCATACCCTTGATACACAATAGCTCTCTATTTCTGATCCTAAGGCATCTTTCTTTAGCACAGAAGCAGCAGTTTTAAATCTACACTTCAAGAACACTTTAAAATAAAGATCCCTTGTCTGCCTTTCTTGCTCCGGCCTGTATTTATGCAAAAGCCATTGGCCGCTTGTATTTTTTTTTTGTCCCTGCTGGAATGTTGACATCTGGCAAACACATGAGACGTGAGGGGGGCACAGTTTGGATGAAAAGTGATGTGTGCATGTATGCCCGAGTGATGGGGGTACAGGCAAGGAATCTATGAGAACAAAGAAGGTCATACCTCATATGGCCAAAATACTCTCATGCATGTTATTGAAGTACAAGAACGGAGAGTTACCTCTAAGTAATACTATCAAGACTTCCACTCTACCAACCATGATGGCACTGCAACAATCAATCTGAGACAGTCAGATCTAGAACTTTGAAGACAAAACACTGTTTTATATACCAGGACCTGTTCTACTTTACATGACACATGCTTTCAAGAATGACCAAATGCTTGAAATAGCTCCCTGGTGAATCACAGTTTGCAAAAGTGATTCAGAGATAAGTCTTTAAATTTGATTGTGCCAGAAGCTCATTGCTGCTTTGCTCACCTCTTATGTTCACCCAGTAATTCCAAATAGAAAACCCAGCTTTTAATATCTTATACTTAATAGTTTCTGCCTTAACTTCTAATGAACTGTGTTTATTTCATGCTGGAGAAGCTTACTTTAATAAGCTGCAATGGTATTGTGCTCTCAGAACCTGAAACTCACTAAGAGATACTGCTTCTTATTGAAATGTCTTGAGTTACCACCATGCTCAAGTCAGAAGTCTCTGGGGGGGGGGGGGGGGGGGGGGGGGGAGGGGAAGGTTAAACCCCATAAAATCCTCACCAGAGACTTGTTAGAATTGAAAAGCCAAAATACCAGAGGAGTTCATCCTTACAAAGCATGCTGTGTTTTCTCCAGGTTCTTTATACACATTATGGGGGCAACTGAGCTGGATCCAACTACAGCAAGAAAACTCAAATTTCTCTATAATTGGTGTGCTGAGCGCAACTAGGGGTAGGAGCAGGATACAGCACCCTCTCTCAGCTACCCTCACCAACTTCATCTCTCCAACCTTGCTGCTGCCACAGGTGAAAGACTTATCATTCAAACGTCAACAGTAGTTGGACACATTTTTCTTGCAGAAGAATAGTTATTATTGGTCTCAAAGGTACTTTAAGAAACAAAGACCTGAGCAGTTATTCTGCTAGTTCTGCTCTTATATCACATGTAGAAGATAATTTACTTTATATGTTTGGAAGAATAAGCTTTAATTTAAAACTGAAAATTAATATCTTAAGAAAAAAGTGGAAGAAAGTAAGGTTGCAAACTTTGATTTCACACACCACCAGTGGATGACTGTACATTGTCAGAGATTAGCAACGCAAGTCTGAGAAAGCTTAAAGCCTGAAGTGTTAGTTAAGCTCATTTTGAAGGGTATGTCCTGATATCTTAATACATTTAGTAAGCCATCTCATGGGCTTAAAGTATTGTTCATATGAACTGCCATTCCACCTGAAACGGTAAAAATGCAATGTTTTCATGCCTCATCTCTACTACTCAGTAAAGCAGTAGGTTATACTACGTTTGCTCTGATGCCTTCCTCCTTTCTCTGCTACCCACTCAAAAGACAGTGCAGAAAAAATGGTGCAAAGCCATTAGAAGTTGAGCAACTCATTTCACAGCTAAACAAAATTCTTGGAAATAGAACAACTCTGGTTTCAAGCCAAAAGACTAGAACCTGAATGTGTTACTATGCATCTCCCTTGCCAACTTCAGGCACTCGGAGACATTCAACAACTGTAAATCAGCAGTAAGTGGAGCAGGAAAGCACAAAGGGAACCATAGACAGAACTCAAAACACAAATGAGTCTTTTCAAGAAAACAGTTTTCTCAATTGCCTAGGTAGCTTGGAATAACCCTGAAGCGCTGCCTGCAATCTGATCAATATTCTCCACCCTGGCCAACCTCTCAGCTTTGATACTTCTTGACACTTTGATACTACTTACATTGATGCCAATAAAGGCAGTAGCCATGCTGATTGATATCCTGCTTTTGAACTGTTGCCTTATTCTATTAAATACCTTAAGTGGAATATGCTTTTATCATATAGCTGATCTTACATTTGTTTCCTGCACAAAATAACCCTGATGGGCATTTTTTTTAAACACAGAAGTAACAGTCAATCCAGAAAATGAACTTCCCAAAAGCAATAAATTACTGAGAGAAAAAGAAAATTATGATCCTCTCTACATTTAGCAGCTTTTGCATCATACCAGGATATCAACTGCTCCTTCGATCTCCTTCTGTTATTTCAGGATCTACGTGCTGTAGGAACACACTGCACAGCTCTGTGCCAAGAGCTGTGGAAAGAAGCAATTCTGTGGCGTGAATCGTGAACTTCCCTTAGGTTTGGCCCATCCTCTTCTCATTTTGCTCTCCCCTCAGCCCTGAAATGCACTAAAAGACATCAGTAATCCTGCCAGTGGGACGCACTTATAGAGATCTTAAAAGCTGCAGCAAATAGGAAGATAATTACAGAAAGGGGAAAAAATAAAAAAGGAATACAATTAACACTGTTCCATTGAAAATAAAAGCATCTCCTTTCAGTTGTGTTTAATGTTTTATTTGTACACAAGATCAAAGTTCATTACTGCTAAGCAAGACTGTCTACTTCATTAGATCCAGAGTAACTTTTTATATTAAGATACAGAAAGTATCTGGGAAATGATGTTGGAAAGCCATTTGAAGTGACACTTCCACCATCTGCGTACAACAAAATCCAGCACCATCAATTCTCATTTCAGTTTCAGTGTTGGCTATAAACTTACTTCTGTCAGAGACTATCTTTCTTGGCAGCCGCTGGAGGGAAGAAACAGAACAACAGGGACTTCCTAGCAGTCATAAATTAATTACTTGTTCCTGCAACTCTACAGTTAACTCTACTACCGCAAATCTCAGCTCTAACAGCTGCCAATATCAATTCCACAAATACATTTTATAAAGGCTCTGCTCTCTGATTCATGCTCTGCTGTGGAATCAAAAAATCCCATAATAAAAAGCAGTCAAGTAATTTATCTGACACCTCAGTCACAGGGGGCTGCCAAGACAGGTATTATGTTCCTTCTCACTCACAAAAATAGCAGAACAGTGTACTCAGCCATGCAAGAAAGTAAGAATGCAGGGAAGCAAAGATTAAAAAAATACTACTTTCAGAACTGAATCCTCCAAAACCTACATCAGAAATAAATCAAAGGACACTGAAATGCATATATTCTTTAAAAAGCTAACTGCAGTAGCTGAAAAGTCTAACCAAACTTTGTCAAGAGTAAAGACAAAAGCTAAACTAATACATACACGGGAGAAAGGAGTTATAAGGGTCTTTTCTAGACTTTTCCATCTCTTTAAATGTTTTTGTCTCCCTAAATCTTACATGCAGCAAAAAAAAAAAAGAAGCTTTTGTGAAAGCCTTGCATCAAAGTAAATTTTACTCTATGGCTACTGTAGGCGTGCGGGAAAACCATTACAAAAGAAAAAGGCACAATTAAACACATTTCATTATTGCCTCACTGAAAATCTACCTTCTTTTGAGCTTGCCATAGTTTTATTCCTATTAGCTCAGAGTAAGAGCGCAACTGTAATCCTTTGGGGGAAAAAAAAATGAAGTGACAAATACATATTGGAATTCCTTTTGCACAGTGATGTTAGAGACGATTAAGTATATTAAGCACTACTAAAAACCCTGAACATTTTTTAGGAGCAGTAGAGTTGGAATAGTTCATGAACATGAATCTAAACCAAGCTATATCCATTTGCTTAAAAATATTCGGATAGTCTCTTGCCTCTACACTGTTCTCTCACTTCTTACTTACACTGCAGGCTATTCAAGTACTTCACAGTGAAATACAAAGCTAGATGAAAGCAGATCAAAACAAATACTTCACAAATCTCTCATTTGTGGGAGAGCACCTTTATGTCCCTGTACTCCCAAGGTTTCTCACACACTTCTGGAATCAAGATTGCTGCTTTCCTCGTGGATCCGTGTATCTTCTAAGCTCAAAAGCAAACTTTATTAAGAGGTACAAGAGTTTTGAAGTGTTTTTAAAAGTAATGAAAACTAAAACCAATTTCACAACAGTGACAATTCCACTTAACCTGGGTAAGCTCATGTACTCACACGCTAATGTAACAGTACAGCAAAGCTTTCAGAACTAATTCAGGTGAACTGTTAAGAACAAACACTTTTCCTGCTATCTGTCAGTTTCTGAGTTGTTAATGAGGACACTTCCACACATGTTGCCACTCACCTGCTGAAATGCAGTTAGCCTTTGCAAATACTTCAAGAAAAAACAAGAGAGAATCTTAGTAATGTGAGCATGCTAAGTACATTTTTCCTTCCAGCACTTGTGCAGCACAGTAAAAGTAGCAGTAGGCATCACTACACAACAAACTGAATTAATAGTTGCAAACCCAGAAATTTAACATTAAGTAAAGCTCTATATAAATAAATTTATTCTGTTCTGACTTAGCCTAAGATATCACACACAAACACTCAGAAAAAGGTAACTAATAAAGGCTGCTTTCCTTCTGAAGGCCTGAAGACATTCTGCTCTGTAAAGTTTTCCTAAGCACAGAACATATAGAATGACACTCGCTAAGACAAGAGGTGTCACATGTCTGGAAACAAAGTCAAGGGACATCAATGTCCAAATATTAGCCTGAAATGGTGAGAAGCTGACAGTGTAAAGAAAAATTTAAAGAAGGCAAATAACTTCCTGTGAAAATCTATTCCTTTTCAAGTCAGCCCATTTCAGTACATTATTGAAGTTATCACATTTTGATATATTTCCTCCAGCATAACTTTATGGTTACAACCTATTCCACAAGACAGCAGAATGAGGAAATAACTACCCACACTTATTTTTGGCAAAAGAATAATCTTCAAACTCCTCTCATAATCCTTCTAAGCTCCAAATAAGCTTCTGCTTAGGAAATACAATATAAAGTTTCTTCAAATATTAGGAGGTAAAATATGAAATACTGTTTAGATCATCAGAAAGCCTCTATATAAAAAAAATAAAAATGAAGGTTGATACAGAAAACAAGAAACAACCATACTGCTGGCATCATTCTGAAACTAATACAAGGTCTGGTGCATAGACACCAACTCAGATAAGAAATAATTTCAATAGTAACCAAGTAAATAAGTCAAAAACAGACACTTAGAGAAATCTCCAATCTAAACTTATCGACAGTTCCTTTGAAAATATTCATCAATCAATAAATATAATTTCTGGAGGAAAAATGGCAGCATGCAAATAAATAACTTAATGCAGTAAAGTGAAAGCTGTTACATTAATTAATTAACATAAATTTAATTAATTTAAAATTACCCTTTATTTTTCACAAGTTTTTCCAACACATTGTGCATTTTGGCACAGTAGACTTTGAGACAGTTAGCTTCAAGTTTCTTTAAATTACAAACAGTAGATACAGTAGGAGTATTTTAAACCAATTTCTTTAAAATAAATGGCAAGTTGAGACCCTTAGCTTTAAAAGTGAGCCTGCCACCATTTCATTTTCCTGATACAAAATTCAAGTAATTTTAAGTAAGCATAGAAAATTGTCCTTATAAAACAACCTATTATTAAAATTTACCAGCATTCTGAAAATAAACATCAAATTTCCAGCATCAATTGGGTGCAATTACACATTAGAAAAATAACTCATTTTACATGAAGGTCACTTGGTGAAGAAAAGTAAATTTTCAAGAGGATGAGTTCTCAAAACAAATGATAAGCCACTTTTTCTTAGCTAAATTATTTAATCTCTGCTCCATCTCCACAATTATTTTTTTTCTTCCCTAGATGTAAACTTCAGTATTGAAAATTAATTAAGAAAACAGGCTACTGAGATGTTTTCCTTTCAGTATATACCATCATATGGAAACATTGCTTATCCCCAACAACTGTGCACACGATTCACTTTATTTTGGTTTCATGTTGCTATTTTTAATTGGTTGGTACCAAACATACACACTACAAAAACTTTGGCCGTGTCACTTTACTGAATGAACACCACAATAAACTTTTCACATATTTTAAATCTAGGGTTGTTTGTTTGTTTCCAACAAAGAAAGGGATTCACTATAAAATGCTTCTCCGTTTTCCCTTCTTACCTTCTCTTTAACACAGAATGGAAAAACTAGCAGGACATGTTTACTTTGTGACTCAAGGCTCAGAGCGGGTATTGAGAAATCTTCAGCAAAGTTAGAACATTTTCTTTTTTTTCATTCTTTTTCCTCAAAGTAACTTTGCTATTTAAGAACAGTAACTTAAAGTTTCTTTTATCACCATCTTCCAGATGAAAACTATAAATAAATGTTGATGTAAAGAATCAAACACTGCTGTTGAAGAGGACAAAAAAAAAATAAAAATAAAATTAAGGATCAATAAATGATACTGCAATGTATCTTGTGCCATTTAATATAGGAAGTCCTTCATGTAAATGAGTAAGTCTTCCTGGGTGCATGAAGCTCCATCCTTTCCTGGGAGACTCAATGGAGCAGTTGTACCTAAGAAATTTACATCCACCTCCCTGTAGTAAAAACACAAACAAAACAAATACCCAAATATTTACCTTATGTTTTACTAGAGAAAGTTCCTTTTTATTTACCCATAACTTAAAATATTTTGCTATTATTAATAGGCTGTTTAACAACAATCGTTTTTTAATTATCCCTACTAACAAAGTTGCTTGAATTAAACCATCTTCTGAACAACACAAAACAGACAAGCATTTGCAATTAAAAGTTTCCTCTTGCTTTGCTTTAGCACTCCTTGGATAACAACTCATTTAAGCAGCAACTCCAACAAATAGATCTTTACTGCAGATAATACCACAGAGAAGCAAATCATGTTCATAGGTCTTGTTCCAGGACTGCATCCCTATCCAGGATAGCATTTAAACAAGTCTTATACATTAACCTATCTATCGTTTTCACATTTAAGACGTATTTTCTAAAGTCATAAGTTTTACAAGCATAATGGGTGTTAAGCAGGACTCTGAATTATAAGGTTTATAATCAAAACAGGTTAAGTTTCTCTACTAGCAAAAGCTGGATATTATCGCTACTGCCCTGTCTATCTCCATACTCTAGGGACTGTTTTATTTGAATCGATACTAGAGTAGAAAAAAAAAGAAATCTGAAAACACCCAGGAATAACATTTGAAAATCTTAATTCTGTGGCTGATCTAAAAAAGATTAATTAAAAAGTTGTACAGAAAAGAAGCTGTTTTGAGACACCTTGTGACTATTTAAAGTATTTTGAAAAAATTGGTTTTCACTGTATAGAACTGAAGCATTTCAGAATTGACAAAAATGAATGGCTAACATCTCCGAAGTTTTTCTTTAAACCTTCTTCCCCACAATCTGAAACCATTTTGACCAATTCAGCCTCACTGCATCAACAGTTCTGGATCCTGTGACATGATCTTTAAGTATATGCATTTGGGTTCTAGTTTGGAAACAATTTCAGGTACCCAAAGGAAAAACATTTTCTATGTAAGTTGTTGACTTACTTGAAAGTCCTCTCCTACTTTGTTAAGAGCAATGTTGATTGTGAATGTAGAGGAGTCATGATGAGGTCTGAGTGACCGTTGTCTGTCTGGGCTGTATTTTACAACAAAATTCAACAAAGCAAACCCCTGAAACAAAATATACAGTTAGACTTCAACATGTGAACTTCCAAACAACATAGGAGGTTCCTGAGGGTTTGGAGTTTTTTTTTGTCTAAAACTGAGTTAAAATTTATCTAGAATGTATAAGCTCCCCAAACTACATAATGTATAAACTCCCCAAACAACAGTATATGCAATAAAACAGTTAAAATTTGTCATGTCACGCAGTTATTACCTGCAAAAGTTTTAAACTCATACCTTGGTGTAATAGCCAGCAAACACTTTTAGCGTCACCGGTGCAATGAACTCTCTTATGAAATGCAGCCATTCGTTATCCAGTCCAATTTGCTTCATATGAATATCGTCAGTTGGGACATTTTCATAACCTCCAGAAATACGGCTGTCCTAATGAAAACACCACAAATAGCCTTGCAATATGGACATGAGATGCTTCTGGCACATCTACAAATACTTATTTTAAATCTGCTGAAACAGAAATGCGCGACAAAGCAATGCTTCTGTGGGCATATGAGTGTGCTGGACAGTAATTTCACAGCTAACTGCTGCGGAAAAAGAGTGCTGAGCTATCAAAGAGTAAAAATTGGAATTTTTTTTAAATGATGAGTCAATATTTGGATATGTTGCCTGTAGAAAAGGGCTTCCCAGGATAGTGGTTTGTTGAGAAGTAGAAACAACTGAAGTTATATTAGATCAAGAGAGCATAGGGTTCAACTTTACATGGTAACAAATGCTGAAATAATTTGAAGGCAAAGGCATGTTAAAATCCTTTATGGAGGCTCCTCAATGTAGTAAATGACTGTAACTTATCTGGTTTCCATGGTACTATGTTTGTGAACACAACAAATACTCCTCTGATTTTAGCAGTAGTTAGTATGTACCTTGAACTTTCTGCGAACACAAATGTAATAACTTGTAACAATTGTGAGTAACTGCTTAGGGGGAAAAGTCTGAAAAATTAGTGCATAAGAGGTAAATAAGTAAAACTTTTCTTAACAGTTATCAACAAGTATCCAAGATCAGTCTTGGATAACTGTCAGAAAACTACCACAGCAATTGCACCACTGTCATTGAATGTGCTAGTTCAAGGCTAACTGAGGAATGTCACTAAATCTACCGAACAACAAGCTATGTGGTGGACCAAGCATTTTATACCACAGAGCAGATGTCTCAAGTCATTGGCGATTGTTGGAACGTTTGTTTGCTCTAGTACAGTGTGACTTTTTTATAAAAGTACTTGCTCATTAAGTTTATACAAGCTGACACTTACCTGGTGCTTTCCACCAGACCACTGTCCAAAATGTTCCATTTCTTCCACCAATTCATCACAGGCAGTATCAGAAAATATGGGAAACCAAAACACATCTGGACACGGCTACAAAAGGGAAAAATAAACTCAAAGACAAACAACCAAATTTAAAAACTGCATATGTACCTTTTCAGTGGAATTTTGACAGCTATCCTTCACTTTTAACTCCTAAAAAAGGACACTAAAGAATATCAACTTTTTTCATCTGATTCATAATTCAGGTACATTTAAATAATTTTTGCCTTGATCCAGAAGAACAATCTCACAGAATGGAGCAAAACCTAACAGCTACCTTGTAAGCTATGACCCAGCATTAACCGCTGCATCAGCGTATCCACATATTCTGTGCCTCGGTTGCTCTAAATAACAACTCTGGTCTTCTACATTACAAGCTATGAAGAAAAAGAGTTTAACAGTGAACATCGTTTTAACTATAGAAACAATTTATCTATTTATCCAAGTTTCTTAAGGAAGAAAAGTTCATTAAATCACTGTACCTAATTATCTGTAGAAGGCAATTACTTGGAAAGGTACATTATTCTAAGCAATCTAACAATTATCTTTTTTACTCCATTCATCTAGTTTTCAAAATGGCAAAAATTCAGTTCTGATCAAAACATCAAAAACCTGTTCAGTCACAGATCTAAACAGTATTTGCATGGAAACAGTTCCTGTATGCCAACATATTATTGGTCAGCATCACAAACATTAAGAAAACTATACCCACCTGTTCTACTATATTATCAGTGAAAATCTTCGAGTAGTTGGGATTTATATAGGTTTCCTTCCAGTCCTAAAAAAATACGATTTTAAAACATTAAAAACAGAGTAAATGACTTGATAAATAATTAAAAATAATTTATATTCTTTTAATTTACTCTAGTGAAAGCACTGGAAGCAAAGACTGTCTAATACATATAGTGAATCGGTTCTCATCATATCAAAAACTATGAAACCTGTCATCAAGGTCACTTCTCCAACTCCTTACTCTGGTCATCAGTTGGCTTGTTGACATGATATATTGTCATTGGCATCAACAGGTGTTAGAGACACCTTTTAGTACACAACTAATATATAGCATATAATAAACAAATATTCTCCATGTAAAGTCTTCAAATCCTAAATCCTTTATAATACACAAACTTAACTTTTTTTTCTAATACAATTAAGTGTTTCATCACTAATTAGATGCATACCACAGGATTTTCAAATATCTGCCAGAGGTCATTGTTGTAGTGGGAAGTATTGTAATTGGCTGTAGAAATAAGTCTTCCAAATTCACGTCTGTTGGTAATGTACATGAAGACACCCTATACCAAGTAGAAAAAATGTCATTAGCAGGCCTGTCCATCTTAGCAAAAACAATGTTTTAAAGAAGTTTGTTTATGCCTGTGCTTTCATAAAATGTATCACACACTTGTACATGCATTTATTACACGTGCTGTTCATTTATCTTTCATTTTCAATTTGTTGATTCTAATCACCAGCTAGTGAACAGTTTCTTGTTTACAAGCATTTCTTTGAATTTATTTTCTAAACATATTAAGCCAAAACATATAATGTCCATAGCATGAGTCTACATGCAGTTATAGAAAGGGAAAAAAGAGAAGATGTTGATTGATTCTTTTCCAGAAAACCTAAGCCAACACACTGGAAGCACCCTTTCTCAAACTGAAACTACTCATATGCAAAATCCAACATCTAAGGTTTAATTTCTGATCAAAATCTGGAAGTACGAGCTAATAATAAAAGAGCTAATGGAAGTCAGAACAAGAAACTTATTTCAGAGCATTCACTACATGATCCTGGTGAACTGACCTGAAATAAAAAGGCTTTGGAAAATACAGCATTACAAGAACATTCAAATCAGAGTGCAGAACAGGTGAGCACTGTGAAGTATGTTCACCTCAGCAAACACTGTGCGAGATATCAAGTGTGACAAGCTTTATTATCAAGCTATTAACAGAAGAGATTAACAAAAATCTCTTGATTAGAAACAGGAGTAGAAAATAGTCTTTTGAAAGAAATTTAGATTTGGTGGGGTTTTTTTTTCCTTAGTTTACTGTTTTTCAGACTAAAATCTCATTTCAGAAGTGTTTGTGACTTTCAGATTTGCAGTAGATGAAGACATTCTTTAGTTATTTTGGTATTTCTGTCTATGTTTTTGTCTGAAAAAGAGTTAAACTGTTAGAAAGGTAATTATTATGTTAAACACATGCCCAATTGTGGGCACTTACCAAATTATAAAATAGCTGCAGCAAGGAGAATAAGGAGGGTCTGGGTCAAGAAAAACAGCTTAAAATTACACCAATTTCACAACTGCACCATGTGGTCCACCAAGGGAGCCCAGCTGACCCGCCAGCAATTTGAGCTTTAGTTCTTCCTAGGACTGCAGAAACAATTTTATCTATGGAAGCACAGCTTCAGCACACCTTGACCTCAGAAGCACTGAGAAACCTCCCTGAGGAAACAATGAG
Organism: Coccyzus lansbergi; assembly: GCA_033558105.1. Taxonomy (NCBI): domain Eukaryota; kingdom Metazoa; phylum Chordata; class Aves; order Cuculiformes; family Coccyzidae; genus Coccyzus; species Coccyzus lansbergi. The sequence continues at coordinate 1,045,336 of JAUMJK010000030.1, read as the reverse complement.
CCTCTCTAAGACATTTTGAACTGGTCAACAGCCACCTGTTCCTGGCAAAAACCTGAATATTAGAAGACTGAAGTGAAAGTTAGAGTAGTATTTCTTTAGAGTAAGTGAACAGAGGAGAAGTATCTTCTTGTGGTAGAATAATACTCCAGATAATAATAACTAATGAATAAAAAAAAAGCAACACCTTTGGGGGTCTGAGCATATGGAATGTTTCCGAAGAAGGGGAGTCTTTTTCCCTTTGTAAAGTCTAAAATGAAGGAGAATCATCACATCAGTTTTCTGATACATAATCTCTTTCTCTTTTTCTGAATACTATTAGGCTTCCACATTTATATTAGGAAAATAACAGCCTTGGATCAAAAGCTGATATGCCTTCACAGACAACATGCAGTCTCCAAGCAAAGCCCATAATACACATGTCAAAGCTGCTTCCACCAGCCCCTTCTTATCTGCTGCAATACAAATACAAGCATGTACTAGACCATCTTTCAGCACAGATTGAGAAAGGAGAAAAGAGAAAGCAGTTTTCTGATGAGCCAGTCACATTAGTTTAATGAGCGCAAGGGAAGCACAGGTTTGCAATAACTGATGCTGAGAAGGTCTGAATACAGCAGAACTGGACGGGGATGTTCTGAAGATCAGTACAAACAAAGGAGATCATGCCTTGTTATGAGGGAATAAAAAAAAATAATAATACTTGCCAACTTTTCTTGTTCAATTCAGCAAAACTATTTTTCAATGCTACAGTGTCTGGAAATAGGTCTGGTTTAGGTCTTATTTGTTTCTGTGCCGAAACTAGTGTAAATATCAGTAGAAATGTGGATTTACATATTCATAATTTTACAGTAAAATAAGTTTTCTGTCATTACTTACAGCTTAACGCAAGTAACAAATTTATGATACAGTTTTTTATCTCTCTGGAAAAATAATAAGCAATTCATGCTCCCTAAGAATATTCCTACCATTTCGTAAATCACTTACACTTTATCTATGAACACTGTCCATCATTAGTTTAAATATGTATGTATTAAAATGTAAAATTGAAATTATTCCAACTTAGTCTGCCAGAAGTTTCACCCTGAATGAAAATGGGTACAATAATGGTCTAAATGCGTCAATAAATTTCAAGTCATACACAGCAGGTAAATTGAACCCTTCTTCATCTTGTTGAGGTTGTGCGAACAAGGAAGGTATTTTAACCTCAAAAGGAATTTTCAGTGAATTTAAATGAGAACCATCATGCAGTCAGTGCACCAGTGCACTGGCCTTGCAAAAACCTCCATCTTCAAGAATCTAAAGAAATACACCTGAAGTGTTCTACATCACAAAAATTGGCCAGTACTTTAAATTATAAGTAAAAATATCACATCCAAGATCAATTAAGTGAAGCAGTCAAGAGCAGCAGGACCAGAGAGGTCTGTGTGCATTTCAAAGCAAGCTGTTGTAGGTACACCTTACCATTTCCCTGGCATTCCTGCAGAGTGCCATATCAGGATCCAACTTATCACGCATGAAGTAGTTCTTTTCTTTCATCTCAGATCTGAGAGTTTGTCCCTCAATTAAGTATACATTAGCCATATAAGGAATATTCCACACTCCTCTGTAAAAATAAAAGCAAATAGTTTAAAGCCATGAAAACTAATTTGTTGCCTAGTCTATCAAATCAGTTTTTCTGTATTTGCTGAGAATACTAAGCAAGTTTCAAGGAAATGAATCTGCAAGATTCCCAAGACATTTGACAAACTACAGCTGGACATTGTGGACATCTCAAACATATGCACAGGCAGTAATTCAATTTTTATGAAGTATTGTTACAAAAGATAGAAAGGTCACATTCTCTAAAGAGTTTTAGCTCCAAACGTACTTCATGTTTCCATAGTTAAAGCAATTAGTCAAGCTCTCTTAGGATATTATTCCACACTACCAGATGGAGAGAGCAATTCTAAAACAGGCTCTTAAATGAGTTTTAAGACTGAGACTACATCCAACCGGTCTGACCTTCTCACACAGATACTCACTGACCAGAGTAGGCCACGTATTTATGCAAGTTGAGCCAATATCAACAAAAAAGCATTGCTGTCACAATGCTTTCTCTGCAGATTTCCTGCTTCCCAGTATCATGATCACATTTTTCAGTGTGACTGACAAGTCAGTCCTACTCAAGCAGTCAGCCTGTTTCAGACTTTTTTGAATGAAACAATAATTTCTTTTGACTGAGGTTTCTAGGATAGAGTTTGGGGTTTGCTATTTGTTTGTGTTGTCATTTTCTGTTTTATGCACTGCTAGACCAACCAAACACAATCAGACAGCTACTAGTAACAGGTATGTCCATTTCTAATATCAGTTGCACCATATTAACCACTTCGCTTTTTTCATTCAAGCTGTGAGAATGAGTTAAAAACAAATGGAAAAACAAAAGCATTTCTACAGAATAGGAAAAGCTAAACAATATAACTAAATTAAGCTCTTCAGAAATAATACAAGATTGCATTAGAATGTAACAGTATGTTGCTAATAAATACATCGGGTGCCTTGACTTTCAGAAATTACTTACAACTACTTACACTCTGTTCCCTTGGACAATATCAATATAGTCTTCTGATCGAGCATAGTAGCCATCTGGGCTCAAAGCACCCCAGAAATTGGACCAAAGCTTCCCATGACGAGTAACAAGAGGAGCAATTATCTTTCTGTGAAGTGACATATTGAATAAGAAAATACGAACTTTTTTACATATACTGTTCATCAAAATATACCAGTTTTCCTCAGCTTAAAATACAGTGTAGTTAAAACATCATCAAATGTCAAATCTCAGAACACCTATTCTGAACTTAAGCAGGAAGAAACAGCACTCAAGCATCGACTGTCCAGAAACAGCACCAGTGTAACAGAAGCAAAGGTTCCTGTAAATTGGAGGTGGCTCGATTTCCATACTGCCCATTGCACAATGATAAGAAGCATGTGAAGTCGAAGACATGAAAAAAATCTGAACAAACCAAACCAAACAAAACTACAATGAAACTTCAGGTATCAAAACATTTTTTCAGACCAATACCTTGCCCAAAACTTAATAGAATCAAAAAGGGAAATTTAAGTTGACTAGAATAAAAAGAATAAACTGGCACTTTGTTTCAGAGCTTGCCTACTGGTAGATATGTTTCACAAAACTTCCGTTTCTTCCACCTAGAGTACCTGGGTTTTAGCCTCTTTCTACAACAGTTGATATTTCAAGGAACATAATGCAAAGGACTGGTAGACACATCCTTACTTAAGGCCCACCCCTTCTCATTGGTATCGATAATTTATCTTTCTTTGATACACCTAAGATTCCCAAAAATGTTTGAAATAGTGAAATCTTGATTAATTTCATAGAGCCAGCTTACAACACACCATTTTTTTCAGAGGAACTTTGAAGCATTTGAAATTCACATCAGGAATTTCTGTTTAACAGGAATAAAACTACAACAATCAAATATCACAGGTAAACTAAGAGGATCTTAACTAAGTAAGGACAGAATCTTATTTCCTCTGGATGGGCACCACCGAATCCCTTCAAGTTGGAGAAAATTGTGTATATTTCAAGAGATATATACTATACCTGTTCTGTTCTATCAATATTCTTAAGGTTTTCATGTTTGTCAGCACGACATCAGCATCTATGCTGAAGTAATAATCACAAGCTTTATCCTGGCGACACAGGTCCCTAAGAAGACAAAAAGGAATAGTTAACTTGCACACGTCTAGAAAAGATTAACAAACAAAACAAACAAATGAAAACTAAACCACAACCAAGCGCCCTCTGTAGTGTAGTATACTATAAGAAATGTGTACTTAGATTACAGTAGTGTGATAAACTAAAAGATAATTTTAAAAAATGGATCAGATGCTTTACATTTTTTATAAACTAAGTGAACTCCAAGCTTTACCAAATTCTGTAAGAGCAACTATGCACTCTCCAAATGGAAAACAGGTGCAGGGCAGGGAAGGGGGAGAATCACTAATTTATAGAGCTTGATGTCAGTACAGTAACTAAATAGTGAAGTATGAGCATATTAAGTAAGCTTCTCTAACAGGTAACTGCATGTGGCTGTAGCATTGTCCTTAGGCAAAGATGTTACAGATGTGGTTTTCCCACCTGAATAGTAATGAAAACCCTATCGAAAATGTAAACAAAAAGTATAAAGAAATATATATTTAAAGACCTTTTCATAGTCTTTTTGTGACCTGTAAGAATAATATAGTTGGTAAAAAGAAATATAAAACAACTGCACAGGTGGTGAATAGAAATTAGAAAAAGGAATGAAATTTGTCCCATCCACTATTTCTATGAGTTCTGAGATCAAAATTGCAAGAATAAATTATTTGCATAGATTATGACCCTTCAAGAGAGAGATTCCACCAAGCAAAAGGCACATTCTACTATAAATAAAAAAAATAAAATATACAGACTACATTTGCATATTTTTGGCAAGGTATACTTGCTAGGCTAAGATTCAGTATAGTGAATCCAGACTTCCCACACTAAAAGAATAGTAGGAGATTATAGTAAATCAAATGTGCTTCTAGAGAAAGAGGAATAATTTCCTCAAGTCACACTAAAACAGTTTTCTATCGCACAGGTGCAGAACTGGCATTAATTCCATTGTAATGGAAATTAAAAACTATTAAAACTATTAAACTATTAATAAAACTATTAAAGCTATTAAACTTTTTTACTATTAAAACTATTAAACTATTAGAACTATTTTACCAAAACTATTTTAAAACTATTTTACTTTCTTCCTTTAAAATGTCTATAAACACTGTTTGAGTTTACATTCCCTTTGATTTGATTGTTTAAGACATTTCTGCAAAAGGAACTGCTGGCATGGCTCCCTGCCCACTCCTCCTGTACTCTCCTCTGCCAGATAACACAGCACTCCAGCCAGTGGTTAGTCTCCCTCCCGTAAGGATTACTACTAATCAACATCTTTTGTGTGGTTTTGTTTAACCTTTCTTCTGCTCAAGGGATTTTAGTGGCATCGGCTTTGTTGGAATCACAGAAGAAGGTAAAGCTTTTTCCCATAAATTTAAGGAATCCTTTCCTCTTCAGACTTGACCAATAAAGACTATTAGAGACAAATTTTTAAAATATCAAAATGACAGACTAGGCCTTTCCATTGCTGCTAAAGACCCCATATTTGGAAACGCATCCATAGGTTAAACCTTTGGTCAGTCTCCAGTTTTACATTAACAGACATCTCCTTGACGTACAGTTTTCTAGCTTATGTATATGTGTTTTTATGATCACAATTGCTTAATCAGCACTTTCTCACTAATCAGCCCCAGCTGAAACCAGCAGGTTTTATTTTGGCCATATCCCAGCCCAGTAATTAAGTCTTTATGGCATTTCCCATTGCTAGCCTATTCTGTTCAAAGCCTTACAGCCACTGAATACAATTCACATGTAGCTATACGTTAGTATGATTACATTGACTAATAGTAACCTGACTTTTATATTGCACTTGACATTAGACATTACATTTCTTCCAAAAACATTCAGCTTCTTTATCCTTATTCTACTAATGAGGAAACTAAACCTGAGCGACCAAAAGATTCCATGCTTGTTGAGGATTCCGATCCCAACATGGGCCAGCACTTCCTCAAAAGCAGCTAAAGCCTTTTGCTGCTCACAAAACCAATGAATAATTTAAATAATTTTTCATTACGAAAGTGTAAAAAAACCCACAAATGGAATAGGTTAGGTAAACATGACGGGAAAATATAATACATGATTTCAAAACATACAGTCCTTGAACTTTTGCTCCCTGATGCCATCCCCTCAAGTCCAGAGCCCGAGGATTAAAACTGTTTCAACGCATTCAGTGTTGAAAATCCATCTATTTTCCATTCATATAGTAAACAAATACAAAATACTAAATTAGAAGTCTTGGTCTAAGTCACACTTAGTCATTCAATAATGTATTGACAACTCCCTGAAAGTATTACTGCCTTAAGCAGTCTGGAAATTCAGGTGTAGTACAAATCAAGGTGAAACTTCTAACTTCAACCTCTGTAACCAAGAACATTAAATATACTCCTTCTTATATTTTATGTATATCTATACATCTATAAAAAGGTCAAAAATAAAGCTACTATTCTGACCATCCTTTGACTCTTTTTTTTCCCCTATTTCTTTCTACATAGCATTGAAGACTGGCTCACCAAACGGCAAAAGTTCACGTTTAAAGCATAACTCCCCTTGCATTCCTAGATACAGATTGCCACATTCAGATAGGAAGTTTAAGTTTTGCCCTTACACTTTAAGGTCACAAACAAATATCTCCACAAAATATAGCAGATTTCAGATATACAGAATGAGTTGTAAGAGAGTTGTAAAAGTTTCTGCCAAAACTAATAAAGCAAGCCTACTCTTAAGAAATTAATGCATCTTCTCTTTAAGCTTTCAATATAGCCAAGAAGCTTTCCTAAGGAAATAAAAGTAATCCTGGATATTCTCATGCTTTAAATTATTACCTTCTTATAGTGTATGGTAACCTCTCTAGATGTAGAAATCATAGATTATGTATTAGGTAACAGTAAGGAAAAAGTAGAAAATAATTTCTAGCAATACTGAAATGTATAGTAATAACTTTCCTAATCAAAATTCAATGGCTAAAACTTCTAATCTACTTGCTTTACACTCCACTTACTTATAAACTAAGACCAAATGTTGAAAAGAAATTTATATTTTCATATGTAACTTAAATCCATTTCAGTGTAGTAAATAATAAAAAAATCCAGAAGTCCAAGACTTCCGACTGGAAGTGTGAAGTGAAGGTCAACAGATCAGTTTAAAGTGTTTAAGTTTGCTTAGAAACCATAAGCCCAACTGGAACAGTGACCTCATCTGAAAAGAGAAAGTGTCACTGCTCTGCTCTTCATCAAACTTTCCACTGATATATTTTATTGGGCTAGGTTTTTACAGCAGTAAGACATTTGTTCTCCCCATTTTCTTTACTATTGCGTAACTTAAGGGTTGGCTGGGTTTTTTTAAGACATAGTTTGAATTTGCAGTTAATCAATTTATCACTTTTATATCCCTCAAAAATTGGAAATACAATTCCAAATGTGGACTGTGAGCTCATGGGGAGAGCACTTACACCACTTGACAGATCTCAAAAAGAAAATGCCTTCATACACAAGTCAACCCCCACTGAAAGACTAGAGACAGTGCCTGCCATTTAAGATGATGTGTTGAATCTCTCCAGATAGCTATAACAGTATAAAGAAACACCTACCAGATACCACTGAATACAAACACATATAGCCACAAAACAGATAAAGAACTAATGTTTAGTTTTGCCTCTCATTCTTAAGTACTGTTTGTTATCACAGTCAGCACACCTGGAAGCTACTGAAATACAACAGGGGTGGGAAAGTTGTTTCAATCCTGCAACACTCAAAGTTAGAAAAGTGCTTCCTCCATCTGAGGCTGGAATCCAAAACTGAAGTGTTCAGAAGCAACTCCAGAAAATCCAAGTCTCCAACAGAAATCACTTGACATCTAGGATGCACATATTTAACACCCTTGATCTTCCTTCAACCACAGCCAAGTTGCTTTCCCTACTTACAGGACTGAGAGGGAGTCTTGCACGCATGTCATCATTCATCAATACTAAATGGGAGCTCAGAGCCATTGACTTAATATCATCAGACTTTTAAGAAGCACACAGGAGACCCTAAATTCAGCTTAAAATCCAATCGTTACATTCCAATCTCTCTAACATTCTTCTGGAAACACCTGAAAGTTTTCAGTTGAAATCTTCCTTAAAATTTGTATATTCCTACTAAAAGTTTTTAAAAGTTCAGGAAAAATCCTAGTTAGTTCTATTACTAATATTTTTGAGAGAAGAAAAAAAACAACTCTCTAAAAAATAACCCCAAAACACTGATGTATCTAAATACAGGGGAAAAGATAAAAAAAGTTATTCTCCATAATAAGTAAAAGCTTGGAGAAGTGAATTGGATAAATTCCTGTATTTCCCCACTTTTTATTATTGCTTGAACATATTTCATATCGTTGTTTCACACTTTCTGTCATGACAAATTCTGCAACAGCTGGCTGAAATCTCATCTCCAAATGAGGCAAAGCCACGAATGAGTTTTTCTTAAAGAAAAATAAAACCAAATGCATTTCTAGAAGATACACTGCAATTAGAATTTCTATTTGTTTGCACCTGCTTCCTCCTCCCTTTTCTTTTTAAATTATCACTAAATATAATTTTCTGCACAAACTTTTGAGTTTGTGTTGTTACATCTATTTTATTTCAATAGCATTCTTTTTAAAAAATATTTAAACTTTACAGTTTATCATGTTATCACATTACAGCTCATCATGTTTTATTATATGCTAGTGCTCAAGATAAGTATAATGCAAAAATAAGCCATCACACCTTATTTGTAGCCTAGTATTATTTTGTCTTTCATTAAAGAGTAGAAGACAGACTATTTAAGTAGTCCAAACCAGACAGACTTTTTCAACAGCTTTTTTATATGAGACAGAAACCATAAAATACTCAACAGTTCCTATCTTATATGTAGATCTTTCTCAATCACAAAAGCTCCTACTTTTGTATCTTAAGATGTAACGTTATTTGTGTTTAAGATGCAAAATATACGTAAAATACAAAAAAAAATAGAGTATGCACCACTATAATAGATTTATAAATTAGAATTTACATTCCCATGTTCCGGGCTTCTGCTTGACTCAGATTTTCTTCAGGTCCAACAATTTTGATGTTTCTGATAATGTTCTTGGCTTTTTCCCAGAATTTCTTGATGTGTTTTTCATGGTAAACCTCCTGTAATCATGTTAACATTGTTTATAGTCAATGAAAAGTACAAGCAGCTGTGATATCATAAACATAATGTCCAAGAACACATTGTGTTCTATCCTAAATAAACAGATGGCGAACAGTATTTGAAGATATTCCAGTATATTGGTCAACAAAATGAAGCTCTTCTGTCCAAAATGTTAGCAAAAGAATCCAACACATCAGCAATATAAGTCAAAGCTGTACCTCCAGACCACTGATGCAAGACTCACCATCTGCTTATGTAAATTTTTTACAGGATATTTATTTTGCAAACTTCAAAGGCCATCCTACAACCCCAGTGGCACACAGGAGTTTTCTATGCAACTCCAGAATGGCTTTAGAGAGGGTGCTGCCACTTGTACCCTGGTGGACAGTCACAGCCATTGCTTCTTTAAAATAGAATTATTTCTATAATTTTAATTACTCTACCTCTAATTTAGGAGAGCTCATCCACCTGCAATGCTACCAACCCAGTGCCCTCATTGGTAGGTTATGCATATTAGGCTTGACATTACCATAATTAAAATACTGCATAGGGTGTTTCCTCTGTGTCACAAAAAGCTGTTCATCGTTTTATACTAATTTTGAATACCATACAACTTCTGGATGAAGCAACCTAGTATAACCTACAATTCTAGGCGCATCACATTTGTATCTTTAACATTCCCTTATAAAAAGCAATACTGAAGATTTTAAAGATAAACTCTACTTCTGTCATTCTGTCCTGTTGTGTTATGATATCAACAGTAATGCACTCCAAGTGAAACAGGGCAGAATTATATCTTCCTCATATTTCTCTTCCATCCCATTTTTTTCTAAAAGACCTATGCACCTCACTCATGAAAACCACAATACTGAAGTCACTGGTCAAGTATCAGATCACTGGGTAATCAGCAAAAAGCACTAAATAAAAAATATTTTTTTAAAAAGCAAATTAACTGTACTGCCATTCAAGATATATCTAGATACACAAGTCTTTCCCACGACCACCAGCAGGAGCACCCAGAGAAATATAAATGGTCTGGGGTACCAAGAAGATGAAAAGGAAATCCAATGTCAGCTTCTGGATAACAGTTATTAAAAATTTGCTTTAACATTTGGTTCGACCTGAAACGGTTAGGCAGTTGGTCTAGATGATGATCACTGGCCCCTTCAAAGTGGAAATATTCTGTTCTTATTCTATTCTGTCAATCAGTACTCCCTTTGAAGCATACGCCTTAAAATACAAGTTTTTTTTCACTATTTAAAGAGATAGAATTTAAGGATTTTCTTTAAAGAGACTTCAGCAAGGACTGCCAAAATTTCATTTGTGTATTTTTTCCACTTCCGAACATTTCCACTTCTGAAATTCTGAAAAATTATATTTTTCTATGCAGTTTAACTATGCACATAAATAGGATCCACATGCTCTCTCACACATTTCCATTGATACCATAATTTTTAAAACTGAATCTTTGCAGCATAGTAACATCATACTTACATTGTTATGAATGAAGATACTGAGTGCCTCCTTTGGATAGTCCAGAGTCAACAATCTATCTAAAAATTTAGGTAGGAATGGAGTAGGTTGTTCAATGAAAACACCAATTTTCACTCTTGGATATTCCTAAAAAAAAAAAAAAAAATTCAAATAATCAAAATCAACTAGTTCAAAAGTACTATGCCCCCTTTTTATTTTCACAGACTTCACTAAATAAACAAATATAATGGATTTAATATTGCTAGAAAATTCTTTGAATTCCAATAACAGAAACTGGAAGCAGAAAATTACCTATTACATTTTTAAAATGCTTACTTAAAAAAAATCAAAACAGAAAAAAAATATTTAAGGAAATATACCTAGAACTCCATGGCAAATTCATTTTTTGAAAGTAACATCAACTTGACAAGAAAATATAGTGAAGGTCAGGGTATTTTAAAAGCAGTTAAAGAATAAATACAATAAAATATTTTACGCATTTGTACTTTAAGCCAAAGACTCTGATATCCTTCCACACACTTACATGTGCTATTTCCCCCAACCATTATAATTGGGCCCCATATTCCTTCCCTACTCATTGATTTTGTCCAGATCTTTGACGAACTAACTGAAACTTCTTCCCTTGCATCCAGGGATACTAAAGTTTTATCCATCTTATTTCAATGTGAGTTCATATCTTTCTTTTGAAGAGTGGTACTAATTCTTGGTTTGTATGTGCCCGATATAGAGATTATGACCACTAAAAGAAACTGAGGCTATAGTTTTGTGTTTTCCCAGAATATATTATTACATTACGCGAGGCAAAGAAATGCAATCTTCAAAAGACCCAATTCCTACACAAAGAAATGCACTGATTTAACAAAAATTCTTTCCGCCTCTATAACAGACAGTATAAATGCTTAACACACTACAAGGCTCGGAAAGAAACTTTATATGAGTACAAAAGGCTGCAAGTTAGTTTTACTTAAGCAAGCCAACACCCACTTGAAAAGTGTCTGGATAAACCATCAGCACATGTTGAGATTTCACAGTGCCACTGTCTACATCGGAAATCCAGAAACATACTGGCAAGTGTACCAGAATGGAAATATTAGCACCAATGTTTACCCTGACTACGTCCTATTCACAACTTCATCTGCAAATCTAATACCTATTCATGCAGACATCCTAATAACTTTGAAACAGCTGATGAAAACAAGTACACTGACATGCCTGGAAAAAAAGCAACTGTGATATTCTCTGGCAACTGCTTCATTGAGAGGGGTGTCACAGTAACTGGTTCCACTGATGGTGAGCCATGAGAGAAGTTGTGTGTGCAACTGGACTTGCTAAGCTGACTTTGCACATGTGCTACCAATAATGGCACTTCTGCAATAATTTATTTTGCATACTTCTCTAATTCTAAGGTCTTTTCCTTTTATTCTCCAGAACAAAGAGTAGCAGGCGCAGGCTGAATCTGCAAAGGTTATAGGAACAATTGGGAATTAGTAACACTCCTTCAGTACACCAAAGCGTGAACCACTTGGCTCCGATACCTCAGAAACATGATCAAACCAAACAGTGTCTAAAAAATTAAGAATGAAGATCTCTGCAAACTGTATCTCCAGCAAGCAGAGTTCATCCACGTACACTGTGGTCCACTGTATAATTGGAATCTAGGTCAGAATGAATAATTTTAACACTGAGTATTCCGAGTATCAAGTCTGAAGTTTTGGTTCTTCCCAAGTATGCCTCAGCAAAACCACTTTGGGAATATCCAGTCTGCACTGGGGTGTGACATTTTCTCTGACAAAGTTTCTCATTTTCACTAAGGTCACACATTTGCCTTTTGAAGTTTACCCTTCTACAACCAGTAGGTGAGCAAACAACAATTTTTGTAGGAAATACAATGCAGTCATACGGAGACAAAGCAATCCTTGCCACAAGAAGCACCAGTGAAGAGAGAGAATGAGCAAGGTCATCCTTTCCAATTGCATCCAGAATTCTCCATCCCACTAACAAACTTCAGAATTTAAGAAGTAACTCTAGGGCAATTAAGTTTGTGACTCAGTTTAATTAAGGTTTTAGAAAAAAACACAAACATTAAGTGGCAAAAATTTACACTCATCGAGTGAAGATGCATTATACTATTAAAACTCTGTGTTTGAGGCTCTCAGCTGCATCACAGGTAACCCCCAAAACTCAGCGTTTCACAGGCCACACTCCCAGCACCTGCTGGGAACTTTGTAGTACCTTGGGCTTTTCTGTTTATCCATTACAGAACAACCAGCACAGCACGTAGCAATCTGTCTACCCACCTCTGCCCCACATACACCTACCCCTCACCTCCACCAGAGGAATGATATCCTTTGTGCCCATTATTGTGCAGTATTATTTCAGCTCCATGCCCTATGCTGAAGCTTATCTGTTTTGTACTGCTAAAATCAAGGTCTGTAGCTAAGTCCAGGGCAAAACATGGAAACCACAACACCCGAGCATGTGGAGTCAAGGACCCAACCATGCCAGAATTCATCTTAAAGGAACTCAAAGCCCAAAATATAGTTGGTATCAACGCCTCTGATTGTCTACTTACTTATGAGAAGAACATGAAAATCTTCAGAAGGTACAAGTGTATCAATGCAGAAAGTTAAATAAAACATTACGGGAAGAACGATTAGAGGCAGAGAGCTAGTATTGATCTTTTCACTGAAGATTCCCTGTTAAGTAGCAACCAGCCAGGCCAGAACAGAAAGCACATTCAGAAAATGAAATACTGCTTGTACTCAGAAATGCCCAAAGTAAACACTTCCACTGAGGCCAAGGAAAATCTTGCTATTTTTGCTGGCAGACTGAGTAAGGTATGAAGCCCAAAGAGTGAATTACAGTAAGGAAGACACATTCCAAGTAGATATACATAAACAATAGGAAGCTATCCAGTAAATCCACTGCAAGTTACTCCCCATTATTGGCTTTAAGATTAAACTGCACCACAAACAGGTCTGAATTGCCAGCTTCAGTAGGAAAAAAATTAGACAACTCCTCTTCCTCAGGTAAACTTTATGTTAAGGGTGCAAAACTTTTCAGTAGAACAGTGTTTGCATGTTGTATTCTGAAGGCAAAACTAAGATAAAAAATATATAAATCTCAAATTTATTATAATATAACCTTTTTCATTTATATTCCCATCCGCCAAGTGCTTATTGCACAGAAATTCTTTCACTCTGTCCCTTCACAAGAAAGATAACAACCCATTTCTTTCACATTACCCTCAACATGACTCTCTAAGACCTGTTCTCATTCGAGTCTTCAATAGAGAACAGAAACAAAATATGCTGCTGGAAATAGCCTGTTAAGAATCACAGAATCACAGAACAACCAGGTTGGAAGGGACCCATCGGATCTTCTAGTCCAACCATTCCTATCTAACACTAAACCAAGTCCCTCAAGACCTCATCCACCCGTGCCTTAAACACCTCCAGGGAAGGTGAATCAACCACCGCCCTGGGTAGCCTATTCCAATGCCCAATGACCCTCTGTGTGAAAAACCTCCCCCTAATCTCCAGCCTAAATCTCCCCTGGCGGAGTTTGAGGCCACTCCCTCTCGTCCTGTCCCCTGTCACTTGGGAGAAGAGGCCAGCTCCCTCCTTCTCCACAACCTCCTTTCAGGTACTTGTAGAGAGCAATGAGGTCTCCTCTCAGCCTCCTCTTCTCCAGGCTAAACAACCCCAGCTCTCTCAGACGCTCCTCATAGGATCTCTTCTCCAGCCCCTTCACCAGCCTCGTCGCTCTTCTCTGGACTTGCTCCAGAGCCTCAACATCCTTCTTGTGGTGAGGGGCCCAGAACTGGACACAATCAGAATGTTCTTTTAAGTACAAGCCTTACATTTCCATATGTTAGATATTGGTATTTACTCTGCCTGAAGTTTACAGAGTACAAGCCAAAATATTTGTAAAGACACAAAAGACATCACACTTGGAGTCAAAGACCCAAACCAAGTTCCCAAATATTTGATATACACACATGCATGTGTACATGTCTGTTTGTTCTAGCCAATCTCTTACATCAGATTTATTCCAGATACACATTTGCATATACAACACAGAGATCTATCACCCTTTACAAGGTGAAGCAGTTTTGACTACTTTCAGAAAATAGTAACTGTAACCATGTTAGTTAACTACTTAGTTGTCGAACTCTATTTGTAACAGAAATTAAACTGATGCATGTTCAAGATTTTTTTTTTTGGTCTGCAGTTAAAAATCCTAAATAACTAAAGAGTTTTTCTACCTCCCAAAAATTCTAATTATTCACTTGAATCTGCACGATTCAAAAATTATTTGTTCACTCTCAGTGAACAGAGGTAAGGATCTGGGGGGCTTTTGGGGATGGGATCATCTTCAGTAATATTGGAAAACTTATATTAAAATGTATGCATAAAACAACTTCTAAATGTACCAGTATTTCTAGTAAATTTAAATTCCACCTTTACAGTTTCATATACCAAAAAAAATATCCAGAGGTGTCTACAGAATATAATATTGCATATTGAAGATGCATTTGCCTCAATACTATACACCTATCTAATTCATTCAAAAGAGTTCTGTTCTTGCAAGATGCGTTCTTACCGTTACCGTTGACAGGTCTAGTAAGTCTAAATCACAAATTCCACAACCAGTTTCCCGCGTCCATGCATTGGGGATATAGTTTCCCAAATAATTCAAGTGAATCTGGTAAATAAATGAACAATTTAGATTAATGAAACACACATGCAAATGGTGATTTGTACCTTTTAATGAAATCGGGGTTACTCATCGAATCCCTTAATCCTAAAGGCAATTAACTGTCTTTTTTATTATTATTATTTAAGACTAAAGAAAACGCCCAAAACATGCAAAAATAGCTGGTATTTTTTTTTCTCTCTTTTCATTTACATACCAGAGATGATAACCATCTGGCATTTATCTTTATTGCTTTAGTTAAACCAAAAAGTTGCTGCAAGCATAACAACTACCAACTAAATGCCTGTATGACTTCCAAAAGAACAATCAACACTTTACTTAAAACACAAAGAGCAGCCATATATCGAAAACATAGAAGATAGCTTCCTAGAAGATGCGGTTTTTATAATATATGTCAAGATGCAGAAGCAGCCAGTAGGATGGGGTTTAGAGCAACATGTATCTTCTTAACACATTTTGAACCAGCACTGAACAAAACATTTAGTTTTTTTTTTGATGGGCTGCCCAGGCTGCCCTGTACTCCTGGATACCACGGGAAGTTTGTGAGAACTTCACTCTTCTCTACCGCCATTTGCAATGGTTATGGGTTCTCTTATAGTGGCAAAATTCTGCCTCAAAGGTGTCTACTATTTATTCTTGCTCTGCTGTCCTGATCAAAAACTGGAAGTAAAGAATATAACTTTGCACTGAAATACACTCCAGCCCAATACTCAATCTCCATTTTAGCATATTTGAGGCATTTCTTTATGCATATTGAAAATCATTCTAGAAAAAAAAAATCTTTTTTCCAATTACCTTTTAATAACTAGACAGACATTCTTCACTTCTTCCAGGAATTGTTTTGTGTTAGTGAACGAATTAATATAAGCTTACTCACTTCTAATGTCCTATACTACAATGAATTTGGGAACAGGAGGAGTTATTTCAGCAACAATATCAAGCTACAGTGGTAGCAGAATAAGATAATGGAGGGAACTACTAGGATGGAGGGTTTATCCTTGCAATTCTTATTAACACGAATAAGAAACAAGCAATGGCAGTGTGCTATTACTGTTCAGACACTTCCACCATTGTTTTTGCCTCTATTAAAACTGTCATCTTTGCACAGAAACAAGAAGTCACTCACTTTAGTCGGACCATTTCCATGAATGGTGATTGGTAACGTGTCATATACCGAATTCCTTGCTCTTACTTTTCCTTCTTCAAATTTCAAAAAGACTTCATCTGAAAATCAGTAAGATCATATAGTAGTAACAGTTTATAAATGAAAGCTAAAAAAATAAGAATTCTTGAAGTTCTTGTTGAAACAATTTAAATTGCTGTTGCTATCATTGTCAACATTATTTGGGAATGTGTTCATTTTTTTTAACTAGGTCTTGAATTCTAAGCTCTTTACGCTAAATAAAGTTAAATTTAACTACAGAGCTTGCCATCAGCAGCCTTCAATATGCAAATAAAATCTGCTTTAAAAATAAAATTGGGTTTGTGCAAATGCTGTTTATAGAGAGATGACAAATATTTCAGATATGACCTGTCTATAAAAAGTTCTTCCATAACTGGGTGTTAAAGGTAAGAAAATAAGTTTACACAGATTCTCTTTCATTTTAAGTTCATGACAATTAAATAACATCTAAAATGCAATTTTTATTATCAATCTTACTCCTGTAACCATGTTTGTTACATACAGACGGGAAAATGGTTCTTAACTTTGTATTCATTGCTAACTTCATTTATTGAAAAATATTTTTTCTATTTTAAATAAAATATTTTATCAATGGGAGCAATCAATTAATATTAAAACCCAAAGCCCCGTAACTAATTTGTAAACACATTTAGTCATTCAAATGCTTCTTTGAAATATGCATGCTTAGGGAATGCTATTCATGGTTAAGCAAAGAAAGTGTTGATAACAGTTAATAAAACACACAGCATGCAAATCATACACTTACCAATAGCTCCATTTAGGGTCTGGAAAATTGTACACTTGTGGTCCAAAGTAATGTTAATGCGTTCCTGAAAGAAAAGTAACAAAGACTTTGAGGCACTTTAAAACCAGTGTTTTTATGGTAATGTCACAGTTATACTACAATGACAGCAAGTAATCAGGCAATAGTATTCTCCATATTCAGCTCTTGGATATATTCCTTAATTTCATACTGTTAATTTTCTCGGTACTCTTAAGTTTTGCAGCTGTATAGCAATCAGTATTATATAGACAAATACTTTACCTAAGCTTGAACGATACACGTCATAACTCTCCAAAGAAACTCAATTTGGCAGTACAATGCAAAGAAAGTCTGTCTTATCTTTAAGAAAAATTAAGAAGTTTTAGCCAAGCAACAAAACAAACTGTGTCTCACAGTATCAAAAATACAAAAGCCAAATCTAAGTATCACATCAGAATAGAAAACACCACTGTTTTAAAACGTTACCAATATTGTATTATAAGTCTTACTTAGATTTTTATTTATAGTACCTCATTGTGAAGTTTTAATTCATTGATCAAAGTACATAACCTTTAAAACCCTCATACAGACAACATACCCCGTTTTGATCTTCCAAGATTTTGCTACATATTCTACCACATTGGATACCATAGAATCATAGAATCACCAGGTTGGAAGAGACCCACCAGATCATCAAGTCCAACCATTCCTACCAAACACTAACCCATGCCTCTCAGCGCCTCGCCCACCCATCCCTTAAACACCTCCAGAAATGGAGACTCAATCACCTCCCTGGGCAGCCTGTTCCAGTACCACCACACAGAAAATTAGTACTGAAGTATAGTACAGTATCCCAAGCAAAGCACCATGGAGGTGTTTTTAAAACACAGTGAAGAAGCACACTGTGCAGACGTACACATCTTTTGTCTAGAAGACAATCTGTTCAGACAGCTAATTATATTACTTTTGACTCCAGTGCAGAGTCAGCTTTAAAGCCTCTACATCCTGTCCTTTCAATTGCATATCTAACATTTGATTTAACTTGCATAAAATCAATTCAAACATTAAGGGCTGGATGGAATGCGCAATGAGGAGAGGCTAAGGACTTTGGGCTTGTCTAGTTTGGAGCAAAGGAGGCTGAAGCGTGACCTCATAGCTCTCTACAGCTTCCTGAGGTGCAGAAGTGGAGAAGGAGGTGCTGAGCTCTTCTCCCTGGGATCCAATGATGGGATCCAATGATCCTTGCATGGGAACAGTTCCATGTTGAACCAGAGCACGTTTAGACTGGATATTAGGAAGCTTTACTGAGAGGGTGGTCAAACATAGAACAGGTTTCCTAGCGAGGTGCTCAATGCCCCAAGCCTGTCAGTACTGAACGGGTATTTGGACAATGTCCTTAATAACTTTCTTTAACTACTGGTCAGACTCATATAGGTCAGGCAGCTGGATTTAATCACTGCAGATCCTTTAAACTGAACTATTTATTTCTGTACCTGTATCTAAATATGCCTCATGTTTCAGGTATAACCTAATAGAAAAACATCTGCCTTAAGCACGCAAATGCCCAAAATTTAACCTCAAAATTCTGCAATATCAGCTTTTAAAAGTCTACTTGCAACAATACGTTATTAACTTTCCTTAGCCCTCTTTGTCCAGTGTCAGGGCCATGTCTCTGACCAATCTATCATGCTTTAATGCTGCTACTCAGCAAAGAACTTTGTTAAGCTAGGGGCATGGAGAGGTCTTAACCAAAAATTTATGATGCAGCTTTATTGAACGTATGTGCACAAAAAGCCAAAGAGTTAGAGATAGCTGCAGGCAGGCTCTGAAGTGGCAGCAAGCCAAAATATAAAACACTGGATCAGCAAGTAGTACGGTGACACCATGGAAAAATGCCACATTCTCCAGCCGTCAAACTACCAAATACATGGGACTCTCATTGAGATGAATGTGTCCAATCATATACCTCAGAGCTATTATTTCCAACAACGAAGTAAAACCTGCTGAGATCTGCAGACATCCTGAAATAATAAATCAAGCCATGACCCTTTGGAAGCCTGTTCATCACTCCAACAGTAGGAAACTCTGGGGAACAAATACAACTGTCAATGTGGCACTCAGGAATAAATAGACAGCATTAATTTTATTTTTATCTCCTGATGTTTTGTGAGGAGCAGTATGTTATTTCAAGCAGAGAGAAATGAAAAGCTAGTCACTACCTACCCTTGCCAATGGGTCAACATAGATTTTGGTGTAAAACAGCTGGTCATCATCATTATCCTGCAGATTCCATTGCTGCACAATACGATTTATATATGGAGCATAACCAATAAATCCTGTAAATCACACACACATGTTATTTCTGTAAAAAGCACTATTCTGCCAATGCTATCCACCAGTCAGAAACTTCATTCTGACTGGTGTCAGCAAAGGAAAAGCATGAAATTCATACAACTTGGCTCAAAATCCAGTTTTCTTCTGCTGCTGCTTTAAAGAGTTCATAATTAAGAGTTATTTTTATCCTAATGCTATTTTAAGGGAAAAATTAGGAAACACATCTGTTTAGGACAGTCCTGAGAATTCCAAAGCATGACATTAGACTACTCCTGTTCAAGAAGTTAATCTGAGTCAAAAAGTTTTATTTTGATCAATCACTTCTTGCCGACAGAGAAACCTGAATCTAATTCTGCCAGAACTACAAAGAGAACTCAACTCAAAGCCAATACACATTATATTGAAAACAAAATAAAAGAAGAGAGGGCAGATAGCTGAGGTAAAGAAGGGAGGGAAAGGAATGGGGACACTCCCAGATGTACATGTTGCTGACAACAACAGGAGTAGCAACATCTTGTGCTCTGCAGCAGTGTCAGAGCATGTAATAATCAACTGTGAAATTATTACCAAAGCTGGTACTGAGGATACCAGAATTAACAAATAACAGATTAATAGGAGTAACTCACACTGCTCCTGGAAAGAACTGCCTAAGCCATGCTGAAGGGCCAGGCACATCTATGCTATCTGCAAAGATTCTCAAGGACAAAGTAGCCACGTCAGGAAATTCTGTGGCCCAGCTAAACTATGTCTATCAACAGTATGTACTGCTCTGACTGGGCTCGTATACTAGATTATTTCTAAAGTAGATTCAATTGGTGGCAACTAGCTCATCCCTGCACAGCATTTCACTGCAAGGCAAAGCTGCTTGCTAGGTTGTTAACTTTATTTACCTCCTTTTTACAACTTATTGCCAACAACTCCTATGTAAGTTTGAACAAAAACTATTCTTGAGCACAGATGAGGAGCTATTCAAGTGGGGAGAGAGAGAGGGGAAGAGGAAGACAACAAATCCAGTCCTCTTTTATACTTGGGGAATTCAGGAACAGTTCCACATACAAATGCATAAAACAGGTAACAAGAACGAGCCATGCTTAAATTCAAGTGTCTCGTGATTAACAATCACACTTGCCTCCTGAGTTCAAGAATCGTTTTCCACTCCGAACAACAGGATACTTGTCAGCTAGTCTTTTATCTGGCCAAAGTAGTCCATCTGCTGCAAACACCACTTTATGATTAGTTTCCTGGAATTTCTGTAGTAGTTCCTCAGGCCCCCCTGCAAAGATAACATCATAGCTGAAAAAAAAGAAAAGATATCTGTTAGACTAGTTTAATTTTAATGCTTCTGTGTCCAAAACAACAAGTGGTTGGACAATTCAGATTTTTAAATTAGACAGCTCTTTGATTCTGATAAATTACTCATTAAACCATGTTTTACCACAAAGTAAAAATATGATACACTAGAGGGAAAACTTCAATCAATACTACTTATTGCCTTCTACTTACATTCTTTTTTTTTTTTTAGCCTTCTGTATTTTGGGCAATCTTTTTCATTCAGGTTTTGTCTACCTGAAATTGATTTTCACATTTTAAGTATTTTGAGTAAAAATATATTTTTTCTCTTTGGAAAACTGTTTGTGTTTAACAACAACAAATCAAATTTAGGAGATGAAATAAAGGACTGAAAAATGATTTAGGTGACTCTCAATGGAAAACTCCAGATGATCTTGTTCCAAAACGCAACAGCACTGACTTTCTTCTGAAAAATCTTATCAATAAAGTGCTTAGACATTTATTCTATTTATGGCCTGTTGCCCATAAACGTAAACTGTGTTGCATCCTGACAATATATAGATCTCTTCTTCAACCTCTTTAAGGTACTATAGGCTTCAGAAGGCTCTAACTTTCACCATATGTACTTACAAAAAACTTAACCTGCCTTGAGTGTTCATCAGATTTGACTTGCAACTCCTATTGAATACAAAGGCCTAAAGGTGGAGGGCTCACCTCTAAAAACAGCAGCTACCTACAGATGAAGGTTATCACTACCCCGAAACACAAACAAATATGTACGGGTTTGGCAAAGGTCACATAAGAATGCAGTATCACAAGCCTAGTGGTTCCTTCTTGTTGAATTGTATTCAAGTCCATGCCTCTGAATTAAAAAAAAAAAAAAAAAAAAGCATAACCAACCCCCCCACTTCAAGGTCATTTTACACTGCATGAAACCATGATACAGTAATATTGGAATTATGTAATAGATTAGTTTCTGGCTGAAAAAATAGAATTTGGATTTAAAGGAGGCATTTCAACCTCACAGTATACTCATCTGAATGCACACATCTACATTAGCAACTGAAAGTCATCACCCCTGATAGAGGGCAAAGGAATGGTACCACTACGAAAAATCAGAAGGTCTAAGTTTGCCCAAGATTTTGTTCTTATAGCTGGTCTAAGGAGGATAGCAGTACTCTCATCTGCAGTACACAGCCTTTTGCCTTCAATGTATTATTCAGCAATAGTGAGAACAGATCCATCATTACTGACGTCTAGTACTTCTCTATTACAGTTCTGAAATAATTTAAAATATCCATTCTTCAAAGTGGGTTTCATGTAATTGGCCTAAGAGAACTGAACAACAGCTGGCTTACAAACACAGAAGAGATTATTTCCACTGCAGAGCAAAGTATGAACCCTGGAGAGGAAGTGTGTTATATAGCCTCTACAAGTAAGTGGATTTCTGAAAACTGAATCATTTTTTCTGTAACTTTGCCGGAAGAACGTATGACAAAAAAAAATGTACATTTTGGAGCTTCCCCAGTTTTGCAAAACCTGTCTTTTTCTGCCCAAATATGAGAAAATACACTTCTGTCCCTTTTCCATTTAATTGGTATAACCCAATTCTAAGCCAGTATAAGACTGAGGAACAAGCAAAAAATAGGAGACAAGTTGAAGACAGACAAAAACAGAGACTTGTTTGAGGCTTTAACTTAATAGCTTATGGCAGGCTGCGCTTCTCCTCTTTGATCAGGTTAATGCTGCTGCTGCAATGACTTACAGCTGCAGGAAGGAACCAAACATTGCTTCCAAAGACTGTCATTCTAGAAAAGATAGCCAAAGTTGAGCAACACGCTGGGCTAGCCTCAGGCTCTGCTTGTGAAAGGGATATGTTACTTAATAAAGCAGAGTTTGTAATACAGAGCACAGTACAGAGCTGCTAAAATGCATTAACTATTAGTGTAAAATTTACACAATAATGGATATTACGCAGGAGTATAAAACCAGCATGGACCTACACTTTCCACTGATTTTCATGGCCTTCAGTTGTTTTGTCAACTGCACCACCCCTCCTCCCAGGTAGGACCTCCACTGGCCTTCCATCCCTCCCTGCCAGTCTTCCCAAGTCACCTCCTTTATAGGGCTCCTGCTTTTCCCTCCAAGCAACAGGAAAACCATTAAAGCCAAACTAAAACCTGTAAATCCATCATTTGTCTTGCTTCCCTGCTATGTCAGATTATGTTCAGCCTATCCAGAATTCAGCTCCTTCTGTAAGGAAAGATCCATCTGAGATGTACATCACTAAAGCTATCACAAAACAGGTCCCAGAACTATCCCTGACAGTTCATACTGTTATTACGGCTGATGGACATGACTGACTTCAAACAGGGTTTCAAAATTTGTCAGCAGTGATAAACAGTGGATGAATTCAAGAAAAAGCAGTCTGTCTTGGCAATCTGGAAAAGCTCAGATACTTTTATTTGTTCTTCATAAATCCTCCTGATTAAGTAGAAAGTAAATAGAGGGGAAAAAATAAACACACACACAAACAAAACTACACAGACAGCAACTTTGACAACTCAAATCCCATTTCCCAGATGACAGATGCCTGGGGCTGGAATCCACCCATTCCGCCTTTTCTTTTGCAGCAGCCAAGCACCTCAGCAACACAGGGAAATGACAGTGGTGGCTTAGGTCCTCTAGAATTGAACATGTGGCTTTTGCACCCACAACTTATGGACTATTGGATCTGAAGGTTAAGAGGACAAAATACAAACAAGAGAGAGCTTACTAGTAACCAGAAATTCAGGTCTATATCTCATCTTATTTAATTAGACTGTTCAGCCACACAGCCATTTTGTCTTTTATGCTGTATCCACACCGAGATCACACCTTAACCATTTTGAGATATGTAGATGAGAGTTTAAAAAAAAAAAAAAAACCTGAACGGCTTCAAAAGTCTTCCAAAATACAAGAAGATGGCTGTGGGAGTTCTAGAAGAACAGTAACAGCATAAACCATTTTAGCCAGTCTACACCAGCCGTTAGCCAGTTCAGTCTGGTGCAAAGTAACGCAGTAGTTGGCTCTTGCAAAACCAAGCCTTATTTAAATAGCATTCCATCTGAAGGCAAGGACTTTTGCTATCTGCACCTAGATACATGTGGTCCACAGAAAAAGTTCAAACAATTTCCATAATCATGAGCCATACAAAATACTGCTCAAAAAAACCCCAGAAAAAGCCAGAAGCTGTTTATTTGTAGCAAACTTTTTACTTAACAACTTGCCTAGTAACAGTAAGTAAACTACACATTTCCTTCCCCTGCTCCCAAGATCAATACCCCAAATGCTTCACAATGAGTATAATGAAAAACACTTGAAAAAGAAAGGAAGCTCATTATATTTGCCTTTTCCAAACTTACTGCTACAATGATCAAGATTTAAATGGCAAACCAGGATTCCTGGAAATTTAAAAGTTCATTAGAATTAAAATATAATGCTAGAAACACTAAACTGTTTTTTCAGCCTATCTGAAAATTTCCACCAGCTTTATGTTTAAATGCTATAATTTTTCATGGCAAGAAAGATTACAGCATCTGCACACATGGTCCTCTGTACTCTCTCATCCATGCCAGCAGACAGCCTGCCTCTTGAGAGAATAAATTATGTTGGAGAAGAATTTGAGTTATGCCCAAAACTGATAACAAATCTGCATATATTACTATATAGGGAGAAAAAACATGGTTAATCAGAATAATCTGAAACCAAAAATTATACATAAGCTGCAAGCATTTAGGGGAAATTCAATGCATCTGTGCATTCAGCAAAGTCTCCCAAATTTAATCTTTTCAGTTTCAGTTATTGCATGATCAGTAGAACAACACGATGAACAACCACATATTTACTTTTAGAAAGATCCTTTTTCCACTTACCAAAGGTAAAACTGATCAAGTCAACCAGAAAAAAAAATCAAAAACTGAAAGCATACCTCCAAACTTTGTTACCTTTATTGTTGATTAAGCATTGAAAGAAAACATTCAGTATAAGTTTCCCTTTTAAAGCTTGTTTATAAATTGGTTAAGATGATTTACACACTGGCTTTCTAGCTCTACCTTCTACTTATCTCAAGAGGTAAATTTAAAAAAAGAAAACTGAGTGGCATCTTTAAATTTAAATTTCCAACCAGTTTAATAGACTACTCCGGCATTCCTAGAGTCTTAATTTATGCAAAACAACAAATCAACTTTCCAGTAAATAGCACTGCCAGAACACTTTCTCTCTTGTGAAGATGCCTACTGTACAAATCCTGCCAAATCCCTACCTTGCAAAAGGGTCCCTAGATTTCTTCAGCTGTCAGTTTTTTCAAAATAAAGAGTAGTGATATAAAAGCTGAAGCAGACATTCCAACACGACTCAGTAACAGCAGCACGAACCCATGCACAAGCCTCCCCAAGCTTGCACTCAGCTACCTCAAGGCTTCTTGTGTGCAACTGGGGCTTCATGTCCCCGATTCAAGACGTGGTCCCACACCTTCCTTACAGTGATTCTTTCAGAGCTGTGAATCCACTCTGGTAAATGCTAGAGTGGTGGTTGCTGTGAACTGGATTCTGAGCTGCTCTTGTCACAACAACAAAAGAAGAGGGGAGGGCGGGGCTGGGAAGCAGAGGGAAGCAATGGAAAAAGTGGAATTTGAACATGTTTGAGCTCCCTATTTTTGGTGACAGCAAGAAACCTATCTGGCCTCCAATAAGCATGTTCAAGCATAGTTGTGACGTGAGCTATAATCTGGCAACTGCAGCAGCACTCTCTCTCCATCCTTACATCACACAGACAGCACAGGGGTCTATCTGGCACCAAGTCTCATTTCAGTTCTTTAATATGTAAAAAAATTCTCCTGGTAAGTGCTTTCTCAGGGACTTCCTTCCCTAACGTCCTCCATGTCACTTCATGAAACAAGATCATGCTCTGGTCCCTACCGGCCACTTTTACTTCTGGCATGGCTTTTGCTCCCCCCTGCATTCCACACTCCCAGCCCACAGCCATGACACAAACTTGCTCTCACCACCACTGAAGAGGGAGAGGACGAATGCTTGCCAAAAAGCCTGTCAGCTCCCAATAACATTTTTTTACCCTCTCGAGGCAATGGAACAACACTTACATCTGTAAATCCATCAAAAAAAGTAACAATCTACTATTTTTATGAATGGAGAAAAATGGAAGCAAACTTTTTCAAGTAAACAGTGAGGGGGAAAAGCAGCACGCAACTTTCAGCACATCACGGCAGTGACTTTTGCATGCCTACCCAGACTACAATGTAAAGGCAACAAGCCAAGTTTGCTCACCATTCAACAAACATCACAACCAAGTCCTCTTGATTAGCATAGCTTTCTATGCCTTCTTTCAGCAGTCGAACTTTCTGTCCTCCACCAATAGAGTTAGGCAACTCGCCACCTTTCCACTCTTCACCTTTTCCAAGTACCTGGAAAAAGAAAAAAAGTACTTTTTGCTAGTACCCAAAACCAAGAAGCTTTTTAAAGCAGAACCTTATTGAAAACAGATGTTAAAGCAGAAGCAACACATTATAGCATAGCAAGCCAGCATTTCCAGCATCATAAGTTTTCCATGTCTGAAGTAGCATTCAGCACAATGACATCACTGCAAAAACATGAGACATTTCTTCACCAAATAAGAATCGAGCAATTGCCTGCTACCACCATTTATTCAAATGTGTTTCCTTCAGGGGAAAAAAAAAAAAAAAAAAAAAACTAATAATTTTCTAAATTTTCTATTATAAAAATGAGATCTGTAAAAGCCAATAGAATCACCTCAGGAAAAGGGAAGCATAAGAGATCTTGGTGGATCAGAGTGCTACTGAAATAATACAAACAGTAGGCTCCAGCCTTTCTGAAATCTTAGAATCATAGAATAGTTAAGGTTGGAAGAGACTTTAAAATTCATCTAGTTTGAACCCCCCTGCCATGGGAAGGGACACCCCACTAGATTAGGCTGTCCAAGACCCCATCCACCCTGGCCTTGAACAGCCCCAGGGATGGGGCAGCCACTTGCCTTTGGCAACTTATTCCAGTGTCTCACCACTCTCATAGTGAAGAAATTCTTCCTGATGTCTAGTCTAAATCTACCCCTCTCCAGTTTATACCCAGAGAGTATACAAGGAATGGATAGGTTCCCCAATATAGAGCTGGCTGCTAAAAATCAGCTAAACAAAACACCATCCCAGCCATGTGCTATTGCAAATTACACCTGAAAAAACTCTGGAAATTTTTGTGGGTTTTAAAACATACTGGTTTTGGAATTTATAAAACCTGGGATAATTACATTGCATGATGTTCTGGACAAATCTGCAAAGTTAATAGATGTATCCACAGCTCAGGTGTCGGGTGCTTTAGTACAGCATTGTCATATTAGGAAAGGTTCTCTGATGCTTCCAAGTTCAGTGGTAGAAGTAGAACTTCAGAGATTCAAATAATTTCCTATTTAAGTGTAGACGCTGTGGCAAGTATGCAGAAAATTTTCTTTGCGCCATCTGAATTTCTAGATTTTCTATTGCAGAAGAAATTTGTGCAGCACAAATTAGGTTGGTGCCCTTGCTTTTCCCCAAGATGACGCAGAGGCCAATCTCAGTTCACAACATTTGGAGACATGGAGCAAGGCAGAAAAGCCTGGCAAGAATGACAGAAACATTTTATCCTCTCAGAGAGCTACAAATTCCTGGCAAACACAGTGAAACTTCAGTTGTCACCCACCCTCCTTCCCTGCAGTAGAGATGCAGCCTTGTTTAAGGAAGAAGGACACATCCAAAGTCCTCCAAGTGCAGTACAGCTTCCAGAAGTATTCATGAAAATAAAATCATCTGCACTGAAAAGCAAAACTATATGATAATTCATGACAGAACCTGTAAGGGACAGAGGTGCAGATTGCAACAGCTAGTAATCTGTAAAATTGTTTCTAAGGCAACAGAAAGCAGTATTCTCCCGTGGTCATAGAATCACCATGTTGGAAGAGACCCACCAGATCATCGAGTTCAACCATTCCCACTAATCTCTAAACCATGCCACTCAGTACCTCATCAGAGGTGCTGGTCAGAGGGGGACTAGCAGGTAAGCAACAGGGACAGCAGCAGGGCCATGTGCAAATGTCCTTATCCACCTCTATTTAACTTTGCCCTAGCACGCAAGGAAGCTAATGCCACTTCAGTTACTATAACACTGCTTCTGACTTAAAGGCTGCGTACAATCAATATCTGGTATGCAAACATACCTTTACTGTGTAGTTGAAGTGCTTTGCAGTTCGCATGAAACGGTGGAAGCCATCTGTTTCTTTAGTCGCTACAGTAAAAACTAGTAGTTTATCTGAGGGAAGAAAAGAAGGAACATGTATTAACATGTTTTCAGGACATAGTTTGTAACAAAAATTGCACTGGGCAGCACTGTATCGGGGGGCTTTATGACTTGCCTGCACCCCACTCAAAGAGAAGAGGAAAATAAATTACAGCCATGAGATATTATCAAACAATAACTGTGACTGACAAGGGTGTTGTATGTAAAATTATCCTCAGCAGCAAATCCAGCAAATGCAGCAAATGTCTATGCTGTGAAAAGTTAGCTCAATATATGAAAACAAAGCTACACTGATTTCTGCACAAGGAAGATTCTTCAAAACAAAAATAACTAAATTTTCATTGTGAAGTAATAAACCTATGACAGAACCCTATGACCCTATCACAGAACTGAATGAACTAGAGAACTTCACCCAACCTCATGAACTCCCTTGAAAGCAAGTGGTTCACATTCTTCATGAAAACAGGGCAAACCCACAGCAATAGAAACCAGTCCCCCAACAGGCAGCAGTTAGTGCTTTTAAGTCATTGCGCAGAGACAAAAGAGTAAGGTCGTGTTTTTTCATTCAGAGTCTCTGTAAATTATAGCAGTGCTAATTTTGCCCTCTTGCTGCACCAAATTCCTTTTTATATACCAGGGCTTTTGACATAGTTCAAATGAGGCCACAACTTTCCACTGAAGAGTTTCCTAATTAAACTACTTAGCAATAATCAGCACCCTATGCAACATTCTGCATTGTCAAGGTACACAATTCAAAGCTATGAGAAAGATTGCATCCCTACCCAACATCCACTATTTAATCAGACCAGCCTGGATCCCAGAGCACATTGCAGTTCTGCAGTTTGGTCTGAGTGCAAGCAACAGCTGTCCTCTGAACAGAGCTTCTGAGATCAACCCTTACAAGAAAGTAAAATTAATCGCCTCTAATGAGCATTCCAGATCCAGCGTCTGTTGTTGTTTCGCTTTCTCAAAATATGCCCTCTGAGTTTATCTTTACCAGCACAGTAATGTGCTAGAAGTAGTTGCTGTGAAAAACATTCGTATTAACCCTTCAGCCTTGCCCATCACCACAGACTTTGCAGCCTGGATCCAGGCACCCAAGACATCATGCTGAGTGTATTCAAATCAATCACTGCTTGCCATTTTGTTTTATACCAGCAAAATTAACACACAAAATGATAACCTATTTTCTGTTTTGTAGAAGAAATGTACCTTGCTAGTTACTCGCATGATGTTCTGCAGCCAAGTATCAGGGCACTTCAAGAACACCTCTGCTCTGACAAGCAAGAATACCTGTAGAAGCACAGACATAGCCTGCAGAGTAATGTAAAAAACAGATGTTCTAATTAAGTCCAAGTCTGTCTAAAATAGCCACAGCAGGCAAACTATGGAGACTGGTCTCAGGAGCCACTGATATTTTTTCCACTGAAATAATGCTTAGATTCAGCACTAATCAGTGCTCACTGCCAAGAACATGCCTACCAAGTCAGACACTGGTCTGGCAACTAACTGTATCCTCAAGAGGAGCTATAACCAGCATGCATGAGGAAGAACAAGGATAAGACAAGCAAGAGGCTTTCTCTGCTTCTTCTATCAGTCTCAGTTTATGGTTTCTCCTGACCTGGATGAGATTTCTGTACATTCCAAAACACTCAGTACCTGCTCTAAAAAAACCCAAAGTGGACTGAGTACATGGTTCTGTAGCTGCTTAAAAGTTAAACTGGCTAGATAAGACCAAGGTAACTATCTTCTATGCTTAGAGCAGAGCTCCTACATTTTTTATCTGATACAGCCAACTACAGACAACATCTCTACTATCGCTGCCCACCATGCAGAATTTCATAGATTTTTCTGTGTCAGCTCTACTGGCCCAGGCTGACACTGCTGCAATACAAAGCACAGAAAAGAAGAAACTGAAAATACTTTAAATGCCTCAATTTGAACACCCAAAAACTTTGGGAAGATAGTTTTAAAACATTAACTGCTTCATCTTTTTCTCACTTAAATGCTAGCAGTCTTTTGTAGGCAAGAATCGGAAGAAAATCCCATGAGCGCATCTCAAAAGGGCAGGAGGACCTCCACAGAGGATTCCAGTGCAGTACATTCACAGACACAGTGACTCACAAATAATAATAGTTCAATATCTTCAAAATCATTTATTCTAAAGGTCATGCTATCTAAACTGATGCTACAGAAATCACCACAGAATGAATAATGAACATGATATCTTAGACTATGACTAAAAGAGAACTGAAAATAAAGGGTAGGAATTTTCTCCATGGAATAGATTAAGTTATGATTAATTTTTTTTGTTCAAGCACTGCATTTTCAAGTTAGAGCTGGAAAAAAATCTAATCAAAGCAGACTGCATCACCAAGCCAAGGGAATCTATTACTGAAGGTTTCCTAGGTGACCAGTCAAGCACTGACTGTAACACTGGAATTTGGTTTAGAGTAGACATATTTCACACCTATCCCTTCCTGAGGAATGCTAACAGCAAGGATTTCAAAAATTTGTTCTTGACAACCTGATGTAAATGACAAAATGTGAGCTGCATCAGATTCCTCCCATAGTCACTAAGTCAAAAGAAAGCATTAAATCAATGTACAAGTACAGCTTGGGAAGCAAAAAATAAACTACTGTTCTTCACGGGATATCATTACTCTTCTTTTAGTGGAACCCACTGCAACTCCACCTACACGCTGTTCATGTGTTTCAAGATTCACTATAGAGCCTGGTATGTTACTTGAGTTTTGCAGAACAGGAGGGAAGAGAATGATGCACCAAATCATAGGGGATTTCAATACAAACTCTTATAAAATGGAGAAAGTTGAGCAGAGAAATAAAATCATAATGCAGTTTATACTGACATGAAACCGCAAGAAAATCTGTATCACACTCACAGCCAATTAAGTGATCCAGTGCAGCCTGCCCGAGTCAGCTTTGCAAACAGACACAAGAACAAACAGAAAGCTATTTTTAAAAAGGTATTACTCACACTGCAAGAGTTTTCCTCTTAGCATATTTAGCAATGGTCAATTTTTTCAAGTTACAGGTGAAGAGGTCTAAAAGGTTTTATTTCCATATCTCTGCTGCACCACAGAATTTTAGGTGCATGTGGTACTTAATTTTCAAGCCCAGCAGAAGTGAACTTGCAGCATTTAGAGTCCATTTAGAAAAAGAGTTCTTTATAAACTATTTATTCTTCGTTGAGGTTCTGGTGTTGTTTTCTTTGTGGGGTGGAGGTTTGTTTGCATTTTTTTTGTAAGGCTTTTTTAAAAGTAAACTGTGTCTGACCAAAGAGTAGAGAAATATGCTTTTATTCTGTCTGCGGTGAATAGGGAGAGACAATGGAAAGTGCATTAAATGATCATTACTTTCTCTTATTATAGATAGTATTATTAACCAAATTAGGAAAACATCACCATCACCGTTCTTTTTTAGCTAGTAAGAGGTGACAAAAATATTTAGGTAACTCCTTTAGGCTCCTGTGACTTTATTTAGACGTAAATGACAACTTTCACCAGTTTTACTGGCAGAGTTCCACTGAGCATAGCATGGGAGGTATTTGTTTCTTCCCATGGAAGTGAGTGGAAAGAATGCTTCTAACCATCAAATACTTCTGCCAATTTATTTTTAACCTTTTAACTTCATTCCTATTAAAAACTTATTCCAAGTACAACACAGATCCCAAGGGAGTAAGTTTACTCAAGTGCTGTTTCCATTTCAGGATGTGTTCACCTACATCTATTTTAGCTGCAGCCACCCACAGTGTCCCTGTTGCACAGGGCAGGCTTAGTCCCAGTAAGAGCCTTGCTGGTGCAAAGGTTCAATGCACCAGAGTCCTTACTGCAGGCTGAGTCACACACAAATGTCACACAGAGGTTGAGTGACTGGCCCAGAGTGCCCGGCAGCATCGCTGTACTGGCTCCAGGTCTCCAGCTGTGCAATGAAGACCTAGGAGCAGCAGCAGAAAGCTGCCTGCAATTGCTCAGACTCCAAGTAACCACTGTGGCCCAGTACTCCCCAGCAACTAAGCCACAAAATTCCCAGTCATTGCAAAATCCCCAGGATGGATTCTAGCCGTAGAAATGCTGTTCCTACTTCACCATCCGCTCTGGCACAAACCCCTGCGCTGCCCTCAACCCAGGTGTCTACCATAAGGAGTTCTACTGTACGGTCTTATATATAGACTTGAGCTGTCCAGTATCTTAACAACGACAATCCTTCTCACACGATGAGATGAATACACTCTCCCAGTAGTATTTTCCAAACAAACTAACAGCATCCTCAAAATGCAAACATACATAAAGCCAAGAGCACAGCAGGTGGTCACAGCTCTCCACACTTGCAGGGTACTGGGATGCCACAGAGGGTAGAGGTTGCCTGGCAGGGCTGGTCTCCCCGGGCACATGGCCTGCCAGAGATAACTTGGCAGTCATTGGAGGGGATTACCAAGACTGGCATACATTTCCAAAAGTAAAGTCAGGCTGTGTAAAAAAAAACAATACTGAAGTTCAACAGGAAGGCATGAAATAAAATCTCCGAAGAGCTTCATGCCAGGTATGAGGGTGCTGAAGTTACTAGAGTACAATTATTCCAGACAGCTTTCCGACAGTTACATTCACAAAACAGCTGTTCTGTTTTGAAAACAAGCCTGAGAGAGCACTCGTTTGGCCAAGAAAAGCATATCCAGTGACAAAGAGAATTCATTTTTACATGCAAATTAGGAAACCCTTTAGCACCCAAGCTGCAAAAGACAACACTGCATACAGAGCACAGGCAACATATTAGGAAACCCAATGAGAATTTATCAAAACATCACATTCTCACTCAATCTTTCGTGCTGCTACTATCAGGGATCTGATTGCATTATAAATATTTATATTTCCAGAACAAACTTTAAACCAGAGCCTATGTCTTCAGCGAACTGCCTGGTGAGGTCTCAGCCAGGAACTGCAATGGCAGAACCGCTTTAAGAAGCAGTGACTTCTCTCCTTGTACCTTTGCAAAGAACTGCAGTCATTCCTCACATACCCACATGGTTCTTATTTATCTTGAATGAACACCAACAGAGATTACTACATAATTTCTACCAGGGGTTGTGGGCATTAGTGCAGTAGCTTCAGGGCAGCCAAAACTGAGGATATTGTTCACAGCCACACGGAAGCTGACATTTAGTCCCTGGATTCAACTACCATGGACTTGTCTGGAGTAGGCTTGAGCTGTAAAGATCAACGGACATCTGCGCATGGTTCTACATGATGCCATTAAAATCTATCTCTATCTTTAAAATGAGTGGCTTACAATGGTAAAGAAATGATATCTGGTTCCTGGAATACATTTTTATCCATGTTCTAGTGTCTACATAAAACAGTCTATCCCACCCAGAACTACTCAACAGAGTAATTTAAACTGTGCATCAACCTCTCCATTATATGAGCACAGAAGCGTACTTTTACAAAATAACTTACCAAAGGCTGCCAGCAAGATAAAAAACAAGTTGCTAGAGATCATGGAAGAAGCTTGGGAATTGGAAGCATACTAGGAATGCTTCTCCGGGTTTTTAAAAAAAAAAAAAAATACAAAAACAAAACCACACAGTCAAGGAAAGGTCAGGTAATAGCTTTGGCAGTGATCTGCACGATCATAATCTAAGGTAAAGGCTAGGCAGATCTCTGGAAGAGAAGATGGATGAGATGCATACCTGGAAGATGGACACATTCATCTGAGCCCATTAATTAAGCTATGTAATTATGCTTGTTATTACATCTCCCGCATCTCTGGAGATGTGGAATAGGGTGCAGTTTCCCACAAAAACAAAACCAAAAAAACTCCAACAAACAAAACAAAACAATAATGATCCCACAGACTGGATTTAGCTTGCCTTTATACCATATAGGAGAATGTTCTTCCATCACCAGAGAGACACAATAAAGCACAAAGCGGCTGAAAAAGAGTTTTCAGCCTGGATTCCACCCATCACAATTCAAGAGCACATTAATGAGGAATGTTTAAAAGTAAGCTGAACTGAGAAGCAACTGTCAAAGCGAGAGTAAACAGCCCCAACTAACTGCAGACATCTGACTGCATTTCTGCTATTATTTATTGTTTCTACCAATCAA
The DNA here is from genome assembly GCA_033558105.1 of Coccyzus lansbergi. NCBI lineage: Eukaryota > Metazoa > Chordata > Aves > Cuculiformes > Coccyzidae > Coccyzus > Coccyzus lansbergi. The sequence continues at coordinate 1,011,244 of JAUMJK010000030.1, read as the reverse complement.
GCATTAAAGAAAGAAAATAATACTGAAGGAAGCTTATTTGTGTTTGGAATAAAGTTTTCAGTATGTCTGTTCATTTCCAAGGCAGGCAAACTATCCCATGCATAACCATCTCAAATTCATGAGTCCTGACTTGGCCAAGCAACTTTCTCTTTTGACTTCTGTACTCAGCCAGTAACAAGAAGGTGAAGCTAGAGGAACTGTCCTCAAGAAATGCTATTTTCCTTCCTTATTCATTCACCTAAAGCACATACTGCATTAACAAAATCCATGTTCTGAGACTCTTACAGTAGTCTAATTGAGAAATTAAAAAGTAATTAGTGAATTTCTTGACCTTCCTATCCACTCTGCTAACCTGAATGGGAGGAAAAAAAAAAATCACAGTCCACAGGTCTGCCCTCAGCATAGCTGCTTGCACACTACAAGAACCTGATGGGTGCTTGCCAGCTTGTCACCAGCCCTGTTTGAAGAACATGACATCTTAACATCATTACCCTGATAAGCATACAGAGTACAACATGTTTGAGTTGGCAAATAGAAGGATTAGTGCAAGTTGGGCTCTGTGCACATTGGCTTACAGTATTGGAAAGCACAACCCATGACTGAGATTCAAGACCTAGAGTTTCTCATAGTTTCATGTTAAAACTGGTAAATTTGGGAAGAATAAAGCTTTATAAACTATTTAAGAATGCAGTGTCCGAATACAACCAGCCTCCTGTAATTTCTCTAACAGATGAGTTCTGTTTCTGGAAGATAACTTGGAAAATGTAGACTACTCTACAACATCTTCTGAACAAGATGAAACTGAGATCCAAAAAAAAAAAAAAAATGGCTGGTAAAAAGCCTCTTGGAAAACCTCACTTATAAGCTTAGCTTTTGTTTCCTTCATTAAATCAAATAACATAACTGTCTGAGTTCCCAATTAATTGCAGCATTAGGTTTAAGCCCACAATAGTAAAGAAAGCATTAAAAATAAACTTAAATGGACCAATAGACTACACAACATACTACAGTAGAGCCCATACAGTCATGATGATCAACTCTCTTACCATGCAGTTTTGACAACTTTAATACAAACAACTTTTCCATATGCTTCTGAGCCAGATAGCTAAAGAGTCACCGATGGTGCCACCTTCCCTTGCAACTTCCCTTCCCTATCTGTATGGACTCAGATCATATGCTCAAACCCCCTAAAACTGTCAACTAAAAAGCTAAAATATCAAAAAGCACTTTCAAAATTCAGACTTTTATCACAACACAATTTTCCACTTGTCACCCACAAAAGCAATATTAGACTACTCAAAAGGAAAATTGATTTGCCCCCTACAAATGGGAGTTATAGCGTAAACTTAAGATTCTACATCAACTTTTGAAAATCCACATACTCTGAAACCCATCATATGCAATATAACCATGGTAAGTTATACCTACATACCTATGTTTGGTTAATGTAATCTAGGAGCAAACAAAGTAGCTCTTAAGTAGACAACATTAAAAATGCAAACTTGAAACATATATATCCACCTAATGTCAGTTTATATGAAGTACGTATGGTCCAAGAAAGTAGTAAGAAAACACAAGAACCTATGGCCAAATAAAACGTCTGGCATAAAGAGGGAAAAGATAGAGCCATCTGACAGTTGTTTATTTTCCCCCAGGATTCCTTATAAACACAACAATGTGCTGAAATAGCAAACATAGTAATCTTCTTTCCTCAGGAAAGAAATGTGCATTACACTCCATGAGGAAGAAAGATGACAGGTGCGCAAACAATACACTTCATACTTGGAAGTGCAGTTCTAGGGTTTTTTTAATCTGATCGTTATTTTATACAGTCAGCTTCGCTCTGCACAAAACACTCTCTGCATGCCTCCACTCATCCCACAGCTTACTGCTTTCCAGAGAGGCAGACTGGTTTCAAAGTCCCATTAACCATAGCCATGATCACCTTGTAAAACTGAATCCTATACAATTTAGTAGCACAGCTAGATTGTCATTAGAAAACATCTTCAGAGGGGAGATAAAATAGACCTGAAAAACTTGTGAAAGACTGGAAAGTGATAAGATTTAAAATAAAAGATGAAATTAGAATTAACAGATAGCAAGTTAAGAACAGACATGGTTGCCAAACGCATAACAATTTCCTACATCAATTCACATTCTTGCGTGGGAGAGATGGATTTTTGAGAACAAATGTTTCAAATAAATCTTAAAGGTCAGATTTTGAGGATGCAGACCTTACTGTACAGAACCGGTCAGAAAGTTGGGCCTGTTTTCCTCTATTGACCACTGCCTTTCAATTCACACGTCTACCCACAAAACACAAAGAGCAGCAAAACCACTACTCATGTAATTTCCAAAGACAGACAAGATTCTCCTTGGCCAGCTATTAGCAGACTTGCACCTTCTCCACTTTAAGCCAGACATATTAAACTAAAGCAAAGTAAAGAGAAGTCTGTCTTTTGAAGGTGTAAGCATAGTTATTGCAGAACTAATGTCAGTACACAGGTATCAACTCTGCTACCACATGATCCTCAAAATGGTTTAACCTGCAAGAAAGAAATACTGCCACCTTAACCACATGGACCGTCTGTGGATACTTTCTGTGCTTCTGCAGGTTATTTGTCCACCTTGCTGAAGTTACAGAGCAAAAGCTATTGGTATCAAAACTCCCAACACTGTCCCAAGACAGAGAATGAAACCATTCATTCAGACAGGAAGATTTCAGAAGCTGTCTGGGGAAAGAAATAGGGAAGGCATAACCTTCCAGTTTCAGTTACTTTTGCACAGACAGTACTGTTGCAACTTCCTCAGCCATAGTAAATGTTGCCTGTTACAGAGCCCTCCCTGTCCTCATGTGTTTTAAAGTAATGAAGAAGGCAGCTTATCAGAACTGTGTTTTTATATAAAAAAGAGTTCCTCTGTATAATCTCATAACATAAAATTCATGCTAGATTAGCACTTGCTAACACACAGGCCTTGGACAGGGCAGTACTATTTTTTATTTTCTTTTTCTTTTCCATTACTGAATCTACACTGAAGTTTTCCAGGACTTAGAAAGAGACATCTTACTCAAAAGTCCCATTATTGTTAAATGCCATCTGCAATTTGAATCCACTCAAGAGGTGAACAGTGTTGTACAAACTATGCATTTCAGAATCTAAATTTTGTAAGGAAAACACCAAAAATTTCTTGTGAAGAAAGAAACTATCTTGTGCTTTAACTCACAGCTCACAGGGATGTGAACAGGCATAAACGTCCGCAAGTCTATGAGGCCGGATGGAGTCCACCCAGGAGTTTTGAGGGAACTGCCGTATGTGCTTGCCAAACCTATATCCATCATCTTCCAACAGTCCTGGAAGACTGGGGAGGTTCCACTGGACTGGAGGCTGATGTAGTGTCCATCTACAAGAAGGATCACAGGGAGGATCCAGGGAACTCCAAGCCTGTCAGTCTGACCTCAGTGCCAGGGAAAGTCATGGAACAGGTAATCTTGAGTGTTATCATAAAGCACATGCAAGAGAATCTGGTGATCAGGCCCAGTCAACACAGGTTCACAATAGGCAGGTCTTGCCAAACTAACCTGATCTCCTCCTATGACCAAGTGACTAGACTCATGGATGAAGGAAAGGCTGTGGATGTGGCCTTCTTGGACTTCAGTAAAGCCTTCGACACAGTTTCTCACAGCATTGTGCTACGGAAACTGTCAGCCTCTGGCCTGGACAGGTGCACACTCTCCTGGGTGGAAAACTGGTTGGATGGTCGGGCCCAGAGAGTGGTGGGAAATGGTGTTAAATCCAGCTGGAGGCCAGTGACAAGTGGGGTTCCCCAGGGCTCAGTGCCGGGTCCAGCCTTGTTCTGTGTCTTCATCAATGGCCTGGATGAAGGCATTGAGTGCGCCCTTAGCAAGGTTGCAGATGACACTAAGCTGGGTGGAAGTGTGGATCTGCTGGAGGGTAGGGAGGCTCTGCAAAGGGATCTGAACAGGCTGGACTGCTGGGCAGAGACCAATGGCATGAGGTTTAACACAGTCAAATGCCAGGTCCTGCACTTGGAGGACAACAACCCTGTGCAGCTACAGACTGGGAGAAGAGTGGCTAGAAAGCTGCCAGGAGGAGAAGGACCTGGGGGTGCTGGTCAACAGTCAACTGAACGTGAGCCAGCAGTGTGCCCAGGTGGCCAAAAAGGCCAGTGGCGTCTTGGCTTGTATCAGAAACGGTGTGACCAACAGGTCCAGGGAGGTTATTCTCCCTCTGTACTCAGCACTGGTGAGGCCGCTCCTCAAATGCTGTGTTGGGTTCTGAGCCCCTCAACACAAGAAGGATGTTGAGGCTCTGGAGCGAGTCCAGAGTAGAGCAACGAAGCTGGTGAGGGGACTGGAGAACAAGTCTTACAAGGAGCGACTGAGAGAGTTGGGGTTGTTTAGCCTGGAGAAGAGGAGGCTGAGGGGAGACCTCATTGCTCTCTACAAGTACCTGAATGGAGGTTGTGGAGAGGAAGGAGCTGGCCTCTTCTCCCAAGTGACAGGGGACAGGACAAGAGAGAATGGCCTCAAGCTCCGACAGGGAAGGTTCAGGCTCAACATAAGGAAAAAATTCTTCACAGAAAGGGTCATTAGGCACTGGAACAGTCTGCCCAAGGAGGTGGTTGACTTGCCTTCCCTGGAGGTGTTTAAGGTGCGGGTGGATGAGGTACTCAGGTCACAGTTTAGAGATTGGTGGGAATGGTTGGACTCGATGATCCAGTGGGTCTCTTCCAACCTGGTGATTCTATGATTCGATGAATTCCCTCTTCCAGGCATACTGACAAACAGCACTCTGCTGAGCTTCTGCTTACTATCAGTCTTTCATCACGCCATTTTTAATGATGTATAGATACAGCATCTAAAATGTTTACTTGGAAATGATCAACTGTTGAATAGAGTCAATTCTAATAAATAAACAAACAAACAAATAAATAAAACCGCAGCACAATTTTTCGGTATATTCATATATACATACAAACACTTTCAGACAAAGATTAGCAATTAGTCCTAATGTGAATGTACAACTGATTTCAGAAAACATTTGAAAGCTGATTCTGAGCTGATTATGTCTCAGCTCATAAATTACTTTCTTTTAGTTTAGTAGTATAGAATATACAGTCAACAAAAGGTCATTAAGACCTGTATGTGCACTCGTCAATCACCTGCATCAGTCCCAGCGCAGTGCTGGCTGGAGCTCAGGCCCACACTCTTTCTAATGCAAGACTTCCTCATTTTAATAGCTGAACAAAACCAGATACAAACAGAAGTAGTCAAGAGGTTTTCCATCAGTTTCAATGGACTTGGGTGAGAGCCTGTTTACTGAATCAATTATTCTGTGGTAAAGCAAAGATAAGGCATGTCCCCAGATAAGAAAAAACCTAAAATCAACTGCTTGTAAATGAAACCATGGCCATGCATGAAGTAACTCCAACAAGAACTGCCTAACTTCCTGGCAAGCAGGGAGCGGATCAGGTTACACAGCTGTTTATTAGTGCCCAGATAGCAATCAAACCACAAAAATCTTCTCGAGAGTGGAAGTGGATGGAGTCATGGCACAGGCTGGGTCTTGCTTGAATGCACCGATTGGATGGCCACGCTATAAACTGTCATCAGGGCTGTGCAGCTGAGAGCAGGACACAATTAATATCAGCTGCCTAACTGAGAAAGTTCACTCCGCTTCTGCCTTTTCTCAGCCCTGCCCTCTGACTCTCTCACAAACATGTTTCTTGAGAAGAGCAGGCTGCTTCTTATGCTGTTGTTTAGCAAAACCAGCTGTTTAAACAGAAGTGATAACACATAGCAATAGGCATTGCTAAGGTCCGTTTCCTGACAGCTAATCAATCCACTGATGAAACACAGCAGTTAAGATTTGCAAAAAGTTTCTCCTTAGACTAGTCTTTTCTTTAAAAAGTAGAAATTGAAGCTGTAACTGCAGCCATCCTGAAAATATGTAACTGTCCTTCATGCCTGCACCGTGGTTCATGTCAGCAATGGATGCTACCATCCTGATTCATCAATTCATTTGAAAAAGCTGCCCTACAGCATAAGTGGCCCAGTGCCCATATAGTGGACATGTGAAAATCTCCAAACAGAAACACAGGCCATGCAATCCTGGGAAAATTAAAAAAAATGTAATTTTCTACAATCTCATTTTCTATGTCAAGAAGCAACTTAAACTCCACAGTTATGAGATACCGATAGTGCCCTGCCTTGAACAACTGTCCTTCAAATCATGAACCAGCACCAAAAACATCTGCCCTACTTCTGACACAACACCATAACATATCCTGTCTGATGCATCTTTAAACCTGCTTTTAACATCAAACAACTGACCCAGCAACTTCAGTTACTAAGTTTATGGGCCTGGTTCTGATTTAATGTGTACAATTGCTTCACAGTGATGTAGAACTGAATTAGTACACTGCTTAAAAAGATAGCCTAAGGAAACACTTTGCTATATTAAAGTTTCATGTGAACTACCATAAGAAAAAGTAAAAAAAATTACACATGCAATTCTATTAGATACTCTTTTCTGTATAGTTGATTTCAGCAAGAAACCCTAACGGGTTCAACCAGTACATTAACACTTAGACCCACAAGTACAAATTTAATTCTCAAACGAATGGTACTTATTTTTGTTTAGCATTTTTGTCTTTTTCCTTACAGTTTACTTACATTAATTACAAATACTGTATCTGTCAGCTTTAAAAACATACTTGCAGCTACATTGGTAGAATCAGAACTACCATCAAAAAAGACTCCCAGCCCTGCTTCTATTGCCCTTGCCGCTATATTGTAAGAAAATGCACAGTGGATCAACAGATTTGCAACTTGTCCAAGAAGGAACCCTGAAATACTTTCAAAGGGCACACCATAAAAGCTGGTGAGCCAACCATTAAAGTAAAGAGGATTTCTTCAGAATTGCCTTATAAATTTGAATGCAGTGTTTCAAGCCAAGGCAGAGTTCTACTGCTTAGCCTTAAATTATTAGGAAATCAGTCTGTAATCATGCTGTACTCCAGTTCAAAAATAATCTGGGGTTTTAAAATAAATTATACAGTAATCCGCAGCATCTTTAATTTTGGTCCAAGCAGAAACAGAGTGAAATGATCAAATATGTCAACTACATAATTTGTCAATGATCAAATATTTCAACAATTCGTAGGTACCTAAGTTTCTGAAGTCTCAGTGATCATTTTGAACCAGTATTATTAAAATATTATATTAAAAAGGTAGAAGGCATGCACACACTGAGAAGGAAGAAATCCGGTTACTCTGACCATCACATAAAAGATTCACTATTTTTTTTCAGTGGACATCTCATTTGTTTGTTTTTTGTTTGTTTGTTTTTCCTTCTATGACAAACTGCAAAATGAATTCTAGCTCCTGCAAAAAGAACTCTAGCTCCCACAAAAAAAACCAAAAAGATACCTGAGATGAAGCAGTGACTTTACATGTTTAGATTCCTCATGACAAGTATAATCCATATTTTAAAACAGAGTTCACCTTAAGGAAATACTCCAGAAGCAGTTCCATTAAACCACTTAAAGCTACTTGTGGTGTTGGGCTGTGCTTGCAAGCACGTATTACTTGATGATTTAATGTTGTTTATTCTCTAGAGCTACAACATTCCCACACATACAGACACATTCCTGCTATTGATGGGTTTGGTCAGGTTGTATTTTGTGCCAGAAAGAATCACACTATGTTCAAATTAAGAGGGGGGGGAAAATATTCTTCTCTTTCAGACTTTTTTGCCTTGTAACCAGTCCCTCAAAAACTATAAAAAAATGACCTAAGTGAATACAAAAATGCCTTTATTAGTTTTCATGACTAGGGAATTGACTGGAGCAGTATGTAAAATAATTTACATTTCAGAGTAGCAGCTCTACACAAATGGAAAGATATTCCTTTTGATTACACAATGTAATAGTGCTAATTCAACAGATAAACTAAACACTTCCCATCAAGACACTGAGTCACTTTTGCTTAAGTAAGCAGTGGTGAGAGAAAAAGCCAAGGAAGAACTCAGACACAAATCATGACTTTCTGGATGATGATGATGATGATGATAAAGGTCACAACTGTTTCACTCTTTCTCATTTTGATTAGAAATGCATTTTACAGTCAAAGCTGCAGTGATCTTATCCAACCCCACTGCATAACTTTGCTGATTTGCACTCCACAGCCATGTTTGCCTATTTGTAACTAACGTCCAAATACACGCATTCCCCACTACACTGTTTCATCTGTTACTCACGATTTAATTCAAACCTGGAGCCTAAAGGTATCCATGCAAATGGCCATTACCCACCTGAAGTAGTACACACTGACGCTATACACGTTCCTAAATACTCCCAAGGGAGTCAGGATGATGGTGCCCTCGGGACATAGGTAACTCAAAGGCTGTGTCCTGCACGGTTGGGTCCTGGGTATGTCATTCTCTACCTTTACCCTTCACCTGTATGAGGCAGGTGGCAGAGTACAGGTGTACAGTCTTCACAAAAAGAGCATGAAACTCTCAAGAGACCCAGAGGTAGTTTTTCTCCAGCACAAGTTTATGTAGCAGTTTTAGATACTGCAGTGACAAGATGGAGCAGAAGTAGCATCAGTAGAGGAACAAGAAACAGAAAACTAGGCAGAGAGAGACAGTCAGGAACAGAGTGCTGAATTTGCGGTCTATACTCCAGCAAGCAGGCAGGGTCTTTCAGTACTTTTAATAAGTAGATCAAGATGGTTGAATGACTGAATTCCCTTGTTTGCACAGCATGGGTGCCTCAGAGGGAAAGGCTGACTGGTCGCTCGTGGTCATTCACACCAACCATTTTGGCTGAGCCAAAAAAAAAAGTCAACAGAAATGGCAACAGTACATGCTGTATCTCCAAGTGAGTCCTGGCACACTAGACCAGGCAGCAGTCACTGCTTGAAGCATTTGCGGCCGGCGTTTGACAGGCACTGGGGTGGAGGAAAGCCACAGCCTGCAAGGCTGCCCACATCTCCTGGCCCAGCTGGCCATAAAGCCACCCACACTGCCGGGGCCCTCTCCGTAACAAACCCCCTCCCAACCCACCCTCCCACTCCTCACATTCCAGGAGTGTATACAGACAGCAACAAACCACAGGGTCCACCTCAAAACCTGCTACCGTTAGAACCCGTGGCCCCCACACCTCAGCACAGCCCTGATGCAGCTAAGCTGCTCTGGGGAAGAGGCTCAAAGGTGGCAAAGACATTTCCTTTGACAGGAGCTGATTAATAAAACATTTTATGTGGGAATATCATTTACATCTGTTGCCAAGGGTAGCGTCTGCTCCTAATGCAATGACAAATGTCTTCTCCACACATTCTCCTGCATCCTGGACTGCCTTACAGGACAAGCAACAGGCAGGGAGCAAGTACACTGCAATGGAAATACTGTAACACTACTCTTTCAACACAGAAACTTTTTTATCTTCGCACAGGACTCAAGTGCTTGAGAGCTCAACAGCGCTTTCCTCTGTGATTCCTTGAAACACAAAGCTCCAGCAAAGGAGCACTGGAGGGACTTCTGCAAACACAGTTGGCCACAGGGCTGTGCTGACTGCTCATTGCTCAAGCAACCACTGCTGTGCAACAGGCAGCTCTCCTGCTGTAACTTTTCCAAGCCTTTCCCAGGAAAGCAGTGAAGTCTTCTCAAGAAATAAAGATACAGCTTGGCAGTCAGTTTCAGGCAGTCTCATTACAGCTTATTTCCGAAACAAGCAATGCTAGCAGGCTGCTTTAAAATCTGTCAGGGGAATTGTGTCTTTGCATGCTGCTTTACATCCGAGTCGTACAAAGTATCAAGAGACTAGAAATGAGAAAACAGATTTCTGAAACTGGAGGCACAGTAAGGTCTGCCCCACTTCAAGACATGCAACAGAGTCTCAGGGAAAATATTTAAGGGTTAAAACTGTAATAAAAACAAGTAACACAGCAGGCAGTGTCTGGGGTCACGTAACTACTGAGGGAGTGGTTTTCACTCAGCAGAGCCTTCTACAATTCAGGCTACTCATGTTAAAATGAAAAAGAATTAAGATCTTCCTGTGTAAATGCCCACATATAAATTTATCAGTGCTTTCCAGCACTGTAACTTGTGTAGCAACATTTTTATTATTTATATAAACACAGCAGTCTATTTTTGGTTTGCTGAATCATACAGTGCTGCCTGGACTAAGCACTCTTTGCTTTCACACCTCTGAACACCAGTGGGATTAAAGGAAAACCCTTATATGCCAGCTATTAGCTTCTATCTGCTTCAGATCACACATCTCAAGTACACAGTTGAAAAAAAACCACAAGGAAAAAAAAAAAAAAAAAAAACAAAAAACACACAAAACCATTATTTGAAGAGATATGTTTGAGAAAATTACTACATTTGCAATAAGTCATTTCTGAAGGAGCCTGATTTACAATCTCACTGCCTTGGTGACAGGTATAGGAGCCCAACTTTTTACTCAAAGCATGTCCCCGTAGGCAGCATCTCCAAGGGACAGCAAGGGCTGAACAGTAACACTCACACATCCCTTAAGAGACTGCAAACTACAGTGCATGCCACTACCTTCAGAGAAGTCTTCTGAATGAAGGACAATAGCAAAGCATTAAGAAAACTGGAAATGAGAAGCTCATTGATTAGACTCTGGTATTAATCAACACCATTTTTTTCCCCCTAACACTATTTATCACAATTCAGCTCTCCCATCAAAATAAGAACTTGCTGACAAAACTTGCTTCTCTAAAATGGAGCTTCCTCTGCCCATCAGAAGAAAATTAAGCTAGAAATAAAAATAACTTGATTATACTCTTGAGTATATAAGTCAAGAGATATTTTAGATTTCATGTGATAATAATCTAGTGGGACACAATACATACGTATGCCTGGAATAAAAATCAGAAGTATAGATTCAGTAACAGAACAAGAAATATGTTTTGGCATATAGTTGGACATATATGCACTCGGACACTGCTGAGAGAACTTCCTGTATACATTTGTTTTATTTTACATGCTGAAGATAGAAAGAAATTTTATCTTCTGGATCCTTGCAGTGAAAGTGACGATAAAATACCATGAGCCAAAAGCAAGGCAGCCTCTGCCGGGAGGGAAGGGCCACTGAAGTCTCCAGCTGACTTCTGTCTGGAGTAGGAAACTTCATCAACAGTTGATACAGCTTAGAGAAGAAGCAACTGACGCTATGCTTTTCCCAGCCTTGTCACCAACACCTTGGGAGAGGGGAAGGGAGAGGGGAAGGGAGAGGGGAAGGGAGAGGGGAAGGGAGAGGGGAAGGGAGAGGGGAAGGGAGAGGGGAAGGGAGAGGGGAAGGGAGAGGGGAAGGGAGAGGGGAAGGGAGAGGGGAAGGGAGAGGGGAAGGGAGAGGGGAAGGGAGAGGGGAAGGGAGAGGGCGGAGGACGAAAGTCAGGGAGACTCACTTCCCATTAAGGAATCTTTTTCTTCTCCAAGAGAGGCTATGCACCTCTGACCCACATCGGCGAGTCAGAGCACTTTCAGCCGAGCGAATCCTCTCGGGAGCGAACCGGTGAGCCCTGCCCCGGCGCCCGGGGAGGAAAGGGACGGGGCAAGAACCGACTCGGGAAAGCGGCTGCTCCCAGCCCCCCCGGGCAGGTTTCTCCCCCTCGCGGCGGATGTTACGGAGCCGGGAGGCACAAAGCGGCGGCCGGTGGCGCCCCAGCCCGGTCTCACCTGCGGTGCGGGTCCCGGAGCGCTGCGCCGGCGCCGCCAGGGCCAGCAGCAGCGGCAGGAGGAGGCGCAGCGGGCGGGCGCCGCTCCTCGCCATCTTCTCCCTCCGCGCCCGGCGTGGAAACGAAGCGGGGAAAAAACGGTGCCCGAGGAGCCGGGGGGGCTGCCGCTCCTCCTCTGCAGCGGGTGGCGGCCAAGCGCGCCTCGCCCCGGCCCGGGCCGTGCACAGCGACGCGAGGAGCCGCGGGCAGAGAGGGCGCCCGGCAGCGCAGCAGCAGCAGCCGCCGAGCCGGAGCGCACGCGGAGCGGCCGCGGGGGCGGAGCGGCCCAGCCCCGCCCCGAGACCCGCCTGCCTCTCCGAGGCGGCTGCGGCGGGGACGGGGCTCGGGTTTGAGTGCGGATAAACGCGTTCCTGAAAGTTTAGTGTCATAGAGACACGGGGCTGGAAAGAGACCTCGTGAATCATCGAGTCCGACCCTTCCTATCAAACACTAACCCATGTCCCTGAGGAGCTCGTCTGCCAGTCTTTTAAACACCTGCAGGGAAGGTGACTCTACAACCTCCCTGAGCAGCCTCTGCCAGTGCCCAATGACTCCTTCTGTGAATTTTTTTTCCCGATGTCCAGCCTAAACCTCCCCTGGTGGAGCTTGAGGCCATTCCCTCTTGTCCTGTCCCCTGTCACTTGGGAGAAGAGGCCAGCTCCCTCCTCTCTACAACCTCCTTTCAGGTAGTTGTAGAGAGCAATGAGGTCTCCCCTCAGCCTCCTCTTCTCTAAGCTAAACACCCCCAGCTCTCTCAGCCGCTCCTCATAGGGCCTGTTCTCCAGCCCCTTCACCAGCTTTGCTGCTCTTCCCTGGACTCACTCTAGAGCCTCAACATCCTTCTTGTGGTGAGGGGCCCAGAACCGAACACAGGATTCAAGGAGCAGCCTCACTAGTGCCAAGTACAGAGGGAGAAATAACCTCCCTGGACCTACTGGTCACACCGTTTCTGATCCAAGCCAGGATGCCATTGGCCTTCTTGGCCACCTGGGCACACTGCTGGCTCATGTTCAGTCGGCTGTCAACCAACACCCCCAGGTCCTTCTCCTCCTGGCAGTTTTCCAGCCAGGCTTCTCCCAGTCTGTAGCTCTGCACAGTGTTGTTGTGCCCCAAAGTGCAGGACCCGGCATTTGGCTGTGTTAAACCTCATGTCATTGGTCTCTGCCCAGCAGTCCAGCCTGTTCAGATCCCTTTGCAGAGCCTCCCTACCCTCCAGCAGATCCACACTTCCACCCAGCTTAGTGTCATCTGCAAACTTGCTAAGGGAGCACTCGATACCTTCATCCAGGTCATTGATAAAGACATTGAACAAGGCTGGACCCAGCACTGAGCCCTGGGGAACCCCACTTGTCACTGGCCTCCAACTGGATTTAACGCCATTTCCCACCACACTCTGGGCCCGGCCAAATAACCAGTTTTCCACCCAGGAGAGTGTGCGCCTGTCCAGGCCAGAGGCTGACAGTTTCCATAACAGAATGCTGTGAGAAACCATGTCAAAGGCTTTACTGAAGTCCAGGAAGACCATATCCACAGCCTTTCCCTAATCCAATAGGCGGGTCACCTTGTCATATAAGGCGATCTTACTGGTCTTAACACACAAAACTATTACACTTTCATCATTAAAGAAACACCCAACAAATCACCAAATTACTGAAGGTGAGCATGGTGATGATGACAGACTGCTCCACCTCCACTCTTTTTCTCATTGTGATACAAGGTATATTAAAAAAATACTGTAACAATAGATTAAATGTTTAGAAGTTGTTTAAGATTATAGAAACAGATGGCAGCCTATTGGAATTGTGAGGATTTACACCTTGGAATTATTATTTCAGGACCAAAGGCATAATCCAAAACAAAAATTAGTGATGAAAGCAGGATTCATGTATTTGAGGTCCACCTATAGAATCGTCAAGTAGACACCTCATTTTTTTATCCTAATTGTCTCTATGGGCCTAACAGATGTGCTTTTTTTGGAGCCACAGAGGAAAGAAAGAAAATAGGGGAAAGGGAAAGATTGACATTGGCTACTGCAGCCGTAGGAACAGCATGCTTTTGTTTGGAACCCAGAGCAGAAATCAGAGCCTGCATTATATGCCCAGATGCTTTTACAGTTAATTGAGAGAGCTCGTTCTTTCTGCACCAGGCAACACATACAGCAGGGAGGGAGGTAGAGCAAACCAAAGAAAAATACTGCGTCCTCAGTCTGAAGGAGATCCTGCAGCAGAGAAGACCCATGAAAAGAGCAGTTGAAAAATATTGAAAATGTAATCATACACTTATGAAGCTGCAGTTACTAACTACAGGGGAAACAGAAAAGGCTCTTCACTTCTTGGGCAATTACTCATGACCTAGTTTCTCCTGCCACCTCTGTCAGGCTTGCAGAGATTCACCAGAGAACAAGCATCTTTTGAACACAGACAGTACGGCCATATTTATGCACACATCCATGAACAACCATTGCTCACTCTTCCAAGAACCAGCACTACTGCTGCTGATGGGTTGCATGGGTACATAGACTGCATGTATTAGCTGAAAGCGGAGCAATGCATTGCTGGGATGACACTGCAAGTACTTCTATCTTTTTTTTTTTTTTAATAAGTTAAAAGAAACTGGACTATGAAAAAATGAAGATGGAAAAAATAGTCACTACATCACAGCTACAGTTTTAAGGTAGAAAACAGGCAAATAAACATTTCAAAAAAAATTGTCAACAGATCAAACCTCTCTTCAGATCAGAGACATGTAGAACACACTCAATACCATTAACCAATTAAAGAAATTATGAATTTCTTCAATAAAGCCTGAGGGGGGAAAGACCATTGGTCATCACTTCAGAATGCCATGGAGATGATGTCACTGCTTTGATGGATGGGATGGGAATCAGCCAGAGTTTCAGCTCTGAGAATTCAGAGTAAAATCAGCAGCTGAGTATCATATAAATAAACAGTACTCTGAGAAATCATAGCCCAGCACCTCACCTCTGTCATAAGCAGCTAGTTTCACCAGAGACTAATATACAGGTCCTGAACAGCACTGTTGGGTGGAAACCAACAGACATAAAAAGGAAGGAGCAACCAAGAGAAACCCTAAGAGACATTTTATTATCAAAAAGTACATGTAAACAGTAGCAGGGAAGAATAAAAAGAATCAGTGAAAGAAGACTGTAAATATGTTAATAATGAAAGAAAAAGGTATCGCTGGCAAAGAGATTTCAAATATATGAGAAAAGCTGGTTGAGAGAATTATGTATACACAGTTTGTACCTTAAAGTGCAAGCCCAGACTTTGACTAGAAACTTTCATATTTCCTTGTCATTTTCCTTGGTCTCTTGAAGGCTAATTTCATTTTCAACTGTTAGAGAAATTGAAGCTTTGGACCCAGAGAGAAAACAGAGCTGAAGTCTATCCAAAACACTGCTTTCAAAGTGACAGATGTGGCCAGGCATCTCCTTTTCCCAGAGGCTTTACTCGGACGCTGGCCGATGCAGGGGGAAAATGCTTGTGAACCTTAGAACTGAAGTTTGCCAGCTGTGCAGTGTTCAAGGGCTCTGCGTCACCCTGCCTCCACTTAAACTTTGGTCAGAAATGCTACTTCTGTCTAGAAATACCAACTTCAAGGCTTGAACTGACAGCTGGTGGTAGCAGGGTCTTCAGCTCTCCCGATGCTGTTGCAAGCTGCTTCAGTACTGTATTACCATTGTATGTACTCAACACTTAAATCTCTGAACTTCTAAGTAAAAACTTGCCCTCAGATCAAATAATGTTAAGGAATAACGTAGTGTGTAATGTAATGTGCGAAAGTATGCCTGTTACGCTACAGAGGTTAACTGCAGAAACCATTCCTACAAATGTCCCAAGAAACAGTGTCCCATTCTTGCCACTGTCACTACCTGTTCCTTTGACTTTTTATTTTATCAAGCCTTTTCCTTTTCCTCTGCAACAAGGCAATTTCTCATGAGAAGAAATGTTTGGTTAAGTAGACATGGAGGAGGAGAGAGTTCATTAGTGTTAGCTGTGGGGCCTCTGAACATGGGAGCCCAAGGAGTTTTTCTTGTCCTAACACTCCAGCAATAGTGAGCAAAATCAGAAAGGGAGCAACTGCAAGCACTCCTTACTTCAGAAAGTCACTGTGAGAAATGATTTTCGGACCTCACAATCACTTGCCAAACTATTTTTCTTTTTAGACTCAGTGCATTTTCAACAGATTAGCAGTAAAATTTAGGATTAAGCTGGCAGATATTTGGGCATGGACACAAGAACCTCTGCAGGAAAAAACAGCTTCCTGAATTGTTACTAATCTCCGTTCCTCTGGTGCCTTTTCGTCAGATGCATACACACCTCTCTTACAGTGGACTCCCTGTCTGTATCTGCCTATCCCTACTTCTTTTCCCTGTCTCCTCCTAGCTGTCTGTAAGAAATCATCATAGGATTAGCAACTTCTGTCTTCCCCAAACCACCAAAATATATACAGCTGACGCCACGTGGAATGGAAACGGAGCTCATTGCATCACCAGCCTGTCACTGAAGCCAGATGGAGGTAGGTCCTGTTGTAGAAAGCTGCCTTCTGAACTACAGAAACTTCTATAAGAGACTTTCTTTTTCATGTCTTTAACTACTCTCTAGTTCACTGTTCTTTATAAAAACAACACAGTCTGTGATCCTGCTGTGCTTTGTCTGTCCTTGAACTGATCTCACCTTGCATCTACACCTCAAAATACCTGCGCTCTGGAGACCCACTAGAAAACCTTTTCCACAGATACTAAAATGGAACAGTCTGGTCACATGAACTTCCTTCCCTCATCTTACAACACGAAGAGAAGAGAAGAGAAGAGAAGGAGAAGAGAAGAGAAGAGAAGAGAAGAGAAGAGAAGAGAAAGAGAAGAGAAGAGAAGAGAAGAGAAGAGAAGAGAAGAGAAGAGAAGAGAAGAGAGAAGAGAAGAGAAGAGAAGAGAAGAGAAGAGAAGAGAAAGAAAGAGAAGAGAAGAGAAGAGAAAGAGAGAAGAGAAGAGAAGAGAAGAGAAAGAGAAGAGAAGAGAAGAGAAGAGAAAGAGAAGAGAAGAGAAAGAAGAGAAGAGAAGAGAAGAGAAGAGAAGAGAAGAGAAGAGAGGAAGAGATTGGTCTGTGGAAATTGTCAACAATTCACCAGCAGCAATATTCCAGGAATTAAAGAAATAATAATAATAATCATGTGAGGATCCTAAGTCGCTCACCTCACTAAGGATCACGATGAGTTTACTAACAGATAATAAATTTTACATATTACAGCCCAAAGTCTACTTTGTCCAAGGGAAAGTCAGCCATTCCCTGTCTATTTTCAATAGCAGCAGTCATTACCCATTTGTTATGAAGAATAAATTCATTCCTCTCCCATTCTGCTGTAGCTTTTCCAGTCAAATATCTTTCTAGTTTCATGAAGTTTGTCCTGTCTTTGTGTTACAAAGGTGATTCTGCAGCCCTGTGATTTCACTGCCTGGATCAAGTGCATACAAACTATAGAATTAAATAGAAGGGTTTCAGTTTTATTTCCTGGATCTAATTTATTACATCAAAGTGATTAGCTGAGTGCATCTTTGAGACTAGATTAGTAAAACACCTTTGAGTCAGTAAGTCTTACCTATTTTCCCAGTTAAAATATTGACCTTGTGTAAATTCTAAAAAGAAAACATTAGTTTTTAATGTAAATTCAACACATATCAGTATTTTACATGAGTCAGGGATAGTTGAAAGTAAACATTTGTTAGTCTAGAGTAATACTAAGAAAAACTAGTATTCCAAAGTAATGGAAAGTTTAAAAATCCCTTTTCTGTCACTGGGAAGATGTTCTCCAGACCTATCTTGTTTAGATGTTTGTGGCTAATTTAGTTTGACCACAAGCCAATGAAACACTAGGATTAAACTAGACTTTAGAAGAAGAAATGTGTCTATTTCTTTTGCAAAAATACATCAACATGAATCTAAAGGTGCATTTCACAATTATACAGCATTAAAATGTGCATCATGTTGCCTGACTTAGTAGGTATATGCAAGTCTTTAATAAGGGCCTCTTAAACCCTTCAACACCATTAAGAAATTTTCCATAGACCATTTATTTCCGAGGAATCATGCTAAATGTTACTAAAATTCTACTCGTGCTGTCTGAAAATAGTTTCTCTTTGGTTGCCTCCCTTTAATTTATCCTCAACTTCAGCAAGAACGTTCCTTTGAGTTGCTGCATCAGTCTTGTTATTATGGGTGTGATCCAGCCCATTGCTGAGAAGAGCTGAGCACTCCTCAGGCATGCTGAGAGCCCATTGATTTCAGTGGATGCTCCACACCTTTCACTACTGAGTGCCGAGTGAATCCTTTGGACTACAGCCATAGTTTCTTTCCCAAGCCGCCTAATCAGAAGTTACTTTGTTTCTTCCACTCATTTATATTTATAGTTATAAACAGCCCATATGAGCAAAAGATTAATAGTGTTAGCAAGCATTTCCAGGGTATAATCAGTTGTCATCCCATAATTACTCAAAAGATTGAATGAGCGGGTTTGAAATTACAAGGAAAGTTACATTCTTTTACTGAGATGGAGCAGCAAGACATAAGTACCCATGAAAAACCATGCTAAGGCTTTGCCTGTGGTCCATCCTTTGGTATTTATGACATGATTGTTCTAGCCTCAAGGGCCTGCCCAACACTACAGAAGTCAGTGAGTATCATAAAAGAATAAATCCCGCCGACTTGGCCTTAAGCCAGATGCTTTAGACCTCCATCAGTGCTTTTGCTGGACACAAAAGTCTGATCTTCATTTTTTGGTTTCATTGCATTCATTTTTATGTGATTTATACAGGCACGAGAAACTGTGAATTAAATCCTGCAGAGTATATCTCTTAAACCCTGCTGATCAGGGTTGATCTTGTAAAGATCAGTCCCATCACCCAATAAACTATAAAATGCTTCCCAGAACCTCAAATGGGAGGTGTTGAAACAAACGATTAATCACAATGACTAATTTAAAGTCCTGCTTTTGTTATAGTTGAGGGATGCAGAAAAGAATATAATGGAAAAGGAACTGCTATTCAAGAAAACTGGCTGAAAGAAAAATAATTCTAAACATTTACTGTGGGATTAATAGGAAGTAATGGAAAAATATGTTTGGGAAATATTCTGAAGCTGGGAGTCTGTGAGCATTTGTGTCTACGCCAACAAACCATCATAATGTAAAAAATGTTCCTCTGAAGTAAGCCTGTGATATTAAACACACTGAAGGGGGTTACATGTGTGTGACCAACAGAAGAGGGGAGGTCAGTATGTGTTTTACAAGTTACCCTGAAGCCTACTTTTTTTTTGTGATTTCAAAAGTCCTAATGGAGACTTCTAGAGTGGCAGTTTGGGAAAACCACTGGATCAAAGAAACACGTCCTACCAAGCATTCCCCTATGGGGAGACATCAGATTTCACATTCTGTGTTACTGGAATGGTTTTGGTCGAAGTTTCTTTTCCTGCCCCAGCTCTGGGAGTTTTATGACTGTTCTGCCTGTCCACAATGATCTCATTCTCTCCAGCTGACTTGTATGAGGTAAATAGAAACTGCTGTCTGACAAAACCTAATTTTGACAGGTATGTCTCTTTAGTAATTTAGTTGGATTTATAATAGAATTGCTATTAAATTAGTCGTATTTCCTACTTCCTGTATGATCTAAACGAGGAATTCCAGATGGCCTCAGAACAACTTCTGGCAGCATTTCTGGAGTGCTGGGTTTGAGAAAGAAAGGAAGGAGATGGGCTGGCCGTTACTTTGCTGCTGATAAAGTCCCCTTGCACAGAGCCTTCCAAGTTCCACTTTTCAGCAGGCAATACGTGAAAAGGGTGACTGACCACACAAAAGGTGAGGAAAAGCAGAGAAACACAGATCTTACTTAATTTAGTGTCTCTCTGATTGGTCAGAGCATCATGTGGCTTTGCAATACCTAACTATTTTGCCTCTTGACGGGAAAACCTTTTACAGGGAAAAAGAGGTGGCAGCCAATAAAAACAAGGCATGGAAAGTAAAAATGCTATCTTTAAATGAACAGTTAAATACAGTTAGCAGGAAAGTTGAGGTTGTGAGCAGTGTCCCTGACACAAGGAAGAAAGCAAGAAAAATAGCATGACTGAATCAGTAGCAGAATGTGCTTTGAAGCTTAGAAACATTTAGAAGCTAAACATTTTAAGGATTTTTTTTTTCACACAGTAGTCTCCATCATGCATTGCATATAGTTTTACTTGGTAAAAACATATATGAAAGGAAGTTACGTTCATATCGTACAATGATAGAATGGTTTGGGTTGGAAGGGACTGTTAAGCCCATGCAGTTCCAACCCCCTGCCATAGGCAGGGACACCTCCCACTGCATCAAGTTGCTCAAAGCCACATCCAGCCTAGCCTTGAACACCTCCAAGGCTGGGGCAGGCACAACTTCTCTGTGCAGCCTGTGCAAGTGCCTCACCATCCTCACAGTAAAAATTTCTTTCCTAATTTCTAATCTAAGTCTACCCTCTTTCAGTTTAAAACTCATCACAGCACACCATGGTGAAAAGACCCTTTCCTGGTTCCCCTTCCTGTAGACTCCCTTTCAGTACTTCAAGGCTGCTCTAAGGTCTTCCCAGAGCCTTCTCTTCTTCAGGCTAATCAAGCCCAACTCTTTCAGCCTGTCCTCAGGTGGGAGGTGCATCAGCCCTTTCATCATCTCTGTAGTCATCTCTGGACTTGCCCTAACAGATCCATATCCTACCTGCACAAGGACTCTAGAACTGACTGCAGGACTCCAGGTACTACTACAAAATGCTTTCTCTACAGAGCAAGCATTACAATTGCAAACCCATGCCAGGCTACTTAATCAACTGTGTGACTGGTAGGGTAAAAGTGGAACAGATTTAGTCCTTTGATATTAAAACAACCATGAGTCACCGAAGCACTGTGTTTTAGTTTTGGACTGTGTACTGTGAAAGTGAAATGCAGTCAGTCAGGATGCTTCTCAATTGTTCTTCTTAGACCAATAAGCAAAAGCACTCATGCCTTTTTTTAAAGCTAGAAGCTCAGCTGTTCTTAGATTACATGGGAGGGGGCACAGAGGAGGCAAGCTTTGAATAGTAGCATAGTTTTGATAAAAGTGATCCATTCTGCATTCAAGACAACTTGTCTATCCACTGTTGAGGGAATGACTGGAATAAATTGAGGACTTCCAACAGATACTTGAGGGCTTATTTAAAAATATTTGGAAATGTAATTATTGTTTAGCGCATCACTCAAGAGAAGCCAGAAGGATGTCTACTATGAATCTTTGAAATAATTTCTCAAAGACTGTGGTTTGTACTTCTTTCGTTTGGATGCTCAGGAAGATGAAGTCTAGCTAAGATAATTTTGATGACTTGTCAATGTTGGCAAAACCTGACATTGGCAGTACATCTTGCTCCTGTAGTCTGGGCTTTAGGAGGGTAGTTTTAGAGGTGATCTGGCTGCCTCACTTCCAGATAATCCAAAGCCTGTGCTGTTTAAGGCAACATATAGATTTATTCTACATTAGAGAATGTGATGGAATGAAATTCCTTCCTATTTAAGGAAAACTAAACACACTTACTTTATATCATGGAAGAAAGTAGCAACATCCTCCAGAAAGGGGAGGAATATAATGAGGAACAAATAGCAAAAGTCACAGGTAGTAGTACTCCAGCACTGTGAATGGTTGTTCATAAAACCCCAAGCAGAATTAAGAAAGTGGTAAAAATTGCACATAGCCTGAACATCACATGCTAATGAGCCTGGGTCGCTGTCATTTTCTGCTCTTCCTTCTTCCTCAGTCTTTCTTCACTCCATCAAGAGGAAGTGCTAGATATTAGTATACAAAGCTGAAGCTAAAAATCCCTTTTGTACATTTCAGAAGAGTAGAAATCACAATAATCAACTTAATAGCATCCTCAGATAAACTGTGGAGGGTACCTAAAGGAGGAGGGAAGCTTGGCAGGCACAGAGCATACATCCTTACACTATTCCTAGTAGATGGCCAGGTAATAACCATCCTGTTGTCATAGCAAAGAGAAAGGGTAGGCACAAGTTCCCTTTTGTTGTATCCCTGTGCCAATGTAAGGATATTCTTGCCTCTGAGATACTAACACATTAAAAATACTCTTCGATGTAGCCAGAAAGAAATAAGTAAATCCTTATGGCCTCTATATCTGATTCTGGGAGGCAGCTACCTAGAAAATCATCATCTCTGAAAAACTCTTACTTACAGGAAAGTCTTATTAATGTAGCTGTCTCATTGTGCTGACATTCTGACTGCTAGAATTCGGAATTCTGCTGAAACAAGGCATGTACAAATCACTGTGGTTCAGCTTCTCATATGTAGTGAGGAATATTGATATTCTTAAATTCAGGTTCTCAGAGTGGGATTTGTACATCTGAGTCAGGAGAAAAAAATCAATACTACTATTACCACTACTCCCATTATTCTCTTTGAAAAGGCTATGTAAACATTTGTGTTAAGCTACTAAGTTGTTTCTAACCAGATTTTATATAAATTGTAAGCAAAAAATATCCTTTTCACTAGTCAGTTTCATATTGTTTTCCTTTCCTGTATCTTTACTTTCAAGATGCTTCATCATCACATTTTCTACCAAAATATGCTCATGCAAAGTAGCCAGAGCAGAATTAGTACTTTATTAGCCTAGTCTCAGTATAAAAGCTCTGCGGGTCCATACGTATTTCATTGTTTGTATTTCATGATGGGGTCATGCAACTAACTATCTTTAGTTAAGGCCCCTGTTGTGTATAATTTTTGTTCTGTCAGCTCTGCATAGAGATGACTCAACCATATCTAAGTACACCAGTCTGCTCCAACCTGGAACAGTGCTCAGAAATATCAACACTCCTTTCCAGCCCTTCCCTAAATGCATTCAGCCACGAGTACAATGTTGCCAGTCATGTGGCCTTCATCTTTTTTTCAAGATCTTTTTGGTTCATTTTAATGCAAGAATCAGATCCCAAGACTGATCGCTTAATCCTCTGACTTAGCATGTATTTTTATGCTAGCCAGTTGGAGTCTTTGTAACCAAACTGAACATAGATCCAGGGAGTTGTTGGATCAGGCCCCAGGAGATTAGTGCCATCTTAAAAATATAAAGCTGCCAGATAAAATAAAAGCCATGGTTTCCAGTTTTCAAAACAGTATCCATGAAGGTCATTTTGAAACTGTACTATGTGTGAGCAACTAGTAACTACTACAAACACTATCAGTTTCTCATCCAAAGGCAAGGCAATTTTTTTCTCAACCTTGTCTTCCTAAGCAGCAAATCCATATTATAAACACCTTTGGAAGTTTTTTCAAGATAAAAAGTGTTTAGTGAACATCTTTCCTCAATCAGGAATCTTAAGCAATCCCCATAGATTATTATTAATCTGGTTTTATTATTGCTATCAGTTTGGTAAATTTGGTATTGTTTACTCCAGATAGCACCATATACACTGTGCACAGCATAGCGATGACAGTCTGCAGAAGCCTACCAAGCACCACCAGGGCTAGTAGGAGGCTAGCAATATGAATGGTGATGTTGAGGCTATTCTTAAATATTTACTGAGCCATCATGACTCCTCAAATCACTACATTAAGCTCTTGTGAGGTATTAGGGTTGTCACAGGCAATTCATGTTACCCAGTTTAAAGGTTCACCTCCCTAGAGATAATAGTGATAATTTCCCCAGCTTTCCAATCCAAAAAATAGAAATCACTTAGTCCCAAAAGCAAATATAAACTTTAAATTGAACCATGACTGAAGTAGCTAGCAAATCCAAGGAGAGCACTATGATGCAATTTCCAGAGAAAAATGAAGACAAGACAGAAATAATTCCTCTCTGAATCACAGAAATTTAAGAAATACGCACCACTAAAGCCAGGCTTCTGCAAAACCTCAATTGCAACATTTTCTTTTCTTGGTGGCTTATGAGTCTTTTTCCAAATCAGTGTCAAAGATGATGAAGATTCTTGTTTCAGTAAGACTAGGTCATTTAATCCTTCTGTTCATATCTTCCTTCAGCTGTTCATGAGTAGCCCAGCTTGCGGTATACCAATATGCATTTGTTCTGTTGAATTATTATGAATAATTAGAATCACAGAATCATAGAATTGTTTAGGTTGGAAAAGGCCTCTAAGATCATCAAGTCCAACCATTAACATAACACAGCCAAGTCTACCACTAAACCATGCCCCTTAAGTGCCACATGTTCACATTTAAATACCTCCAGGAATGGTGACTCAATCAATTCCCTGGGCAGCCTCTTCCAGTGCTTGACAACCCTGTCAGTGAAAAAAAATTTCCTACTATCCAATCTACACCTCCACTAGCACAATTTCAGGTGATTTCCTCTCCTATCACTTGTTACTTGGGAGAAGAGACCACCACACATCTCACTACTACCTCCTTTCAGGTAGTTGTAGAGTAATGAGATCTTCACTGAGACCAGACTAAACAACCCCAGTTCTCTCAGCTGCTCCTCCTAAGACTTGTGCTCCAGACCCTTCACCAGCTCTGCTGCCTTTCTTTGCAGACACTTAAGCAATTCTCTAGTTCTTAAACATAATTCTAGGGTTTTGTCCCCCTTCTGCTCCAGGGCTGTAATTGAGACAGCTGATGGTGTGGCCGAGTGTAAACTTCCATACAAAAACTCTGTGTACTTCAACTTAACTGCACGTAAGCCATCCACACTCTTTTCCACTTTGTCTGTGTCTCCCTGCAGCCAGTTGAGGAAGATGTTTTGGCCATGTTTCTAGTGTGGATTACTGAACATCAGACCAACATCTGGCTGGAGTGAGGAAAACACTAATGGTTAAAAATCCATGATTTTCAGCCAGCATGCCAAAAACCTTAGACAAGATGCACTCCTCTCTTTTGAAAAGGATCAGTGCTCCCAGGCTGACTTTCAAAGCTGAGCTCTATTTGTGGGAGAGCGTACTCTTCAGCTCTCAAAGACAGAAAATTTACTGCAGCACTTGAAATTTTGGTAGCTATGTTTGCTTTTTATATAGTGCAGACAGGGGATATTAGGCAGGGTTTTGCTTGATAATCACCATTTATATCATTTACTCTTTTAATCCAGAGAAAGCCTAACTTTTTTCCCATAGAATTTCTCGTAAGTGACTCACAGAAGTCAACTATTGCCCAGGCACTACAGGAAAGAAGGATTTATATTTTATGTGCATTTTTAGGAACACTCTTCTGTCACACCATACATCTCAAAGACTAAATTAGGTCATTCCTTTGTTTTTTCCCTCTTTTCATTGTAGAGGAAAACAGACGTGATTCATCATTCTGTCATTATGGAGGAGGATTGACTCTGAGTTTGTCCATCCACTTTTAACTTCACACAAACCTTGATCTGTGATTCTCATCATTTTGGGACTCCATGACTGGGCAGAGAAAGGCTTTGATACTTCAGTGATTAAACATTTTAAAAAACACCTAATTTATATAATGGATTGATGACAGAAAGGAAGCAGCACCTCTCCATGATGGTCTCACCCACTGAAAAATATTTGGCAGTCAGCAAAAATTCAGAAAACAGGTACTAGCAAATATGCTGTTTCTGCACGTACAATCTGCCTTATAGATAGCTTTTCATGACAAGTCACTGTCAACAGGACCTACAGTGATTCTGCACAGCATCTTGGCTCACCCCAGCTGCTGCAAGATTGCACCCTGTAGTGGTGCTATAGGGAACCCTTCGCCTTTTCACTGGTGAGAGAGGAAGCAAATCCTGATTTCTGGAGGCAATTTATGTGAATGTTTTCAGCCTTCTACAGATTTTAAACTTATGGAATAAATACTTAATCTGGCACTAAAACTCATGCAGGAGTTGAGTACATAAACTTTTAAACCAAAGTAACCCTTTGCACTAGCCATCTGCTCCATTATTAGCAAGGAACTGATGAGACTTAGATGAAACTCAGCTACTGCTCCTCAGGCACAGAAATCACCAATAAATAGGGCACTATCTAACTAAATCTAATAAAATTATTAATTCAAGTATCATTATTTAAGGAATTCCATCATATATGAAAGCATAAAAACCATAAGCACAAATTTGCTACACTAACAGGAGCATCTTCATAATTCCACGTGGCTGCATTCTTTTTCTTTCTTTGGGGAGAAAAAAAATGTAATTCTTATATTTTAATATGAGAAGAGACATTTGATCAGCTGTTCTGACCATAATGTCACACTCATTGCATTACTTTTATGTACCATTATATGACAGTCAAGGACATGAGTTAGATTAAAACATTTTGGTCCTCAGCAGAGTAAACTGTTGATGTTGTGCTGACAGCCTGTTAACAGCAACCAGCTATTAGTGGAATTACTGTGGGAGTCTGTAGGGAGGCAATTGCAAATGCTCTATCAATACAGATTTACCTTAGCAGCAAAAAGGACAGACGGCATCAGTTGTTGTGGCCTGGGTGGATATGCCATATTCTTCCACCTAGCTGAAAAAAACCCTACTTGAATTAATAGGAATTGCAGATAGATATCTCAGGTGGAGCAGAAGGTGATGATGTCAGAGAAGGGATGAAGTTTCAGGAACTGTAACAGTTTTCCACGTACCTGTAATCAGGCAGCACCAAAGCACATCTCCAAGGTAAGCACTTATCCAGTCACTCCAGGCTGCATCTTGATTATTTTGGGATTTCAAGCCCTGATATTTTTAGCATCCTTCTCTTGTTTTTTTCCATTGTCAGCAGACATATTTCAATTTTAAAATGATCAAATTCTAATCTTAAATGTAAATTAACCACCCCCCTCAACCTGTACCTTCATAGAAATACTGGTGTGGCTGGATGTGAGCTGAGACAGAAATTTATCAGTGGTGTTGGTTGTCCTCTGGACCAGGCAGCTAATTACCTTTGACTTCACCAAGCTTTGTCTCAATAGAATGTTGAAGTCAAACATATTTCATAGATGTTTGCATCTCATTACATCATTTTTTAAAGGATAAAAACTTGGCTAGTGCATATTTCTGTTCACAAATTTGGCTTGAGTTTATCTGACAGTGAAAGCTTTTGCTAAATTTTCCCATGTAATTACTGAAATACAAATCCACAGGGAAAAGAGTTTGCTATAAAGATTTCATATCTGTAGCTTAAGGGGCATTGATTAGTTGATGTTTTACTCTGGCATTGCATTGTAGTAGCTCCCTTAAAGCACACACAACTACTGACAGTTTAATAGTATTTTTATATAATAATAAATAATATGCAATAATATATAATGAATATATAATAAATAAGTAGTGATATATAATTTTATGTATTCTCTTTAATATGCAGTTTTGCACAAATGTTTTCTTCAAATATATCTATTGCTTAGTAAGTTGAACACTGTAAATAGAGCATAAACAACATACATAAGTTTAGTTGATTTATTCAACAGACATTTTACCTCACACTCTTCTTACCACTGAAACACTATTTACTCCTTTCCTTTTTTTTTTTCCGTGGAAAAATGTCCTGCAACGCACAGGTAAGTTCTTTGTTTCAATGGCTTCCTTTAATTCTTGGTGCATTTTAATATTTGCTTGCTACCTCTCATGGTCTTTCCAAAGTTTGTTCAGTGGAAAAAAAGAGGACAGGGCACAGTGAGCCCTTGTCTGTGTTTAACAACTTTGCTTGTATTTCTTTTCTATCCTAGTCTGTCAACAAGGAGAGTAAGGACATAAACAGACTGCCGGCAAGCTCAGCCTCGGTCCACCAGAAGACCTATATTTTCCAGGAGCCACAAATTCTGCTTCCTGAAAAATAAGAAAACTGCTGACACAAGCAGTGTGCCGTGGTGCCATTGTGCAACTAGACTCAGTGGGATGAAAAATACTTTTGTGTAAGTTAAAAAGTTTTATACCAGTTTAAAAAAGCAGGCCTGGCTGCAGGAGTAAAAGAAGACAGGATTTAGCTGCTCAAGGGTAGGTCTTTGGCCAATGTACACAACTCTTGCAGTATTAGGGTTAATTTAGTTCAAATTACCTGGAGCAAGTGTTGTTCTGTGTCATACCTACCAAGTGTCTGGAGAGAGATACAATAAAACCAGGGGAGACAGAGACTGACCTGAAATGTCAGCTGGAGGGACTGGCAAAGATCAAAAAGAACTGAGAGAACAATTTACAGAATGTAAAGACTGTTGGAGTGAGCATGTCCATGATGTGCATGACAGCTCAGTCATACAGCAGAGTAGAACCAAATAGAAGGTGGACCAGCACAAAACACTACTTGGGCAAGTTCATATACTTTTAGAGCATTTGCTGTTCAAATCGAGCCAAAAAAATTCCTAGAACTCAGGGGGATCCGTACACTTAGACAATATATATATTGTGACTATACTTCAGAGCAGAGACATCCAACTAGGATCTCGAGTACAGAGCGTCATTACACAGATATGCTGGTTGTGCTTAATACAAGCAGAAAATTGCTGTAAGCCACAGAGTTAAGGCAGCCCCAAGAGCATTAGTGTCTTCAGGGCCCAAACCTAAGACCGGATCATTTAAATTAGAAGGTTACCTTTCATTTATACTTCTCTTCTTATGAATATCTTTACTTATAGCCTACACCATAAATTCCAGCCTCCCCAGTTTACACAAGAACTGCCATGCAGCATCTGCCACCCACCGCTCGGTGCCAGGTCACAGCATCCCCACACGGTGATGCCAAGCGCCATCTCCTGGCAGTGTGGCCGCATTTGACCACTTACCTTTGAATTACACCTTTGTCCGTGGTCCTCGCAGTCGTAGGGTTGCATAGGAATTTTCCTGCTGCTGATGGTTCACTCCCTCTCTCGGCAGCACTGGCAGCCCAGAAGGTCAGGCCAGTGGTACTTGCATTGCACCAGCCCAATCTCAAGGGTTTGGGTTTGGTTTTGGTTTAATACATTCTTCTTTAAGGACTGAAGGTGCACAGCAGAGCCAGGAACAACAAGAGTTGCTGAGGTCCTGGTGCATGCAACACCAGCATAGGCTTCCCTCTGCACATGTTTCCCAGCTTTGTAGCACTTTCTATTTTCCTCTCAGTAAATGGCAATTAACAAAAGAGAAGCCTTGAGTTCCTCAGGTGCTACCAGCTACCCTGGTTCAATAACTAGGTCAGCTAAAGGTTAAACCAGTCAAGGTATGCACAGCAAGCTTAAGTTTAAAAAAAAAGAAAGAAAAGGAAAAAAAAGAAGGGAAAGCAAAAAAGGAAGAGGAAGAGAAAAAGAAAAATAAGGGGGGGAAAGGGAAAAAGAGGGGGGAAAGGAAAAACAAAAGGGAATAGAGGAGTGGGAAGGCTGGAGCAGGCTTGTGGATCCTTAGCCCTCTACTCCAGCCCTAGCCCTCTCTCTCCTCCACTGCCCTGCAGTGCTTGCAGGTCTACATCACAGCCACATGCACTGAAGCCATTTCATGTCTATGAAGCTAGTGACATTAACCCAATAAAGAAATTAGCCTGACATATTCTGCAGGGATGTATTAGGTAACTTTCTGTGTTATGTAGTAAATTATGTCAGAAACCATAGTCTAATTCCAAATTCTACCAATGATCAAGCATAATGCAACTCCAAAACTGTACAGTATTTGTCTGGGTTTTTTTGGTTTGGTTTATTTTTTTTGTTGTTGTTGTTTTTAGTAAAGATGGTTTAACATACTTTCACACATTTTAATTTTCTTAGTGACACGTAATTGCATTTGAAGCGTAAGATTTTGCAGCTTTGGTGGGAAAGACGCATGTATCTTTCCACATTCATGAGGGATTACATAGTTTGGTGACAGTGTAATCTAAACTTCTTTCACTGAGAAAATCAGAATGAAAACTAATGAAACCGCCTGTGTGTCTCAGAGCTAGGTTTTAAGCAGAGAAAAAGTAATTCCTGTGCTAACACTGCCACCTATTGCCACCGACTGAAAATCAGGAGACAGTCATAAATGCCTGTTCTCATCTTTCCTCCTTCTTTGGTATTTGTTACAATGCTTTCATGCATATATTCTCCGCCCTGCTGTCTCTAATAACTATTATCGGGGGGAAAAAAGCACATAAACCAAAACCAAGTGATATGTCAAATATCTCTGTAGAATGGAGGACAATGACTCTCCAGAACAAAATCAGCAGTGTTTGGAAGTCTCCCTGTGAGTGGGCAGATAAAGTCCTAGAGCAATCTGATTTATCATGTAAACTCAGCATGTATAAGTACAAATAAATAAAAAGAAAGTGTGCTTTCATTATATATCTGTATATTGATAATATATATGTGCATAGAGCCCTCATCAATACAACAAAATTTTCCACTAGCTGGGCTCTTACCCTGGGAGAGCCGTACAAAGCTGTATTTTTTTGTTGTTGTTGTTATCCTCTCCCTCTCACCTCTTGTTATTTTCTGCAGGGGGTTTATATCTCTTTTACATCCTGTCTCATGAATTAAATCTTAACATATTTGCTTTTTGACTAACATGTCTTTTTCATTTTGCAGTGTAGTGGTTTACCCTACATGCAACCTGTATCTGTTTCCTTGCCATAGTTGTGAGAGGTTCCCTTATCAGCAAGTTCCTCTGATTGCCCAATTTCCTCCTTGCATCTACCTTTTACATTTACCATTTTTCAATTTCATAATTCCTGTCACAAGTTATTAGTATCCATATCATACAATGCCCATTAGGACTCAAACACTTAAGCTGTGCAATTTTACAATATGTTCCCTTGAACAAAGATTTTATTTTCTGTATTTCCCTGAGCATTCCCAGTGAGTTACCCCTACACGTACAGCAAACAAGCTAAACTCAGGCCAGGAAAAACAGTTGCTTTCTCCTTCATTGACTCACCTTTTATTGTGCAAATCCTGCTCCCGCTGTCAGTTTTTCAGCTTCAGTCAAAGTTTTTCTCTTTAGTAAAAGCAAGGTGAGGTACATGAGGGATATAAGGGATCTAAGAGCTGATTTTAGGTCTAGAAATAGACCCCAAAAGACCCAAGGATGTCTTTTCATTAACTTTGCTCATATAAATTAAAAGTGGGTTTAGGAGGCCAACTGCAATACTTTAAAACAATGCTCCTGCTCTTCTGCTAAGAAAATTATTCTCTCTTCTCAGTCAGCAAAACCCCAATAATAAGCCTAAAGGAGGAATAAATTACCTTTTTTTTTTTTTTTTTTACACTGGAAATTGGAAATAACTGTTTTTCTACTGACAAACATCATCAAAATTATGCCTTTCTGTGCCATACAGACCCTAGGGTTCCACTGAGTCACCGCATTTCCTGTACAGCTGGAGATGAAGACCTTACAGGGATGATACAGATGGAAAGGCATTAACAGCACTAGAGGAATCCATCCGCAAATCTCAGTCTGTAAAGGTTTTATGTTAACAGCTCTATCCAACTGAGATAGCATTGAATGACAGGCAGCATGCTAAAAGTCTTCTAATACTTTCCAAAACCTGGATTTATGGATAGAGTGATAAATGATTGTAGTGCTTATAGCCTGATGGATGAAGAGTGGAGAGTTCTAGAGTTTGGTGGTTTATTAAATATGGATGCTGTTATGGATTCTTTCAAAATGAAGAAAGACAGCTCAAAGAACGATTTATTCTGCATTTAACAAAATCAGTTTCAGAAATAAGCAAGTGAACAGCTGTCTCTAGAAGTTCCTGAAAATGCTGAGGAATAAACATTTTTAAATTAAATGTCATTAAGAAGTGTGATGTTACAAAAGTGATATATTGTTTGGTTATCTGAAGAGTTACCCCGTGTCTTCTCATACAATATTTTTACCTTAATGAGAGACTCTGAGAGTCATTTTCACAAGAGAAAATTTTATGAGCTGTGTAACCAGTATCAGAGCCACAAAGTTATCCAACTGATGGGAAGTTCCCCTAGTTCAATGTTCTATCTGTCCTTTTATGATCTGAGGTTGTGGAACATCTTTCCGATTCTTACTACAATTCTGGCAAATCTAAGTGGCTTTGCTTGAACGTCTTACATATTATTTATGCAGCTGGATTCACGTACTGATTCCCTTGGGCTATCTAATTCTTCACCTTATATACTTATTTTGCTAAATACACATTAAAATAAAAAGCTGTAGCAATTTTATCGCTCTACTCAAGAAGCAGAAAATCAAAAAGTCTAAATGACAACGGCAGGACTTACACAACTTCGTTGGGTTCCACTGTGCTTGAGACATCTGTTTGTATACAAAGATATCTTTGCTTTGATTACTCTTTACAGAATTGTTACTGCTTGCAACTGCAATTCTGCTTAAAGTACAAGAGTTGCAATATTTTTTCCTATGCATCTTGAAGCTGATCATTCTTGATTGACTGCATTCTCACATTATTCCTTTACTACTCTACAGAGAATTGTTCTACATACTTTTATATGCAAGATCGTTGGGACATTGGTGCTTCCAAGGCACATCTAAGCACAATAAATAAACATCAAATTTTAAGTTACCTGGATGAATGAAAATAAAGTCTCCTGGTTATAACCCATTAGCCCAAGGTCCTAATATCTTATTTAAATTTGCTTTCGCTCCCCAATTTACAGTAAAGGGATGACTTTACGATGCAAGATGCTTTTCAGCACAGGCAAAAGCATCACTCTTTTGCTTGCTTGCAAACTATTATTCCATCCATTCTTCAAACAGCTACAAATAGACCTCAACCTAAAGCAAGAAGTAAATTTAAATTCTTGCCATAGAATTAAACAGGTATTTTAAAATATCTCCAAAAAATATTTGGGGAATACTTAAGTAACACTGTTCTCTGTTAAAAATGCAGCTATTGAATGTGCTTGAGCCTAGGACTATAGACAGAACTGAAGATGTGTGTCACTCCTTGGAGGGCAAATAGCACTGAGGAATTTAGCCATACGAATCCCTACAGGACAGGTCTGCTTCTGGATGTGTTACTCTAGTTTCTATATATGTAGTGTCTATTCCTAACTGAAGTAATCAGAAACTCTTAGCACATTTTAGCAAGATAATTTCCAGTATCTCATTAAAAGCTGGTAAATAAAGCATACACTACAAGATATCATATTAAAGGGATTTTTGTCTTTAGCAGCAGAAGCTAACTTTAATAAGGCATAATATACAATTTTATATATATAACAAAAAGTATAGGGTGTTGTCATGAGTTTGTACAGTTTAAACATCAAAAAGAGTACAGGTACACAGCAGCAATCACACTCCTCTTTTCCTCTTCTTTTTTACTAGCCAGGAGCCATCAATACATTGAACATACTGAACAAAAGGGATCCTTAGCAGAATTAGAATACAACTGAAAATATTGGCAAGGCCTTTTCTCTGTATCTGGATCCCAATCACCAGTATATGCAGATGCTAGTGTGAAGTGGGGGTATGAAATTGCAACCCATAGCCATTGCTTAAATAAAGCTATAAATGCTAAGAAATAAACTTGCCATTTTACGCATCTGCTTTTAAACTGGAATTGTTGCTTATTATTCCTGTTTCCTTATATCTATGGACAGACTTTCAATCTGTGCAAACTATGGACTAAATGAAGAGTAACTAGTTCTCCTTGCATCAGGAAAAAACACACTTATGAACAAAAAAATTAAAGGATTATTGAACAGAATCAACCACAGGCATTTATACTTCCTACCTCCTCTTGTGTTAGTGAAAGTCAACACCTTAAGCTTTAAAACAACCCAAATTATGAAACTAAGTTACACTGAAGGAGTTACATTTGACAGCAGATTTATCACTAGATTAGTACAATTTTACAGTGATTTCTGATACCTCTGTTCACTTAAGATTACTTTGTTTTGAATATATGCATATGATAAGAAGTGGAAAACAAGAGAACATGAACATTAAGACAAAACTATCATAGAACACACAGCAAAAGACCAAGACCTCTTTATTAGGCTCACTGCTTATATTAATATTGAATAAAGTACTGGCCTTCTTTTTTAAGAATTGAAATAACTGTAAGTAGCTATTTCACAACTTCAGATTTCTTGGGGAAAAAAAAAGGTTGCTATCTATCTCTGCAGATTACAATATTGAGCTGTACAAACACAAGATTCTTCTTAAGAACACCACAAGTAATTTTATCAGATTACAAAAAAATTACAGTAGAGCTTTTTATAAACATATAATTTCAAACACAAGATATATTTCTCACATTCTTTCTGGAGCTCTGCAAACCACTGGAAAGGTGGGAGATTTATAGTCTTCTTTCTTCTATATAAAAAGTTCTAGATTTCATTGCCAAACTCCTGTTCGCTGTTTGTTATCAGCAGCATGCTCAAAAAACATGAAGTCCTAAGAAGGAAACAAAAAGCAAACAAAACAAATAGTTAAGTGTGGTTCTTAGTTCAGTTCTGCTTGTTTTGCAAGGTGTGGGCACCTCTCTCTAGCCCCACCCCCCAATCACCTCTGTCTCTCAGAACAGGTTGCCCACAGATAGAGAAAATGGTGGTGAAAGACCTACATGGAAACAGTAAATCATCAATAGCCAAAGCTATGCCTTCTTTACTCGGGATTCCGGTCCTGGCTTTGTTTGACCTTACTCACTCCCTTCATTTTTATCTCAGAGTCCATCATAATAGTCACTACCTTTAATTTATAGCTAGGAGCCTCATTTTCCGTATCTGGAGTCCTAGGTTGTCTGCACTCACTAACACTGTACTTCATGCACATGGTAGCACACAAACGAGCACTGCTGAAGAAAACCTGGTACACAAAAAGGGCTGTTAGAGGCTGGTGAAAACTTTCCAAACTCAAGGTGTTTCACTTGCCCCTTTCATCCCCCTCTTCCCTGCTAGCAAAGCAGCAGTGCATTTTTTGAAATGGGACCCAATACTGCATTGCCCAGGTAAGTGGAAATGCGAGTGTGTCACACACTTTTTTCAAAGAGCAAAGTGAGCTGCAATGCAGTATTTGATAAGACGGAGGCAGTGTGCAGCTGAAAAGCCCTGTATCAAGTTAGATGTGTTGTGTCTCTACGCAAACTCCCTCCCATTGCAAGAAGAGCTCCTCTGAGAGAGTTTTTAATCCAGCTCAGCTCAGCGTTTTACATTTTTCCAAAAAGGAAAGTCAGGAGGAACTCACTGCAGCATTCAACTGTCCAGTTCACCAGTGCAGTGCCAGGCTGCTCTGGCTTTGGATCACAACTATTGCTGATCTGCACTTTTTTCATTTCACCATCCACTTATACATGCCTTCCTCTGCTAATGAGCCTGCAAGGAGTCTTCCCTTCTTTATGGGGTTTCTCAGTTCCATGACCTCTGAAGCTCTGTTTAAATATTGTTAGTAGTATATAACATAGTCTAGAATAAGCTTATTATCAGAAATAACTCTTTGTTGCCCTCCATGCTTAATATTACAAACAAGAAGTTCAAAAGAAGCTGTCACCCACTTCAAGGAGCTCAGAGTCAAATCCTTTATGAGCGTAACTTGAACAGGAAGATGAAAAAGTCCATTCATATTCAAGTATTACTTACAATAAGGAAGCAAGCACCAATCATGACAGCTTTCATTTTTATATCAAGGTCCATTGGAAACATGACTCCAAAGTTATCTGCATCTGTAAAGGCTTCTTTCACAAATCCAGTCCACTGTTTAGAAATCCTACCAATGGTAGCAGTCTCATCCAGAGACATCACCTAGTTGAATATAAAATTAAAAAAAAAACAAACCAAACATTAAATCTATCATTCATGATATTCCCAAATCCTTTTCATGGCAGATCACTTTGAAAGCTTCATCTCATGTTATTTGAATGTATGTGGCACTGAATGCAACTACTTGTACTAGAAGGCAACCCCAACTATCAGAAAATCAGTCTTAGGTAGCACAGATGAACTTAATTCTAAATCTTACTACAGAGTTCAGTGTTTTAATGGTGTTAGAAGACAGCTACTGCATGCATGCACACACACTCTGCTGGAAGTGGTGTCTTTTAGCTGAGAGAGTGAATTCATTTTTCCTGCCATGTACCAGGAACTGCTCAATTGAAACTTAAACAAATTATGTTCTTCTGTTTCAAAACAGAGATTAGCCCTTTGTCAACATTATGTTTCCTAAAGTTAAATCCAGCGTTCAGGGTCACATGAAAGACTAGTCACCAAAATAAAATGATACTATAATTGCTTTAGCAACTATTTGCAACATCTTTTAAAATATTAAAAAGCAGACTAGTGTATTTACTACATGTGTAGGAGAATAAAAATACATTAATCACTTCTAAGCCAAAGCTTTAGTGTGAGTCCTTCAAATCTGTATTTTAGATCTAAATTATCTTGATTTACTTGGTCACTATATGAGAGGTTGTAGTACATCATTTTAATAAGCACCTGATAAAGCTGATAACATTTTTTGTTAGAGCCTAACTTGATAAATTAAAAATTTTGCTGCTAAATATTTCCCTAAAGCCTTAGGGAACCAGTCTCACTTATCACTGATTAATGCCTGTAAGATGTAATTTCTGAAAGTTTGTCTATCTTATCTAAAGTAATCTAGATATCTAGAAAAGTGAATTGATTTTACTGGTATTAAAAGATTTTGTACTACTTACTGTCTATTACAGTTCAGTTGACATCAGTAAGTTAAGCAACAAACTACTATCAGAGCACTATATGAAAAAAGATACATACAAGTAATTTTTAATATTGCATACCTCAAAATTAACGTCCTCACAACAGCTGCAGACAACACATGGACCATTTATTTTCAGCATATCCATTCTTTTCTCATCTTGAATGGTAAACTTTGGCAGGCACGGATGCCAGTTCTGCACAACATAACCAATTGGTGTTCCTGGAGGTGCCTGAACTTCCAGCTTGACAGGTAAAAGAAAACCTTCACGTGAATCTTCATGCTTTGATACACTTGTTAGACAAAACCCACACTTGCACACAAACCAAACACAATTTTTGCTCAACAATCTGGTTTTCCAGTGCATGAAGCTGCATGGGATTCTCTGTGAATGTTTTCAGAAAACTGCAGACAAATCTCAGAGCTCATACACACCTTTGGCCTTCACTGAAAACAATAAGATGCTCCTAAGACAACATGTACACAAGCTATACATCCACACTAGAAAGATCAAAGCCTAGTGAAAAAGGCTGAAAACATCCTGAAAGCAATTAGTGAAGAGATTCCAGGATGAAGCTAATTCCTCAGTAAGAGCTCTGAGTAGGCTCAGATTTGAGGCTTCAGAAGTTGCATCATATGTTAATTATTTTAATATTAAAAAACCTTTTTCATGTGTTGAACTTCGCTAGAGCTTTCACACTAGTGTAGTGAAAACCAGCTGTTGCCCAGCCTTCAGACCACAATCTGGCACTTGCGACAAGTTTCCTGACATGCTGTTGAATCAAAATTTTCATTACCATCATGATAAGTGGCCAGAGTAAACCTAAATGTGCAGCACACTAGCTTCGTCCCAAGCCAAGGATCCCACGCACAAACCCCACAGATCTCTCTCCACATAACTCACAGATAAAACCTGATTAGTTCCACCCCACCTTCTGATTCAGGTCAATCCTCTCTTAAAACTGCAGAGGTGGACCGTGTCTCGTTAGAGGGAAGACAATTGAGGGAGCAACTCACCTCCTGTAAGCAGCAGGGAAAACAGCATGAAGAACACCTGAGGGGTCTCTGCAGAGTTATCACCTCATGGCCCAGGTTGTCTACAATCCGCAGGGTGAAGGGTCGTGATGGCCCACAGCAATTCCTCGTACAGCATTCAGTGTCTTCTGCTGCAAAGTACACCCTTTGCCCCAGTGTATTCTTGATTTCGTACTTGTTGTTTGTTTCAAAGCCAGTCAAAACTGAAAAATTGGAGAAGAACTGTTAAATTTCTGAGGTGTGTGTGGTCAGAAAAGTCCCCATGCTAACTCTAAAGCTACTCTTTGGGAAGGCAGGCCTCTCGCAAAGTCTGTCAGCAGCAGCGATTGGGGAGGCAAAGCAGTGAGGAAAGACCCTAAAGCAGAGCAGCTTGGTAGGCAAGTTTAAAGAAGAGAAGCCACTGTGAACATAGCAATGCAGAAAGAGCATGGAGATGTCCATCAGTCCCCTCCCACCAGACACGGACATCTACT
The DNA here is from genome assembly GCA_033558105.1 of Coccyzus lansbergi. Lineage (NCBI taxonomy): Eukaryota > Metazoa > Chordata > Aves > Cuculiformes > Coccyzidae > Coccyzus > Coccyzus lansbergi. Next base: position 973,389 of record JAUMJK010000030.1, on the reverse strand, counting down.
GCCAAAGCAAGTACTACAATTATAAATAACACAGCATGGAAGATTCCCAGGGAAGAGCTGAAAGGGAGATAATTAAAAAAAAAACTTGTGAATTTTCAGGTGAAGCAAAAAAAGGGCTCTAGAGGACATAAAAATGTTGAGAAGGAAAAGGCCACAAGAGGGACTGTCCAGACTGACAGCAGCACAAACATAAAACAAGAGCCAGGACAGAAACTGTGATCAATTTCTCTAACAAATGAAACTACTCTTTGAGGCATTATCAAAAGAAAACACAGCAGCATTAAGTGTCAACTGAGATGGATGGTCCATTTTACTTCCTCTGTTATCAGTGCCTTTCAAACATGACTTTGATATTCTTAAAATGAACAGAATGAGGGGAGCAGAAAGAAGGCAGTTCAATTTGCTAAAACAGTAGGATTGCCTGGAAACAGCATAGGAGCCGCGTGCCAGTCTATGGAATTGGATGGAATAAGAGGCCAGAAAATCAGATCTTTAAGTAGGCAAGATAGGCAAGTAGGAACCATGTGAATGGATAACATGGGAAATGTGTGACTTCGGTTACAACTAGCTACCAAGATTATTAAGTCACATTGCTATCTATCTTTTAAGATATAAAAGCTGCTTAAAATCCGCTGCCCTCCTATTTTCTCCCTTCTCTCCTCCACAACTCCTGCAGGAATTGAAATAGATAAGAGAGGCAGGAAAAAGAAAGGTGGTGATCTACCCTAAATTCATAGGGTAAAATAAAGTCTAAATTTTAAATCTAATAATCCCAAGAACATTTCCCTGCTATAAATAGTTCACACTTACTCTCAAGAAGTTCAATTTGCTGATGAATTAATATCTGGTCAATCTGTTTGTGGTTGAAAAATTAAACAGCATATATAGTTAACAAGTTGTAACTAAAAGAAACTTAGTTTTAAGAAGCATTGCTATTTCACTTCAGAATGCGAATTTATGGATCAATACATTCTCTAGAGGCAGATAATCTATTGGTAAAGCTGTGGAAGTGGCTCATATCCCCAACCTCCGCCCCCAACCCGGGTACTGTCCTCTGTCAGTTTAGTAGAACAGTGTTTCAGAGTTCTCCAGCAGATGGCAGAAGTTGTACTGATGTGCTTGTGCTTCTTCCAGATCTCAGTGTAGCTTAGCTACAGAGCCTCCCCATCCCCAGTGCCTACATCAGCAGTCTGTACAGACAAAAGCAGGAGATTTCAGAGTAGAAGCTCAGCTACAGCTCAGCTCTGACTGAAACTCAAGAAATATCAGGTTGGGGTTTTTTAGCAATTTGCAAAACTGTAAACAATACATCAGTGTTAAGACTTGATATCTGCTCCCAGTGATGAGATGAACTGTACTTTTATAGTTTAAGGACATATTCTGTAATGTGAAAACAATTCTTATTTTACTATCAGCATTCTATTTGTTATGAAGTCTGACTAGTACCTCTCCTAACAACATTATGAAGAGATGTGAAGAAGGCATCGTGCGGGAAACTAAGCACCTCTGATGTGCTGCACTTGCCCATATTATATACAATTATTACATACACCTTGCCAAACCACAGTACATCTCACAAACGGTAGCTTAACAAATAGGAAGTATGCAAGACAGAGCTGTGCTGCTGGACCTTCAGCGTCTCACTCGGCAAGAGAGTGCTCCATGAAGTGCCGCAACTATAACAGGCACCTCCACACTCAAATACACACTAACCACATTACAAAGGGCTTTCCTTAGCAGCCCCAAAGCAGCAATCCATGCAGCTGCAACAAAGCCAGACGTTTCTTTTAAGCTTTTTCACAGATCCCGGCTGCTTTTCTCTGGGGAAGGAGGAGGAGTGCAGGTACCTGTGTGAGGTATTCCAGTCCAGGAGGGCAGTTAGGTAGAGGAGGAGGGACGGGCATCCACATTGGGCCCTTGTTCATGATGGGCTGGTTCTCGATGGGTGGAACTGCTGGGCCTGCCATACCCTGGACCTGGAAGTTATAGCCTCCTGCACCTGCAGCACCTGGTGTGGTAGAAGACAAACAGTTGTAAAACTCGGATGCTGGAAAAGAATTGCCCTGTGGATCTTCAAAAGATTAATTTGTTTGCTATTTTGAATTAAGAAGACCTTTATACCTATAATATATTTCAGTTGTGAAAAATACAACTTTCTTGATGGAAGCTGGAAGCTACACAGGATTGTGCTGTTCTAATCCCTCCAGACAAAACCAAATAAAATAAAATAAGTAAATGCATCATTCTTGAACATAGAAGAAAACTATACACCTAAAGATAGGCAATTCAGCAATTAGAAATAGTTCAAGACACTGACTTTTAGACTTATCTTTAGCTCTAATCAGTTCAGCACCATGTTTCACGTTGCATTACAATACATGGACTGCTACATGTGAAAATCCATGCTGTTGCCATAAGGAGGACAGTATCTCACATGACGTAAACAGCTGTGTCTTAAAACTCATAGGTGGAAGGATCACTGACTCCAAAGAAGGATTCACCTTCATGGAATACAAAATCACTTTTATGTCTAAGCACAGGCTTAGCGCACAAAATGACTATCTACTGCTATCACATGTAAGTGTATGCAGATACAGTTATTCAAAATGAGAAATATTCCCTGACCTTCATCAAACAGGCAGTATGTGCTCATTCCCCACTGAAGCCAACTGTGCTGACAGACCTCAGGCTGCCTTGCCACAACATGCAAAAGCTTTAACTTATGAACAGCAAAGTAACTTAGGGTTTTTGCTTTTTACCTGTAACTATGCTTTGAGCCTGACTGTTAGACAGTGCTCATTGTGATTTGGTTCTTCAGAAAAATATTAGCTGGTAGGACATGAGAAACCATTTAGAAGAGCTGCATTTCTAAAGTGGAGTGGAAAATGAGGAAGAGGAGAAAAGCAAATGACTGAAAGTGTAAGGTATGACCACATGCAAAATGCTGCAACAGAGTAGGAAACAGGAACAGAATACATGGACCAGTAGTACCATGAAAGGGAAACAATTCCTTTTTCAGTTCTAGATTTCTTGAGAAAAATAGAATGAAATAGTGAAACAGCGTGTTAATTAAAAAATGTGGTCATAAGCAAGAAGCTGCCACACATTAATTGCTTTACATCTATAAGAAGTCCCTAACATGACCACTGACTAACACCAAACATTTTTAACTCCTGCCACTGATGGTACTGCTCAGCACATACTAACATGTAGCACCAAGAAGGAAAGAAGATGACTTTGCAGCAAACCAGAAATTAAAAGGAACTCGGCAGAATTAACAGCAGAAAAGTATACTAGAGATAGAAATCTCTGTGAAACCTCCTAGTTCCCGTGCTTATTTCCTACTGGTACAGCAGATCTGCAGCCAAGCAACCTACCCTGGTAAGCCCCAGGTGCATACTGAGGGTGGCCATAGGGGACCTGATTTCCTGGTCCGTAGTTAGGGTATGAAAATCCAGGTGGTGGTGCAGGTGTATGTTCTGAAAGAATGGAAAACACACTGAGTATTGCTTACTTCCTCCTACCCTATGGTGAAAGATCCCAAATATTGCCTCCCATTTCCAAGCAGACACATAAGAAAAATCAAGCAGTCATTTTCTGTATAGTAAAAAATACATAACAGGGTTGTATTTATGCACAATATACATATTTAAACACCAGTATAACTTAAAGGAGTTCTGATCTTTAAAGTGCAGAAAAAAGACAAGTATTGCACATGACGTCACGAAGATGTCACAGAATCACAGACTCTTTTAGCTTAGAAGAAACATTTTGAGATCACTTAGTCAATCCCTGCCCAGATAGGGACAGTTCACTCTCTGTCTGGATGAGAGATACTTTATTCATTTATATTCAGCAGGATACTCTAATTCAAAGAAATGACAGGGAACTGACAGGCTGCCCTCCTGTACAGAACAGACTGGTAACGAACCAATCTCTGATATAGAAAACATTTTCTCCAAATTTCTTCAAGTCAGGACTATTCTAATGCCTCCACAGTAGACTAAGAGGGTTATGGATTTAATAACATTTAGCAAGTTCAGCTTGTAAGAAGAAATAACTCAAATTTCAGGATGATTTTATTTAACTTTAAAAATCAAGATCTGAAAATGTAAGCTGTAAGTTTAGTAAGTGATTCTATTTTAAAATGTAAATAGTTTCAACTTAAAACATTCATATATACTTCAAAAAATTAGACGGTAAACTAATAAAAAAGCTATTATTGCTTGAAGCCCTCAGAAGGACCCATGTTATCTTTTATATTAACAAAAGATGATACTTTGCTTATATTTTACTCACCTTGCATTGCTGTAGATCTGCTTATAATCGATCTGAAAAACAACATTTTTATTTCATGTGGGTTTTAATATATAAGTTCATACAAGAATTATCCAGAGTTCTCTATTTATGATTGATTAAAGATACTTGCCTGTCTAAACTGGAAAAGCTGAAGTACAAATACAAGCTAAAATAAACAAATATCTCTGCCTCCTTCCACCTCACGTCTCCAGTACAACGTAAGTGAATTATCTATACCTGTTTTCATGCGCTGAGTATCCTGAAACCATCTTCAACTTAGAGGAAAGCACCAGGATGTGCAACTACTTCACTGCAGCACAGTATTCCAATTTTGCAGCAATTCACAAACATAACACAATTCATGTAACAAATTACTACCACAATTTCACAGCAACTGCTTTAGTGTATTGATGTTGACTACAAAACCTGCTTCAGTAAATCCTGGAGCAGCTGTGAGCCACGCTACCACCTATTCAGTTCTTCACGTTATTTCTTGTCTAAAGAGGTTCTACTAAGTATCATGTATCCAATTTTTGTCTCTATGCCATAATGAAGGGTTGGCTTGCACAGGCGAGTAGCTTTCCACAGCAAAACATCAAGAGTGACAGAGACAACTGCTTGTCTTTTTCTTTCTAATCTTCCAGAGTTGCCAAAACAATTAAAACAAAACAGAAAGAACACTTACTAGTGACAGCATCAACCTTCAGAGATACTCCTTTCAGTCTTTGGGGTAGTGAGATGCAAGAGAATGACAGCAAATTCTAAAGTCAGAGAGGTCCAAAATAGCCAGGAGATACAGAAGTGGAAGTATAAAAAAAGAATATCATAGGACCTCTTTTTTATAGGACGCAAAGCTTTAAAATAAACGATAAACCTAGTTATTCCTTAAAAAGAAAGCAGTTCAAGCTAAACTACTAAGATATTTTTGTCTTTTACAGTTATACCAACCAGTGCAGTTCAACGAAGAGAGCTGTTCAAAACTGGATTGGAACTGAAACTGAAAGTAATTCCTTCCTGATTTTCACTCCCAGAGAAAAAACAGATGTCACGGGAGGATTTTTAACAGTTCTGGGATGACATGGCACCTAGTTCACATCCCAACTTGTACACAACATCCTCCTTGTTTGATATATTGATCTTAAACTGTTCTTTTCTTAAGGTATTTTTTCTTCTACTTTACTAACAAAGCCACCATCCTGTTTTATGTACTTTAATTGGATTCTGGACCCTGTATGAATACAGATAAAGTACTAGGAAATAATTCAAAATAATGCATCTAATTTAGAAGTCTGAAAGAACATAGTCAAGGCACTTAACTTACACCTTGTTCTCACAGCTGATAATATAGAGTGATAATTTTAATATATGACCGTATTAAAATATGTTGTCAAAACTACCAGCTTTTAGGAATATAATAAATTACAGATTAATTTAAAAAATGTTATTTAAGCTAGCAAAAGATCAGTTTATACTGGGGAATGTTCCATCTTACAACACTGTTACTGAAATACTGAGAATTATAGCTGAAATCTTCAGTACAGGGAGAGCAGAAAGAGACTCCTATGATGTATTTAAAAGAAAGGCTTCATAGCTTGATATCTTTTTTTCTCCCTACAACCACACACATACCCTACTGTGCAATCTAGGGTTTAGAAAATGTTGATCTGCTCTACACCTAGAAAAGCAACAAATATTTTACAAAGTTCAATTCCTGCTTCATAGACTCAAGAATCAGATATGATGCTAAAGAGAATAGTTAAGAATATTTTTCATATTAAAATTGCCTCTTTTCTTCTATTGTTTTTTTATCTAGACTCCTTCAACCACCTCCAGTTCAGTCACGAAGATAAATACACTTTCAGTTGTGCCCTGCTTTTTACCTGAATAATTTATAAAGATTGTGAAATAATAAAAAACTCTGAAATACTAAAGGAATGAGGAAAACCACATCCCTTTTTTCAGCCTTTATATTGCACAATATATCTTTCAGCCGCATTGCTACACATGGGGAAATTCCCACCTGGTGAAACCTCTGTCAAGAAACAGTAGTAATGAGAAGACCAGTCACTTAGAAACATGTTGGTTCCAGCTGCCTGGTTTACACAAAGCAATGATTTGAAGTGTGCATTTTCAATTAAGTTTAATAAAACGAGGCTTTAGATCCTGCTAGGTGTTACTAGTTCCAGTAACAAGTTTTAAAATAAATACAAGAAACAATCATTGAAACATTACTTCCTTAACAGAGGAAAGTATTTGAATTCAGCTCCCAATAATACAAAAGATGCAAAATGCTATTTCTTTGAAATGGAGTTAAAATTCCAAAGACAGAGAGACAGAGAGACGAACGGACAGAGCTTCAGCCAGTTGAAGTTCATTACTGCATTAATTTTAGTTCAACAAAACAATAGCTGCATGAATCCCTTGTACTATGTTAACCACATGCTGCAACCTGACTCACAACATAAAGATGGAGTAAGTTGTACTGGAGTGAATGCACTAGCCAAGGTGTTCCAGAAGCAGCAGCTGCATATCCTTGAGTACATCTTATAAAAACCTTTACAAGGTCATAAGCAATATGATCTAAATTTGAAGTTAGTCTGGCTTTTAGAAGAGGAATGGACCAAATGACCTCTAAAGGTTATCCTTTCCGACCTAAATTATGTTAGGATTATAAGCATCCTTCAACATTTTATTGCATTATCAGAGGCGTTTGCAGATCAAACACACCCAACACTCCTCAGCTGGAGTGCTGAAGGGTGAGAGAAGGGTTGGGACCAGGCTCTGACCCCCAGCATCTCAGTGGGGCTACTTTGGGGTAGGGCTACACAAGGAAGCCTGTGCCAGGAAAAGTCACTGAGTTTTGCCCTTTCCTGGCTATACTATGGATTCCCGTAGTTCTAGGTCCACACTCCCAAGGGGAGTACAGGAGAGGTGTAAATATCCTTGCTTCTCTGGAGGAGATGACTTACCTAGGTTCTGCTTCACACAAGGGAAAGCAGAAGCAAATTTACTGGCAGGAAGGAAGTACTGGGAGTGCTGGGAACACCTCATGCAAAGCAGCTGCCTTGCAACGAACCATCCTTATGAAATACAGTCTCTGGATAGTCTGAAGTCCCCCCAGGGCACTTGCACTAGTTCAGAAAACAGTAAGAAAATAGCATCCCTAAATCGTTCCTTTGCAAGGAATGTCCACGTTTCTTCACAATCACTTTCTCATTTGAAGATCTGCATTACATAGTTAGATGTCCCTTACCCTAGATGTCAGCAGATACACTACAACTGATTTAGAGATCTCAATTCAGTTAACTGCAGAACTTCTGCTTTTCATCAGCAAAACAGACCCAGATTTATTCATGTCTATCAGTTTCCTTTCTCATCCAGCTCACTAGAATACTGCCAAGAGCATATTAACATAGGCCCCCTGAGCACAAACATGACGCACGCTGCCATTTAAACACCAAGCCAGCCCTTTCTCAGAAGTTTTATGGTTCAAAAAAACAGACTTAGAAAGCCAAATAGCTGTAGGGCACACATTAGTTCACTCTAACTAGTTTTGTGGCACTTGTTTTCATCATCACATAATATTAGACTGTTCAGCCATTATGACACTACTAGATTATTCAGACTTATTAAGATTTTAACCTTGACTGCTGAAGAAACAGTATACTTTAACATAATCTAGTTGATCTAATTAAACAGATTAACAAAACACTACTAGAGTTAACAAAACAGACTTCAGAGAAGGAATGAAATGAGCTATAAATTGACGCATTTTGTTCTGATTCAACAAGGTACCCTTTCCCTCCCACAGACATCTCTCCTGAAACCTGTAAGCCCCGAAGTGTGAGAGTTCAAATACCAGATCAGACTGTGGATACCCAGCCTCGCTGAGATGATGCCCACTTCACTGCTGGGTGAGGGCACAACCCCTGCCTGAACGCTGCCTGCTGCCTTCAGCTCTCCCCAACAGGGCTCTCCCAAGACAGCCTTTGCAGCAAGTTCTTTCCTTGAACCAATCTTTGAAAGCCAGTTACTTTGCATGAAAGAAACTCTAAATTAATGTGCAATCCTTCTTCTATCCATCAGGTCGTTTCCACAGCCCTTCTTCTAACCGTCAGGTCAGTTCCACAGCCCTGCTTCTAACCCTCAGGTCAGTTCCACAGCCCTGCTTCTAACCCTCAGGTCAGTTCTACAGCCCTGCTTCTAACCCTCAGGTCAGATCCACAGCCCTTCTTCTAACCATACCCATACCCTACTGTGCAATCTAGGGTTTAGAAAATGTTGAACTGCTCTACACCTAGAAAAGCAACAAATATTTTACAAAGTTCAAGTCTTGCTTCATAGAATCAAGAATCAGATATGATGCTAAACAGAATAGTTAAGAATATTTGTCATATTAAAACTGCCTCTCTTCTTCTATTGTTTTTCTATTTAGACTCCTTCAAACACCTCCAGTTCAGTCACCAAGATAAAATACACTTTCAATTATGCCCTGCTTTTTATCTCAATAAAGCCTTGTGAAATAATAAAGAACATAGGCCCCCTGAGCATAAACAGGACACCCTACAATCTAAATACCCAGCTCTTCTAACCATCAGGTCCACTCCCCAGCACCTCTAACCATCAGGTCCACTCCTCAGCCCTTCTAACCATCAGGTCCACTCCTCAGCCCTTCTAACCATCAGGGTCCACTCCCCAGCCCTTCTTCTAACCATCAGGTCGTTCCCCCAGCACTTCTTCCAACCTTCAGATCCTTCCCCCAGCCCTTCTTCTAACCATCAGATCCTTCCCCCAGCCCTTCTTCTAACCATCAGATCCTTCCCCCAGCCCTTCTTCCAACCTTCAGATCCTTCCCCCAGCCCTTCTTCTAACCATCAGATCCTTCCCCCAGCCCTTCTAACCATCAGGTCCACTCCCCAGCCCTTCTTCTAACCATCAGATCCTTCCCCCAGCCCTTCTTCTAACCATCAGATCCTTCCCCCAGCCCTTCTTCTAACCATCATGTCCACTCCTCAGCCCTTCTAACCATCAGGGTCCACTCCCCAGCCCTTCTAACCATCAGGGTCCACTCCTCAGCCCTTCTAACCATCAGGTCCACTCCCCAGCCCTTCTAACCATCAGGTCCACTCCCCAGCCCTTCTTCTAACCATCAGGTCCACTCCCCAGCCCTTCTTCTAACCATCAGGTCCTTCCCCCAGCACTTCTAACCTTCAGGTCCACTCCCCAGCCCTTCTTCTAACCATCAGATCCTTCCCCCAGCCCTTCTAACCATCAGGTCCACTCCTCAGCCCTTCTAACCATCAGGGTCCACTCCCCAGCTCTTCTAACCATCAGGGTCCACTCCTCAGCCCTTCTAACCATCAGGTCCACTCCCCAGCCCTTCTTCTAACCATCAGATCCTTCCCCCAGCCCTTCTTCTAACCATCAGGTCCACTCCTCAGCCCTTCTAACCATCAAGGCCACTCTCCAGCCCTTCTAACCACCAGGTCCACTCCTCAGCCCTTCTAACCATCAGGTCCTTTCCCACAGCCCTTCTAATCCTTGCTATGAAAGTAAAGCAAGCAGACCCGCGACAGGAGCGGCTAGAAGCGCTGCTATGCAGTTAGGCCACTCACAATCACAGCAGCAACACAGCCGCTCCCGGAGCCGCTTCGCCTCTCCCGCTCCGCTCCGGAACAGCCAGCGCCGCGGAGCCGCCTCGGGGAGCGCAGCGGGGTCCCCGCCTCCCGGGGCAGCTCCGGGGCGGGCAGCCAAGGCGGTTTGTTGTTTCCGGTAATAAAACAAAAAAAAAAAAAAAAAAAAGAAAAACCGAAAGACTGACCCGGTGGCGTAGAAGCGAAGCGTCACCGCCTACCCTAGCGCTGCGTGTTCGTACCGCACCGGTACCGCCTGTGGCAGCGGGAGCCGAGCGGGGGGATCCGCAGGGGAGTCAGGAAAGGACAAAACTCGGCGGCTTTTCCTGCCGCAGGCTCCCTAGCCTCGCCCGACCCCAAAACAGCCCCACTGAGGGCCTAGGTGCTGGCAGCCAGCGCCTGGTCCCCACCCTTCCCTCACCCTCCAGCTGGGGAATCAGAGAATCACCAGGTTGGCAAAGACCCATCGCATCCTCGAGTCCAGCCATTCCTATTCCCAAATGACAGGGGACAGGACAAGAGGGAATGGCCTCAAGCTCCGCCAGGGGAGATTTAGGCTAGAGATTAGGAGGAAGTTTTTCACAGAAAGGGTCGTTGGGCACTGGCAGAGGCTGCCCAGGGAGGTGATTGAGTCACCTTCCCTAGAGGTTTTTAAGGCATGGGCAGATGAGGTCCTGAGGGCCATGGTTTAGTGTTTGATAGGAATGGTTGGACTCGATGATCCGATGGGTCTCTTCCAACCTGGTTGTTCTATATGATTCTATTAATCATTAAACCATGCCCCCCAGCACCTCATCCACCTGTCCCTTAAACACCTCCAGGGAAGGGGACTCAGCCACCTCCCTGGGCAGCCTCTGCCAGTACCCAATGACCCTTTCCATGAAAAATTTGTTCCTAACGTTCAACCTAAACCTCCCCTGGCAGAGCTTCAGGCCATTCCCTATTGTTCTGTCCCCTGTCCCTTGGGAGAAGAGCCCAGCTCTTTCCTCTCTACAACCTCCTTTCAGGTAGTTGTAGAGAGCAATGAGGTCTCTCCTCAGCCTCCTCTTCTCCAGGCTAAACACCCCCAGCTCTCTCAGCTGTGCCTCATAAGGCCTGTTCTCCAGTCCCTTCACCAGCTTTGTTGCTCTTCTTTGGGGTGTGTTTAATCTCCAACGCCTCAGATGCTGTGGCATTGGAACAGTGTCAAATATTTGCTTAAGTCTAGAGATGCAGTATCACTACAAGGTTGTCCTGCAAAGCTAGAAATTTAAGATAGTAACATCTGTCTCTGTAACTTCCACAGTTAAAATGTTCTTCATTGGGGAGGTATGGCAGTTAAAGCTTACCTGTGTGCCTGTTGTCTTTTGTAGGTGTAATCATAGAATGCTTTGGGTTTGAAGGGAACTTTACAAGTCGTAGAATCATAGAATTACAGAATCATACAATTGTTAGGGTTGGAAGGGACCTTAAAGATCATCTAGTTCTAACCCCCCTGCCATGAGTAGGGACATTTACCAGTAGGTCTCACTGCCCAAGGTCCATCCAACCTGACCTTGAACACCTCCAGGGATGGGGAACCCACAATCTCCTCCAGGCAACCAATGCCAGTGCCTCACCAGCCTCATAGTGAAGAAATACTTCTTTACGTCTAGATTGTAATAGTCCAACCCCCCTGCAGGAGCAGGGACATCTTGAACTAGATCATATTGCTCAGAGCCCAGTCCTCAGTTGTATTTGCTGTGTGTCAAATAATTATCCACAGTAATTAAATAAAAACTTGTTTCCTTGTAGCCTTTGTACTATCACCTCCTCTTGTCTGAAAATCTTTCCACCCTAACCTAAATGTTCAGCAAAGAACTAGTTTCTGTGGGATATCTGTTAATGGGAAAAAAACCTAAACCAAACCTTAAACGCCTTTACTTGTTACTTTTACTGATGCACTATTTCTGAAAGATATCCTAAAAAACACGGGTGATGTGAGGAAATTATTACCTTATTTTTGGTTCATTCTAATGAACATTAATACTAATGTGCATTCATATTGCTTAGGGAAACACTGGGTTTAGTTCTGAAAATATCCAAAGTTTCTCAGTTGCCTATAATTTTTAAAGCTGTTTTATTTCAAATCCATTTGTACCTACTTACAAAAAGTGATAGTTCCATGATGCAGAACCCAGTTATGCATGATTGTGAGAACTGAAGTAAGGAAAGGAGGCACCTATTAATTTGTGTACTCTTTCGATAATAAACTTACCCATAGTACAAGGTGAAATCCAAGAAGGGCAGACAATATTGCATTTCGAAACTGACTGTATACAAACACATTTGGGGCATAACCCTAAATTCACTGTACTTTCCTGGAGTTCCGTGGAGATCCTCGCTGTGCTTGATCCTCAGCAGCCCTTTAGTGCTGAAGGATGGGGATGTCCAGAGGGAGAGTACCAGAAGAGCTGCTGAAGGTATTTGACACAAAAGCAGCAGTTGTGGGTGCATATCATAGAATCATAGAATCACCAGGTTGGAAGAGACCAAGTCCAACCACTCCTATCAAACACTAAACCATGTCCCTCAGGACCCCATCCACCCGTCCCTTATACACCTCCAGGGAAGGTGAATCAACCACCTCCCTGGGCAGCCTGTTCCAGTGCCCAATGACCCTTTCTGTGAAAAACTTCCTCCTAATGTCGAGCCTAAATCTCCCCTGGCGGAGCTTGAGGCCATTCCCTCTTGTCCTGTCCCCTGTCACTTGGGAGATGTGAAATAAGGGCTCAAAGTTTCTGTTCAATAAGGTTTACTTTTTTTTTTTAAGCAGAGATATCCTTATATCTCAAAATGCCCCATTTTTCGGTGGATTTGTTGTTAAATAATGTAAGATCAAGACAGGGAAGTGTTAAAACCTTCACTTGTTACAGAAGGAGCTACTTTATTACAAAACATGTTATATATTCCAAATATTTTCAGGTTCAAGATGATCAAAAGATGCAGTTAACATCAATGTTACTGTTAAATAACATTGTTTTAGTTTAAAATATAATAAGTCCAATCTTTTAGAATTAGTAGGCCATAAAAATGAAGTAATAGATAGAGCCTGTTGAAACTGCAAAGAAATACTACATAGCAGAGCTGGCTTAGCATTGGTAGTTCAATTTGTGAAGCCTTAAGCCACAAGCTGTGAACTTTCACTTTGATATGACAAATTTCATGTTTAGCTTTCACTGAATTGCATGAAAGAACCCCCAGAGTCACAAGATAAGAAGCTACATGAGCTCCAAACCTTGAAGATAAGAAAAGAGGCAGCCTGCGTAAAGGCAAGGAAGAAAACACAATGAAGAAGGAAAAGCCAGCTCCTAAAACACCATTGAACCAACTGTCACATGGACAGAGCATGAAGAGTGCATGGCAGGTGGGAGCTTAGATCGTAAGGGTATAATTGCCCAGGAATTTTTGTGTTTGGGGTTCCTCTCCAGAGACACCCAGCTGGAGCTGCAGCCTGATGCTCTGCCTGGAGGAAGTTGCACTGGAGACTAAGGAAACATAGGGTGGAGCCAACAGGAGAAACTCAGCAGAGAGAAAACTAATGAGAATTTGTGAGTAAATGGCTAAGAAAGTAAAAAAGGGCACCTGTTGGTTCACTGGAGCCACCTGCTGCGTATAGACTGTGATTCCAGCAGCTGAAGTCTTAGGTGGGGTGAATGTGACTCAGTGTGCTATGTATGCTCTGTCAAGGTGTTTTCTGTAATAGTTCCGTGGATGAGCCATTAATATATTGAACTGACATGCCTGATTTTACAAAGGTCATTGTAGATTTACGCAATGCTTGCTAGTGATAATCATATAATGTTCCAAGGTTACAGAGAAACTGGTATAGCATATTGAAGAGAGTTGTCTTTAAATGTCACTGTTAAGTTTCACATGGAAGTCCTATTGTCTACAAACATGTAGTCTGTATTTTTGCTGTAATGTATTTCAATCTTTAGAGTTCTAGATTTTTTTTATAACACGTAACAGTGAATAACAAAATATTTTCTTAGGTTTTAAATCTTATACTGAATTCTCCTGTTATTGAAATAAACATGATAAGTTGAGTTTTAACTAAATAAAAACCACAGTAGTAGCAACAACAACCTAGACAAATCCCGAAGTATTAGGGTCTTCTAAACGTCTCTTTATACTGTCATTCATTCTTCAGAAACCTTTGGACAATGTGTGCAGGTGCAGATAAAACTTAATGAGATGCAAAATGTAAGTCTTATTTTCACAAGAGAATTATAAAACAAAGCAAAGAACTGTTCTGTTCTGTCAAAAGGTCTAAATAATGGATCTGTGGTAGTAAAATGAACTTTTGATATTTCCATCTCTAGGCTGCTGCTATCTTGTTCTTCAGTTATGCATTCGTACTCCATAATACTTACGAGTACTTTAAGGTAAGTACTAGTTATTACCTGTGAAGAAGATAATGCTGTTTGATACATTAGTAGACACAAAAATGTGTGGTGGTTTCACAAGAAGGGGAAAAGACAGTCTGCTCCTTCTTTGTTAGGGACTAACTAGCTTATTCTTAAAATCAAATGATTGCAGTGTCCAAGTGGCTATAGTAAGCAGCATGATTCTGTTGTATAAGATATTTCAGATTCACATGAAATCACCCACATTTTTAAATATAAGATATTTCAGATATTTGTGAAATGTAAGATACCACATTTTGAAATATAAGATATTTTAGATGGCGTCGAATACAAGCCCATTGTCCAGACAGCACAATAAATAGAATTACCTCCTTGCCAGACACCACAGCTTGGAATACCTTTGCAGAAAGGTATTAACTGCAGTTCAGCTTGGATTGCATGTTATATACTTTGAAGTAACAGATGAAAAATTTGATGTTCAGAGGTTGTGAAGCCTAAATTAGAGACTTGGAGTAAGAAAACGAGCACCAGTCCTAACAGCTTCTCCAAGAATACCAAGGGCACAGGAACTCCTGACAGATAACCCTGAAAGACAAAATTACCTTATCTTCTGGAAAATCAAATATTAAATTCACACCACTCCAAGATGGGATGCTAGAAAACAGTCTGAGATCACGTCACAACTATCATCTCTTACAACCACCAAATTAATAACTCCATTTTCATGGCCTTAGGTCTGACCAGGATTGTTCTCAGCTACCTTGAGGGCTGAAAGTCTGTCAAATTTCTTCCTGAGAAAAGGGCTTTGAACTTCCATAGAAATACTTGAGAGGACCCTTCGCATGAACCAAATGGTCAAATTGCTCAGAGGTTTGATGAGCTGAACAAATTACTGTTGTTCACATGAAATCATCCACAGTGCATCGGGGATGGAGTCACTTGCTGCACTGCCTTCCTTGCAAAGCCTCTCTGCTGTCATCAGGGAGCTGGCTCATGCTGCCCATCCAAGCTATTTGAACACCTGGATTCATCTGTAAAAGTGGTAACAACATTTCCAAGTTGCCTTAAACTCAACCTTGAAATAAATTTCAGCAGAAAAGAGTAGTACTCGTGCAGCCTGCAGCCTCCACTTGCTGACAGCCAGCCGGGCTGCTCTCCCAGCATTGCCTCCTCATCTGGAACCAGGCGTTTGAGCAAGTGCCAGGGGAAGAAAAGGGCTTGGCAGGGCTTCAGGTCCTTCCAGTAACAACGTCAAGCCCTCGGAAGAATGTTATTTTGATGTTGTTGATAC
Source organism: Coccyzus lansbergi (assembly GCA_033558105.1). Taxonomy (NCBI): domain Eukaryota; kingdom Metazoa; phylum Chordata; class Aves; order Cuculiformes; family Coccyzidae; genus Coccyzus; species Coccyzus lansbergi. The sequence goes on along the minus strand of JAUMJK010000030.1, from coordinate 957,778 downwards.
TGAAGGCCATGCTGTTCACAGATCTACATTTAATATCCACTAGAAAAAAAACAACCACTCTATGAAAAAAAATATTACTGTGTTTCAAGTGGAAAAAAAACAATCCCAAACTGACAATTTAAGTTTGGGGGCCTTTTTTCCCTCTTGTGGAGTGGAAGAATAGAAAGAATATTTGTATATCTTGATTGTAAAATGCAAAAGCAATTCTAAAGATTATGTAACTTTTCTCCTTATGATATTTTTTCCATCTCAAAAAATATGGTACAGTGTAGTATAGAGTATAGTATAGAGTGTATAGTATAGTATAGTATAGTATAGTATAGTATAGTATAGTATAGTATAGTATAGTATAGTATGTATTCCTCTCCTCATCCATCAAAATATTTGGCTTACACAAAATCCAAGCAGCACAATAAATTTTTTAATTCTTACATGAAGTATATGGGGCTTTTTCAGTAATCACACTTCTAGGAAGACATTAATTTTATCCATGGAATACCTGGTTACCCACCTACAGACAGATGATAATTCCAAGCTGTGTGGCTGTCTTGAAAGGGAAAGAAAAGATATTTGAAACAATTTTGGCTTGCTTGTAAGGCGTCACCTCATGGAAAACAATCTGTTCATGAGAACTCCATAGTTACAGGAACAAGAACAAATAAACGTGAATTCTTTGGGAAAGAAAGCACTTGGAGCAACTTGGCTCGTGTGCTGATTAGAGTGTTGGTAAACTAACCTTCTACATCCCTTTCTGTACATCTGCCCAGTCCATACAAGAGCTGCTTGTGTCTGTGTGTGTCTCTGTAAAGTAGGCTGTACTTAATCTAAACCAGGCAACTCTGATCACAGTTATTTGTGCTTGCATGAATTCTGAGACTGGAAATTGAATTTGAATCCTTTTAAAGAAAACAGAAATTACTAAGTGCAGCCTTATGTACTCTGTAGCCTTTCTCTTCTAAATCCCAAAGCAAAATCTCTTGTTTCAATATTCAACTTCCCATAAACAAAATCCCCAGTGCAGACACCAGATACAACAAGGACTTGGGGATTTTAGCTTGCTGGTTTTCTCGAGTACCTAAGAGTCTCACCTAAAGCTGACTAGCATTTTTCCACACAACTATATTCAGTCCACTAAGAGGATTAATACCAGACACCGAGAAATAGGTTTTAAGAAATAGGTATAGAATTATTTTGACATGGTTGGGAAATTAGAAGCATGTAGTAGTATTTGATATGATTTCTCCATTTTAACAGGAATGAAACACTTATATTTAGCTCAGTTCAGATTTATAACCAGAAATTTAAATCCTATTGCCCAGCAAACATGGCTTTTTGACACAGGGATGAATGTTATTTATTACATGAGGATATCCTCATCTTATCACAGAGAACACAGATAGCACAACTCTTCCTTTCAGGCATTTATCAGTAGGAAAAGCCCTATTCATCTGCAACAACAGGGAATAAAAGATGCCACACACAATACAAAGCAAATTACCAGTCTTTGCCATATCAAATAATACTCTTTTTCTTATCCAACTAGGATCATTGGTATTATGATAAGCAGACAGTGCTTTTCTGTTAGATCAGTGGGTTGAAACACTCAGTACCTTTTTATTTTTACCAGTGAGCAGATTCGATCAGGGCTGCAAGGGAACCCCTTAAACATTTGGAAAAGAAGTTGGTTCATCATGTTTAACTGAAAAGAAACATTATTTATAGATTCTTGACCCCATTTTCTAGGTATATTGCTTATGGGGCGCACATTCATAATATTATTCACTACCACTTTACCCTCTGATACTCCAACACCAGCACTTTGTCTGATCCAGTGGTACCCCACATCAGAAATGTGATTAGTTCCTCCACCATCTTCTGACACGGAAGTCTCAGAAGTTGATTTGCTGGACGGAGTTGTGCTCACCAAAGCAGCTGTCATCTTTCTTACTGACATCACCTAAACAGCACTTAGTGTTCCAGCGTTACAGTCTGTATGACGGAACATGGAAAAGAATGCACTCACGGCTGTGTACAAGGAGTAAATAGCTTTTGTGCAACTCAGAGCGTGTATAACGGCATTTAACCTCAAGAAAGGCATTGTTTGCATGCCACAGGAAGTACTTGTGAACACTGGGAAGGTTGCCTATGTATCTGTGTACATAATCCCGCAGAATATGGGAACTCATTTTCCCAGCATTTGTGATCCGGAAGGCAAACCCAGACCAGTAAGCAGCATTACAGATGCAGAGAAAGATTAGCTGTGAGCAGTTGTTATTGTTTTCTTAAATACAGAAAAGACAGGCGATATTAATTCTGAGGCAGGAAATTAAGGGTGGCACCAGGAAATAAAGGAAAAAGAAAAGAAGGAAATAAAAAATAAAAATTAAAAAAAAGAAAAAGAAGAGGCTCTGAAACAGGTTGCCTGGAGAATCACAGAATCATAAAACAACTAGGTTGGAAGAGACCCACCGGATCATTGAGTCCAACCGTTCCTATTAAACACTAAACCATGTCCCTCAGTAACTCGTCCGCCCATGCCTTAAACACCTTTGGGGAAAGTGAATCAACCACCTCCCTGGGCAGTCTGTTCCAGTGCCCAATGACCCTTTCCATGAAAAATTTTTTCCCAATGTCCAGCCTGAACCTTCCCTGGCGCAGCTTGAGGCCATTCCCTCTCGTCCTGTCCCCTGTCACTTGGGAGAAGAGCCCAGCTCCCTCCTCTCCACAACTTCGCCTCAGGTCTCCCTTCAGCGTCCTCTGGGCTAAACACCCCCAGCTCTCTCAGCCATTCCTCATAAGGCCTGTTCTCTAGCCCCTTCCCCAGCGTTGTTGCTCTTCTCTGGACTCACTACAGAGCCTCAACATCCCTCTTGTGGTGAGGGGCCCAGAACTGAACACAGGATTCAAGGAGCAGTCTCACCCGTGCTGAGTACAGAGGGAGAATAACCTTCCTGGACCCGCTGGTCACACCATTTCTGATACAAGCCAAGATGCCATTGGCCTTCTTGGCCACCTGGGCACACTACTGGCTCAAGTTCAGTCAGCTGTCAACCAACACCCCCAGGTCCCTCTCCTCCAGGCAGCTTTCCAGACAGACTTCTCCTACTCTGTAACTCTGCATAGGGTTGTTGTGTCCCAAGTGCAGGTCCCGGCATTTGGCCTTGTTAAACCTCATGCCGTTGGCTCTGCTTAGCGGTCCAGCCTGTTCAGATCCCTTTGCAACCTCCCTACCCTCCAGCAGATCCACACTTCCACCCAGCTTAGTGTGATCTGCAAACTTGCTTGAAGTCATAGATGCTCCATCCCTGGAGATGTTCAAGACCAGGCTGGATGAGGCTATGAGCAACCTTACCCAGTGGAAGGTGTCTCTTCCTGTGGCAAGAGGCTGAAACTGGATGATCTTTAAGGACCCTTCCAACCCAAACCATTTTATGATTTTATGAAAAAAGCTGCCCCCTACCCATGGCAGGCCAGGAATCAATCCTGAGCTGCACTAGCAGCAGACCCAGCTAAGGGGCACTTTTTGTTCTCCCGTCTCCCATCCCTCACTTGTATACAACTCCGAAAGGCTGATGTCACTCAAACCAGTTTTCCATTCCTCATACACAGAGGAATGGAAAAGACACTGACTGAGTCCAGGCCCTTCAGTTTCTGATCTAAAATTTAAAGTTTTCAAGCAGTGCTAGGGCATCTGTGTTATAAATTCCACCCCCACCCCACCTCCCATTATACTACCTATTGTATGCAAACTAGTAACAGTTTTGTAAGTAGACAGGCAAATGATAAATGTTCCAATAGGCAAAATCTAAATTTTGATGAAACATGACGAATCTAATACCAGACCACCAATATTGTGTCAGATGTGATGTACATGTAGTAAAGAGAGTATAAATCCAAACATTTTTAAAAGTAGATAAATTGCTATTACTATGATTTCTTTGATGTGGAACTGGGGCAAATAGATTCTATCACACTTACAGCTGACAGGCATCCAACATTTCCCAAGTCCCCATATAGCTCTCTTTTTGACTCAGTAATTAGGCCTCCACTAAGATAATAAATAATGTATTCATGAAACCAGAAGAGACAGCTAACACATTATCTCTGTATTAAAGATTTGCAACTATGGTATCAGGACTCGTTAGCTTATTTGATTTCATTTAATAATATCAAGTCAGTCATCAAGCCTGAAGTCTAGCAAATGATTTTTAGGTTCTCCTCTGAGAAGGAAAATTGATGAAAATGGTTTTAGTCTCGTTTTATGATATCTTTGTTAATTCAACATCCAGATAGCAGGATTGTACAGTTAGGAGTTTCAAATCCCGTAAAGCATCAGTCCTTATATTTTTACAAATACTGACCAGCAATGTCTCTGAAGGCTGTTACTAACAATGATAACTTAAATAGGAAAAGCAATTCCCTCAGTGAACTGTCATCCATCATCATCAGTCTTTGAACATGAGGGGAAAACAACGACTAAAAAACAATAGAAACAACAACATTTACCTGATTTTGCTAATAAGCATTTTTGTGCCATACCAGTTTCTTTCTTAGGCTGAGAAGGAGGCTAAATAAAGTTTACTGCCACCGGTCATATGTGGTTTTGAATGTCAGAACTGCAGATGAACCAACATAACCTGCTTTAGAGCTGGAAACCAGGATGTAGGGAAGAAAAGAACAGTTTGACATGAAGAAATAGGCCATTACAGTTTACAGTTTGGATTAACTATGATACCAAGAGTTTAAAATGCAGCTTGTGTAAATCCTGTTGTCTGCTTAAGAGATTCTGATCCTGCAAATAGATATTTACAGGCAACATTTTCCTAGATTTTTTTTTCCTAAATAAACATAATTAATATATGTTAATTAATACAATACACTAGGAAAGCCAACTACAGCCCATTCTCTATGCGCAATCCTGCAGACATACAGCTCTGTGTGTTGAAGTTGGCGCTCTGGATTTCCAGGCTGCATGGAGTTATCTGAGAGTTTTGCTTATTTGAGGTTTTGTTTGTTTCTGGGTTTTGGGGATTTTTAGAAGTTTTACAGAGTCAGTTTCTTTCATTTAAGCCCTTTTGCAGGAAATATTAGATCGTGCAGCAGCAATGAAGTGTTAGGAGTCCTTGAACACTCCTCTCCCTCCAGTCCCTTTCTTGGGCAAATGAGGAATGTGTGTTGGTGGGTTTCACTGGCCAGATTCCTCTGGAGCTAATGTTGTGCTGCTATAAAACTGGAATCACATAAAGTGATTGTGTTAGGACACCTGGGGTCTTGAATAGATGTCTCTCCTTTTAAAAGGTACATGAAATAAAGCCAGTAAACAGCAGCCCATTGCCATGGTGAACGGGCTGTCTTTGGCTGGAGGGCAGGAGTGCTTCCCCACTCCCTTACCTTGTCCTCTGGACACCCTGCTCCCCAGTTCCACCTCTGTCTTGGCACAGCAAATAGTACCCAGCAGCACCTGAGCCCACATCCACTTTCATTTACAGCATTTAAGTCTTTTGGATACCATATGTTTTGGGTAGCATTTGTTTTGAATTCACTATTATGATCAAATAAGAACTTTGAACTTTACTGGTTTTGAATAGGCACCCTAGGCTTATCAGGGAGCTGCTGATAAAGAAAAGCTGTAGATGGGATTCTTTCTGAATTTGCTGTTATATATACTGGCACTCACTTCTTTTATCAACCTGTGTATTAGTGCAATATATAAACACATAACCAAGCAGAGAACAAAATGCTATTAAAGTCAACAAAGTCCAAGTTAATGCATTTCTTAACAGACTCACGCAAGTCTGTTACTGTACTGGGGACCTTGAGGATTTCATTAATTTAGAAGATAATTAAGAAGTTGTAAAGGTAGAAAGGCTACTATATCTGCAAGAGTTTATGAGGTGAATTTACAGGTCAATTAAGAATGAGAATCAAGGAAACTCAGCCCCAGGCACTGCTTCTCACACAGAGAGATTGTGATTTGTGTGGGATTTAGGGAGGTTTAGAAGCTAGGGTGCAGAAAACACAGGAAAAGGAAAACAGAGAAGATTTACATCAGACAAACCCTATTCACTATTAAGACCTAGCCAGCCATGTCATGTGTAGTAAATTCTTAACTCCTACCAGTTACTGGGTATGTGGAGTAATTACACATGAATAAATTGTTCATCAAAGCAGTGACCTCATGCTTGCACTAGGATCTTTCCTTAGAAATCCTGAGCATAGCTTTCAGGACATTCACATTTAGTCCTTTTATGTCTTAAATCAGGTTTGTCAGATTTGTTACTCTCAGCCCAGGAGATATTTCTCCCTGGTTGCTGTATCATATGGTATTATAAATTGTATTTATTACCCAATACTCGATTCACTTGTTTAAAGTAATTGAGCTGCTAGTTGCTACTTATCAAGGAGGTGCCCTTTTCTCTCCCTTTAACCATGTCTCACTGCTGGCAAGGTGAAAGCAGGATACATCCACTCTGCCTGCACAAGGACAAATCCTGGTGAGAGCTCCTGGAAAAACACTGCGGTTCCTCTTCCAGATGCTACAAGTTATAATTCCGAAGTACAAGATAATGGATCATTATAGCTTGAACAGGTCAGCAGTAACAGATAACCATGACTTTGCTAATATTTTGTAATGAAGTTCCATTATACTTTTTATACTGAACACACATTTGTGAAGGCTTAGTTAGACTTCACAGTTAGTTGAAAGCATTCCTTCAGAAATATTTTACTCTCTTTGTGTCATTATCTACCCTGTGTTCATTTTGTTCCCATGACACACTTGCTCTTTCCTTTAGCTCAAGTTACCTTGTGGTCTTGCAAGGATTAGTATCAGACTTTTCCTCTTCCCAAGCTCCACGTTCATTCACGCTTCAGCTGATGTCAGGGCCCATGGCCTCACCCAGGGTGGTGGCAGTGCAACTAAAGCACCGCATACCCTGAAACCTGTCAAACCCAGTACTGCCAAGAGAGGACTGAGCAAAAGGCCAAAAGACTTGAGACAAATCATTTTATGAGACTGTTTGTACAAACAGGTTAGTCTGAAATCAGGCCAGACATAGGCTTATTTTTTCAGTCTTTGTCACATAACAGCACTTCTTTATGATAACAGCCTCCCAGCCCATGTGTGTATTGAAGTCACATGCATACACACCCATTGGAGGTGATATGTTTTTTTGTTAAAAAAAAAAAAAAAAAGGTAAAAAAAGAGAAATTCGTAGTCTTTCTGGATCCAACTGCTACAGCTAAACCCAAGCAGGCTTAGCTTACAGAAGTTTTTACAGATTGCATACACACTGTTTAAAGTGTCAGGCTTACTAGAATGTTTAGTGTTACTGTATCTGTCCGTGTTTCTCTGCTCTTGCTGAACAAAGCCTTTCCCAATGACACACCCTATCCGTTTATACAGGCACTTCTCTCTACAGTCCTCCCAAGCCCTCGCTTTTGTGTCACTTGTACTTACCCAACCGCCCTGAAAGTTTTACGTTATTTCCTCATGCACTGTTTGTAGCTACTCAGCAAAGCAAGCAGAAAAGCTTTTTTGTTCAAGCTTTCCTCAGTGACAAGCACTGTACCACTTCAGATTGCATGTGAATATGACTATTAGTCTTGTATCACAATGATGAATACTATTTGAACATCCCGGTGGTTGGAGGACATCAGTCACCACAAGTCTTGCAGGTCACTGAAAGGAAAAAAAAATCTCTTTAATTTTCCTCGGGGCTCCATTAGGAATGGAAAGGAATCAAACTCTGGAGCAGTATTGACTTTGCTGGGACAATAGCCACAGTGCTGTAACAAAATGAAAGATGAAATACATTGTATACCACTAATCCTTGTTGGAGTTTCACTTTTAGGGTAAAAAAAAAGCCACTATTTTGTATCAGGTCCTTAAAAGATTGCAGCAATAAAGGCAGAGATGAAACTATTCCTGATATGGAACCATTTAATTAATTTAGTTACTACATTTTTAATTTAAGTAATCTTCTTGTCCTGCTTTCCACTAAACTTTGTTTTATCTGAGCTGTTGCATTTTTCCAGAGCATTGGTGTGATGCTGCTTTCATATGATAGGCTCAGTTAAGTGAAAATGTTTCAGAACCAAACATTCATCAAATCAAAACTACTCTCAAGTCTAAGGGTTTTAAAACGCACATCCAGTTCTTTATTTAAATGCTGCTATTAAAAAACTTCCCTTGAATCATAAACAGTAAGGACTTGTTTAACCATAGCCTTATATTCAAGGGAAACTTAAGAGTTCCAGGTGTGATTGCTGCCCTGGTACTGGGCAGCGATGAAGGACAGAGAAGGCATCATTTGTGGCTCTTACTTCCTAGGTGCTCTAAACCTTACTCTACAACTTTATGAAAGTAAAAGCAGGAGAGAAGCTAAATAATATAATAGCTGCATAATAAAAAATTATCTTTTTCACTCCTATCCTATACACTCAGCAAACTTTCCTATATAATAGCCAAAATATCTCCCTTGAATTTGCAAAACAAATAGGATTCTTCTTATTTAAATAAAATTTTCTATTTTCACGCTTTGGTTCTTCATGAAACCCAGAAGTAATTTAAAAAAAGCTCAAGACTTTCATTTGAATTCTAGAGAAGTGTGACACTTCCAGGACATTTCTAGTAGTGATCCTTATTTTGATCCCAGGCTGCATTTCTTATTTTGGTGCTGGCTGGTATGTACTGGCATTATTACTGAACACAGCCGCTGCAAATTATTCCCAGTGGCAAAACATGATTCTTCAGAGCCTAGTAATAACCCTTGAATAGAATAATAACAGTCATTAGCCTTGTCCAAAAATACCCCAAGTTTCTGCAAGCAATTCATAAGTGACTAAAATATTACTTGCAAAGAGGTATTGGAGATTGACACATGCACTGTGACGTTTTCTTTCCCTAAATGTGCTCATCTGAAACAACAACAAAAAATATGCAAAAAATAATTTCTAGATAGAAACAAGTCTTTCTGGAGACAGCACTGGCTGCCAATAGTGGCTTGTAGGGTTTTCTTGCTGTATGTTGGGTTTAAATACAAAAAATCAGCAATGTAAATAGACCACTTGTCTGATTTTGCTGGCACAGAGCAAAGAAGTTACTCAAATTAATATCTTAAAGTGGAAAAGCACCTCAAGCGAATGAATCCTGCTGAAATTACTTACTGAAAGAGTTTTCCTTAAATACTCACCCAGTTGCCAGATTTGAAACATTATTAGACATACTATGACTGGGCCATAGACTTTGTGGTCAAAGTGCAGTTTTCCCTATAAGCAGTGAGGAAGAGGATGACCCAGCCCTGGGATGGCTGTGAGGCAACACAGCTCTTGCGATGTTACCCACCCTGAGGCTCTTTGGTTTCTCCTGCATTTTTTTTTATAGGAATGGTTGGACTCAGTGATCTGGTGGGTCTCTTCCAACCTGGTGATTCTATGATTTTTCTGTAATACTGTTTTATTTTATTGCACACTAAACCTAATCTATCAACCTTTACCACAAAGCACTCCTGCTTTAGATAAACAACAGAGTTAACAAGGTGACTCAAGCAAGTGAGAACAAGGTGACTCAAGCAAGTGAGGACTTTCCTTCCATCCAATTAAGGTTTTATATGACAACTCAGGAGTTCTCATCCACGTTTTTTATTACACAGTTATTTGATGATTAAACCTAGTTGTTGCTGGGCTCTTTAGAAATTAGAGCACACAAAGTACTCTCTTATCTTTAAACATTTGAGCAATCTCTATGCTTATTTGCTTGCCAATGCCCAGATTTTAGAAGCTACTCTGTGCCAGAATAGAATAGAGTCCGTGTAATAAATAAGTACACAGAATGCATAGCCTGTGAAAGCACTGAATTCAGATCTCTACAAGATTGCCCACGTTATTTATTCCTCATGAATGGGGATGTTAAATTGAGGAGATATATAGATTTAATCCATGCAATACACTAAAGTAAATTTATTTCAAAACTGAGACTGGCAAACCAGCCGCTGCTGCATGGCTTCACAACTGACCCCAGGACTCCATACTGGAAACAAAGTCCACCAACATGAACTTCACTGTGTGTCTCTTCAACAATCAGTGGGACTTGAGGTTCACCGGATTGAGTAGTCCTGTGTACATTAATACAGGAAGTTTAATGTGAAATCTGCAGTTTTCAAGAAGGTCTGCTGCATATCAAGGCAGATGAGGTCAGGACTCCGATTCCTGCAGCAATGCTGTAATAAATATGTTTATAGTCCTTTGCCAGAAGAAAATGGAAGCCAGAACAGGGGTAAGAAGTCTCTATATTGATATTTGCCAAGAGAGATTGGAGAATAAGACTTAATTGTGAATTGAGATGACATTTCAATGGCACTCTAGGAGATATGCAACAATGCGAGGTCACCTGCAGGTCTCCTTTTCACAGGGGCAGGAATTCACTGTGGTTTAAATAAAGGACTGAATGCACTTTGGGGGCAAGTCACTGGGCACACATCAGTCTCTGTCCTTCTGACCTTTCTTTTGTAAAAGATTAGTGGGCTTTTGTAAGCATTGTAATAACAGATACAGCAAGAAAATACAAAGTTGTATCTGGCCTGGGCTGTCTCACTCCAAAAAGTGTGTATTAGCATCTTAAAAATTATTTTGGTGGCTTCATTTTGAAGGAATGAAGTAGTAAAATTCTGAAATATCATAAATAAACTGTTGTGTCATGGTAAGTACAAGCAGATTACTTCAATAAGGAACTGGTATTAGGAAAGCTATTTCTAAGAAGGATCAAGTTCAGAAAAACATCCAGGATCCTAGAAAAAAACATTACAAATCTCCTTTCACGTGTTATGGGGCAATTTTCCCTAAGGAACTAAAGTCTTTTTTTGCTCCTTAAGGGAGTAATTTTTAAGGAAGAAAAATCCTCATTTAAAAAACTACAGTTCATCTTTAAATTAAACTAGTATGCATCATTCTAACACAGAATATACCATTCTAATTGAAAAGAAATCATAGAACAATCATAGAATCATAGAACAATCAGGTTGGAAGAGACCCATCGGATCATCGAGTCCAACCATTCCTATCAAATCAACACAACTTAGAAGATGAGAGAGTCAGTAGGAGGAAATTGCCTTTTTGTGTGTGTGTGTGTGTGTTTGTGTGTGTTTGAATCATTGCTATGTTTGTCTGATTTGTAACAAATAAGCCAGTTGAAATTAAAATTTCAATATGCACATCAAAGTACATGAAGAGAAGTTCTTCTGCTTCCACCAAATTATCAGATGACCAAAAGATCACAGGACTTAGAGAACTGCTGTGCTGTCACTCTCTTACAAAAAAATGATTGAATTTCCCATGGACAAACTGTCTCCTTCTTAGGTACTAGTGTCATCTTGGTTTGTGGCACTACTGGTGGCTTCCATCCCTCTTCCCCAGTACAGCACATAGTGGGGGACCATGATAATGGCAAAAATTACTTTTACTCAGAACCCGTGGCAAAGCAGTCACCTTTAGACTCAGTACTTGCGGTTCTGTAGAAAGTGGGGAATGTCCTGGAGCTGAGTCTTCTCTGTACACTTGTGGAAGCTGGAGAGATGCTGCAGGTGCAAAATATAGGTTTGGGGCTAACCAGCAAAGCTTGCTTTGCAGTAGACTGGATTCAGCCTGTGTATCTACTAGAGCTAATAAAATATCAGTCATCAATACTTTAGCTGTAAGTTGCAGACAATAAAGATAACTGAGCACTATGTGACAAAGGTTTAATATCAACCAAAAAAAAAATTCTTCAGCTAAGGGCAGAAATCAATTAGCAGTTAAAGGTGTGTTGATCTTCAATCAGTGTCCTAGATATAGCTTGTGATTGGTGAAAAGATAAGTATTATAATGATGAACTTTTGCTGCCATCTGCTGAACACAAAAATTATATACTGCACAGCTTCACAATTTGGCTAGTGACCAAGACTGAAACTATTTGCTTGGCTGGATTAAGTAATGTTTTTCTTTCATTAGAACAACCATGTTTCTTCCTAGAAGACATTCAAGACATAAATCTGCTTTAGAAAACATCCATCCCCCGTCAGGGAAGACTGAATTCTCCTTTGGAGGACCACTCCTGGCCCACGGGGGAATCATGAAAACTGAGATTTGTAAAGAGCACACATAGCTGCCACAACGTGAAACACATTGCTATTAGTAAGAAAGAGTTAATGAGTTAGAGCTGCAAGATTTTTTTACATTTTAGTATATGTTAGCTTTTCTTTAATAATCTCGTACAGAAATCCATCATCTTTGCCAGGAATAAATAGCTGCCCTCGTATGGCAGCTGTGGCTTTGATGAAGGAGCTTCCAGTTGAAAAAAGTTATGGCACTGGTACTGAATTTCTACCAGTTTGTTGAAAGGCGGAACCAAGATCAAACAGGCTGGTGAGGCAGTTCTAGTCACCAAAAGCTATCCCATCCCCACTGTTCTGTTTTATTCAGGTACTGTACCTGTTCCTGTATGTCCCAGAAGCTGCTGCTGGATATAAACAGAGACATGCAAACATACTCACACATTTAGGCAAACATTACACTGAAAAAAAAAAAATTGTACTAGCAGCAACAAAGTCACTAAGTGAACAGAAACACAGTACTACCATCTGTTGGAATATATTTAAACATATATGCAGATATTGTTTACATACAGGGTACATATGTGGACATTCACAGCTAAATTCAGCCCTGCAGGTAAATAAGATGCTATTTTGTTTTGACTTCAATGGTGGTTTGACAGATGTGCTTCAAAGATGTCTTTGGCTTGTTAAGGATCATAAAAAGAGCAGAGGAAGAGCAGCAGATAGCAGGGGAGTCTGCTGATCTCTCCAGGCACTGTAGAGAGCAATGAGGTCTCCCCTCAGCCTCCTCTTCTCCAGGCTGAACAACCCCAGCTCTCTCAGGAGTCCATATTGCAGCCAAGACTGGGAGCTTTGGTGTCTATCACTCCTCTTGATTTCTTTAATTTTCATGCTTATCCTAAAATCATACTAATTAATTCTTCTCAGTTTTCCAGCTGAAGGGTGATTCCTCATCTCCTGCAAGTAAGACACTACGTCACAGATGCCCGAGTGTGAAGGTGATAGCTCAGGTTTTGAGTAGATTGATGGGTGTGAACAGGCTCTCTCTACTTCCAAGGCTGCCTGTAGGTCTTGGAAATACAGAGTCATTGTTGTTAGGACCCAAGTTTTGCAGATCTGAGCTAAAGTTGCTCCTTCCAGAGTGCACTCTGCTAATTCAGGGAAGCAGAGGCAGCATTGAGTGAAAATTTGTGGCTGCCCCCGCCCTAGAAGAGTTCAAGGACAGGATGGATGGTGCCTTGAGCAGCCTGACCCAGTGGAACATGTTGGAACTGGATGATCTTTAAGGTCTCTTCCAATCCAAACCGTTCTATGATTCTATGGTCACATGCAGTTCAGCAACACTATAGGAACACGGTTTTGCTTGAGACTTAGCACTGCTGGAATAGCCACTTCTGTCTAAAATGGGATGGGGATTTAAAGAGATAAATTACTATAAAAATCTGCCTCTCTTTTTGCAGTATGAGGAGTCAGGATTGAAAACATTGAGCTGAACAGAATGACTAAGGTGAAACTGGTGAGGCATCAGTCATCTCTGTACTTCTGCAAAAGTAAAATTTCCACAGGAGGGCGCTTCTCGCCCACGCAGCTCCCGGGGTGCCTCCCCCTGGGAAAGGTGTCAGCCCTGCTTCCCTGGCAGTTCTTAATTTCTGCAGCTTGCAGCCTGATTGCACTGCTAAGAGTCACAGCGAGAGTCAGGAATGAAATGGTTAACAGATAATGATGATTATCAGAGCTTGTTAACTACAATTATTTTCAAGACATATGTAAATCTGTATAAATACCTAAGTGTGGTATATAATCTAAAACGTACTGTTTAAATCCATACGCATTCCTGAGTTAATTTCACTATGGGGATATTAGTTGCAACTTCCTGACTTCACTGTATTTGAATTTATATCCATGAACATTAATTTAAAATTAGTCTAAATATTTGTGGAGAATTAATCACCTGATAAATTTAGCTCTTTTTCATTTTTATGAATTATTCATTATCTCCTCTCCTTTCCGTTGATGTGTCGGTTATTTGCAAGAATTGAATTACTAGTTCATGCTAAAAAAATCCAACATCTACAATAATTTGTAAAATGTCCCCCCTTGGAAACTAGACCAGTGACTATAGTAACACCTTTTTTTACTGCCAGTATTGCACGATACTGTTTCACTTCTGGAGGACTCATAAGGTTTTTAAAAGGGGTGTAAGCAAATTCAAACAGCAAATATTTTACAAGAAAACTTTTTCCTGTTTATGTCTTGCATGGATGCTCCTGCAAAGGAAGTTTGTATTAGTAAAAGCCTATCAATGGGAATGTTTGGGAACAGTATAATGAGGCGTGACCACAGGAATGAACAGCTATGTAAAGATGCTATCTGAAAAGAAAAAAGCTCCTATTGCACAGTGCTGTTATAGAAAATCACAGAATCACAGAACAACCAGGTTGGAAGGGACCCATCGGATCTTCTAGTCCAACCATTCCTATCTAACACTAAACCAAGTCCCTCAAGACCTCATCCACCCGTGTCTTAAACACCTCCAGGGAAGGTGACTCAACCACCTCCCTGGGCAGCCTATTCCAATGCCCAATGACCCTCTGCGTGAAAGATACCTGAGCTTGCCAAAGGAAAAGAAAAATTCTGCTCTGGGGTGGCCTCAGGGAAGGCTGAATGAAATGTTATCAACCACCAGATATTATGAGGAAGAGCAAACCTTTTAAGGAAATTCTTGAGTGGATGGGAGCAAAAATCCTTAACACTAGATAATTCAAATACGATTTGTGCACCTCTAGCACACAGAGGACTGTCTCTGAAACTCAATAAAGGCAGTGGAAGACCAGATTTTTTTAAATAAAGCTTAAGTTTCCAAGTCCAGTACTGGAAGCCTAATTTCTGGCTGCCACTCGTTAAACAAATCTTTGCAATATAATTATTATAATAGCAAACATCACTTCCTTTCTTTCAACTCACTAAAAGAGATAACATCTTGAACTTCCCATTGGGTGATGTCTTTATATTTGTTACTTTCAATCTCAGTTTGTTGTTATTAATTAAATAAAAATTCAAATTACTTTTAAAATTATGAAAAAGCAAAACCCCCAGAACACACCCTCATGTGGTTAGGAATTGGTACCAGTGCTTGCAAAAGATCAAAGGCTTCTCTAAACATAGACTTTCATCAATGACGCTGCAAGCCTTCATCTAATCTTTCATGATTTCTCATACAGTAACATCAAAAGAGAAAGAAGAGAATAACACAGTTCTGCTCTGTGTGAAAAGTATGTGTTTAGCTACAACACATATAAAATGTAAGTGGGAAATTATTATTTATGTGAGACATATTTTAATAAACATCATCATTAGCTCCTTTTCTTTTCCTATAAGGAACAAGTATTTGTGCAGTTCAAAATCATGTCCAAAGCTCAAGGGATTTCTGTAAGAAAATGAAAAAGAATTAGAAAGTATCTAATGTGTAAGTCTTCAAAGAAAGAAGATCAATTTATTTTCATTTTTACTTACTGAAACACATTCTGCATATTTTATTGTTTCCGTCATCTTGTTATAATCCGTTCAAAGACTTTTCAAAGAACATTAAGTCCTACAAATAAACAAACTGTGAATAGTAAGACAGGTACAGAAAAGCAACAATTTCTATCAAAAGTCTTACTTGTAGGCTTTTTTACATAAAGTAATTAGATTAGTCAATCATTTTCTATTACTCTGCCACTGAGTAACAGAAATTTTGGAGGACACAATATGAAAATCTGACGCATTGTGAGAGTACCATTTCCAACCTAATAAAAACAAATGATCTGAATTGTTGTTGCTATTTTAAAGCAAACACTTTCCAGTGAATAATTAAAACAGTTTTGCCCTTTTGTTTTATATTCTCTGATGCATCAAGTGTAATTCTGAAGCCATATCATGTTAATGTTAGCACATTAGTGTTGATGAAAGAGGTACACAGCAAATATAAATTTGCAATTCTAGAAGACATACATCCTAACTTCATCCTTACCCCTAGTGATGAGTGTTCTTTTCATATAATTCTCTTACAAATACCTTCACAAGGGAATTTTTTAGGAAGTTTCATATGACCTGAAGGTCTTACATGCAGCATTCAACAGAACTATTGAAGTGGCACTCACTATTTGAAATTGCCATTAGAAACAGCATAACTTTTGGTCTGGCTTGTACACCCATTCAGACAAAATAGATGAGAGGTATTGGGGTAGTTTGGTAGGTTTGACATTGTTGTTATTTGGTCCTGCCATGCAAGACATTGAAATACATCTGGAATACTTCTTAAAACAGTTTAGTTAAAAAAAAATTAGGAACCTAATGCTCAGCAAACAAGAAAAATACAAAAGCAACCATACATATTACAAGGTTTTCAGTTCATTTATCTTTAGTTAGCAGGTCTGGCTTTGTAAGATCACAGCTGATAACAAAGCCCCCTTTTTGTCCCAGCCTGCCCACTCTATAGGTCTACCTCTTGGTTTCCATACTTACAATGAGGAAACAAGCACCAATCATTACCGCCTTGATTCTCACATCAAGATCTACAGGGACCTGGATCCCAAAGTTGGCAGTGTTGGTAAAGACATCATTTACAAATCCTGACCAGTACTTGGAAATTTTGCCAATCGTTGACATCTCATTGAGAGCTTTTACCTGCAGAAATAAAAAAAACAGAAATACACCTAAATGTACATAAACCAAATACACGCTAATTATAGCTCTACAGAATCAATGACTCTGCCCTGTCACACACAGTATGCTGTAGTTGTCAGGCTCTTCTTTTATTCTTATCAGTGAGCTGCTCCTTTAGTGTCAGATTTGCCTCTACGAGTTGCACACAAGAGTCTCAAGTTTGGAAACATCAGCATCTTTACAGCTAACAATAAAGTGGAGGAAAGCAATTGTGGAAGTTTATACCTCTTTTGTGCTCCTTTCACAAAGATTCCTTTCTTTCCTGTCTTGCATTTCTGTTATATTGCAAGCCACAGTAGTACCATTGAGGTTGCACAACTGTCCCCTGCAACTGACAGTTATGTTCTCAATTATGTGGCCATCTGCAGGTTTCTCACAGTATCCTGAAACTTCAGACAGTACCCACTGTAGTCTTCTGATTTCCCTAACTAGTTCACCAATGCAGAAGCCCTTTTATAATCACTTAACTCAGACAAAGTGTTTTGTTCATGTCATAAAACTCCACCCAGAGGTTCCTCTGAGTATTTTCCTTGCTCCCTTACATTCCTTAAACATCTCACTGGTGCCTCAGAATTATTTTTCTCCTGATGAGTGCTGTCAAATGGGTGTGGACCTATTGGACGGTAATACTGCCTGTGGTTCTCAGTCCAAGAGTAATGAACCCAGCAGATTTGATGCCACAGGCTTCAAGGGACTGTGCATCAGGTAACAGTGAATGGATGTGGTATGAAACTCTGAGCCTATCAAAAGCAATGTCTGAGTGCTCATGGACTGTAGAGTGCCAGAGCTTCACTGGCAACATGTTTATTTCCTTGGAGAAATTGTCACTCCTGTCCAGAAAACATGTGTAGGAATCTGAGGGTACAAGTCAGGAATTCCAGTGCATGTTGTTGTACTTAAGTTCTGGAATTATAGCAACGCATGTACTATTTTTTAAGGGTAGAATAACAGAATTTTTCCGTGAGAAATTTTTTTCAGGGTAATAAATCTTTAAAATACTTAATACTCTTAAGAAACATACCTCAAAGTCAACATCTTCAAAACAGCCACAAGTTGCATATGGGCCAATTATTTTTAGTGTATCTTCTTTACTTTCATTCTGTATAGTAAACTTTGGCAGAAAAGGGTCCCAGTTCTGTACAACATAACCAGCTATTGTACCAGGTGGGGACTGAACTTCTAACTAGCAAAGAAAAGGGGAAAAAAAATTTGTAAGCTAACTTTATATTACTATATTTGTCCAAATAGTGTATTGCTTACATAATGACAACTTACTTATTGAATATAATTATATATAATTTTACCAAACTATGAACTGAATATTACAAGGATATCTGATGATGGTTTTAAATATAATGGATAATATTAAGCTCAAAAACTGCACCAGAAGGTAGCAACTTCCATAGAAGATTTGATAAAAGCCATACACATAGAATCATAGAGTTGTAGAATCATAGAATAGTTAGGGTTGGAAGGGACCTTAAAGATATTCTAATTCTAACCTCCTGCCATGGGCAGGGACATCCCACTAGATCAGGTTACCCCAGGCCCCATCCAACCTGGCCTTAAACACTTCCAGGGATAGGGCATCCCCAACTTCCCTGGAGAACATTTTCCAGTGTCTCACCACTCTCATGATGAAGAAATTCTTCCTAATATCTAGTCTAAACTTGCCCGTCTCCATTTTATATCCATTCCCTCTTATCCTATCACCACAAGCTTTTATGAATAGCCCTTCCTCAGCTTTCTTGTAGCCCCTTTCAGGTACTGGAAGGTTGCTATAAGATCTCCTCAGAGCCTTCGCTTCTCCAGGCTGAACAACTCCAACTCTCTCAGCCTGTCCTCATAGGAGAGGTGCTCCAGCCCTCTGATCATCTTTGTAGCTTCCTCTGGACGCATTCCAACAGTTCCATATCCTTCTTACATTGACGATTCCAGAACTGGAAACAATACTCCAGGTGGGGTCTCACAAGAGAGGAACATTGGGGCAGAATCACCTCCCTCACCCAGCTGGCCACACTTCTTTTGATGCAGCCCAGGCTACAGTTGGCCTTCTGGGCTGCAAGCAGACATTGCCAGTTCATATCAAGCTTCTTCTCAACCAGCACCCCCAAGTCCTTCTCTGCAGGGCAGCTCTCAATCATGTCATCCCCCATCATGTACTGAAAATGGAGATTGCCCTGCCCAGGTGTAGGACCTTGCACTTGGCCTTGTAGAACCTCATGAGGTTCTCACAGCCCCACTTCTCCTGCCTGTCCAGATCTCTCTGGGTGACATCCCATCCTTCAGGTGTGGCAACTACACCACTTAGCTTGGTGTCATTGTGCAAATTCGCTGAGGGTGCACTTGATCTTGCTGTCAATATCATTGATGAAGATATTACACAGCACTGGTCCCAGTACGGGCCTCTGAGGGACACAGGGTGAAAAGTTTTTGTTACTGTAATATATGAGGGTCTTATAAGCATTTTTATACAGTAGCTGTGCTATAAAATAGGGTGGGTTTTTTTATTCTGATGCAGTACAGAGAAAGTAGGGAGATAAGTTAGAATATAAACATTTTCCTAAAACAAGAAAGAAGTCTGAATAAAGGAGAGTCAAAAATGAGGATGAAAGGTCTAATACCCCATAGAACCTGAATTTTTCATTTAAAGCAGCCTTTTTCCAAGTTCTGCAATTTCCCAGAGATATACGCCCTTGATGAGGCAGAGCCTTGGAGCAAAACATCAGCCTCCTGAGGGAGCTGCTTCCCAGTTGTACCTGCATGTACCAAAGGCCTCTAGGAATTTTCCACCCTTCATGCTCTGGGAGTACACTGGGTGATTTCCATCTGTAGCATATTAATCTGTGTCAGGGCAAGCAGCATTTTGGGGTGTTACCTGACTAGAGAGACATCTGTATGATCAGACACACAAGCCTTTTAAGTGATGGTGGGGGAGTAAGGTCCCATGAAAGGGAGGATGCATGCTGGGAATGCACCTCATAAGAGTGCCTTGTTTATCTGTAGTTACATCTAAATGAAGGTCACCTCTCAGTCCCCCAGGTGGGTGTCAATTCCTTCCTGCCAGTTTCACTGATGGTGCACGAAGCTTCATTAATTTTGTGCCCATATAGTGAGATGCCTGGACAAATTAGGAAAAAATTAGGAAAAAATTTTCACAGAAAGGGTCATTGGTCACTGGAAGAGGCTACCCAGGAAGGTGGTTGAGTCACCTTCCCTGGAGGTGTTTAAGGCACAGGTGGACAAAGTGCTGAGGGGCATATTTTAGTGATTGATGGGAATGATTGGACTCAATGATCCAGTGGGTCTTTTCCAACCTGGTGATTCTATGAAATGACAGTTAGTAACCACTCACTTCTTGCAGGAAGCAGGGGAACCAGCAGCTGTTGCATCTCAAGGGTCTGTTCACTCTAATCACTTCTCGGCCTGTGTTATCAGCAATTCTTATAGTGAAAGACCTTATAGGTGAACACAAGTTACGATCAAAGCAATCATTTTCTTCTACTGCAAAGTAAACTCTTTGTCCTAAATGGTTTTTTATCTCATATTTGCTGGAGGTCTCTGTGCCAAGTATGGCTAATAAAGAGAAACAAGTAAAATATTACCTTAGTATAATATTAGTGTGCATATACATATATATATTAATTAGTATATATTCTAAAAATCTATTGAACAGAGACTGCTTAAAAATAAAACCACAATATATACAATTATAAGGAAATTATAATGTCAGGTCTGTATGTTGAAGGAAACTCTGGTTCAAAGATTTGATTTGCTGTACACTAAAATATATAACATAAAAGAGAATTCATATGCTGACTTTTCAATTAGGCTGTTTCTTCCTTTATCATTGTGGCAAGGTAACAATATAAGGCTGTCCCACTCCAGTGCCAAAACTTTCACCCAATGAGGTAGCCAAGAATCAGGCCAAAGCCATCTCGAATGGAAGAAGTGTATTAAAAAATGTTTGACTTGCACAACTTAATGCTTGTTCAGTACTTCAAAAATTCTGAGGAACTACTACTGAGGAAGCCTTGCACTTACGTTTTTCACTTTCTGACCTTCCTTTCTTTATCTGCTTTGTTACTCATAGCAGTTAAATATTGTTAAAGACAATAAATTTTTCCATGGATTGGAAAGATGACTAAACTTTAATTACTTTGAGAGGGAGGCATCTGAGAGTATTTATGATTGGTGTAGAGATTACTCACTGTAATCTTGCTGTTTTCACTGTTTTACTTTTCTGTTTCACTGTTTCTTTTTACAGAAAGAAACTTGCTTTCACCACATTACCACCACATTACAGGCCTGATTGAAGGTCAGCAGGAGGCATTGCAATGATTTCAGTAAGTTGGGGGCAAGACTTGGAAACCTTTTAAAGATCTATCCGCACAATTAAAGAGTGATAAGGATTGCACCATACCTTCAAGAAGTTCCACTTGCTGATGAATAATTATCCGGTCCAGCTGTTTAAAAAAATAAACAAGGTTGTGTGTGTTGGAAAGGTCTGAGGCTACCAGTTATCACCTCTCTATTCTTATTGCTCATTTCCCTATTATTAGGATTCCTTTCCTTCCAGAGGAGCAGGAGTACGTGAGGGCTGTCTCAAAACATCAAGTCATTTAGACATCTCTCTGAAATGATCACTGAAAGGTGTGATACTGGGTGCTGTGGTTGTCTAATTCACCTGCACATTTGAAGAAGAATAATCTTATGGGTGGTGTAAGGAAGGCAACAGCAATAGAAAGATGTGTGTGAGCAGCAAGACGCAGCTCTTGCTCCTTTTCCTCTCTCCTGGTCTTGGCAGGGGGAAGACTTTTATAGGAAAGCTCAGGTTAGTGCTGGACACCATGGCCGTGCCAGAGTGAATGAGTTTGGGCTCAAGCTCAAAACATGCTGTGGCCACATCCTAAAGTGCCCCACTGGAGCAGCCCAGCCACCTATCAGGTGATGCCAGTGATAGCGGACACAAGCTTTAATACTCTGGTCTCAGGTACTGGGAGTTCTATACCATAAATCTGGGACACGGTCACACCAGGGTGCCAGAATGAGCAAACCAACAAACAGCTACTCAAAGAAACCGTCAGCTGGCTGAAACTGTCTTCCCCTGTGAGCTGGTTACAAATTCAGGAGAAAAACTGTTTGCCGTGATACCCAGTGTCGATGTGTTTATCATCCCTCCGACATTATTCTTTTTTAGAGAACAATCATTAGTATTATGAAACCAGCAAGACTTAATTTCAGTCTACCTTTCAGGTTTATGTGGCTTTTTATGCCTGTTTTATGTGATGGTTTAGGCTTTGCTAATCTCTTTTCCTTAAATTCCTGATGGGCAAACACTTGGCACAGGATTTCGCCATCACTCAGCTGCAGACAGAAAGCACAGAGAAACCTTCTGAGGCTGGCATGTCACAGCTCTCCTGCATCTAGATATTTTACAATTCATAAAGCCTGTTTGGTACCTATTCAAATTGTTGCAGACATTTGTCAGTTCTTGTCATCTCCTGCAGCTAGTTCAGGTTGCAAAGAAAAGCTGGGGAAAGAGAAACTTCTTTATCCCTTTCATTAACCTCTGAAATGTGCGTGCCAATCATTGAAATAATAACAAAAAAATTAGACTTAAAATTTTTTTCCCAAGAACTTTTGCTGTTATGTTGTTTAGGTTTCAGGAGAGATGTGAACTCTTGGGCTCATGGTAACTCCTCTGTAGATGAAAAAACAATAAACAAGTCAAAGATAGTAGAGGTATTTTAATATTTTACTATTGATTTTCAGATGGATTTTTTTTTGCCCTACAAAGACATTCACGGGGAAAAGAAAATTAACGAGCCTGAACTGTTAAATGCTTTGAGTGATTTCATCAGGGTATTGGTTTGTTGTGAACAGTGTATGCTGACAACACGTGGCAGTACCACTTGTTAGGCTTGTTTTGCCTTTCACTCATTTCTACCACGGAGCTATTCTGACGTGTGTTTTATTGGGGCACTTGTGGATTAAGGGAATTCTGAACTTGCATTTGAAATCATCTAAAGCTCTTTGGTTTACAAAGTTCTGAGTCCTCTTGAGATCAGGTGTGTTAAAAGCTTTTTGCAAAACTGGTTAAGCCTAAATTATGGCACAACAAGTTGTTGACCAACATGGAAAATTATTCTCTGAGGTCTTGTCTATCTATTCTTGAAACAAAGAAAATGTTCCCTCAGTTTTTGTGATGAGTGCTGGACACTTCCTCAAACTATGGTGGTGATCTGGAAGATAATAATGAGGTTTGGGTAACATTTTTGTAGGAAATTATTTAAAGAGTGTCACTTCTGTGATAGTTATAGAAAACATAGTATCCTTTTGCTGAGGCAGCAGCAGTTTATTGCCATTCCTCTGGTGCACCTTGAACAGATGAGCAAGTAGTTCCTCAGCCTGTTCGACTCCAGTTGCGCATTCACAGAGTGAAATATTGCTGTCTGGCCTTAATGTATGGGACAGATATTTTCTTTTCTTCTCATCCAACACTATACACTGTGTCCTTGCGTTGCTATTTAAAATAAGACAGTAGGAATCTGTTTAAGATTCACTACATTTGGATCCTTGTTTCAGAATCAAACAAATCATAGCCTTATTAAAAAATTTATTCAGCTTTCTCAAATTTATCCAGCTATCTTCGCCACTCCTGCTGGAGATAATCCCAGAACCTCATTTCTATTTGGTATCCTGGATTTATTCACAACCACTTTCTATATAATCTTCTGTTCAGTAATATAATTCTATAAATCAAATGTCTCTTTCCCACGGGTTTTTTACTCTTCTGCATACTTTGTCATGATTCCCTCTCAATTAGGTACATTTTAGTCTAAAGATGGAACAATTGCAGTCTGGTTTTAAAGCAGGTTCTCTATTCTCCATGTCCTTCCCAGTAACACCTGCCTGTGCCTGTTTCAGTTTGGACCCACCTTTCCCCGAAACACACACCAGAAGCATACACAGTATTCCAGTCTTCCCAATGCCATTGGAAATTCCCATTTTGCTAGAAACATCTTCATTCATTTTGAGAATTTCATTACATGAAAATCTCTTAGTCCACCAGGATAAATCCCAAGGGATCACCCTGACAGCTGTAAATCCCACATTCTTTTTGCAGGCAGCTTTCTCCCTGCTGATCGGATCTCCTTTCTGTTGCAGTCTATCCTGTACGAGCTTGTTTCATTAGTTACACAGCCAGAATGACTTCAGCACTGCGCACCAAAATGTTCTGCAATGCACAGAAACTCTAGCTGTGGGTATGTGCCAATAATCATTGCACACATACTTTCCACTTTTCAGACTGCAGAGAAAACTGAGATTTGTGAGGACTGCAACCCTCGCACATGGTTATTGGTCCAAGAACAGGCATGAATGAAGTCTTCAGTTCTAGTTCTAATTCTGACAATTAATTGTTCTTTTGTCTTTATGTCACACGTTTTATAAAATGGAGTAATAGAATTTGCTTGCCCACATTGTACGGGTAAATCTGAGATATAACTCACGTTCATACAGGAGACAGAATATGTAACCTGCCAACTGTTTAATATCACAATCATTTTTAGACTAAAAAATGTAGCTCTCATTCTGTGAGCAAATGCTCATGTAATTGACAACACATATCATTTTGTGCATGGGCACCATGAAATGAAAAACATAACTCTGCATGAAAGATAATTTCTGAAGGGTGTCCCAGTTTCATTAGCTGTCTGGGTAACTTAGCTCCAAATATAAAATACATTCAGTTTCTGCTTCTTTACAAACCCACCAGAAATGCAGATATAAAATACAGACCTCAAGTGAAATAAACATCTCCCAGCACCACCCTAATACATCAGAGCGTTTATCAGTGTGTTTATCAAGCACAACACTGTTTAACAACAGTGTATTTATCAGAATCACAACCTGACTACAGCGGGGGCCTGATTCAGTCCCTGTCTGTACCAGACAGGGTGTTTGAAGTGTTACTCAGCATTTATGGGTGGCAGAATCCAACCACACATAAAGTACAAGCTGGAGACAGCGTCCAAGTTGTAGCAGGAAGTGACCCTCTAAGTGAAAAAATGCAGGA
This sequence comes from Coccyzus lansbergi, assembly GCA_033558105.1. Taxonomy (NCBI): domain Eukaryota; kingdom Metazoa; phylum Chordata; class Aves; order Cuculiformes; family Coccyzidae; genus Coccyzus; species Coccyzus lansbergi. The sequence goes on along the minus strand of JAUMJK010000030.1, from coordinate 932,902 downwards.
AAGATGAAAACTCTGTAGCAGCAGCACTGTCACTGGTCTGAACTCCAGGAACTGAGAAGTTTCACAGAGCAAGATGGACAGACACACATTTAGTAACAGGACAGAAAAGACTTTAACATTTCCTTTCTCACCTCTACCTGTAGTTACTTGTCTAATTCCATTTCCAGCCATTTCCATCTCCTGGGCACAGGTGGTTTCCTGCCTCACAACCCAAAAACCTGTGGGTGCAGGTGTGCACCCAGACACACACTCACAAAGTTGTCTCCTTGGGAGCTTGCATCCTTAGGACCTTACCTCTAACCTGGAGAGCAGTGTCCTTGGCAGAAAGAGTTTGTTTGGAAGACCACTGTGTTCCTCAAAGGATGGGTTATAAATCCTTCAAACACTGCAAGTTTTAGTCTTTTTGAGGCCAAATGGAGTTTCTTAGCCATCTTTCTGAGGATGAGCTCTTAAGGAGCTGTAAGGAAACTGGGGGGACAATGTAAGGGGTAATAGTATCACCAAGGAAAACTCCTAGAGGGAAGAAACCCATGGTTTTGGTGCAAGGAAAGCTGCATGAAAAAAAAAATTATTTGTATAAAAATTAATGGCAGAATTGTCATTCCTGTGCTCCTTATTTCATAGTAATATCAAACAATAAAAAAGCCTCTACATCTCCACCTGTCCCTTCCCCAAGAAAAAATCCAAACAACCTCTACCTCTAAGGTATCAAAGAAGTCTACAAGATAAAATATACAATTCTAACATTTGCAAAGATTCAGGACCTGGTTCAGGTACTCCAGACCAGGTGGCAAGTTATGAGTGTGCGATGTTTTCTTCCAGACATTTGTTGGTTCAACAGGCTTATTCTGTTCAGGAAGGTCAGGAGAACCAGGGAGGTAATCCTTAAAGATTGGGTTGGCTTGTCCCTGAGATTCTGCAGGAAAAGACAACAAATAAATCAGAATTAACTGACCAAACAGCAGCTAGGTGCTTGGATCAAAATTGGACCATGATGTGACAGTATTTTAGTTCAGGTCAGGAGCGAGGATCTGAAATGTATCCCCTGATGGCCCCACACTTTGAGCATTCTGATTCACTTTATAAAGCAGTCTCGGAATATACAAGGTAGAATCACTGTAAACAAAGCTAAGTCAGGAAATCTGGTCTTGGAGGGCACCTAATCCACTTTGACTGCTTGCAAGCACTCAATCTGTGGGACAAATCTGGAGCTGGTCTGGACTTACACATAGGGTGGCCACAAAATGCCTAGCACAGGCTGCTCAGCCCTGCTCCCCATGAGCTGCCCTGAATGCTAACGTACACCATACTGCTGAGGGCTTGCTTCTAGCAAGATGCTTCCTAGCATCTCAAGGGCATGCATATTTTCTCTTAATTAGAGATAACTTTTCCAGGGATCTCAGATTCCCCAAGCTGGATTTTACAACACTGGCATCAAAGACTACACAGCCTCTTACACTGTATTATTCATCATTGTCTTAATGAAAAGATCAGATACCATTAAGCTGCTTTTTTCTGGTTTGCTATTGCAAACATATCCTTTAGGATACAGTGACGGTTACCTTGGCTAGTGCTGTGAAGGTAACTAAAGTATTTACCGTTACAGGCACCTGTATCCCCATACACCTTCCCGTGCACAGGCACTATCTCCCACAGTGCGGTGATCACCTTAGCCATTTGATTCATAATAAAATCTCACTGGTTTTACTACAAGCATCTTTCCATAACCTTCACTAACACTGGCTCTGCTGGAACAAGTTAGAGCAAGAGGAAGCTCTTCACATATAAATATAAAATCCTCTATAAAGCTGAGATCCTGCACTTCAGCAGTAAAGCAGTCCCTAAACTGATCATTTTGTCTCATATGTGATAATATTTAGGCACAATGGGATCTGAGGTCCAGAAGAAATTTTGGCTCTAAATCTGAAGCTCTCTTTTGCTGTCGTGGGTTTAAATGAGATCCTTTAGCACTATTTGAACTCACTGTGGCTGATTCATCATTTAATCATGTTTTGATCTTAATTTGTCTTTGCAGCCACTGCTTTCTTTCAAAGTCTGAGACCACAGGAAGAAGAAATAACCCCTTTGAATTTGTAGCTGGCTTTTAAAAATGTATAACTGGGTAATAAATATTTCATATGCTTTTCTGCATCATTTTACCTCACAGGGTTCTGTTACTGCTGTAACTCTTGTCGTTACGTGGAATGCCATGAAGTGGCCAAGTGTTAGGGTTATTCTTGAATAATAAAGAGAAAAAAGACAATAGCTTGCAGTTCTACCTGTCAAATTTTAAGCTATACAAAAATCAAACAGTAAATACATTAAATATTGATGACAATACAAGCTGACACTTTGTCTATTTTTGTGGATGTTTCCCATTTCATTTACAGTATGGGAAAACTTATAAGTTACTGTATGATACGGTGAGCATTGTGTACAAATATGATTTGTAGAGTTACTTGTTCCAAAAATAAGTATATTATCAATTTATGTCATTATGAAAACCACATTACATAATATGACTATTTTGCTACTCTTGTTAACTACTATGCATTAAATCTTGTCTCTTACATAGCTAAAGATAAACCAGATCAAAAAAAAAAGTACATTGCAAGAGTACAAGAGTATAATAATGCTGTGGATCTTGTTTACTGCTATGTACTTTTTAGTGCTAAAGATGCAGAATTGTCTTGAGTATTTGGGGGACAACTTGGAGGGGTAAATATCTGGCAAACATAAACAGACATTGCTGAAATGCCTGGGCCAACATCTGCCTCTGTATGTCACAACAGGGTGAGCTTTGTGGAGTTGCGTTCATGTTAAGATAAAAAAAGGTTTATATCCTTCTACTTAGCTTGGAAAAATTGAATTTAGAAGGCTGGTTATATCAGCATGCTGCAATATTTGCCTGTAGTCCCAGGTACCCAAATGGCTGCTGCTAAAAGACAATACACGACAAAGATGAACACAGACAGTTATGATCTGGTTAAATATAGTTATTCTTCAGATATTTATTTTCCCTACTTGGTGTCAGGATTCTGGTCGGTTTTGAAAGTGAAAAGCATTTGCTGGTTTGGTGTTTCCAAAGTGGAATTGGAAAGAAGTGTGCAAAAATTGTGGTACTCTTGGCTCAGTGAATGCTTTTCCCTCACATTCTGCACCAACAGGTTTAAGCACAAAGATACAAACATTATCTTTTCCAATTGAATGCAGATGCTAACATTTTGTAACATATTTTTATTCAAATAACATTCTAGTATAGATTTTAGTCTCCTTAGGAGCCTCTTGAATGCTGAAAAATTAAAAAGAGCCAAAACAACTGTGCTTTGGCTGATGTGGTTTTAGCCTAAAAGTCTCATTTCATCAGACTGCTGATTGCTAGAAATGTACAAGGCTGTAGTTTTCTGTAAACATGATCTAAAAATACAGACTATAGATGCACTTACCTTGAGAGGCCATGAAGCTTCCTGAGTTACTTCTTCAAAGGAAGGCAGGTTAAAAGAGAAGGCTTTTCTTGTTGCAGCAAAGAAAAAGAGAGCACAGCATGCACAAAACTTCAGAAGGTGCCTGTCTGCTTCATATCAGTTTACAAAGAACTGGAGGAAATGTGTTGCCTTTCTTATGTTCCAGAACACTGCATTTTATGTCGATGGACAACAGGGGGAGATAATGCTAATAAACAAGAAAAACATTATTAATTTCAAGTCTTTGCACCAATGGAAAGGTGGAAAAATGTTTTGTGAATACATAAAGGAAAAACTTCAAAATATGCACTGGTTGACACAAATGATATGTTTATAATTGAATATTTATGTTTCTGGGTTTTCAGGGTGTCCAGTAAAGACAGGAGATCTAATTAGTTGCATTTACCTAAAGCTGGCCCCAGTCAATATTTCCTATGCACAGAAAGGTGTGTTGGATTTCTCCCTATCTTCCAGCTGCATAGCAGCAGACTCCCCTTCAAGGGGTATCATGCCCGTAACCTAGACCCAGAAAATGATCCTGTATCCACCCTGACCCCAACCCCACAAACATGCCCCATACAGGGCTCTGCTGATTTACATGAGGTGTTTAAACTGGATTTGGGGAATTAAAACAGATTGGTTGTTCTTTGCTCCAGACAAGCATCGTCCATACCAAAACACAATGTGTGTAATCACCTGCATTACGCTGACAGGAGAGGAGGAGGCAGAAGGAGAGTAACCTTGACTTACCAGCTCATATTTCTGCCTCAAGTACCCAAGTCACCATGGAGATCATCACGCACATGCAATCTGCCGACAGATGTGATGCGTGGCTGCAAAAATGGCAGAGCCTAAGCACAGAGCTCAGCAAAGCAGAATGAGGTGTTGGCGACCAGTTTCTGTTCTCTCTGCTACTGCAAGTCCTACTGTTTGGAAATGGTCTGTAACAGTATGGCTGAGCAGATGTAATTCCAGCATTTGCAGCTCAGGAAGATGCTGATGAGGATCTCTGAAGGAAGAATGCAGAAAACTCCTCTCAAAAAAATTATGTGGAATCTGGTTTTAAATAACCATATGAGTCCATTCAAAGCCCCCAGGTCTATTTGTGGAACATGTGAAAATTTGCCTTTCCGAAATCTGAATTTATCATTGTCATCTTCAGAAGTCCCTGGGTGCTCTGGCAGCACAGCCTGACCCAGCAGCTGCTCCCTGCTGGGAGCAACATTTGAAGGAAGAAGGCAGCCCACAGACAAAAAAAATTTGGTTGCTGAAAAATGGACACTAAACAAAATGTTCTGGACTGGGAAGAAGCTTGGTATCACTGTAAATAAAGATTAAGAATAACTAGAAATCTTTGTTTCCATTCTACCTGTCAAAGATGTGCTTTGGATCTAAGCGGGAAAGCAGACATAAAGCCTAGACAAAGAGGGAAAAGGGAAAGCTCTGGATGAATACAGTAAACCTAACTTTGAAAACGACAGGTGAAAACTCAGATGAGATGGCACATATATACCTTAAGAAATGAATCAAGATTTACCTTAGCTACCAGAAAATCAAACAAATTAAAAAAACCCCAACCCAATATTTCTGTAAATGCATTAAGCAACTGTAGTACTTAAAATGACAACATACATATATGCTGAAAGATGGTGGTTCGAAGATGTGTGAAAAGCATTTCTGAGAAGTCTGAACAGTTGACTTGCTGGCCTGGAGGAACACACAGATACCAATACATCCTGTCTGTGCTGTGCTCAGTACCTCTAATTCAGGACCAGTCCCAGTCATTCCTATAGCATTTGTGGGCTCTAGGACATGACAGTCCAGCAGAGATGGGAGCTGCTGGTGCTGCAGTATGGACTCCTGAGCAAGAGCCACCACAGTGGCACAGGCAGGTCCACCTATCTGCAGAAGCTAGGCTTCATTATCTTGCCACTCAAAATAAACATTTCCCTGAAGCCATACTGCCCCAAAGAAGTAACTTCCCAGCATTATTTACAAATTGCTGTAAATAGGTCATAAAAAGATATAAAACTTGAATTGAAGTACATTTTATATTATTCTACTTCTTTCACAATGTTCTATATCTTCTACAACATCCCCTGTTCTTATTGTTTTCTTCTGAAGGAATAATTATAGTAGTTTACACCAATAGATAGCTGCAGGATTTGTAAACAGTAGTCTTGCATTGGCATAAGTCTTCAGAAATAAAAACATGTATTTAATAGTTTCTGTAATCTGAATATTTGTCTTTTTTATTTTTTTTTCAAATAAGTACTCACATATTAGTCAAACCTACACAGGCATGATTAAAAGCAGCCTCACTAAGGACTTCGGGAGCAGAAGACTTGATCGTGTTTGTCCAGACACAAATGCGGCCGTCCTCTGGCTCTGTTTAGAAATGCAGAAGGAAAACGACTCAAGATATCAGTACAAGCATTTAAGGAATTGTGTACAGCTATTTCTGGCCAACTGTTAAGGACTTCAGGAAGCCAAATGGCACCACCCAAAGTGGGATTCAGCCAAGACACCAAGCTCACTGCCTTTGCCCCTTGCAGAAGGCTCCCAGGTGTCACTGCCTACATTTACTCTATCATTAGGAATCTGAGCATGCTCCCTTCCTCTGTACAAATGTGCTGAACATCTGTAGCACATTCACAGGTATAAATGAAATTTTTTAAAAAAAAATTGAAACCGAATGTGTCTACATCTGTTCCCTCTACCTATAAAATATACTCTTTCCATCCCATCCTGTAAAGTTTATAACAAGTGATGAGCAAACCCTCAGAAAACGCAAGTTATCATGGATCCATTAAAATCAATGAGATTATTCAGATCAGGGCAAGCAGTTCTTGGCTGGAGGAGTTTATGCATCTAGAATCTTTATTTTTTCTCTTTAAAGAAAAGTTACATTGCATCTATTCTGTAGCTACTACTTCTCCAAAAACACAGGATCCCTCCCTTCTAAGTTGATGCACAAACATCATTGTAGTTGAATGTTATGACACAAATTATTGCAGCCTGTAGGAAACCCGTCCACAGACTATGACATCATTGTTCTAGGCAGCACAGAGCCAGAATACAGACTTTCCTCCAGACAGCATGTTAGTTGATCAACCAGGTGGATCAAAGACACTGTACAGCTCAGCATAGATGCTGCATTTCTGGAGTTTAATTGTTCTTCTATTTTCTACAGACACCACAGCCAGAGCATGGCAGTGATTTCACAAAAAAACCCCCATGTTCCCTACCGGTCAGAGGCACCAAGAGAGACAGCAAAAGAACTGAAAACACTAGGAAAAGCTGTTTGATTTCTTGTACAACTCCCTGCTGCTCAGAGAACTGTTTTATAAACCTAGTGCAATATATTTGCCCTTGTACTCCATGGGGAAGAGACAACATTACCCTTTCCCGACTGTATTACTATCAGATCCCCAGGCAGGCTGGAATTGCTTCTCCCCTTCTCCCCACAGTTTAGACAAGTTCATGTGAGAGAGCTCAGTTCTTTCTTACCTGCTCTTACTGAGGTCCAAGCACCCAGGGATGCACTGTGCCACCAAGCAGGCAGGTTAAGGAGAGTGTGCAGGCACCAGGAAATGCACCCAAACCTCACTGAGAAACACCCAAGCTCCTCTGCTAAGAGGATTAATTGCTAATGCATTTGATATTTTCTTTCCTCAAAATATCGTCACCAGCATGTCATTTTTTTTAACAGGAAAAACACAGCCTTCTTTCTGTTGCCTTTAGCACAGGGAGAAATGCTGAGCATGAGCATAAGCATCAGACTGTGAAACAAGCTTAAAGTTACAGATTTTTACCAATTTTTGCTTTCTGCACCGGGGGGAAAAAAAATCAATTTCTTAAATCAGCTACTGTCTAATACGGTCTCACCTTCAACTTTGGTTTGTGAAGCGTCTCGCTGCAGCTCATGTCTACAGTAACTCCTCCCCTCCAAAGACATCTGCAATTGTGTTGAAATACTGCAGCCAGCATCCCAGCATCAGCAGCCCTGACCGGCTGGCTCACCAGTCAATTCCTGTGCTGATAGCACATGTATCACACACAGAGATGCGGAACAGGCTTCTTTCATTTTTCTATCAATGGTAGGTTTATCACAGCTATTCCACAAGGTGAATGTTGTGCATGAGTTAATAGAAAAATACAACCTTAAAAATAACAGCTATTCAGCTGATCTGCTCTTTCTTTTGCATTTAGCTGAACTGAGAGAAATGGGATCAAAATAGCAATCGTAAACTGGCTGTGCAGGAAATTATCAAGAAAGAAACCTTTCAAGCACTTGTATTTAGAAATGGTACATGCGTGCTAAACATGTGTCAGAAATTTTTATGCTACCCCCCAGCAAGTATTGATACAGGTCAGACCCTAAATATATACATCAGTAAAATAGAGTATTCAACTGGAAATTCATAAACCAGCTTCTTCCATACTCAATTTTGACACAGTAGATGGAGAAGCCTTTGAGGGCGGGGGATGGGGGGCTGGTGGGGGGATGGGTAGAGCAGGGGGAACAGGGTATTTGGTTAGTTTCATTGGGTGGTTTTTTTGGAAAAGGAGTTTATGGTTTATCAGGGTTTTTCTGTGAGGTATGCTTTTTGTTGTCTTGGGGTTTTGTTGCATTTTTTTTTTTTAAATCACCTGTCAAATCTTGTTCTTGTGAAAACACAGTACCACCAAGGAGCCGTGGGTGCTTCTGGTAAGCACTGCCTCATGCACATTCTGGCTTCCTAGCAGTTCTGAAACAGTTGTACGAAATAATCAGTCCAAAATACTGAATTCAATCCCGGACCCAAATATACAAACTTTAATCATATTTAACAGATTTTATAATAAACAGAGCAAGTGTAACCATAAAGAGGCTTATTTATGTAAGCAAACCAATGTATTTTAAGCAAAAATAAGGCTAGAAAGGAGTAGTGTGCAGGACCTGAAGGTATCTTGTGCCAAACCACGTACCAAACCTTCTCTTGGGTCAGAAAGAAATTTTGAAATTGATCACTCCCCTCTGATTAAATTCGTCCTGATTAGTGAGCACTCTGAGGGAATTTTTAAAAATCTATTCTGCTCCAGCTAAATATCCTTTAATACTCATTGGGTTTGTGTGTCAGAGAGAATAACCATAGTCCTGTGGCAAGAGCACTCTGGAGGTACACAAAGTTCACTGCTTTAACTCTACATTGGAAACAAAGACATTTTATGCAACTTATCTGCTCGCTTTAATAAACAGTGCAGTGATTAATCTATTTTGAGAAGCTGAAGTGAATTTTACCAGATTTTATTTCTATTTGGGTTTGAAAACATTTTCCAGGTTCAACTGAAATTCACAGACCATCTCAACTTCTTTTTGGTCATTAAACACAGACTCAAGAAGCTCCGCTAAAGTACATGGAGGATGGGGAGATGATTAGTGGCAGCCAGGAAGGCTTCGCCAAGGGTAGGTCCTGTACAGAATCATAGAATCATAGAACAACCAGGTTGGAAGAGACCCATTGGATCATCGAGTCCAACCATTCCTATCAAACCCTAAAGCATGTCCCTCAGGACCTCATCTACCCGTGCCTCAAACACCTCCAGGGAAGGCGAATCAACCACCCCCCTGGGCAGCCTCTTCCAGTGCCCAATGACCCTTTCTGTGAAAAACTTCCTCCTAATCTCTAGCCTAAATCTCCCCTGGCTGAGCTTGAGGCCATTCCCTCTTGTCCTGTCCCCTACCACTTGGGAGAAGAGGTCAGCTCTTTCCTCTCTACAATCTCCTTTCAGGTAGTTGTAAAGAGTAATGATGTCTCCCCTCAGCCTCCTCTTCTCCAGCCTAAACAACCCCAGCTCTCTCATCCGTTCCTCATAGGGCCTGTTCTCCAGCCCCTTCACCAGCTTTGTTGCTCTATATTCATTGCTCTGCGTTGTTGTATGACCAACAGCTTTCTGTGATGGGGTAATCACAGCAGTGGACATGGAAAACAAACAGATGTGATTTATCTGGACTTCCGTGAAGTCTTTGACATGATTCCCCATAACATCCTTCTCTCTAAAGTCGAGAGATATGGATTTGATGAGTGAACTGTTCAGTGGACAAGAAGTGGGTTGGATGCTTGCGTTCAGAAAGTAGCAGTCAATGGCAATCCGCGGTTTCAATACAGGATGAGGTATAACAGGATTGAGAGCAGCCCTGCAGAGAAGGACTTGGAGGTGGTCATTGATAAGAAGCTTGACATGAGCTCACAATGCAGACTCTCAGCACAGAAGGCCGACCGTATCCTGGACTGCATCAAAAGAAGCGTGGCCAGCAGGTCAATAGAGGTGATTGTGCCCCTCTATTCTGCTCTTGTGAGACTCCACCTGGAGTATTGTGCCCAGTTCTGGAATGCTCAACATAAGCATATAGAACTGTTGGAGTACAGAGGAGGGCTACAAGGATGATCAGAGGGCTGGAGCAACTCCCACACGAGGACAGGCTGATAGAGTTGGGGTTGTTCAGCCTGGAGAAGAGAGGGCTCCAAGGGGAATTTAGAGACCTTCCAGTACCTGAAAAGGGGCATAAAAGAAAACTAGGGGAAGGACTTTTTACAAAGGCATGTAGTGATAGGATGAGGGGCTCTGAATTGGAGAGGGGCAGATTTATAGCAGACATAAGGAGGAATTTCTTCACAGTGAGGGTGATGAGGCCCTGGCACAGGTTGCCCGGGGAAGCTGTGGCTGCCCCATCCCTGGAGGTGTTCAAGGCCAGGTTGGATGGGGTCTTGGGCAGCCTGATCTAGCAGGGGGTGTCCCTGCCCATGGCAGGGGAGTTAGAACTAAAAGATCTTTAAGGTCCCTTCCAACTCAAATAATTCTACAATTCTATGATTCAACAGTAAGAGAACTGCATCTTGTCCTTCATTACACGCAACCAAATCCCTCCAAATATTTTTCAGGCCAAAAGGAAACAGTAGGTATTCTTCCTGGGAAGTCATAAACTTTCACAAGACTATCCAAACTGCAGCTGCTCAGCAGCCTCTAAGAATTAGATCTAGTGCCTGTCTGCAATTAAATTTTATTCATTTAACTCAGTGATAAAATGAGATAAAGAACTCGAACAATATGCACTGATATATTAATAAGATTCTTCCTATCTTCTGTTACACTGAATGACAGAAGTTTTGGATACAAATGCAATTAACACTTTGGCAATAATGCAGAACTACTTTGCTGGCCTTGAAAATTTGTTAAATACCAATAGAATAGTAGTGCTGTGCTGGAGAAGAAAAACTAGTCCTTTTCTCATTACTAGCTCTCTTTTTCCCTTTCTCTACACTGTAAAATATTGGAAAAGAAGGAAAGAAGAGTACTGGAAAGTCAAAGTGTCAGAAAACATTCCCTGTATTTTAAGAACTTTTCCTTCTGTAAAATTTACTTACATGAAAATGAACATTCATACGAACTATTACACTTACCAATTCACTGGGTGAAATCTGAACAGCCCCATCTATGCCCACATCAGCCAACAACACAGGGCAACAGCAGCAGACATATAGAAAGGGAAGACAGGCACTGAGGACTCACCCATGCTCAGTTGCTCAAGGTTTTGCTTTGGCTCTTTGGTGGTCCTCTGCTTGAGCATCATTTGTGGTTCTTAATATGCTCCTGGAACACATCTTTCAGCTTCATCCCAACTAACAGGAATCAATCTGCACACTCCAGGACTGCTCCAAATCTATGCTCAAGCACAGCAAGTGTGTACAAACAGGGGATTCCCTTAAAAAACTGTATGAACTGAATTACAAACATGGGTATACCCAGCTGATCACAATATTTGTTGTCAGGTGACACCTTTCATCCATGAAAGACATTTCATTAAGATGCAACAAATTTTTGGCAGTCATTCTGATGTCTGCCTGATGGTTGAGTTTTGCTAGTTTCATCTCTGGAAAAGATAATCCAAAATTACTAAGTTGCTCTAGCAGCTACTGAAGTGACCATTTACAATTTAATTCCTAGTAACACGGATCCGGTGACCCAGAGGCAAACAGTTTTGTGCTCATTTAGAGCATATGAAGCAAATAACCCTCACATTCCCATGAAGGATATAGCTATTCCAAAATAATCAGCTGATCTTCTCTGAATCTTCAGAAAGTCACCAGTCAATAGTTTACTTCTAAGTTTAAACTATGTGAACATTTTTCACTTTTTGAGGAAAGAAAAAGAAGAGAAATGGATAAGGCATCCACAAGATTTAATGACATAATGGTAAGTCTATTAGGACATTGAAATTAATTTCAGTTTCCCTAAGGTATCTTATTTTAATTAATAAAACCATGATCCTGCTATATTAATTAGCATGCTGAAAAAATAATAAGTTTCAGATGAGCTTAATTCTAATAAAGCTTTTCATCCCCTCAAAAAATAATAAAAGGAATTACAGATCTCAAATTTGTTTTCTGCATTCAGTAGCAATGTTTGGAAATTCTACCTAATAACACAACACAACTTTTAGTCATTTGTTTTAATTTGAAAATACTCATGTTCTCCACATACTGCATTTCAGACATTCTACCTATCGAAGGGTCGGCAGGGCAATTCTGTAAAAAAGTAATGATTACAGAATGCCAGGTAATGCTATTTTCATATTATCTCCTGCTATTAAATCAGATAACCAGTAGGGATAACACAGTGATTTTTTAAAAAAACCTTATCCAGTGCTAATTTTCCAGCAGATACAAGCATAGCTACCCATAAGCATCCCAACATGGTCAAACAAAATTCTAGGTAAGTGTCCAGGATACCTGCTGCACAAATGTTTCATGCTTTGGTTTACCCAGACCATTCCATAGTCACTGAGCAGCTGCTATACTACTGGTCAAATCACGCATTGTTATGGACATGCTAATTCATTAATCTGCTCAGAGAAGATCAGAAAAGTTGTTTCTTTTTTCCCAAGTTTGTATTATTTTCCTCTCTCCTTGTGTTACAGTTACGGGTGAAAAATTACAGCAAGTTTTTCCATTTGTTTTTTATTCCCCAAAGCAACAAATTTGTACTTTAGATTCCTCCAAAGCACTTCACAGATTTCTTGTTAAACAAATTAAAAGGGGAAGAAGAAAATATTAGCAAACCACAAAAGGTTTAAGTTAGAAAAAAAAGCTAATGAGAAAAATTCTGCATAAATGAAATTTATGGATGTTTGTAGTTTCAGACCTACCTTTCCTTTAAAGACAACCTACTACTTTGACCTACCACCGTCTAGGAAGTCATGCAGGCACAGCTTTTCTAACTAGTATATCTTGACAGCATTTTGCTTATGTATTTCAAACTACCAGGTTGCATATTTTCAATGCTTTAGTGAAGAACAAAAGTCAAAATAGTTTTTATGGAACAGATCTCCCCCATTAATGAAATGTAGAAAGAATTAAATGCAGAAGAACTGAACCATTTAAAAATACAGGTTACTATGGAAAATACATGTGAACCTCAGTAATATTTCCATTTTCTCTGTCCCTGCACAGTCCCTCCCTCTTCCAGCAATTCCAGTGAAGGAATGGCAGAAAGTCCTCTAAGACCATAATAAGCTCCCCATCTCAGCTTGCTTGGGTTTGACCTATTGTATATCCTGCGAGATCCTGAAATGACAACTTGGTGCCTCTGATGTATGCAGGAAAACAACCAACGTTGTCTCTAAAGATACTAAGAGCATGGAGAGTTCATTATCACAAAAAAACGTTTTACAAAAGATCTTAGCTATGTTTGCTTTATTTTTATATTGAACTCTCTTCCATGTCCATGTGGTCCACTGAGCAGGTCTTTCTCATATCTATATTTTTTCCTCAGATGCCTAATGGTGAACATATTTCGTGTTTATTTTCAACTCTTTGTATCTCAGACATGTTAAGGGAGGAGAGTGTTTCTCAGCAAAATTATTAGAACACTATGGCCTTATCAATTGTTTTATCTAATGATTTTGTGATGCAAGAGATAGTCTACTCAGAAGAAACAACAGTAGCTAATAGAAGCAACATTTTTCTCAAGAAGTCAGGGTAGCCTTTTCAGAGATTCATTGCTGTAATAGTTGCCCTTCTTGGAACAATGTTAATCTTGGAAGACTGAGACCAGGAGGGTTAGTGAATATATTTATTTCTTGTTTTATGCTTTTGAATAAGGGTTTAAACATCTCAGGATTGATATTTTTGCTCTAGTGGGCATTGACATAGATGGAACCATTTATTTTCTAAAAAAAAAAAAATATATTTCCTTAATGGGAGTCATAAGTTAATGCTTAATAATAGACCCAATGGCATCTGAATTATCCTGTGCTTGCCAGCTTTCATACTTACTGTGTATCAGGTAAAAGTACAGAACTCCAGATTCTAATTTGTTTAAAAGAACAGAAATTAAAAAAGGACTCCACTCTTGCTAAACACACAAACAATTTTTGTGGGGTAATTATATTAATTTATTCTAATACTTACAGTTTAAATACAGTGGACAGACACAGGAAGAGCTAACATGCAAAAACCAGTAAATGTAATGAATTATAGTAGAAAGAAATAAGAATAAGCAAACTCTGGATGAAATTCTACTCTCATTTATTACTTCATAGTAGTTTATTCTGGTGACTGGTATGTGAATATGTCTTCATTTTTTTTATACAAAGAATTATACATTCTATAGACTCCAACATTTGGTTAATGGTTACTAAATCTGGCATTTACAGACACATTAGGAAAGATGGTATTTATTTGCAATTTTATTTCTCTCACAGTGAAATGTGGAATCCATACAGCTGTACAACGAAGATGATTAGAATTGCTACAAATGAAGGCCTCCTGGGAAAAAAAGAAAATATCAATAGAATAGTTTAAATACAAGAACCATAATTGCATTATTAGCTGTGCTGTGCACTACCACAGGAAAGCTAATGGCATGATTTTGAAGCTGCTTTATAGATTATGGAAAACTATATAACCTCTTGTACTCCCATTGACAATACAAGAGATTTGAGATCCCTACCATTATGGCAAGGAAAACTGCCTCATTTTTCACAAACCTTATGAATATGTCTTTTCATGGATTCTAACTATTAAATACATATATATATATATATATATATATAAACATGAACCAATAGTTGGAATAACAAATAATCATTTGTTTAACCTTAGCTGTGGCAAATGTAGCAGTGAATTGTGGTTTCAGTCCCAGTCCAACAAATAAATGACTGTTTCAGAAGGAGTGAGAAAGAAGTACTCCTACTCCAGACATGGGCCGGCTGTATCTGAGAGATAGCAAGAGGATTACTGTCATAACCTATCAGTGAAATGACATGTCTATTTTATTCAGAGTTCTAAATGTACTTACTGCTGAAACAATCTGCATATGTTTTACTAGCAGGATTCCAGCTTAAAAGCAGATCAAAATAATTCTCATTACATTCTGACAATGTGTAATAGTTATTCCCAGTGAGTCACTCCTACTTTGACCCTGTATTTTCCCTTCCTGCCCAATCCCCATGTTGCAAAGATATAAATATATGAAAACCATTACTTTTTCAGTAGTTAGTGAACTAGAAGAAATGCATAATCAAGATTATTAAGTCTGGAAAGACAAAATGATCCAAGACACAAACCTGAAAGACTGGGCCTGGGAGACACCATCTCTATCATGTCACATGTATTCAATTTTCTTGAAGAGTCAACTTGTGCACGTTTGCACTTTGGCTCCTTGCTGACCTGCGACAGCCAATATACATTTTGTCTTATTTTACATGGGCACTCACGTACCTCTGCATCTGCCCTGACTACTGCCAGTTCACCACCATACAAGGATCAGCAAATTCTTTTTTTCACTAGGAAGATTTAAAAGTGAATTTGTGGGCTTCACAGGAACTGAAAGAGAGCCAAGCCAAGGGTGTTTCCCTATCCACAGCTCAAAGGTGAGCATAATTAATTTAATCCATTTAATTTAATCCACTTCCCTGCACCAGCAACCCTGGATATTGCCTTTACAGTTCTTATAAAGGTTCAGAGCAGGGCAGCCCAGCTTGTTAGTGCTTTCAGATGACACTACTTGGTAAGCAGGCAGGTTTGCTCCCTATCCTGGCTATAGTGGTGCTTCAGCTCTCATTGGCACCGTGAGACCATAAAGGAGCTGAGAGTACCAGAAGACAGACATGCCTTTAAACTGGGTGTGGGGAAGTGTGATAAAAAACTCCAAGTAGAAAAAGGCTGCTAATTTACCAGCAAAATAGCCTATCATTACTGACACATTATCTTCTGAGTATCTCACCACTGAGGTGACTTACTACTCTGCAAACCTATTATGTTCACTTCTGCTTGAAAGGGCTACCTTACAGAAGGAATTGCTAACTTGGTAAATGAAATCCCATAACAAGGGAATTCCTGCGTGGATTTACAGTTGTGATATACACAGGACATGGTGGATGAAAGCCTTGTTTGCAGAGGTTATTGAAAAACAATGTTGTATGAATGTCTCAAGCTTTTTTAAACTGGCTCGGGAGGAAGCGTGAATTATTCCAAGTTTATAGTTTCTACTGTCAAAATCTGCTGGGTTTACTTATGTGTGGTAAAATATTGCCATCAAGTGGCCATTTATTCAATTACAGAGCCCCTCCCCTCTCTGGGACAGGCTGCTTGCCTTTCCTTAGGTGATAACTTCCTTCATTAAACTGTCTGGTATGCAAATGTAATAACTCCACTGCTACTGGTTATGCAATTATATTACTCAAAACCACTTTTGATCCCAATTGCTTTGAATCTCCAAAAAGAAGGAAGAAATTTAGTGCCATCTAAATTAACAGCATCTGACCTCTTTATTAAGAAAAGCCACCCAGATTTTTTCTTTCTAGCTGAGAAGCATAATGTGTAACTCAAATTCTAATAAGACAAAGTATGTAAGGAAGCATTCCTCTTAATTCATTGTACATACTGCCTTACAAACCATAGGGGGCATTATGTTACCATGATTTGTTCTTCTAGTTTATCAATTTAGAATGATGCTCTGTTATTGTCATATTCATCAAGCTGTCAAAAGCCCTATATTAACACCAACTCAAGAAATAAATGCAGAAAGCTGTTTCATGTTTTCCACTATGTTAAAAGTCCTTTTCAGGACATCCGAAGTGAAAATACTCACCCTTCCTTATTATCCGCAACTTAACTGAGACCAATTTATTTACTCTGAAATGTGTAGATTAATCTTTAATGAGCTTAAAAATCTGGTTTTGAATGAATGTACAAAGAAAGCAAGGGGCTAACTTTTGGGAAGAGATAAGAAAGGTATTACAGCTTTAGAATCCTGTGCTGTGCATAAGAGCGAGGAAATACTCTCATGCTGACCTGAAAAGAAATGCAACTGCAGGAGTGATAAGAGAGGGCAGGATGGCTCTGGTTCACCTGTGCCAGAGCACAACACATCAGGCACATGCAGGAGAACCTGCAATCTGCAATAACAGCCAAAATACTTTAGCTTTGTCACCAAGTGTCACCCAGTCTCATAGTTGCCTGTGATGTTGTTTATAAATATCCTCTGCATGGCCACCACATAGCCCAGGGGGCCGACAGTAGGGTTGTGCCCTGCCTACCACCACATGGGAGCCTTTGGACAGTCACACATGATTTTAAAAAATCAGTCTCCATGTTCATGTCTTACACAGCTGCATAACTGCCAACGTGTGGACAAGTCTGTAAAATGGTGGTTTCCCTACTCTCTTTTGAGCCTGCACTCCAGTTCACCAGTGCAGCCACACAGTCGGCGGCTGCTGGCTGGCTGTAGAGTGAGGGGTAATGTGCTTCTGAAGGCCAGTTTAATAATCTTTGCCTGCTTTCTGCAGAAAGGTTTGAGGATCTTGTAAACAACAGAACTAAAGCCAATTTCAAATTGACTCACAATTTTTGTTTACAGTAATTCTCTTTAAGGCAGCAGGAAGGAAACCTTTCAGACACAAAATTCACTGTGACTTAGCCCAAATTTATGTAAAAAAAAAAAGTACTTATTAACAACCTTGGTGTTGAATCTAAACTTATTTTAAACTTTAGTATAACAGGCAAAGGTTCATTGAAGAACGGATCCTTACCTCGTATAGCTGCCTTTCCTTACCTTAAGAAATATAGAAAAAGACTAAAATGAGCAGATTTTGTAGGCTGCTGTAACAATAAATTTTTAGACCACTTCAAAATGAATGTCACCTCTTTAGGATGAGATTTGGTACCCTGTGTGACATCAAGAGATCTCCACAATTTCTTGCTCAGTTAAAGACTTGTAGGAACAAAATACAGGAGAAATGGACAATATCAGAAGACTGTTAAATGGCAACTGAGGCTTGGGTTCTGCATCAGGGAGGAAATGGAATATCAGCTAATAATACTAATGATCTTTATGAATACTAAAACTTGAATTTTCTTAAACTAACTGTTAATTACAAACTGAAATCATGAGAAGAGAAAAAGGAGATTATAATGACAAAGGGAGAAACATTTTGCAGTAAAACATGCTTTTCTGAACAACCTTCAAGAACAAAATAGCCATTTGTTCCTAAGATGGTTCTCTTAGTTGAGATCTGTAACCTATCTTTTCACTTTTGAAAAAGTTGGCTTTGCTTCATACTATCTAGTTTCCCTCCCATTCCTTTTAGTACAGAGTTCCTTCAAATGCATAATGGATGCACTGACACTTTTTGGTGTATCTCCTACATCACTCTTCAGCCAGAAGATACAGAAGACCAGACGCAGGCAAGATGCTTCTGTTGAAGAAAGTAAAGCCAGCTGCATCTTTGTACCAGCCAACACTGCCAGTTATCCCTAGTAGAGGTAAAGTATGATTGCTTACTGACTGTTATCTCCATAGTTTTAGTGTCTCACAATACAAAAAATCTAATGCAGTGCTGAAAATGCAGCAGAAGACAGCCTCTGGTACAGGATGAGTGCCAGCTCCAGAAGCATCAGAAAAGTTCTGGTTGTATTGCATGGAAATGCGATTGAACAAGGAGAAGGTTCAGTGCTATTGACACCTACAAAAACATTACCAAGAGAAAGAGATGGGGACATCTAATTGTATAATATTAGAAGAATACTTGCATAATTACAGAGCTACAGTGCCATCTGCTTAAAATGTCCACTACCATTCACTGCAGGTGGTTATTTATCCATCGGTTTCCCATTCATCTGAATGGAAAACAGCAGGGGGTAGCCTCTTGGCATCCCACATAATGGCAGACACTTTAAGCAACTACCATGCACTAGGTCCCAATTTTAATGTTGGGGGAAGGGTAT
Source organism: Coccyzus lansbergi (assembly GCA_033558105.1). Lineage (NCBI taxonomy): Eukaryota > Metazoa > Chordata > Aves > Cuculiformes > Coccyzidae > Coccyzus > Coccyzus lansbergi. Next base: position 914,166 of record JAUMJK010000030.1, on the reverse strand, counting down.
GGACTCCCCTATTGCAAGGCCATTTTAGGGCTATCTTCTTTATTGTCAGAGATGTCACAGGACAAATAAGAGATGAGGAGGGAATTCAAGTGAAGTTCCTGGGGCTGTTTATTACAGGCCTGATTTCTGTAAATGTCCTTTAAGATGTATTCTCCACTGTGTGCATTTCACAGGAGATGGTAAAGGAGAGCTGTGCCATTTAAAATTCAGGACTCTAAAATACCAGCAAATGTGAAGACAACTGTTGGTAGTTTGAAATAATAATATATATGTATAAAAGCTGCCTTTGTTATTTTATTTATACCTCAATTATATCACTTCTAAAAACACTGTTTGGAAAGAAGGGCACATCTCAGTGCATATCCTTTCACCTCCTTCATGCATATGAGTATATAAAATTCACCTCAGGGTCAGAAATCAAATGGTTATTACAGCTTCAGAAGGAACATCATACATGCCGTGCTCTGTGGTGTCTCACAATAGAGTCTCTTCATCTCTTCAGTTACCATCCACTCTTTATTAATAAGCAGTGAGCTCAAAACAGAGCAAAGCTTTAATCCTATATTTCTTTTGAGCAGGATAGCATGCTATCCTTACTAGCTTATAACCTTCTCTTAGTGACATCCACATACTATATATTTACTCTATTTATATTTCCATTTAAGAGTATATGTTTTCATATTTTCCATGTATTTTAAGGTCTTGTTGAGCAAAGCTATCATAGACTTATTGCCTTGGTCTTACCATGCTTCGTGGTCTGCCAGAGTTTCCAGCAATAACAAAAGCCAGTTGCAACCATGCCTGTTATTCTCAATGCCATTAGGAAAACCTGGCAGGCTTACTGCAGTTGCTTTTGCAGCTGGATGACATTTATGAGGTGTGCTTCAAGTTCTCATAGCACTAACTTGCATCACAGAAAAGCAGAAAACTATCATTTTAATTGGAGTAATCATAGGTATCATTCTTGCCACTGTGTATTACATGAATTTAATGAAATTTGGGAGACACACTTCAACACATCATCGTGATCAGCCCAGTTCATTGTAAACTCTATGCCTCATTTACGTGGGTTCCTAGTTTATTTTACTGGGGATGGGGAATACACTACTTCTGCACTCAGCTCAACCTTTTTTCTTCCACTGGCAAATTATTACTTCTGAGAGACAGGCTGACATGATAAAAGAAACTCAATAGTCATAAAAGGACTGTATTTATTCTGAACTGGTGCTGTGTACAAGACTGAGTGCTAAATATGAAGGAAGCATAGCATAAGGTTTTGAAAAGCTGTCATTTTTCTTTCCCTTTCTCTTTCATTTAGTACCCTTTTACTTACATATTTGTCGTGGGGAGAGTGAGGCAGATTTACCTACCATCCACCAGTACTGTCCCCTGAAACTCTGCTCTCCCACAGACAACATTTAAGAGGGATGCCACCGCACATATTTGGGATTCTTGTTTTCCTGCCTGTCTTCTCCTTAATACTCAATTTGATTTATAAAGAAAATAATCACAGACAGTTTAGAGTTAAAAATAGCTTGAAGAGAAAAGGGAACATCTCAAAAAGAAAAAAGGAAGCTACAGAAATGTAGCTTGACCAATACTTGACTAAGGAACTCTCACATCTTTACTCCCTTCTCATTTTACTTGCTGTGCCATATCTGATGTTATTTCTGAGCAAGAATACGCATCTTTATTTTTATGTAATCTATCTGAGATCACCATTGCTAGAGAGCTCTTTAAAACTCTGTAAGGCCATTTCAGAGACAGAAACAATGCTCTTTCTCTATCTGCTGCTTTCCCTTGGATTTGTCAACCATGTTGAAACTCCTCAGCTCTGCCATATCTTATGTTTCTTTACTTCACATGTTTGTCTATTTCTACAAAGCCAGGAAGTAGCAGAGATTTTGTAGCCTGAATATTTTCTATAAATGCCTATTAAATGTAGGTTTATAGAAAGTACAACTGCATTGTAGCTCACATCTCCAAGGGGAAATTTTTTTAGCAGAGCAATTCCAGAGAAGCGTACCTATACAAACTATGAAAAGCTCAGATAATTTCAACAGCAAATTCATCCAAAAGTCTGACTCAAGTCTATTGTGCAAAAGAATTAGCATGCAGCTGTAGCCATCATGTCCACACACTGCTCCTTGATAAGTTTGTCCGTGAAGTTCATCAGCAGAACATAGAAGTCATGATGACCACATGCATCTACTAACTAGCTCAAATATTAAATAAAGCTGACAACTGTAAATCAACAAATGAAGTATTTTGTTCCCAAAATTAAGACTTTTTTATATTTTTTTTTCAGTTCTGCAAACCAAAAAGGACATATTCACTGTTTTTCACCCCTAAAAATGCAAACGAAGCAAGTAAAAGGTGTTACCTTCTGATTTGCATATTCCCATGTTATACGTTTCTCTTCTCAGCAGCCACTAATACATGAAAGAATGGGAAATTATAAATAAAGCATCAAAATTCCTATTATGGTATGGGAACTCTGTTCCGAGGACCAACAAACTGCAGAACCAGAAGCACTAAATGGCCTCAAACTCTTTTCACAAGTCCCAAAATTTGTCAGACAATAGGAGAAAATGGCCACTTGGAGAAAGGATTGCAACTTGTAACATTGTAGTTTTAGAGATCAAATATCAGTGCCTGAGCAAGAGGTATTTCAGGAGATCCAAGGGCATGCAGCAAGTGCTGTGTAGAGCATGACTTACACCACGGCTATAATACTACAACCAGAAGTGTAGATAGGATTGCTTTGAATCAGTAGAATTAGAGGTCCTTTTTAAGCATCTTGGATTGAAAATCTTATTTTCCCACTAATAATTTCTGGTAATATTTTACTGGAAATCCAAGTGCTAGATTGAGATTGCTTACTATAGTCTTTCCTTAAAATTGCTTACACACCAGGGTTGTAGGTTTTTGTGATAATCTAGCAAAGAGGAAGGAAATACAGTTTACAACAGCAGCAAGTATTTGTCTTACATGTAGAAGCCGTGATACTTTAAAAATATTGGTTTCAAATAAATACAAGCAAAACACCAGAGATACTATGGCAATATCTAAATCTCAGTTGCTGTCAAATGCTCTGTCAACCTGAAGGTGACTCTGGCAGTCTTGTAGGGTGGATATTTCGATGTATCTTGACTTCTGCTAATTTTACTAGTGAGACAGCACCAACTTTTGCATCCTTAAAAATTTCTTATATATTTGCCCACTCCTGCCCTCTTTGCAAGATTTGTACAATAATCTGAGCATGAGAATATTACTAGGTTATAAGACAGTGAGTGGATAAGAGTAAAAAAATATACTAAAATGGATGATGTGAATAATTAAATCCATTTTTCTATCTATTGAAGGAACAGAAACCACAAAGATGAAAGTGAGGTTGCTTGTTTTACGAGTTGCCTAGCCAATGAATACCACCCGTCAGCAGCAACTGTATAAACATATCCCCTCAGCAAAGCCTTTGTAGAGCCACCTGCACCCTGATCCAGACTGAACCTCAGTGACATTTTAAACATTCTCACGAGAATTTTTCTTCATTCAGTGAATAAAACATACTGCATGGCTGAGCAAATTACTGGAACATATGTGGTGGTAGTTCAGGATTTTCAAGCAGCGGTTTAAGTTGTTGAGATTTTTCAACCAATGCTGTCTTTTAACATTTGAAACCCCCATATTCATTTCCATCCATGTTCGAACTGCATTTGTCAAAACTTTTGCATACTTTGCAGTTTGAGTCACAACAGGTTAATTCACCACTGTAAATCACTTTAGCTGCACTGAACTCAGTAGAGAGAGGTGGATTCAATCTATCTGAGGATTTAGGCTATTACATTCTAAAGGTTTTTTTTTAGAAAAAGAAAAAGCATCTTGATCTGTTATTTATTATTGAGCTATCAGTTGTATTTATTTTTTATGATATTTGACAGTCATAGGAATGAATTGTCATTGCAGTGAGCAGGGGGTTATGAACACAATTCTCATTAACGGTAGTATTTTTCTTGGGATTTTGTAATGCCAGTGCCATCTAATCAGTCCTAACTTATATGCTTCTGCATGCACATAGTAGAAGGGATAGGACTTACAGAAGGTGAAGTATTATTACCATGCAAACCGCCCCCAACCTGATTTCATCACTGAAATCCACAGTTCCCCAAGCAATGTGAACTATAGTACTTAACAACACTTCACACAGAATTCAAAGCAGTCATTACCTTCCCCAGTCTGCTCTCAGTCTCCAGGTTTGTCCTATGGAGTCTTCCCTTCAATATAAAAATAAACTTCAATACAAAAGACCTATCTTGAAAATCTATTGAAAAGTCCATCCTTATATCAAAGATAAACTTCTGCAAGAATAAAATGTATTTATTAAAGATACTGTTTACTTTTCTGTTTAGACCTGAAACCAGCTAGTGTTTTTCCATTTCTTTAATGACAAAGAAACAGTTGCGGGTTGTTATCCACAACTACTTAATGCGTGGGCATAAAAGGGAAAAATCTCATTGTATCCATTTCCTCCTCCTATTTTTCCAGACCACTGTTTAATTTTCCAGCTCCGTTTTCATATTTTGTAGCTGTTGTCTAGAATTAGAGTAATTCAGTGCACAAAGGAAGAATAGGAATTAGGAATTTGCTTCAGTGATTCAAGAAGTATTTTCTACTAAGTCTTTTGATTTTCCTTCTCTATCCAATCATGCACATGAATATGGGTGCTGTGGATTCACGAACATGCTTTCTTCCTACATGATATAGGCAGATACCTTACCAAAACTTTTACAATTGGTATATATGCTTAATTTTGAGTTACTAAATGGTACTGTCATTCACAGATAGTTTGCCATATATTTGGTGCTTAAAGTAGGTGACTTTACAGTGGCAATAGTGATACTGGGACACAGAAAAAGCAAAAACCCAAGAAGAGAACACAGCTAGATCTACCAAGTTTTTATGTGAAACTTCCAGTATTTCTTTCTTCTAGCTCAGTCAAAAGACATCATTCATTAGTAATTCTTTTTGCCATCAAGGCCGCAAGAAGGAAACAACCAAACAGAACCACATTGTGAAAGCATTAACTCAGGATCTGTTTTGGCAAAGGAGAAGTTCAAATTTCCTCACCCGCCTTGACAGTGAAATAAGCAACAAAGTACAACTTCAAAGTTCTGTAGATGAGACCCATTAGTATGATCACAGTATTTGATAAAATATCTTTTTCTTCCTTAAAAAGTGTAGTTTGAAAGAAATTAAAATATATCAAATGCTTGCACAAAGAGATATACCATGCATCCCATAAAATTCCATATAAAGGACAAAAGAAGTCTGAAGCATTAGAAGTTTGTCAGAAAACTTGGTTTTCTAATAAATGTAAAAACAATTCCTTGCAAGTGCAGTGAAATTATTGGGCTCCAATCTGACTGGTTAAGCCACCCTGTGTGCCTTGCCTACCCAAAAATTGCAGTAACCACCTAATAATTCATTGGTAGATGTATCAAAATCAAAAATCAGCCCAAAATCAAAACAAAACATCCTATAGGCAGAACACACAAAATCCCTTCATAAATCAGTAGTTTTCTGTGTCAGATCATTATTGGAAGTAGCACCTAAGCAAATATCTCAAATACTAGCCTCTCTCTGACCTTACAAAAAGCACAACACAACATAAAACTTATTTCCTTTTTAGACTTCTTGCTGGCAAAAATGGTATGCAAACAGCTTATTTAAGATTAGGACAGCTTTTTTTAGTTTGGGAATTTTGGTTCCAATGGGCATCTTTTGATATCGGACTCTGTGGTCATCTACACAGAGCCTGGAATGTGTGGGTATTAGGTTAGATGGTATAAACATTGCTGGTGTTATGGTTGTGTTTTCCAGCAAAAGCTGTTGTTAACTTTTCATTGTATAGCTGAGAACAATATTCTAAAATCTTATGTTCTTTCAATGACATAAAATAAACATCAGAAAAAACACTGAAAGATATTTTTAAACTGGAACAAATTCAAAGATGTTGTTGCCAAGATCATATACTGCACAATACAAAAACGTATTAAATGATCACATCCCACTGTAGTATAAAATCATTTTGAAAAAGCACCTTTTTATGTCACCTTGTCTGACAAGCTTTATGTATTTTATTTGTATGCAAGTGAATGGCAGTTTATTGTGTCCCAGAGGATGAAGTATTAACGATCATTTGCTCCCTGCTGTGTGGCTTGTCATAATTTTCCAGAAAGACTGACAGAAGTAACAACCAATCAGTCTGTTAATACTCACCTGACAGTGCCCACTCAGTCCAATTTAACCAAGGTCCTTTGCCAAATCCTTAGGTAATTTTCATTTTAAAAATGCAATTTTTGATAACATCCGTAAATTGCTAGATAGAAGCAGACTAAACAAATGGTATATTTCTTTTGTGCATCAGTTGGACTCCTATCTCAGCAGGTGTTTTCTGGAAAAAAAGACTTCCAATCTGAAAGCCCATTTCGGTCAGCAAGAATCAATCTCTAAAATATTCAGCAATTTGTTATATCGATATCTTAACGTGGCAAATTTCTTGCAGCATATAAGAATTAAATCCAGTTCTGACAAGTAAATAGAAGGCAGAATTTTTTAAAATGATAGTTGAAAGTCAAATGTCAAAAAATCCCACAGATTTGTACAATGTGATGCCATTCATTTCTCTCTTCTCTGCAATGCTGCGTGCTTCATTTTACCTTGAGCCTTGTCGAAAAAGCCCAGATAAAGAGAGTTGTTACCAACCCTGATACACAAATAACCTGACATCCTGTTAGTCATTTTATATCATGGTAGATGTACTCTAAGCTATTAAAAAAAAGTTTCAGGAAAATTATTTCTGAGTGTACTCAGCAAACATGATATAGATGATTACAGAGGAGATTAGCAGATGTTGGTATCAACAATCAGTGCTATGCCCTCACACACCCTCCACACCACCACACCCTAACACGAGAAGAGCTGTGTTTCTTTCCAAGCAACTGCATTTTTTTTTTCTTATTGACAAGGAAACAATATAGTCCTAATGTCCCTGGAATTAGTCTGAAAGCAAAATCCTGACCTGAAAGATCTTTGTGAAAAAAATGAAACTGAGGGGAAGGAAATCAAAAAACCCCCCATTTCATAAATAAATATCTGTGAGAGTTGCACATCAGCTTGACACAAATCCTGCCTCCTGGGTGGCAGATAGCCCGTGACAAGGTGTGACATGCCTGACAGACCCTACCTGAAGGAACCAGCATTAGCAGTTACCTTCACAGGGTGTGCTTCTGAGACTTAACGACAGATAATATCACTCAGGTGTTGCAGCTATAACATTTTGATGCAAATTAAATAGATGCATTGCATCAAAGGCATTTGTATAAATGGAATAAGAAAGGGAAAGATACTTGTTTGCTGCCTGCTGTTCTTTATATGCAAATCTTAGTATATTACATGGCAACATACTTGCCTTCCAGAGCCACATAAATGTTTTACTGTTTTATGAGATGTTTGCAATAAATGTGATTGATGATGATTTTTTTTTCATAATTGCCTATTAGAAATACACTATTTTGGTGACAAATCCTTAAGGGATATCTCAGTTACAAAACTGAAGAGAATGAGAGGTACCTGTACCAGGAACTGGGTGGTGCTGCTAACAAATATCAAAACGAACGTTCAGGCTGGTGGTTAATTTTACTCATACATTTCCTTAAGCTTATTAGCATCCTTTCCAGGTTTACTGAGTTTTGCATTTCGATCGGATACAAAGATGTATAAAAATACTGCTACTGTACCTTAGGGCAGGCAAATAGCTTTAAGCTACACACACAAATAGTCACAAGGGTAAATAGCTATAATTATATTGGAGTGCATCCAAGAAATCAGCTATTCTGCTTATACTTCTTGCCTCTTTGAATTTATGTGCACTTCAAGCAAACATAATGTAAACTGATTTTAATACTAAAACTGTTGACCTCACTATTGCAGCTTATTGACTATTTTTCATGCAATTGCTGTTGTGCTGGAAAAGATATAGATGTCTGGGTAAAAATTTGTAGCAGATAAACTCCTGGACCATTTGTAAATAATAATAGATATCACCACTAGTCACTTTAAAATGCAAGAGTATTAAAGATCTTTACTCTAGGGTTTTAAACGGAAATTCTGTCCTGACTAATTCTGAAGCTGGTAGAGATGCAGGAACAGAAGGAAACAACTACTATTTTTCATATCTCTAGTAATTTTGAAATGCTAGGTATCGGTAGGATACTTCCAGCACAAGCCACATCAGAAGGTAGAGACAGCTGCATGAATGCTCTAAAGGTCATACATGGATTTGCACTCATTAGTGGCCCTTGCAATATATTTGTCAGAGGTTTGTCTCCATTGTTTACATCAGACCTCTCCACATTTATTAAGGAAGTGGCAGGAATGCAGGACTATAGCTGTTGGCATAAAGAATATGAATTATGTTCCGGGACGATACGCTGCTAAATACTTCTTATCTGTACTCTGTTTGCATAAAATCAAAGTAGTATGCATAGGCAAACTCATGTTTTTGTGTTGGAATTGAACTACATTCAGGAGTTGTTCCCACTTATGGGCCTGCTTTGGCTTTGGCTTTGGTTGGGACTTGACACTTCTGTTTTTAAAACATTAAAACATAAACAATGAGAATTCTTGTTTCCACCACTTTGCTGTCTAGCAGTCAAAATTGCTAGGAATATATTACTGCTGATGAAAATGCATCATCCACTCATTAGTGGTGTCCTCAAAAATAGCTGTAACATAAAGAAAATCAATTGGCAAATATAATATTCAATGAGTATGCAAATAATCACATACGACAGAAAAATATTCTGCAACATTAAATGAGAAGAAACTAATTCAGTATCATTCATCAAACTTTTCAAATTAATATATGCTTCAATTAACTTTCTAGCTAAACTATAAGAAGCAAAAATAGTGATTGTAAGATAGTAAATTAATGGGACCAAAATCAGAACTTTCACATCTGTGAATTATTAGTCACAGATTTCCATAACAATGTTTTTTTTCTTTTAGGTTAATTCAATTAAGAGGAAATTTGTCTAATTTTTTTGCCAAATAGATTAGATTTAACATATTAACTTGGGAAGACATCAGAGGAAATTTACTGGGTTCATTAAGCTTAGGAAATTAAGTTACAGAAAATTGTGCTTCCTTGTAATAGATTTAAGCAGTAATATTTAAAAGTCTGCCAAAGATACACATTTCCTCATACAGGCACATATCTCATACCATGGAAGAGTCACTTCTATTTCATAGCACCTGCTGTCATGATTTTGTAAAGGGAAGACTCTTTCTGCCTGTGAGAACTTCTAAAACATCTAGAAAACTCGAGATAATGGCAGAAAAAAATTGTGAATGAAATTGGCATTGACAGTTTTCCCATTATCTGGGATAATGGTAAGAGGGGATACTCTGCATAACCAACAAAGCAGGGAAATACATGCTGAAGAGCATAACAGAAAGACACTTAAGGCCAGTTAGGTGAGTATGTTAGCCCTTGCTTAACTGTGCTGGTGCTCAGCACCAGCTCCTGAATCACCAAGGCACCAAATACCTACCCTCCATGCCTTCCAGTGGAGGGGACAACCAGCTTGACACACTCAGCATCCAGCCCAGGCTCAGTGTGGCTTCTCTGAATTCACAGCAAGATTGACTCACTAACCAGACCAAACTCCCATGATAACTCACAGTGTGCATTGAGGTACAGAGGTACAAAGTCACAGCCTGAGAGGCTTGAGATATATTCTGGTAGGCTTCAGCTGTGACTGGGAAATGTAGGGTAACTTACACAACACTTTACGTAAGTGCCTCTGCAATGCTACCTTTAACTGTCTTCTGTCAACAAGCAAGGTGTCTGCTATTTAACTCGGTTCCTTTCTTTCAGTGCTTCTGAATACCTTATCTCCTATTGAAAAAGAACAATGCCAAAGAAATGAGAATAGGTAGAAAGTAATTTTCTTGTCTTGTAAGGAGGTTCAAGACCAAAACCTTTTCCAAATAGGCAAAGGAGGGACCTACCCTTCCCAATGATATCTCCAAGACTGTGACAGCCCAGAGCTATTCTTACTCTGAATAAGTAGATCAATATCCTAGGGAGAAGAAAGTGGTTAAAGCCATTTCTGGTAGCTCAGATGGTGCAATAGGAGAGACATTAAGAACTCTCAATCTAATCCATAACCTAAATGGGAAAAGAATTTGAGCTGCTGAGTCCTCTTCCTGAACAGAATGGCAAAAACACTTGGGTAGTGACCTTTTGGGAGAGCATTGTCAAGTCTCATTAAATTCTGTTCTAGAGGTATAAAGGTTTTCTTAAAAGCAATAGAGTAGCTATACCATATTCCTATGAATATTGGGTGTTTGAAAACTTATCCCTGGCATGAAATTTTAAGAATAGATTAAAAATTCTTAAATAGAACTGCCTTACACATGAAGCAGAAACTGGAAAGCTTTGTCAAGCTTATCCTTAATGCTAGACCAATGAGTTCCTTCCTAATGGAATAATATATTCAGGTCTTATCTGTGATCATTGAATAACTTCTAATAACAAGGCTGTTCTGGAATACTCATCCAGAGACTGACCTGTACCGAGTGATCTCAAGCACACTTGCACCAGTTTTGTGCACAGACGCAAGGTTTCTGTTCCTGTCTTCCAAGAATACATCAAACACCATAACTGGAGTTGTAACTAATTCCCTTTTCTATACCTTCTTTTCTTCAGACAGATTGTATTTTGCTTCTTATTGCTTTCCCAGTTAGCTAGTAGATAATTTGATTTGCAGAAGAGTGCACAGAGGACTCCTAAACAGGCTTATTTCAAACTGGTATCACTTTCAAAGCAACACTCCAATGGGCAACCTCGGCTCCCAGAAGAGTCTACTTAAATGTGAATCTGCAAGCATCAAACAAATAGCACTTCATCAGTTGTGCATAAGATGGCACTTTCAAAAGTGGTGCAAGCCATAGGTTAAAATTCTTTGTTTGGAAATAACAAATAACAATAATTTGGTAGTTGAAACATTCTGGTATGTCATATGGCATAACTGCTAAACAGACAGAACAGCAGAAATGTAGAATGTGAGGGCTTTTTTCTCATCCTTTCCCTCTGTATTATTTCTAAACATTATGTTTGTACTTTTAGTCCTGTTTTCGTCACTACCTTCAAGCACAGGCTGACAGACGTAACCACTGAAATATATGCGGAAACCGAGTAGATGGGATTTTCTGGCTATCCTCCAAATTCTGGAATTGAAAGATAGTATTTGAGAATAATATAATACAAACTTATGAAGGCTGCGTGAAAGCACTTGATTATCCCTAGTAATTTTAGGCTCAAGTCAATCATATTCCAAAGATGTGTTTTGTTTTGATTATAGACTGACCGAATGGCTATGATGCACAGAGCTCAAAATATTGTCATAGTTAAAAGTACTTCACCCATCAAGTAAAAAAAATAATTAGAGCAGGAATGTCGCAAAAGGGAGTGCAACATGAGACTGGGATCTTCTAGAAAGACAGCCAATTGAGACAGTATAAGAGAAGACCAAACTCTAGTGTAAAGTTCTGCCATCCTTCCCTTCTGCCAAATTTATCAAAAAAGGCTCAAAACAGTCAGGATAACACAAGCTGCTTAGTAACAACGACCATTCTAATACACATCCTGGGATGTTTGACCAAGCATAGCCAAAATCAATCTTCCTTTTCTGGTGCTGCTGCTAATTTCCTATGCTTCTTGTCCTGTGTCTAATGATCCATTTTCCCACTTGAAAAGAACACAGGTCTAAAACAAGTACCTAGACCATGTACAAGCACCATGGGAATTCATACAATTCCTTACTGTTTTGTGCTCGGGAACAAATAACTAGCAAAAAGCAGCACAGAAAGGAGGAGAAAGGCATCCAGGACAAAGTGGCGTTTTTACAGCTGGACCGTATTTTGGGGCTGAGTATACATTGACTGTTAAACTGGAAGATTGCCCAGCTAAACTGTACTGGGCATTTAATTGACTTTTTGACCAGTAGTTGCCTTCTTATCTACTGCAAAGGAAATTAGCCACTTTCTGCTTCTCTGGCCCCAGTTGAGAGAGGACTTTACTGTATCTTGCTTAAAGGTCTTATTTTCAGCTAAAAACTCATAAGGAGGAGTATGCTGGTTGCAACAAGTGCTGGTTGCACTCCTGAATTTTGCAAAAAGTTTGCTTGAAAGTACTTAAATCACCAACTTCAGCCCACAGTAAATATCAGCTCTTCAGCACTTACTCTTAGGTTTGTACAGCTGGGGCTTTGACCCTAGTGAAGCAGATAGTGTTGATGGCTTAGCATTTATTTTTGGGATTCGTGAAAATAAAAAGCATACTATCATATGAACTTTTTTATTATTACTCCTTGCAGCAGTAGTGGTTGGGTAAGGAGAAAAATAACACCCAAAGATTAAATTTTTCTAAGTATTTTAGAGCTGTCTTAGAACATGTATTACAGTCTATAAAACCATTCTTCGTGTCTGATGAGTATATTTACAAGGGACCATCTGGAAATTATCAAAATTCACAGGAACTAGAAAATATATACACAGTGTGGTTTCATTATTCTCCACAATCCCATTCCACGTCCCATATTTAGAAAAACAGAACCACTCATTTATTTATTTTTAAAATACTTGAGCAGAAGATTAAGCTCTTAGAGAGGATGACTAGAATGAGAATATAATGAACCAAACCAGACAATAGTGCTTTTCTATTCTTGGCTGTCCCCTCCCCCTTCCTGGTACCCATCCCTATTCTACAAACAAATGCCACTATCCCCACACAGTAAGGTACAGACTGTCTCACAAGATACTGTCATCCCTGGTGTGCTCAGTTTGATAGTTTGTCCACGCTACTCAAATAATCTGTGGTCTAATGAAGGCTTTGCTTTTTCTCTCTCTAATTATCACCTCTTTATTGATATGCATTGGGAGGCCTGATTCAACCTCCCCACTCCAGTGCTATGCTAAATGTTTTCTTTCTTTTGAGGTTTACAAAATACCTGTTATTATTGAAAAATGTTGGCAAAAATGGTGAAAAGTGTAATTTCAGTTTAAGGCTGTCTTTTACCAGAATAAAAAGAGTCCAACAGTTTTCACACAATTACTTTAGGCCTGTGGGGATTGATTCATTACAAAAATAACTTTGTGGGTTCCATCATTTGATGCCAGTAGAATCATTAAAATAATGTGTCTTATATTTCTAAATATGAGAATTCTCATTAACGTGATACAGCCATTATTACCATATTCATATCAAATTTGGTGCCAACAATTTCCAGAGTAACTTCTGATATAAAAAGGGTGGTTGGGGAACTAATAATTGAAACAGACGTTAACAAAGACAGTTTGATTGTTAATAATAAACCCCAATGCCTTCCTACGGTAGTTTCAGAGTGTTGAGGTTTTTTTCTACCTGTAATATTTCTTCCTCTAAGAAACTTTGAAAATAAATCATAAAAAGCCAAAAGTTACTGTAGGTCAAAGTGTGTGGAAAAAGTTTTTCTTAACTACTATTTTACTATTTAAAGGAAGACAGAACTATTTCAGATCATGTACACAAAGTAGCTTTGCTTAAGAACCTGTCTCAAGGTTCTGTAAATTTTTAACAGCGCCCTTTATAAATGTTTCAGGGGCTATAGAAATGAGACAGGCCTATAAGAAGTTTAATGGGTCCCTGTTTGGCTATTTGTAATGGGGATTTAACTGCTTTGTTTGTGAGCTTCAGCCAAGAAAACAGATTACCTTCATCAAGTACTAATACTCTAGAGTCAATCTAAACTCTGCTCAGCTATGGAAAGGTATCATGGGATGTCAGTAAGTATTATAAACACTAATCCAGCAAAGCTGTCAGCTACTTTTAAAAAAAAATTATATCTACATCCAAGCTCCAAGTTCAACACTGCTCTTGCGTGTCCAAAGCTTTAAAAAATATGTGATGGATCATCAGAGGCATGTTTCAAAATTCAAAATATTCCAGTTGTAATTAAAAACCTTGCAGTGAAAGTGATACTCTCTGAACACCAGCAAGATAAAGGCATGTGTTAAAAATTAACAAAATAATAATTTCAAGACCTCCAAAATAATATCATGTACATCATTTCTGTAGCAAAAATTTCCTCCTCATATGCATTATGTCCAGTTCACAGAAATGAAGCTGTTACCAGCAGAGGGTAATGCCACTGCTTGGCTCATCCAGGACATGCAGATCCCTCAGGGCAAGTCAAAACAAAGATTTAGTGCCATTAGTCCCTATAAGTGACTCAGTTGTTGCCAAGTCTTGAACATAGTATATAGCAATGGAGAACAATGGTGTTCCACAACTTCCTCTCCAGATTTTCTTACACAAGGAGGACATAGATGTTCTGCTCCTCTGTGCCCTGGCAGAACCAGAGCTAGATGTAAATAAGGGGTGCATGCTGCACTGATTTCCTTTGCTTCACAGAGCAGGCCAGAAAGAGAAGAAGCAGCAGAATACACCTCAAGGACAAATCAAGTCACTCTTGCTTTTGTCTTCTGGACTAAATTGAATTCCCATTTCTCCTTCAAAAGCAGTTTTCCCCTGAACCAAGCAGAAAAATGATATTTAGGCAGTAATATTATTTTCTGCTACAGCAGCTATTCCATTTGGCATGAGGGCGAATCTCTGCAGAATCAGTGCCGTTCAGGACTGCTTTCTGCAGAAGGTTGTTGGGGCAGCCTTTTAGCTGAGGAACTTCCAAGGCAAAGGCTCAGCCTGTCAAGGAACCGAGCAACTTGATCCAGAAAAGAAGTTAAGGGTCTGCTTTACTACCCTTTTTTTTCTCATTGGCTTTAGATAGATGGCAAACGTACCTTAGCAGTCTGTTAAACAAGGGGCAACACCACAGTGCTTTGGAAGACGGAGCCTAGCCCAAAGAATTCTGCAGTACTGCTGAATGATACATAAGCAGAAATTTCCTTTCTGTGGGATTTTCTTTATGACTGCTCATAAAAAAGGAAAAGTGACAGAAGGAATATCTTGTGTGTTTTATCCTTAATTTCCATTTCATTGCCTGGAGCAATTATTTCCTAAATATTTGTAAAGCTGAAACTATGTCCTCAAGAAGTTTGGGAAGCTATAGCAGGTTGGTGTCATGTAGCTCTCGTATTTAGTACATATTTTGTGTGTTTGATAGTAAATATTCCTACAAAGAAGAATGTTTAGTGAAGGAAAAGTTATAAGACTTACATATGATTGGCATATGGAAAAATATAAAGAGAACACTATTTGCAGAAGAGTACATTAGGAGAATTTCTTTTATGTTTATTCAACAAATGTTTCCTAAAAGGTTTTCCTCCAAACCAAGCAATTTAATTTTCTTTTTAATGTTATTCTCAGTGGTTATAAACTTAATTAGCTTCTTAAGCTTCACATTTATTTGCATTTGAGATAAATGTAATCTGTTCTTGGTATAACTTTTTGAAATCAAAATATGGACTAAAAAGGTGCAAGTTTGATTAGTGGAACAGGTACTGTAGCAAGTAATCATAGCAATGAGATGTTAATTGGTGTCTGGGTGGTTCTATTCATAGCAACAATAGGCCATAATAACACCAAATGTCCTCTGCTGTTCAACAGTATTTTGCCTTCTCATTTATCTTACTGACAATTATACTGTTCTTGAATTTCCTGCTTGTCTTTACAACGGAAAGGTATATAAAATGAGTCAGGCACCTGTGATTTTTTTAAGTCAGATGAAATCAGAAGGAATGTGCTGTAGTTTACTGTAACTCCTATTTATTTCTGGAAGTTAACAGGCTGGAACCAGTCTAACATAGTTTATTACCACATTAAAAAAAAAAAAAAAAAAAAAAAAAAAAAAAAAAAAAGTTGTTGTGTTTGGGTTTTTTTCCTCTTCTGAAAATGCTACTCCATATACTTTCCTTAACAGACGTAGGGATTGCAGTGGTAATCCACCCAAGAGGAAGGGCATCAGGATGTGTCCCAGGTACCAACCAACCCTCTTCTCAAAATGCTAGCAGCAAAGGACAACATTCAGGGCTTCACACAACAATCATCACCCACCAGCCTAATTGCTCCTCTCTAGCTATTTTTTCCACTCCCATCAGACTTTCTTTATTTTAGTAGAAAGCTTGTCAGTGCTGAGATTCTCTGATTAGAGGCTCAATCATCAGGACTTTTATTTGGGTGGTTTTGGTTGTTTTGAATTAGATGTCAAATAATCAGCTATGCCTTAAAGCATAAGTACTTAGGCAGTGCAGACCCCTGTACTCAGTTTCTAGCTAGTTATTTCCCAGTGCTCCCAAGAGCATAGAAGAAAACATTTGTGTGTGGTATGTGTGAGCAGGCATGGGCTGAGTCAGAGGCAGGGCTTTCAGGAAGAGAGAAAGGGCAGAAGGAAGAAAAAGAGAGCTCAGGAAAAATGAACTGTTGCAGTCAATTCTTTATCACATAACACTGCCTACTTTTCATTTTCACTCATAAATTTAAAGTGAATGTTACTCTTTTCTCTCCCTTCCTCCACTTCCACACACAGAGTTTCCAATTATATAGCCAAATTTATGCTTCACATTCACAGTCCCCTTTTCACTGTATTTGTACTATTCAGTCCACAAATAGAGATTTCTTCAGTTGGGTAATTTCATTTCATTTATACTTTTGTTTTTCTCTTCCGAGCAGAAGTCTGGGATTCACATTAACTACCTAGTTTGCCATTTTCTGCTAATAGCATTCTCCTCAGTGAACCACTCATGCTTCTGGGTCAGAAGCCTCTTCCATTCCCCTCTGAATTTTGTTATTTAATTCATCTGAACATCTGTCAGGTTTGGAAGTTATTGCATAGATAGCAAAAAAACAGGAGAAAAAAAAAAGAACAGAAAGTTTCTGAAATATAGAAAAATAAACTTTCGGGAGAGGAAAAGGTCTGCCTTGCTGCTTATTTGAAGTTTTTTGGGGGATGGGGAGATCCACTTTATGCAATAAAGTCCGTAGTCCCTGCTTAATGCATGCAGACCATGAAATTATACATTAGGCTGCACTAAGAAATCAGTGCTGAAGCCACAGAGACACCCCCTTTTTTCTTGGGACAGGTCATTGCCACAGATTTTGAAAAGCCATATTACTCTCCAATTATAATAAAGATTTACTTTCACTTCATACACAACATGCATTCAATGCACTTACTATCTTGTTTTCAGATACTAGGCCTTATTTTGACAGGGAAAATGATATGGTAATGGAAAAGAAGTAGGAGAGGACAGAGATTCCTTCTATCTGAAAAATTTTGAGTGGATGAAATGTGCTTCTCAAGAAGTCCAAAACTTTCCTTAGGATTCATTACACGATTATACTTCACATTCTTTTACTGCAAACACTGTGGTAAGCTGTCCTTAAGCGAATAAACTGTCCTTCATAGGTAAATGAGAGTTCCTACACATAAATCCTTTGGATTTTACCCAGCCTCTAATGAAGTCTTGGCACTCTGGTACATATTCCCCATTATTTTGAGAGCCTCAAGCTTTCATTGAAGGAACACATTTCAGCTCGTTGAAAGCTGGCAAGACACCGATGCAGACATCACCAAAGCAGCCTAAAAGCTCTTAGAAATATCAAACCTAGAGAAGGTTCCCCTCTTTTGTCTTTTTATTTCTCTTCAATGGAAAAAGATGGGGATTAACAGGTTTTAGAAAAACTGGATTTAGAAGAGTCCCATCCACATGCCCTATATCTAAGATTTCATCATGTGAGGAAACTTTGACCTTTCTGAAGTCATTTCAGTAATCATTATCAGATGAATTTTCTGCAACTTTTATATGAGGTCGCCATATTTACCCTCCTCATAGCTCTGCTCATATATATTTATGAACCAGTATCACCCAGTATATAATAAATAATCTCTTGCAATAAACAAGAAACTGACCTAAAGTAGTTTTCACTACTTCTGTGAACTGTCTGAAAGTAAACAACTCCTGCATGTAAAATAGGTCTCTGATTCCCTGAAATTGATTAACTGAAACAATTACAATCAATTAACACTCTTCAAAGGTTTGCTGCAATCCAAAGAAAGAACAAAATCAGCCAGGTGACCTTTAGCATTAATAGATGCCAGAACATTTACATATTATATTCACATTATAAAAAAAAAAAAATACTCCAGGCCCTGATCCTAAGCTGATGTGAATAAATAAATCAGAATATAATAGAACAATAGAGAGCTCAGCAGCTTGACCAGCTGAGCACGTAGCACTCCAGCATGCTACAAGATAAAAGCGCATCAAAGGAATAACTATTTAGTATAAAAAAAATGAAAAATTAGATGTTGAACTGCAACTGGTACTGGCTGTTTATTTTTCTTGTTGTTTACTGAAATAAAGTTGCTTAATAGTTTAGCATCTTTTTTCTGAGTACCAAAAAGTTCATTTTTAAAACTTGTTCCAAAAATACCTCCTTCCAGAATGCTATAGCTATCTTCTCTAGAGATTAAAAATACGTTGTGTTCTCTTAAGTGATAATGAACAAACACTATTTTCACTTACTTCTACATTTTATCTGCTTTGCACAAGAGATTAGAAATGAGTCTGTCATTAATTCATAATTGCCAGGACTCTCACGTCTTTCTAATTCCTGGAAAGTACAAATTCCCATAGACTTTATATTTATATGATTGATTATAAAATTCATATGGGTCTAGAACTTGTTCAATTACCAACTTAAAAACCTGGTGAGAGGCCAAAGCAAAGACACTTCCAGTACCAAAACTGTTTTATATGCAAATTCCTGTGACTTGTTCATCACAAGGTAAAAAATCAAAACGTGGAGTTTTCGTTCATATACTAAAAAGTTTTCCTTGCTTACATTTAAATCTTGCAGAGTCACATACCAAGTATTTTGCCCAACTTGTTATTTGACTTGTTTAGAGAAGTGAATTTTGCAGATTCATTAGAAAGAGTATTAGAAAACAGAATGTGAAAGTAATTGCTTCCCACTAGTTGTATCACAATGACCAATTTTACTGTCTTTTGCATGTTTAGTGACCTCCAAGATACAAGTGTCAGAATTCATTAGCTATTGATGAAAAAAGACTGTTTCTTCAGGACAATAACAATATAGAACACAACATTTCATCACTTCCTTAGAGAAAATTATATTCTTGGGTTTAGGACTAGTCAGTTTGTAAAGCTGAACAGTAGGAAAGGCTTGACTAGCTCAATCTCATTTTTACTAAAATGGTGTCGGAACAAGTAGGTGCAACACTGGGAATAGTGATTCTGATTACATACTGTCTCCAAAAATTTAGCATTTCATTCTGGTTTAGATACAAAACCTCTTCCAAGGCTTATGAAAGTGACTGTGATTGTGAAGAGGCAGCACTGAATCAACATCATCTCATTGGATGCTTCTTGCTCTTGTTCACAGTATAGTGGCAAAAATACTATTATTTCTCAGAGGATTAATATGCCTGTGCATGCTGCATAGATGCTCATTTCTCTTCCTCTCCTACATTTAAAGCCTAAAGCCTCCAAAATAATATCTGCTGCTCTCCAGTTATTTTTCTGTCTCCCCTCAGACGTATATTTAGGATATATTCAAGGTGTATGTCATGTTATGTACCTACACAGCAGTATTACCTACCTAAAGACCAGTAACATGTTACACTAGCAGCATTTATCAGCCAGCTTTTAACAGTAGCACCAGTCAGTGCATAATACCAAATTCTTTGCCCATTATAGAGAGATTAATGGTGCCTTCTCTTACCCCGTGACTGACAGTGCTTGCCTGGTATCAAGCAAAAAGGACAACTCACAAATCTACTTGCCACAAACAAGAAGTGGGATCTATTTCCTAAGAACACGAAGGGAAGAATCAGTCTCTGCCCCAGGTGAAGGAGGAGGTAGAAGGCAGTGGGCTTCTGCATGACAGACAGGCTTGAGGCAGGCAGCATGGGTCCCAGCCATGGGAAGACACTCAAAGTTCATGAGTCATCGAAAGGTCAATGCACAGGAAATGTAATGCAGTTT
Source organism: Coccyzus lansbergi (assembly GCA_033558105.1). NCBI lineage: Eukaryota > Metazoa > Chordata > Aves > Cuculiformes > Coccyzidae > Coccyzus > Coccyzus lansbergi. The sequence goes on along the minus strand of JAUMJK010000030.1, from coordinate 894,093 downwards.
GTATGATCCAGTTTCTGTGTTGGATTCTAAGAGGAGAACAAAGCTACAGTAACCAAGATCGATTTACTCTGAATAGGGTATTTATAAAGAAGAAAGAATTGTATATATGTGCATTAATAAGCTAAAAGTATCTTACTGAACTAAACCTCTCCTAATTGTCCCTTAGCAGTCAAGCCATATAGCTCCTGCACTTAATATCAATCAAGTTGCCTTAATATGACCTTTTATTAGTCCAAAATCTCTTTCAAAGTATCATAGATAACTGTTTGCTGTGAAAGACAGACTGCCAAACTGATCTGAGCAAGGAGAAAGATAGATCTGTCACTGTCCAAAAGTGTGCGGCGTACTTGGTATTATAGACCCAAGCTGCAAAATGCCAGGTGTCTTTTTGCTGCTTGGAGGGATACTAGCATAAACTCCTAAAAGACCAATTGATCTAGTATTTAGATGTGATCAATGCAGTTTTACTGCAAATATAGACAGCACTACATGTGCATGAAGTTCATAGAGGAAAAAGCTTATGAAGTTACCTTTTTTTGTTACAAAAGGCCATGTGAAGAAGACTGAATATCTCCAGTATAGCACTTTATTATACCTCAGCAAAGAACCTGACTGTATCAGCAGCATAGGACAGATCTATACCTCTAAAGATTTACAGCTAGACTGTATTAGCTATACAAAATAGAGCAAACTGAGCACCAACTCACATCTCCCAGAATACAGACAGAGCTATAATCACCAGTGGGGGAATCTTATCTCTCCAAGAATGCAGCAATGCTGCACTTTGTAAAAACGAAGAAGCAGACTACTGGTACATAACAATCAGAATGTCCTTATGCAGATTCTATCCTATAAGCCTTTTTCACACCTCCCCACTGCACCCACTAAGATTTTATTTAAAGTATATGAGAACTTCACTTAACTAGTTAGTGTCCTGAATGGGTGATTGAAATCACTTAAAGAACTACTGTCAAAGGTAGTAACAAAAGTGGTCTTAATATGATGTGGCAAAAATACAACTTAATGCTCAATGATAAAGCTCACTCTATTAATTACTGCATGGAAGAAACATGCAAAGGAAAATTGATTTAGAATAGAGTTAGAATGATTCAGAGAAATTACAGGTACTGGTAATGTGCAAGATGAAAGACTTTTTTTTTCTTCCTTGTTTATTTCACTTTTATTGCATAGTAACTTTTTCTTATTTCTTTTACTAGTCAGCTGAAAAAAAAAGCTGAAAAAGCTGAATCTAAAGGGAATCCTGAAAGGTACAAAAGCAATGATCTCTGTCTAGTCTATATAGTTGCCTGCCTTCATGTTCATCTCTAGAATAACTTTTTGAAAATCAAAATATCTAGGTCCAGAGGACAGTAATCTGTTCTGGCTAAATGACAAATTAGACAGCTTGGTGGCAAATTCTAACCTTCCTCTGTCCTACAAATGTAAAGAAAAAAAGAAACATGAAACCACAGAGTTTCAAATCAAAATGTATATGCTTGTAACTGATCCGTAAGGAAAAGAAACAAGGATGATATAGAGACCTAGAGAAACTGGGAGACCAGGAGAAGAAAGAATGTATCTGGGAGATTAATTTTATGATTTCTGCCAGGCAAATGAAGAAGTGAATAATAGCTCCACCTGGAACAATTCACACTTGCAAAATAAGCTCTTAAAAATATTTCCTATAAGATTAAAACATGTATAAAAACTACTTAACCTACAGGGAAAAAAAAAAAAAAGTTGATCATAGAATCCCTATGTTGGAAAAGAGCTTTGAAATCATCAAGACCAACAGTACCTGTCCACTACTAAATTGTATGCCTCAGCACTTCATCTACCCATCTTTTAAATATCTCCAGGGATGATGAATCAACCACCTGCCTGGGTAGCTTCTGCCAGTGCTTGATAACCCTTTCAATGAAGAAGGTTTTCCTCATGTCCAATCTGAACCTTCCCTGGCACAGCTTGAAGCCTCTCCCTCTTGTCCTATCACCTGTTACTTGGGTGAAAAGACCAACATCCATCACTCTGCAACCTCCTTTCAGGTAGTGTAATGATAAGGTCTCTCCTCGGTCTCCACTTCTCCAGGTTAATAACCCCCAGTTTCCTCAGCTTCTCCTTGTAAGACTTGTTCTCCAGCCCATTCACCAGCTTGGTTGTTCCTCTCTGGACAAGCATCAGGACCTCAATGTCTTTCTTGTAGCGAGAGGCCCCAAACTGAACACAGTATTCAAGGTGCAGTCTCACCAATGTCAAGTACAGTGGCACAATCACTCCCCTGGTCCTGCTGGCCACGCTGTTTCTGATACAGGCCAAGATACTCTTGGCCACCTGGGCACACTGCTGGCTCATGTTCAGTTGCTGTCAACCAACACTCCCAGCTTCTTCTTCTCCAGGCACTTTCTATCCACTCTTCCCCTAGTCTGTAGCTGCACAGGGTTGTTGTGTCCTAAATGCAGGACCCAGCATTTGGTCTTATTAAACATCATGCTTTTGTCCTCAGCCCACCAATCCAGCCCTCATATCCCTCTAAAAACCCTCCCTACTCTCAAGCAGATCAATACTTCCTCCCAGCTTAGTGTCATCCACAAACTTACTAAGAGTGCACTCAATCCCTTCATCCAGATGATTTATAAAGATATTGAACAGGGCTGGACCCAGGACTGAGCCCTGGGGAACACCACCTGTGACCAGCCTCCAACTGACTTTAACTCCGTTTACAACCACTCTTTGTGCCTACCCTCCAGCCAGTTTTTATACAGCAGAGGATGTGCCTTTCCAGGGCAGTGGCAGCCAGTTTCTCAAGGAGAACACTGTGAGAAACTGTGTCAAAGGTTTTACCGAAGTCCAAGTACACTATATCCTTTCTCACATCCATTAAGCAGGTCACTGTGTCATAGGAAGAGATCAGGTTCGTTTGTCAGGACTGCTGATGCCACTGTCTGCTTATTTGTTATTGCTCCAAATGGACAAGTTTGTTGAAATTTAGTGACATGTGACTTAGAGTGACCCTTACTCTTTAAGGAGAATAATACCAAGTTGATAGTGATCGAGAAATTTGTCTTTGAAGCTCCACAGGTATTAGAGAACATCACTTTTGGAACCCTCAGAATTCTTCCGTGGGTTATATTTCTCCAGTAAAACATAGAGAACATACCTCTCTATTACAAGAGAACCTCTATTAAAGAAAATCTAGCCCATTTCCAGTATAAGCTTGTGACCAAACATTAAAATATTCTTGAGCTCTTTTCAGAGTTAAAATTATTTCTGCTAAAGTTCAAAACTTGCTGAATTAGAATAAATATTTCGATAGATAGACAAGGAAATATCAGTGAGATTAATGGTAAGCAAGTACTAAAGATTTGTTACCAGTTTATCACTGCTATCCTGACCCTGGTGTCTTCACACATTGTGTCATCAGCTGTCCCTGTGTTAAACTGCCACTACCTTTATCAGTGAATAAAAAAAGAACAGTCTCACATGCTAAAAAAATATTCTATTGCTATTTTCTTTGGTAAGTGTTGAAGCTATCCCTGCTCTATACACACAGACACTCTTTTTGCACTCATGTTAACATGAAAAGTATTAGGTGCAAGACTCTTTATGTTCCTGAATTTTCTTTTGCATAGTATCACTTAAAATAAAGTGGGTAAAGTACTTCCAAAGGGAAAAGTCTTATGTACATGATGCAACTTCCACTGTAAGCTAAATTTACCACGTAAACTGCAACCATTACAATGAAGTTCCTTGAGGTGGGTTTAGGTTGCCTTTCATGAATGATGTTTCATGTGATGCAACTACACAGAGAACATAATCCTTTTATCCTAAATGTGTACATATTTAAGTTGCACTGAATGCAGAGTAAAGCCACGGTCAACTTTACAGCCCCACTGTGGTAACAGTTTAATACTGCCACTTCAGTGCCGAGCTGGATATTACCCACAGTACTGATGCACCATCCAAAGGTCTCGGAGGCTGTGTTATGTTCCCATATGCTTTCCAGCACTTGCCCTTACTACTGTCTTATTTCAAAATAGACCATATCATCCAGAAAACCAATAGACCCAAGTTGGTTTCTTACACTGGTAATTCTTAATACCAGTTACCGGGAAAGGAAACCTTCTGTGGAGAGAATTAAAAGCTCTTTGTCATATCTAGGGTGAGGAACAGACCAGTGCTGCTTCCCTCTTTCTAGGGAGATCACATTTCAGGCAGACTCATTTACTTCTTCTGGTCACCACAACAACTCCTAACAAATATCATATATTTTTTTAATATTTTTTATTAATTTATAGTCTGCAGTTGCATACAGCGTACTGTATTTTAAGCAATAAGGCACTTTGGACTAAAAATTAACATTTGATGGGGTCAGAGTTGCTGAAGTTACAAGAGGAACAGTAGAATTTCCAGAGCAAATCTCATTCAAACCTCCAGAAGTTTTAGACAAGGATTTCTTAAACTGCTAGTATATAGAAGTGCACAAAACTGCAGAGTACTTTAACTATTAGTCTTTGTAAGAGACATTTATCTGGTATAAAACCTGCTATTTTTTCTTACAACTATCAGCTACTCTACCTCCCAGCACTCAGCTAACAAAGACACTTTACAGTGTTCAAAGCTCAGAGAAAACACTCTGCCAACACAGTCCTAGTTTTCAACAGCTGGGTGGAAGATCAGGTCATTGATTAAACTTCTGGAAAGGATCTCAGCCAGTCCTTGTACCTTGTTGAGATGAAAATCTGAGGATCTGGAGGGAAGAGACTCCAGATGGGTAAACTCCATCCTGAAGGAGGCAGGAGCACATCCTGGGTGGTACGGTGCCCATCAACCTGGTCAGTCTCTCCACCCTGGCAGCAGGGACAGATCCTTCTTTGTCTCCTCTGAAGCTGTTCTACTAGAAAAGCTGCTGCACAAGTTTTATCACCCATCTATGATGGGTGAGAGTACAGCAGAATGTAGTGTAGGTTATCAGATGTGTGTGTTGGGTCATATCATTCAGCTGTTTAACATGCTATTGAAATTGCCCAAAGCAGTCATGCTCATGAAAACTGGATGAACTTTGTAACAGAGTACATCTCGTTCATGCATCTGACATCAGTCCTACTGAATGACCTAGAAAAATAAATCTGAATTATGACTTTGTATCTATAAACCTGTTTAGATTCTGATCAGATAAACCAAGTACTCATACAGTAAAGAAAAATATTAAAATATAATGTATTGCTAACTAAATTAAATATATAAAAGAACAGCAAAATAAGGTTATCGCTTTTCAATAAATCATGAGTAGTTGTAATAAGTATACAGATTTCTGAAAAATGACTAAATTGTAACGCAAATTTTAAAGAATATGTTTTCTTATAGAAAGCTCTGTGTTATTTGCCTTCAACTACACAGTTAATCCAGATAAAACAAAGAAGTTTTCATTATACAAAAAAATCACAATTTTTCAGCACCTCTATAATAATAAAATGTGAATTATAAGCACTAAATAGAAAACACTACAAAGAACATGTTATGGTATCACATACCATAATTCTAATAACCTAAATTGGAGAGCAAGAGATAATCTATATTTTCTGTTTGCCAATACACTGAGATCATAATGTTATAAGGGTTTTGCAACTATTGCCTAAGATACAATTTTAAATTCTGAACTTTTTTCATTTTTACTTCAGAATTCACTTCCTTCACTGAAATGTTACCTCAGCATCCATTAAGGTTTTGCCTTGAGCAAGGAATTATTGGGCTTTTTGTTTTATTTGGTTTTTCATTTTTACATTTAAAAGCTGTCTGCTTCTAAAATGAAGCTATTTAATCCCTTGTCAACACATGGTCATAAAAATTGCAGGCAGACAGAAGTTAGCAATGGTTTCTTCACAAGCCCCACAGCAATGCATGGTAACGGATTTTCAAAGCAGTTCAAAGAGTCCAGTTTCCATCTGTGTTTGGTGAAGGGTGCAAAAACCTTGGGGCCATCTGAAAACTCTGCTTCATCCCTAACACTTGGAATAACAAAGGTGTTATTTTTCAAAGCTGCATTCTCCCCTCCTGGGGTGGCTCTGCAGATATAGTTCAGGGAAGGTAGGAAACTTCAGAGTACATATTCTCCTTCTAGACTTTGCCTCCTTCAGGGAGTTCTTTTGAGGATGTCACAATGGTGGCCTATATAACATGGGTTACTGCCAGCAGAGGCCAACAGTTAATGAACCCTATAGACAAATTCTTTCTTCTGATTTCAGTACAAAAATCCACAGGAAAACATCATTGATGTCCCCGCTATGTACCCTTCTCTTCAAGCCCAGGAGTGTTATTTGATCAAAAGAAAGTAGAGGGTGCTCTACACCCATTGTACAACCCCAAATCATGCAATACGACACAGGTATCCATTACATACAGCTAAGCCAGGTTCACTAAACAAAACAACATGAAAGCAATAACAAAGAGGATGATTAGTTTACTTTCTTCTTCATAAGTAGCCAGTTAGTAATTGACACCTGATTGTCATACACAGGGCAAGTGCTTCTCTGATGCCTATTTCTACTTTGCAGCTGTGTAAACTGAAAAAATCCCCAAAAAATTAAAACAAAAAAAAACCCCAACTTGCCAACTACTTGCTAGGCACTTTGTATAGTATTCCTCTATTGAACTTCTGCTGTTGCATTTCCTGTGACCTGGTATCACACAAACACATACCAGAAAAGAGATATGAAGAATGAGTTGACCAGAAATCACCAATATAAATATGTGTAGACAAGAGCAATAACTATCATAACCTCCTTGAAGATTCCTTGAAAAATGTTTTTGGCAATAAAGGCTTTTGAAGTAAAAATATCTACCTATTACACATCACAGAATAGAAAAAGGTATTCCTCCAGAAGCATTTTTGCTTTGCCCAAGTGGTGCAATATATGTATAATACATACGTTTAAATTCAAGTCCAGTTCTCTTACAGTCAAATCAAAATTTCAGTATGTTCACATTGACTTCAATGAGCTTTGATTTAGATATATTCTAGCCTAGCCAATGTGGTTGTGGTCAGGATAATTTCATGAGGCTGAAAGGAGTTTATTTATATAACACCATATTTCCATTAAAAGTCCAAGAGATACTTTTATATGGAGAGGCTGGTGAATGGGTTTGACTTCTTTGGTTTTCTAGTGTGTGTATCTTCAAACAGCAACCTCAAGAAAAATTGCTTGATTTTTAAAGATGTATCTTCCCCTAGGAGGCATATTTAGTGATATCTAATGCAGAAAGTCTTTATGACAGTTCTGAACTTAACCTTCATAACTCTCTCAGTTTCGAGGGTTGGGTGCATCTTCAATATGTCCTTTCATACTTCCTTTGAGACTCTTGCTTTCCTCTTCTAAAGACAATATGATTATTTTCTAAGCCTTTTCTATTGATGTTATGCAAATCATTTCAGTGGAAATAAACCAACACAAAAGCAGCATGAAGGAGCTCTGTTCCAAGGTCCCTGCCTCTTTTGCAGTGCTGGGATTCATGGGTGGGAGTGTAGATGATGGTTTGTTTCGGGGAGGAGGTGTAATGCACCATCTGTTCCTACTGCTTGTAGAAATCAAAGTGGAAGAAAGGAAAACAACTGTACACTCACACCACCTTTCCCAGAGCTCACTGCTTATTTTCTGTATTTGAATGAAATTCCATACCTACCACCACCTATGGGGACCCACATTTGTCCACAGGCATTTCTTTCTTTGTTGCAAGGCTCCAGGCCTCCTCTTTTGTTCAAAGCTTCTCTCTCAGGGCAATCTCAGCCCTGACTCATATCATGTTTTTATCTCTTTGGTATCATTGTAGGTAAATGTCAGGACTGAAGTCAGTCTTAAACCATATGCTAAAGCACATTCTTTTGAGATCAAGTATTATTTCTTCATAATTTTTCATTATCTCTGATTCAAAGATCAGTCAAAGCATAGAGTTGAAAGGATAATGTTCTAACCCAAAACCTAGATATTTTCCTTTGGTATGTGCTTTGTCATCTTTATATTAATTATTCTATTGTTCGGAGCAATGTAAAATTGAAACATAGTGAGCACTGGCTTATGGTAATCCTGATTCCTGAATAAATGTAGTTGGTTTTGGCAGAAGACTTTCCAAGGCACTGGAAGTTTTAGAAGGCACAAGGAGAACAGCAAGGCTTGGCTTAATAGAAGATAGGCTTATTCTTTCTTGTTGAGTAAATGCTTTTTTAGGAGTCCTCTGGTAACCTGGAATATAGTATTTGTTGCATTGGAATTACTGGGAAATAGGGAGCAGTTACATTTTGATGTGAAGGGGAGCACTTTGAAATCATGCATTGTTCTGCCTCTTCTAGCTTTTGCACAATTCCTATTACCATGGTAACCACCTGCTTCAGTGAAAGAGGAAACCTGCTTGGAATTTGTTTTTAAGTCATACATGTACAGTTACAATAGTGGTTTCTAACTAAATTATTAATTTCATGTCATCATCAAGCTTAGGTAAGCTATGCAAACTTGCAACAGCTGAGGAGTGAACTCCTGACAAGGATCTTTGCAGTACTTGCAGGTTGAAAGCAAACCACTTCGAAAGGAATAAACAACATGATAGAATATGCTTCTGATGTAAGGTAACTTTCCATAGACACTTATATCTTGCACTATGATATACCAACAATAGATAATTTCTAAAACTTAGCATTTAAAGTTTAAATCTACAGCTTGTTGAAAAATATTTTTATGGCATAGTAATTATTGCTTTCTTTGTTTCAAATATGTTAATAGATATTCAGTGTATCTTGAAATCAGTAGTTAAATCAGATATAGATGTTAAGTGAAAACAAAACATGCAGCACCTTCCTAATGGGTGCAGAAAGTCTAACATAACAAAGAGTTGTTTTTTTCAAAAGGGATTGATAGTAAAAGTCAGTTTATGAGGACTACATTGGCACAAGAGCTTTTAACACTCATCATCAAAACACTAATCCGTGCCCACTGACACTGCTGGGGCTTGGACTGATGTTTTAAACTCATCTGTGCTCAACCAGGTGCTACATCTAAAATTCAGCTCAGTTTAGAATTGTTTCAGTCCCTGTCACTATCACATTGCTTCAGGTAAAAAAGCAAAAAAAAAAAAAAAAAAAACATCCAACATTCATTATAGCCAGATTAGAACATAAATAAAATCTAAATTGTACTGCAAATTTTAGAAAGTCCTTGTGCAGGGAGCTCCCCATTATTTACTTTAATGAACAACCTACTCTAACACTTACATTGAGTTGGTAGAAAAAATAATAAATAATGCTTTATTTCAGCAGGTGTTGTTAGCTATTATCATAGAAGTATGAAAAGTATTCTTTTAATTTAAGTTGTGCCATTTACTAGGCAAAGAATATTCTTTATGTTGTAGTAGCAGAAAATATGACAGTAAATTATCTCCATACACTAAACCTCTATATATTTCTATTACAAACAAACAAACAAAAACCACACTACACTCCACATTTCTCTTGATGCCTGTTACACTGAGAAATGTGAAAGTTAGAAAGCAATCTTTTATGTGTAGGCTTTCACATAACCATCCCTATGCATATAAGACATGGTATATACACAAAAAATAAGTATCATCCACACATTATATTGAGCCATTATCATATAGGCACACAAACACTACAGACATTAAAAGGAAACTGTAAATGCATAAATTGAATAGGAAAGCAAGTCTGTGCATTTTACACAGTCGCTGGGTTATTCTTAACCGAAGTTATATCCTTTTTTCCTTAATTCAGAAGTCTGCTCAGCAACTGGCTTGTGGCTAGAATGTAAACAGGCAAAATTTAATGTCTGTTTTCATAAAAAAACATCCAGATTACCCATGTCCACCTATACTACTGTAGGTTTAAGCTGGCAGACAGGGCTCAGCCAGTTTGCAGTTAAGCAATTCTGATGGTACCTAGATGGCAACCGGCAACACAAAACTTGGTCTGTAATCCCAGATGCTGAAATCGTTGATGCGTATTGAGCCTGATACCAAAGATACTCAGTTAGTAGCACTAAGGAATTGATCTAAGAATACTTCAGTTCTGTATGTACAATTGCTTTAGTATAGACATGATTTTAAGTAAATTACCAGTGCTAGATAAAGGCAAGACGGTCAAGATAGTTCTGCTGAAAGATTTTTATAAAAAGAAAATAAATTATTCCCTATGCTTAAAACTTCTCAAGTTTACATCTGCAAACCCACCTCCCAATTACTAGAGAACAAATTAAAAATGTTTAGTGAGAAAGCTACACATTAATAAGTACTTAAATACTTTTTTGAAGAAGTTAAAAAATACTACCACAAGCTCACAACCTGCAGTACACAAACCAGGAAAACCAGGCAGAGTAATTTGGCCTTAATAACTAAGCATAGAGAAAAATTTTGAAAAACTCTAAAGACAGATCACTGGTTGCAACAGGAGAACAGGCCCCATTATTCCCTGTAATATAGAAGTGACTTATTGATAATCAGATGAATTCTTAAAAAACATCTTTTGACCCGAACTGTATTCTTGCATAGCCATCCATGGTATAATTTATGCAGCAGCTGACTCATTGGATTTTTCCTTAGCTAGGGACAGGTAGCTCATGTTTCTCTCTTTGCACTTGAAATTCATTGCGGTCAAGCTTTTAGTGGTCACACTGCACAGGTTTTCCTTTTACTTCCCTAAATTCTTCCTCAGCCCCTCTCCAGTTTACACCCATTCCCCCATGTCCTAACACCACAAACTTTTATGAATAGTCCCTCCCCAGCTTTCTTGTAGCCCCTTTCAAGTACTGGAAGGTTGCTATAAGATCTCCTCAGAGCTTTCTCTTCTCCAGGCTGAACAAACCCACCTGTCTCAGCCTGTCCTCCTCATGGGGAAGGTTCTCCAGCCCTCTAATCATCTTTGTAGCCTCCTCTGGACCTATTCCAATAGCTCCTTCTTATGCTGAGGATTCCAGAACCGGACACAGTACTCCAGATGAGGTCTCACAAGAGAGTGAAGGGACCTACCCTTGCTTTTCACATATGATTTTTGTGTCCTCTGCAAAGATGGTTATTGCAGTCTTTCAGCAAACACTGATCAATTTTCCTGGCACTAGTCACTATTAGAAATTAACATATGAAGGTGGGAGTTGTGTGCACCTGACTGCAATGAATTTTTTAACTGGTTATCACTAACTAGACAGACATACATGAAGACAATCCTCCAAAAATATGTCAACACATATTAAATGCACACCTTTGCTTTGATTTGGGAAATTACTTTTCATATCCTTCCTGAGAAGTCCTCCAAAGAGAAGTCTTTGTATTTGACTACTTAGATTTTCCCATCCCTCTCAAATGAACTCAAAAATTTGGTTTCCATTCATGCTATGAAAAGATCAGCTAAAGAAGATTTAACTGATTAGCAAAGCACCCCATCTGGTAGGAGGGTTCCATAGATGTCCTTCATACATCGACATCTGATGCTCTCAGCCAGAAGCCTTATGGTTCAAATTCAGCAACGCTGTTGGTAAGTTGGAGAGCAGCTTGCTAAGCTTGTTTCAACCTGAACTTTTTTGTGCTTGTGTTAGCCATCTGTAAGCAGATTGCTGGACCAATCTCTTTATCTGTCCCAGCAAGAGAAAAACAACACAGATTTGACCATTTTGCCTTCATCAAGAGGGGTGCAAGGGAACACAACAGACTTTACTTCAACCTGTCAGCGCATACCTCTTCAAGTCACAGGATACTTGGCTGAATGGACTCGTGGTCTGCTCCACTATGTCTAATTCCACTAATAATAATAATCTCCTGTAATAGGCTCATGGCTTGAGCTAGAGCCACTAATCTGACTCCCCTCACCCTACCCTAATTCTGACCGGCAGTCAGGGAATCTCCATCCTTCCCCGTCACTGAGCTACAGATTGTGTCAACAGGAATTAAGCAGGCACCTGTGATACCACCTGCTGCAATCTATTTAATTCTTTGTCACGTAACCATTTCAGTCTTTTAATAGTTCATTCAGTGCAAGAGGAGGAGGAGGGGAGCAACACTGCTGACAGTAACTTTCCGCCTCTGTGAGCAATGAAGTTACCCTTAAGGCACAAGGGATTACCAGTAAGATGTTTCAATTCAGTCTGTGTACTTTCCTACTCACTTTTGTTTTAATCTTATAGTAAACTATAAATGCTATATCAGTCCCTGATATACTCAAGAACCAAAGCAATTTACTTCATCCATCTGAATAGTTACATCAATGGTTTTGTTTTGAAACTCTGCAGCAAGCAAACCATGTGTTCACAACATGAAAATGAAAATTCCTGCATCAGAGCACAAAACAAAAAAGCTCTACCTGTTTAGATGTTATCAGAGGTAGCCTTCTCCTCTAACAAAAGTTCACTAATCTTAACCTTTATTCCACCTCCTCACTCCACACCCCAAAAAAGCCCTGAATTTTTTATAAACATTTTTATGCTTTTCTAGTACTATTTGTCAAAAGCTAGAGACAATGCAGAACCAAATGCAGAAATCCACTCTTCTTGCATGCTTCCTCCTTCAAGTTGCCCTAAAGCAATATATACCTAAAAAGCTTTGTTCACCATACAAAGTTGCAAGGAACATTGTGAATCACCAAATGCATCCTATCAATTGCAGGGGCGCACCATGGAAGCTTGGTTTATCTATAGGAAGCAATGTTGAGACATGCGTGATCTAAGATGTCACTAGTTACTTCCCAAGAGAGGAATAAGAACAGAGCATGACAGCTCAACCTCTTGTTGTAGAAGATGTGCAACAGAAGAATATACTTTCATGCACCCACTGGTAGCTCTTGAGGATACAGAGACCAGATATCAGTTGTACCACTGGAGAGAAACTGTTTTTATATCACAAGGCATAGGAAAAAAACTGGTAAGTATGGACACTGTCACATACTATTGATTTAAATGAGTATTCACATCATCTCACATAACCAAGGTGGGGAGAATAAGACATTTTAGGGCATAAGAAAAGGCTGTCCACTGTAAGGAAACACAATTCTGGAAAACAATGGAAACTGATGCTTTACAATAAGTTCATTCTACATTTAAATGAAATAATTATTGCTCTGGTGTACGATGTTTCTCTTAGCAAACTTGAGTCAGATATAATGATATTTGATGTCTTAAAAAGGAGTTAAATGAATGGCAGTGCTTTAAAGCAAACTGTGAAAAAGCAGCAATATTCTGACTAGTCACCGAAGTGTAACTGAATTCTTATACCTTATAATATAATACCTTATAATATAATATAATACCTTATAATATAATATAATACCTTATAATGGTAGAACACCAAACTGATGGGCAGTTAGGCTTACTAGGTTACAAAGATCCATTTACTCCACTGACACTTAATACTATAAATGTATTAGATTGTCCTTTCTTTCAATGTAATATGTGGAATTAATAACAGATCTAGTTAAAGTGGATGGATTTTTTTGCAGTTTTTTTTTAAAGGCACATCACATGTCTGTGAAAATAGAAGATTATCAGAATATACATGGGTATGTTGGGGGCCAAACAACAGGAGAAGAAATAGTATCAGAATTAGTATCTGTACTCACCAGCCTAAATTGTAGGCAAAAAAATAGTATGTTTCTATTAAGGAGATCACATGGGCTGAAAAGTAGCTTTATTTGAAATATACTCTTTCATGAGGCATGACATCCTCACAGCCGCATGAAAAAGAATTGGGGTAGTAATAAAATGAAGGTTGACTACACCTCTCATCAAAACTGAGATATGAGTAGTTCATAAAGAGCTGCTCCCAGCAGAAGCTCAGCTCCATGGAGTTCTGTGTTCATTCCATGAAACTGGAGGAGAAAGCTCAGAACAGATTTTATTTAGGGCAAGTCTGTGCATGCTTTAATTCATTCAACTTGAGTCCCCAGGTTTTATGTCAAAGTGAGCCCATTGAGCATGTATGAACTTTTAATTTGTGTTAAATACCTATTTTTAAATGAACCTTCCATCTCCAAAATGAAAATTTTGTTGCCTGAAAAGAATTGTATTGCTTAAATGAAAAAAAAAATCGCAAAATTTTCCATTTTCAAATGTAACACAGATAACCAAGATCAACACCAGATGTCAAGGGGCAAACGGTCTTTTGTTGACATAACAGTGCTTCACATGCATACTTTCTATGGTTTGTATCCCCAACCAGACCATTTTTAGTAGGCATTTCAAGCCCAATTTCTTCATAGATTCACTAATATGCTTTACATAACTGTAAGTAGCCCTTCCAAAATCAGTGTGAAAGAATAGTAGGTAAAATTAAGAGTGATTTTTTGTAAAGTCAAAATTAATTTTACTAATATGCTAATTCTGAGAAATTTTGAACAAAAAACCCCAAAAAATCAATTATTACATAGTCACTTGTCAAAGATCAGAGAAGTTAAAACTTTTTTATTATAGCTAAAAAGATGGAATATTACATTTTCTTGTGTTCTCACACTAAGCCCTTCTCCACAAAGCTTGCACCCTTTCACATCAGCTACCTACTTTTCTCTTAGAGCTCTCCTTAGTCTCACTTTTGCTGTCTTCTGAGGAGAACTAAAAGAAAGTGAGTTGAGGTTTTACTTTAGTTGCTTCCACAGCTGAGGCTCTTTTGTTAATTCCATGAACTCAGGTTTTGTCATAATTACAGAGCTGTGTTTGGGTGGTTCCTACTTGGATCCTTTCTAAGGGGACTGATTTTGAGTGTCATCATCCCGGGATTTCAGACTCTATTTGCACCCATATATACTCTTAGAATTTTGAGTCATCTCAAACTTCATCTTTTCAGTGATGTCTTGCATTACTTCCTAATTTTTTTTATTAAAGAATATGTAGAAGTACACTGGAAGACATACAAGCAAATGATTATATATTACTATATATACTATATATATTACTGTACTGCTAAGTGGCACACAAACTTTTTTTCAGCTTAATGCCTTTCAAATTAATAGAATTGATCTGATGGAGAAAAAGGTGTAACTTAAGAATAACTACTCATTAAAGATTACTCCTATAAACATTCTTTTTTACCTGTTTTAGGATTACAAGGTCTATTTACATTATGAGTATGAAATGAATAATCTGTAGATTCCAATCAGAAATGCTTTCATTTTTTGAGTGCCTGGTAATGTTGATGTTCAAAGGCAGCTAAGTTTTTCTACCCTGGTTTGTGTCATCTTCGTCTTCAGCAATTTCTGTTGCTACAGGGAATGCTAAGGCAATAACACATCATTTTTGCTGTGTACAATGTGCTTGCTAATGGTTTTATTCCATTTTGATTATCAAACTCAGAAGCCAACTATTGATCTTACTGAGACCTTGTGAGTGAAGATTAAAGCATTCCAACATGCTTGTCTACAGGTGTGCCGTAGTGAATTATGATCTTCACATAATCCATAGAATGAAAAAGTTGCACCAAAACCCCAACTGTTAATCAGTGTATAGGCACAGGAGATCAATCTTTGATTCGTATATTCACAAATCCTGTTTACTTGGCCACATTAGAGAACAGACGGGTGTTCTGGAATGGATTCTTAGAAATGATGAATGTAATTGTCAAAACTGTCAAGGTCAATGTATAATGTTCAAAAAAGAACCAACTCATTTCAAGCACCTTCCATTTATCATTCATGCAATTTGACCCCCAGTTCTCTTTGTAACAACATAGTATGAGGGAACAACTGCTGTGTTCATTCCTATATACTCCTGTGGACTTTTAAATATCATGCAGGTCACAGCCTTTCCAAAAGACTGAGGACATTTGTATATAACTTTTTTCCACCCTGAAGTATGTGGAAGCTATTAGATGAAGCCTGAGTTTAATAAGAGTAAGTTTGTTTGTTACAGAATTGTAATGCTGCAGTACTATATACGTTTGAAAGACCCTTGTTCCAGAATCTCATCGTTTTCCCATTTAGGACCCATACATTGATTTACAATAAGTTTTGAAAAACATAGGTGAATAATTTGCTTTTCAGAACTGAGATGTTCCCACCATTGATGATGTATCTTAGTTCCTTAACATCATGCTGTGGAATATAAGCCAACTATAAATAATGAGGGGTTAGAGAAAGACTGTCCCTCTGGACAGTTTACACCATAACTCAGTCATTTCTCTTAAATACCAGCCTTGATCAGAGTCAGGATACTGAGTCAAGGGGAATGGCTTAGTAGGTTCTATTGGTATGTAGATCTAAGTATTTGGAAGTAATTCAAAGTGCTTGAATTTTCAGATTTAAAGAAAAACAGACATTTAAATTTTGGGTTTTTTAGTTTTTAAATATGGCATTTTAGAACATTAGAATCTCAAAATCTCTCTTTTCTGGTGCTATTTTTCCATAAAGATGAGCAAAGGGACAAAGTGCTTCTCTCAATTTTTGCTTACCACTGGCTACGCATTTTTACTTTTAGAGATCACAACTTTTACCACTCTGTTTTCACAATTTTGTAAACTTGTAGACTGAACCTGAAAATAGATGCCCAATAGGTCATTTTTCTCTCGGCTTACAGATGATAGGACTTTGTTTCACCATTTTTTTTTTTTAAATTATATAGAGAATAGAGCAGTCATAACATACATTAATAATACAAGGGGGGATTTTTTGATGGAGTGTTATTATAACCAAACTGAGTTTGCTCTTCAAAAAAATCAACATGCTTTGGTTCATATTCCATTAACCCCAGTAATAATGGACACCCCTACCTGAGGGGATGTAATATTGGACCTGATGACCACCAGTGCAAGTAAATTCATCAGTGACATCGAGATCAGAGGCACCTGAGCTGCAGTGATCATGCACTGGAGGGATTCAAGGTCCTGAGGTATACAAGACAGGCAAGGAGTATAGTCAGGACCCTAAATTTCAGGAAAGGAAACTTCCAGTTCTTCAAGAAGATAGTCAGTAGGACGCCTTGGGGCATGGTACTCTGGGACAAGGGAGCAGAATAGACCTGGCAAATATTTAAGGACACTTTCTATAAAGCACAAGAGTGCTCTGTCCCCAGATGTAGGAAATCGGGCAGGAAAGGGAAGAGTGGACAACAGAGAAGAGCTCTACATCCCCTCACAGAATCAATGTATTCACTGAAGGCTGCACACACTTTTTGAAAGGCAGGTTTCCATGGGATGTCAAAGTGGTCCCTGACAGACATCAGGCATATATCAGACTTAAATGAACATAAACTATTTCATCACTTGGCTGAAGAGCCACCACAGAAATATCTGTAGTTCAGGAGTGTGATGCTTGAGCCAGTGTGTGTCTGGAAGCTATAATGGTGCACTGGCACACTGCAAGATCCGTCAGACAGTGATAGCTCAAGCTTGGGAGCTGACTTATGTCCATCTGCTGGAAACAAACTTAGTGCTACCATACAGCGGTCTGTGCTCAACTGAGCTCTCAAGTCCACACTATTGTTTTTTTAAAATTAATTAACATGCATTAGGGCAAACCCTTTTGATCACTTTAGAATAAAAGCTCACCACTATGAAAGGATACTTTATTTGTAGGAACTGGCTGAATCAGATAGCTCAGGTGACTGTCTAGTAGGAAGTCTGTAGCTAGTGACGTTCCCCAAGAGACAGAACTGGGCCAAATCTTTTTCAACATATTCGTCAAGGAGGCAAGTTTGCTGATGATACAAAACTGGGAGTAAAGTTTGATACATCAGAAGCTGTGCTGCCATTCAGTGAGACCTGGACAGGGAGGTTGGAGATCTGGGTGGAACGGAACTTAATCAACTTCAACAAAGGCAATCATAGGGTTCTGCAGCTCAAGAGGAACAACAGCATGTGTCAGTACAGGTTAGAGGTTGACCTGCTGGAAAGCAGCTTTGCTGAGAAGGACCTGGGAGTTCTGGTGGACAACTATCTAATGGTAAGCCGGGAATGTGCCCTTGTGCTCAAGACCAATGGCATCCTGAGATGCATCAAGAAGAGTGTGGCTAGCAGGTTGAGGGAGATAAGGAGGTTTTCCTCCCCCTCTAATCTTCCCTCAGGAGGCTGCATCTGGAGTACTGTGCCCAGTTCTGGGCTCCCCAGCTCAAGAAAGACAATAAACTTCTGCAGAGAATCCAGCAGAGGGCTACAAAGATGATTAGGGAACTGGATCATATCTTTCACAATGAAAGGCTGGGAGACCTAGGTCTGATTAGCCTGGAGAAGAATGTAAGAGGATCTTATCAATTCTTATCAATATCTAAAGGACAGGTGCCAGAAGGATGGGGCCAAATTCCTTTCAGATGGGACTCAGGAACAGGCTGCCCAGAGAGGCTGTGGCGTCTCCTTCTGTGGAGATATTCAAAACCCATCTGGACATACTCCTGTGCAACCACCTCTAGGTGAACCTGCTTTAGCCAGGGTGGTGGACCTGATGACCGCCAGAGAGAGGTCCTCTCCAGCCCCTACCATTCTGCATGACCAGTTCAAAGGGAGATGAATTGATCTGATTACTTTTATAAACTTTTGCACTCCACTGCTTTTTCAGCCAACTTGACATTCAGATGTAAAACGACTGTAGAGACAAAATTATGCTTTGTAAAAACCAGCAGCTTTGAAGTATAGGTAATGCTACAGGTGGAGATAGGGCAATGCTACTTTTGTCCATAAATCTCCATCAAGTCAGACATATGACGTTAGAAAGAAGCTGTGGAAAATGTACAAATTAGTCCTCCTGATGTAGCAACTTCTTGAGTGCTTCCAGTGCATCACTGCATCAGGCTACTGCGAGTCTTTGCCTTCAGTTGTGGAATTTATCAGGAAGAGCCAGTGGCAGCAACTAATCAGTAACTGCAAATATCAGGGACACTTGGAGGCAAGATTGCACCCCTGCAGATATGCTACACAACACTGGATAACAGGCACACTAATGATGAGGGCTCGTGCTTCGGTACAAGATATGACCCACTTACTTGTCTTCAAATTAGATCACATAAGCTTGGAGTGCAGACCCATGGAGCAATTTCATTAGAAGGGTTATACATGTTTCAGGTGCCAACTTTACAGTATGAGGACAGTAACTGTATATTACTCTGGCCATCAGTACCCTTCACACACAGGCAATGGTGTCAGAAGTTATCACTTGCAGATGAGAACTGTGAAAGATGTGAATACAAGTGTCAAGTTATCTCCCTCTAGAGCCCAGTGCTTATCCACTGAATGCTTTGCCTCAGAGACACAGCATATGTGAACAGAAACTGCTTTTCCATCTCACCTTCTTTATGTCTGCTGAGCTTCCACTGAGCAGTTACTATTCAGCTTTTATAAATGGAGGAAGCTTTCTTGCTTTTTGGACCCTATCTCAACCAACATAGCATGCTGTCCTTAGAAAAGAGCAAATTAATTTGGAATTGGATTACTAAATTAGGACACAAGAGCCCTGCACTCTGCAGCTATAAAATGTTGGGCAAGACTCTGTCCCAAGTCCCTGTATGCAAGACTGCATAGCAGAAATTCTGCATTTCACAGGGCTGTTGTGCAATCAACCTTAACAGCTCTGAAGAGCATGGACACTTCCTTCAAGATGGGCAGTTTAACTTCCTAACATAACATTACAGCACACAACTGTTATTAAGGGGCATTCTTGGATGCTTTGAATGCATGGAATTTTACAGGACAATGATTATGGTCCAAATTTAATGGTTTAATTTAATCTACACAGTGCCACAAAGAGGTAAGGGAGGAGAGTCGCTGCAAGAAATAATGAGGTGACTCATTAACGAACTGAGCTCTACATACAGAGTGCACATCCTTACAACTGTATAACTACCAGAGCTGTCCACAGCTGCATACCTGTTTAATTGAAGCAGCACAGAAGGGCAAGATCATTTTGTTTGTCAGAA
Organism: Coccyzus lansbergi; assembly: GCA_033558105.1. NCBI lineage: Eukaryota > Metazoa > Chordata > Aves > Cuculiformes > Coccyzidae > Coccyzus > Coccyzus lansbergi. The sequence continues at coordinate 874,225 of JAUMJK010000030.1, read as the reverse complement.
GGATAGATCCTGTCAGATGACAAAATTGTCCTCTTCTCAATTTAAGTCATCCAATCCTTAAAAGATAAACAGGATTCTCTAGTAAACTCTGGATGTCCAATTCCTTTTGAGTCTCTTAATTTTGCCAGCACTTCTTCTGATACGCAATAGGACTAGTTTTTAAAAGGTAGAAATTACTATTTCATATCACTCTGGCTATATCACTACAGTACATACTTTTACATTTTTCTTATATAAATACAGTTGAAAATGCTACTCTCTTGTACATGGAAGGCATGATTTTATCTTCCTGTTTATCAAGATATGAAAGGAGAAGAGAGTAATTATATTTCTACTTCCATTTTTTGCTAACATTGTCAGATAATCAAGTATATATTACTGTAGGCTCCTGCAAAACAAAGCAAAGGGACGGTAGTGTCAGTATTGAAAATGGAAGAAGAAAGTAATCTTTGAAGTCTACCTGTACATCTTCACTGCACTGCCAGCTCTGAGCTCATTTTGAAATCAAAGAATGATCACACAAAATTCGAAGCAATCAGACACAGATTGGTACATGGAGACTTCACATCAAATTCTTTTGTATTAGCATGGAAAAGTAAAAACCCTGATGTTTTGAGATGAAGACTACAAGCAAATTAGTCCTATCCAGCATATAATTAATGTTTTCAACATTCCAGTGAAGAGAAACACTTTGAAAACTTATGAAAATGTAGGGTTATTTTCTTGAGCGTATAGTATGAAAACCTGTCATTTTTATGCAGCAATAGCAATCCTTTTTTTAAATATTCACAGATGTGCTGTTAAAGTTATCAATTTCACCAGAATGACCGTGAATGCCTTACTCAGCTGTTCTAAAAACATTAGAAAAATGCAAATTAAATCAAGTCCTAAATTACAAAACCTATTTTCCTTAGCGCTGGGGATTTTGTTTTGCCCTGCCTTATTTGAAACTTATGGTTTTAAATGAAACAGTAGCTGAAGGATTTCTAAATGCTTGAGCAAATGAACAGAATGACAGCAGACACTCTAATTATATTTAGTAAGCCATGATATCTCAGGAAGAGGAGAGCCTTATCTGCTTGTAACCTTCCTGTGAAAATGCCTGGACATTAACACCTGGGAGAGCAGACTTCAATGGAAAGGAAAATTACTTGAATGGGTTACATCTGACAACATGTCATATGAAGGGAGACAGAGAAATAGAAGACTGTACAAGTGTCAGACGTGTTTGGTTCAATACCTGTTTACTGGAACACTGTGGATGTTAAAATTTGGCAATCTATTATTTAAGACAAAAATTCGCTAATGTTATGTAACCCAATAAAATACTTGGTTAACAGCATCCCATTCAGCATAAGACAAACAAAGCTGCTGTCAATATTCCTTTTAATTAACCCAATAGTATTAGCTGCTTATGACTTCATTCCCCTCAGTCCCAGTGGGCAACCTGAAAGGCAATTCTCACTATTACTTAGCTCCTGTGGTGTAATCCACAAGAGGCTGTCAGCTTGCCACACTTTGTGACCTCTGACCCAATCACTCTCTTTCTTTTAACATTACTACCTTTGCACATTTAATGAACTTTGTACATGGTTAAAAAGATGTCAGCACAGAGAAATGATAGTTCCTGCTGTGAAAGGCTCCATTGTTTCTATAAGTCTAATTGACCTTTCACATCACAGAAAATGAGAAAAAAATCAATATAGTTACTTAATCACCAGTCCAATGCTATCTTTTATAATTAATATGCTAACTGCATTGCTTTTGGAACACTGACACCCAAATACCCCTCGATGTACAAAAACGAATTCTCATTAATAACCATTATATTAATCACTGTTGCCCAGAACTGGAACCTGACTGCGAAATCCTCTGGTGGAAATTGCTATAATCGTTCAAGCTACAGGAAGGAATATTTTTTCGGCATAATTACTGCTGTCTTCTTATTGAAAAATATCCATTAGATGGCAGCTTTTAGTTACATATATCAAGTTGATTAATTTTTAATTTTTACCATTTATATGATTTTGTACAAGTAAAGATCTTTGATAATTTAAATGATTAGCTGAACAATTATTAAAGCAAATTGCAGCAGTTCAAATATTCATTTAGTTACTAGAAGAGCCATACATCATTAGCTTCCAATTAAAAAGTTGGGAAATAGTAAATGCTGATACAATTAAAAATATGTTTTTGTTCTTGTCAATAAAGCAGCACACCACTGTAAAAATATTGTTCCAACTTCAGCTGAAAGCAGACAGTTCATTCAGTACCGGTTCTCTGTTACTATTCTGTGAGCAAAGAAGAAGAAATCTTTTTACATGTCTGAAAGACATTGGGAAGAGGCATCCAATGGCAGCACAGCATTTGTGTGCTCTTCACCCCAGTCCTCCTCCTCTGACAAGGGAATGCAAGCCAGCTGCGAGGTCCTTGAACTAGCTCAGCTCAAGAGAGTGATTCAATGACCTACTCTCTGGAGGTGCTCAGCACAGGATCCCTTTAACACATCTTCTGCTACATTTTTTTCAGATACTCACATAGCTTTTCTGCCTGAGCTTGCCCATACTTACATAGTAAAGCTCCTAGAGCTTGTCCTTACTCAACTCTTTTCATATTTGGAGTGAAAGCAGAGAATGCTCCTACCTCTCATGCCATGTCCCTTACCACATCAGCACAGACTGCTAGGCCCAGTAGAAGTATCCTGCAAAAAGCAAGGACACCCACTTTTTAATGCAGCAGTCCCATAGTGAGAATAACCACTTGCTAAATACAAGAGGATCTCATTTCACACCTTACCCTCTGACTCCCTTGAATGTCTACAGCTGAGCTGGGTACCTGCTGAGTTTTGTCTAAAAATCTTCACTCAGTTATACTATTCTGATTAATCTTCTGCCAGCTTGGCAATCAAAATCTTCAAATACATCCACAGTGTTTACATTCCTGCATATGTAATTTTGTACCTTTCTGAACTCAATTGTTTCAAATAGTATAATGAATCCTGATTAAAATGGGGGGTTTTTTTGTGAGGAAATAAGAGGACAATGTGGAATGATCTGTTTCAGGATGTGGAGACAGTAATGCTAAAGGAGATGTACTTGTCAGGTTATTCCAGGTTATTTGCTCAAAATTGGTCATCTACATCATCACTGAACCAACAACATGGACCTCCTCTGAGAGACCACATTACAAAAAAGAAGAGATGGTTGGAGTTTTTATTTTTTCAATTGAAGTGTATTGGGTTTGTTTGAGAAACAAGTAGGTTCTAAAAATTAAATAGTCAATGAACCTCACTGCTCTTCATTTGCAAAACAAGATTAAAAGTTGCAGAAGTATCTTGAGTTTTTAAGGTTTTGTGGTTGGTTTTTGTTATGGATGGTTGGTTGATGTTTGGGGTTTTTTTGCCATGTAAACTATCCCATTGACACTGTCAAAGGAAAGACCATCATCAATACAACTTAGAGGAGTTCTATATGGATGAACTCCATGCTGTGCATATAATAGTTTTATTTGCCTGGTTGGAAAGTTTCTGAGTTTTTTGCCTTGTGCCTCCAATAGTTAAAAGCCAACTTAACTTCTGGGGTATCCAGGATTACGTGTCCTACTTTCTCATTTAAACCACCTGTCTATCCTTCAGTTAGACTACTGGTGCCTCTTAAGCAACACTCATTTTTAAGGTTATTTTTAACATTTAACTGTCTCTCCTTGTTATCAAAACTTATTCTAAATGTTCTGCTTAGCTGTTTTAATATTCAGGATATACCGCTTGGGGGAACAGTGTATTTTTTAAAGAAGAAACTTTGTTTTTGTGAATAATTGGGGGGCGTATTAGTCAGTTTGATGTGGTTCTTTAGAAGATTAGTGTTACAGAATCATAGAATCATAAATCATATCATATCATAAATCATATCATATCATAAATCATATGGTTGGAAGAGACCCACCAGATCATCATGTCCAACCATTCCTATCAAACACTAAAACATGTCCCTCAGCACCTCGTCCACCCGTCCCTTAAACACCTTCAGGAAAGGTGAATCAACTACCTCCCTGGGTAGCCTGTTCCAGTGCCCAATGACCCTTTCTGTAAAAAATTTTTTCCTAACGTCCAGTCTAAATCTCCCCTGGAGCAGCTTGAGGTCATTCCCTCTTGTCCTGTCCCCTGTCACTTGGGAGAAGAGGCCAGCTCCCTCCTCTCTACAACCTCCTTTCAGGTAGCTGTAGAGAGCAATGAGGTCTCCTCTCAACCTCCTCTTCTCCAGGTTAAACAACCCCAAGCTCTCTCAGTCGTTCCTCGTAAGACTTGTTCTCCAGCCCCTTCACCAGCTTTGTTGTTCTACTCTGGACTCTCTCCAGAGCCCCAACATCCTTCTTGTGGTGAGGGACCCAGAACTGAACACAGGATTCAAGCTGCTATCCCACCAGTGCCGAGTACAGAGGGAGAATAACCTCCCTGGACCTGCTGGTCATACCATTTCTGATATAGGCCAAGATACCATTGGCCTTCTTGGCCACCTGGGCACACTGCTGGCTCATGTTCAGTCGGCTGTTGACCAACACCCCCAGGTCCCTCTCCTCCAGGCAGCTTTCCAGCCAGGCTTCTCCCAGTCTGTAACACTGCACAGGGTTGTTGTGCCCCAAGTGCAGGGACCCAGCATTTGGCCTTGTTAAACCTCATGCCATTGGACTCTGCCCAGTGGTCCAGCCTGTTCAGATCCCTTTGCAGAGCCTCCCTACCCTCCAGCAGATCAACACTTCCACTCAGCTTAGTGTCATCTGCAACCTTGCTAAGGGTACACTCAATGCCTTCATCCAGGTCATTGATGAAGACACAGAACAAGGCTGGACCCAGCACTGAGCCCTGGGGAACCCCACCTGTCACTGACCTCCAGTTGGATTTAACACCATACACCACCACACTCTGGGCTCAGCCAGCCAACCAGGAGAGTGTGCGCCTGTCCAGGCCAGAGGCTGACAGTTTCCGTAGCAGAATGCTGTGAGAAACTGTGTTAAAGGCTTTACTGAAGTCCAGGAAGATACATCCACAACCTTTCCCTCATCCAGCAGCCGAGTGACTTTGTCATAGAAGGTGATCAGGTTGGTTTGGCAGGACCTGCCTTTTGTGAACCCATGTTGACTGAGCCTGATCACCTGGTTCTATTGCATGTGCTTCATGACAGCACTCAAGATCACCTGTTCCATGACTTTCCCTGGCACTGAGGTCAGACTGACAGGCCTGTAGTTCCCTGGATCCTCCCTGTGATCCTTCTTGTAGATGGGCACAACATCAGCCTCCAGTCCAGTGGAACCTCCCCAGTCTTCCAGGACTGTTGGAAGATGATGGAAAGGGGGTTGGGCAGCACATCCGCCAGCTCCTTCAATACCCTAGCGTGAATCCCGTCTGGCCCCATAGACTTGTAGGTATCTAGTTGAGCTAGCAAGGCTCTGACCACCTCCTCTTGGATCATGGGAGCCTCATTTTGCTCCTCTAGGTCCTGGGTTTGTACACAGAGGGAACCGCTTTCTTTACAATTAAAGACTGAGGCAAAGAAGGCATTAAGTACCTCAGCCTTTTCCTCATCCCCTGTCACTATTGTTCCTTCTGCCTCCAATAGGGACTGTATGGTCTCCCTAGTCCTCCTTTTATTATTTATAGAAAGATTTTTTGTTATCTTTCACAGACTTTGCCAACCTGATTTCTAGTTGAGCCTTAGCTCTTCTGACTTTTTCTCTACACAATCTCACTTCTATCCTGTAGTCCACCTAAGATGCCTGTCCCCTCTTCCAGAGCCCATAAACAATTCTCTTCTTCTTGATATCACTCAAGATCTCACTGTTCAACCAAGCTGATTTTTAACCCTGCTGGCTTTTTTTTCTGGAACTTGGGGATGGCTTTCTCCTGAGCTGCTAAGATTTAAATTTTTGAAGAGCTCCCAGCTCTCATGGGCTCCCTTGCCCTCAAGTACTGTCTCCCAGGAGACTTTGCCAACCAGCCTTCTAAAGAGTTCAAAGTCTGCCCTCTGGAAATTTAATGCTACTGTCCTGCTAACCACCCTCTTCACCTAGAATAGAAAACCCTGTCATCTCATGATCGCTTAGTCCTAGGTGTCCACCTACTGCCACATCCCCTACAAGGCCTTCTCTGTTCAAAACATGCAAAGGATAACATCTCCACAAAGAGAACAGACAGTATGAGTTGCTACTGTGTCAATTAAATCTTGGCAATCATTATGCCTATGTCCTTTTCCTGCCCCTTTCTTCCTTGGTGGTCTTCTGTTTTTTGGGGTTTGTTTCTCAATACCAGCAGCCAAAAAAGAAAAAAAGAAAAGATACTAGAGGCAATTTCTTTAGTACAGTCACAGACAGACTTTTTTGTATTTTAATATTTGAAACTGCAGCCCTTGTATGTTAGAGAGGCCACCACTCAACTATTTACACAGATGTCAGGGAAGGGAGACTGTAACCATCTACCTCCACCCCTGCGGTCACCTTTGCCTCTGAGCAGTCTTTGGGAGGTACATTAATAACATTTGTATTAGATACCCGTTTCTCAGTTACAATATTTTTATTTCACATTGTCTGTATGGAATGTAACTTAATACATACGCTTGATGCAAGGAGATGTTTGCTTAGTATTTTATGATTAGTTCAGAGACCACTGGGTTTCACAGACTAGCATCAATAGTCCATATAGGCGGAGAGTAGGCAAGATATAATATACAGTGTTGCAAAAGAACTGCATACACAAGGGTAGGAATAAATTTACAAAGGGATAATAAACAGCCAACTACAAATTAAAAATAAAATTTGTCAATCTTTAAGTCTTTCTTACTGAAATTAAAACAAAATATCTTCAGGAAAGACCAAATAAAAGACCAAGAGAGACAAAGCACGTATAAATTTTGGTTCCTGAAAAGTAAGTCATAATTACTTGGTAATGCAATTGAACAAGGAATTTTGCCCCTCTCTGACCATCAGGTTTTGCCTATTCTTTGAAAATCTCTGAAGTAATAATATGGTTAATAAAAAGTCTTAGAAGGACTTACATAACATTTCTTTTGATTCTGTCTTCTAATTCACTCTTTTCCTACTATGGAATACAGAATGAAATTGGTAGAGGGTTTATTCCATAGGACCTTCCTGCCTCTTTAATCTTCAGTTTTGCTTTCTGAACACCTGCAGGTGCCCGTGTCCCGCTGGCAGGGCAAGTACACATCTCCCACTGGGAATTTTACTCAGCCAGGTGTCTCACTGCCCCGCTGAGCCACAAACACTGAGCTGAACCTGCCAGGGGAATATTTGCATTGTGGCTTTTCCTTTTGAATCAAAAGGTGTTAAAGATGTCATTGAAGAGCTCAGAATAGTGACTAAGCATGTCCTATACTTCAGTCTCTCGTTGCCTAACTTAGTCATATGGCCTCCTGCAGGTATGCCTAATAACTCCAGCTCTAGTGCCTATATCTTTTCACACCTTTTTACCAAGAAGGAAGTATTGTCTTTGATTGTCCATCAGCCTTAATCCTTTCTCAGCATGAAGCTTGTTAGCATAATTGTAGAGAAGAAACCAAAAAGGTACATTATGTGCATCTATGTGTTTCTTTTTCAGTAAGGGAGGCTGTTTGGATGAAAGACCACTGTATTTATTAGACTAATTCAGCACCTACAGGTTTCCTTTACAGAAGAAAGTCTATCTTTTTAGGTTTTGACTTAATGTAAGTTATGAAAATCACATCTGTAACTTTGTGAACGACAGTTATCATGCTCATGAAAGACCTGCAGAAATATCTGTCCTGGGTATTAGGTTTTCTATCCAAAAACAAGTGTGGAAAGTGACTGGAATCCCTGAACTCAACCTCAGATTCTTGGTCAGTTAAACTGTAAAACTGATTGCAAATAAATCAGTAAAGGTTACATTTTTAATATCTTTATCAAGACATGGAAACTTCTAAAGCAGTTTTCTTCTTCTACCAACTTAGTCGATAATGATAAGCAGTTAAAGGACTATAAGCAGCAATACCAGAGCACCGATCGTTCTTTACAGATGCTCTGTATTAGGATTTACTTCATACTTCAGTCTTCATCTCTCATGAATAACAAGACACAAATGCTAAAGTAAGTACAATTTAAGTATTACACACTTTGTCAAGCTAGTAAAAAATCTTTGGCATTTCTATTCACACAACATAGCATTTCAGCACAGCCAGATTAAGACGACCAAGCAACAGGGAAGTATTTGGCTCTTTTCTAATACGTCAAGCATGACATGATTTACACTAGCTCAGTCATCATCCAGTTCATTCCTAGCACAGCCTATGGAAACAGGAAATCATAGATCTGAAGAACAAGTGTGCTACAGCTTCTCTTGGGTGTGCACAACTTGTAGACTACCTTGACCAGATCCAGATTTGCTTGGCCTAAAAATCAAAAATAGTCAAATGATCTGGTTATTCAGGAGGCTGTTGCATTTAAGATACTCTTGTGAAAAGGTGCATCCAACCACTTGTAGAGCAATACATAGAGATGAGATTGCAAGCTCTCTCAGGCCCTGATACCTAGGTGTATTCAAAGAAGTACCCAGGCACTTTTTCCCTGTCCATCTCACCTTCTATGTGTTCCCTTATCCCACTGGCAACAATGGTTTAACAAGATAAGGGAACTTATATTTCCAAAATTACCATCCAGATGCAGCTTTGCCTCATGAACCATTTTTCACCACAAGTAACAGTAGACTCGGTACAGAAGACTTTTGTGAGTCAAATATGCATTTCCACAGCTTCTGTGTGTTCTTTAGTAACTTTTAACTGACTGAATCTCTGAAAATGCTAAAGGAGCAGAATCTTGAGCACAACTCTCAAGCTTTACAACATGAATGCAAAGAATGAGCATGTTATTGCATTATTTTTAAAGTTGTGGGTTTTGTGATATCTGGCTCGGGCTTATTTCACGTTAAACTTCTGGATCAGGACAAACAAGAAAAAAGAACTGGTTTCTTCCTTATGTATATATAAACATATATTATGTTCATTATAGAGCCTCCTTGTACAGAGCTGAGCAGGGCCTACCCTCAAGTAAGGTCTAAGAGTGCATGATCACAATAACTTCTTGTTTTCCTTCTTCTACTTACCAGAATAAATTCAGGTTGTTATTCATACTTGCAACCTTCTTACTACTCTGGAATGCTAATAATACAAATAATATTGCCCAGTATTTTTTAACTTTTACACTGCAAAAAATTACACTTTTTGTCTAGTTTAGGGGTACAGCTTAAAGACTGCACACAAGAGTTTTAATAAGTGATTTAAAATTAATATATTCCATGAGGGGTTTCATACAATTCTAAGAATAGTGTCCTGTTGATCATAGCATGCAAATACCCCAAATTCCATCTTTCTATATATTCAAGAACCTAGATTACCAGGTATGTATCATCAACATAGGGGTTGACTAAAAAGCTGGTTTATACATGGCCAATACATTTATTAGAATAAATTTCTTTAAATTATGCAAACTTTGGTCCCTCCAGGGTCTTCCTCTAGCTTGTAAGTACCATGATTTTTCAGCTTTGGTCAATGGTTGTACGTTGAGGAACTTCACGAAGGACGGTGTCAGCATGAGGGAGGGCTCTCACACCACATTATGAGTGCATTCTAACAGGCAATCACGTTTATCATTGCTGCTAAGCTCAGTAAAATACTTTGTCATCAATCACATAATCTTAGACTTTCTGTAACACACAGCTACCTTGATCTTGTCCCAGTTAGCAATTTGATTTCAGTTAACTGGGTTTTTACTAGTTTCTGACCTCCTAAACTCAAAGTTTTTCCTCCATTCCAGCACGGCAACACTCATAACAATACTAACAAGAGATCACTTTCATACTAAAGATGAAGAGTAAATCACAACCTATGCAGATCTTCACTTTTTCCTTGTATCAGAAGACACTGGCAGTCCTAGCATTTAAGAGCCGTGGGGGAGAAGGTAAAACAAGTAGAACTCAAGAATATAAAATAAAATAAACCAAATAAAAACAATCAGCCAACCACACAATAAAAATCCCACAGAACTATATAAAATAAACATTTTTACAACTTTGAATTTAAAGAGTGAGAAGGCTATGCAGTGAGAAATAGGAGTCCTCCCAGAGGTTTAGTAATCTTTTTGGTACTTTGCCACCAAAACCTTCAAACCAAAGGATTTTGGAGTATGCATACACATTACTCAGTTTTCAGCCACAACATTAGTCAGCTAGCTTTGCATAATTGTACATACATACATACGCAGACAGAAAATTTAAACTTTAGTTTTATCCTGGCAAATTAGCCTAGCACAGTTATTCAGCCAACAACCACTTGAAATGACGCTGGTGTTGCTCTCCTACATCATTCATAAATCATTGCAGAAGTCCTAGGGACTAAACATTTACTGAAATAACTGATGTGAATGTAAGTCACTACAACCAACATCCTCATGTGAACACACTGTTCCACAAAGGATTACCTTAGACTCCAGCAGAACAGCATACTACATGCTTTCGCAGAGCCAGAAGATGCATTTCCTTAATGGTTTTCCAGGACACTATCAGTATTAAATACATATCAGTCATTATATGTAAATACACATACCAGTTTCTTCCCTCTGCAGGAAAGAAAAGGAAAATCCATCAAAGAATGGTGCATGGGGAAATCAAATATCAAATGCTTCCTGCTTCCAAGAAAAGATGTAATATTCTGTGAATGACTGACCTGGCTATGACCTTGATCATGGTAAGAGATTTGTTTTGGTAGTCTGCTGTAGCCAGCAACCTGCAGAGCAGTTTGGGAATCCTACCAGAGGGAGTTCTCAATGCTGTAGTTAAAAAGCACATTTGTTTATGTGGAGATACTATTGCAGATATGGTATTGCAATAATACATTTAAGATTGCTTGACAAATACATTAAAAGAAAGCTAGATAATTAAATACCTAAGCATGAAAGGGTTCTTGAAGATAACATACGGCGAGATGTAACGCTCACCGCTGTGATTCATGTAACAAAGGCAGCATTAGAACAACATTAGTGGTTTTAATTATAGCCAGACAACAAATTCAAATAAAATTTCCTCGCTCCATTTATGCACTGTTGACCCCAGGTATTGCAAAGGTCTGAGAAAAGTTCAGCTTTCTGTATAGAGCTCTAAGTGTACACATTATGTTTGTATAAAACAAGAGAAAATGGAGAAACTGATCAAAGTATTAGGATTTTCATGTGTAACACAGGCACGAACCATTTTAATTTTTTTCACATTTAACTTGGTTTTGATTTCCATCAAAAATATGGAATTAAAGAATGCTCAAAGTACAGACATCCAGCACTTTTTATTTAATGTCTGAAGTTTGGAGTCCTTTTTTTTAGCCCTTTTGTCTGACATACAAGTTGGAAAAAGAGATAGAACCACAGCCCTGCAATAAACCATCCATACAAATTTCATTGCTCTGAAAGTATAAGGAGGCAACATTAGAACTCAAGACAGCTAGGTGGCATGTGGTGGCTTGAACAGTTTAGAGAACTGAGAATAAAAGAAGAAATTATATGGCTCAGAAAACTTATAGAAAAGACAGGCAATCAACAACAAATATCTGTGACTGAATAAGCAAGAGGCCAGTACGTCCATGAACTTCCAAGTAAGATCCAGTAACTGAACAGAAAGCTCAACCTACAAGACCAGCTTTATTTCCATGAAGCTGCATAGACACCCTGCCAGTCAGCCACAGCACAATCCCATTGAACAGAAACACGGCTATAGTCCACATCCCAACAACATCATCCAAAGAATTGTCTCAAGAAATACTCTGCCAAGTCTACAGTAGCACCTTTTTTTACATTGAGGAGCAAATGAAGTCAGGGACTGTCAGGCTGATAAGTACAGGGCATAGAGTTCCGACTTAGGCAAGGAAGGACATTGCCTGGGCTCATTGCTAGAGATGTTTACTGAGAAACATAAGGAGCCCCTGGTGGCACTTCTGCTGGGGGAACATGAAGAACATACCCAGAGTGACTTCAGCAATCAAAGGCAGCACATCCCTAATTGGCTAACACCACTTTCACACACGGTAGAAAACAACTAACTAGAAGGCTGAGCATGAAATATAAAAAAATTCCCTGTGTAGAGGGGAAGGGACCCAAAAGGAAAAGAACTGTAAAAGGTTGTGTTTGTTACACAAGTACAAAAAGGCTCTGATAACCAGAAAAGCTTTGGTGGTATCACAAAAAAGGTGGGAATCTTACCTCAGCATGATAATAATTATGAATAAAGCATAAAATGTTCTCAACTCCAGTGTGATGGTGTTTATATTTCAGGTGTAGTATGATTTTAAATTTAGTTGGTTGGTGATTAAATTTAAGGTATATATGAATAATGCATAGGGAATGAAATGGGTCATTATTATAGACAAAAGAAGTGAAATAACCAGTTGGAGATGTTGTTACAGCATACTCTGAAAGTGTATGCTTCCAGATGTTTATGTTCCCCAGCTTAAAAGATTAATGAGAACACTAAAGATTTATACCCAGCCCCTAGAGCAGAATACAAGTGGGGTTTTCTAGGCACAAATCTGGCCTCTTCCCAAAAGGGGCAGTTTTCCAGGTTCAGTGTGGTTGAAGCTAATTGGCCTGGTATTAGCCGGACTCAAAGCCATTTAAATTCAGTCCTGACAGAACCTCAAGGGAAACTTACTGTGCTGGCACACAAGACATTTTAACCTTTGAAGCAATTTCACAACATAAATAACATTTTTCAGTGTATTGAATTCTTGGATTAGCAACAATTATGCAGACTGAAGCTGCTTCTGGAGCAGAGAGAATAAAAACACAGAAGACAATGTCTGGACTCTTGACCTACCACTGCTTGCACTTGAGAAACTGTTTTCTCACTGTTACATTGGCATTCTTAACAACTCCATCTTAAACTAAAGAATGAAAAGAAGACCAATCCAGTTGCATCATCCAACACCAGAAAATTAGCCTCACATTATGGCAATTCCATCTGCCTACTTGTTTTGAAACACTATGCAACATTTATCCAAAGTGGTCAAAAAGCAGGAACTGACATCATTTCACTGTTCGTACCCTAATCAAAATAGGGTACCCTAATCTTACAATAGTTAAGCCTATCTGTCCATATCACTGGTACATTTACAGTATCCACATCACTAGTTTTTCTTGTTTGCCTGAGTGTTTGCCTTTCAAGAATTCAAGCATTGCTTAAGGAGCATTGATATTTTAGGGAATCAGCTAGCAAACTTTTGAAGGTCCACACTTCCCTGTTTTTTTCATAATGACTATGAACAAATACTCTTTCTTCAGTCAACCAAACAGCACCTCTTGCTAAACCAACATATAATTGCATGGAGTTCATGATGAGAAAGATGTTGGGAGCCCCAGGAATCATCACTTCAGTAGATTAACCTGATACTGGGAGCTCTATCCTTCACAAATCTCTCTTGTTTATTTCCACCTCTCCCTAAAACAACACCATTTTCCAATTACCCAGCATGGATTCATGACCATAACATCCACACAAATCACTTACCACTTTCAGGTTCCAAGCCAAAGCAGCATAAGGAAAGGCTTCAAATCAGATCAAAGAGTTGCCTCACACCTTCCCTCCAGCAACCAGTCAGACAAACCCAGGTTCCCACAGGTGGGCAGCTCCCAGGATAAGTACTACTGTTAACCCTTCATGGGTGGCACTGGGAAGGAGCTCAGAACCTTCTCCTCCTTTGTTTAGAAGTGAATATGTTTCATTCTGAGCAGGAAATGTGCTGTGGGTTAGCCCAGAATTTTTTAGTGGCTGTCACTGATCTATTAACTTCAAGCTTTATATATACCTGGAAAGAATCCTTTTGAAATTCAATTCCCTGCGTTTATTTTTGCCAACTTAAGAATGCCTTGCCAAGAGCTAGCAATGAGCTTTGATAGACCCATGGCTTGTTATCATATAAGAGCATAAATGGTCAAAACTTCACATGGGTGTCTTCTTTATGTGATCTGATGGGCAGAGACGCTGAACAGAAGAAATTGCAGTGAACTCTTAGAATGTTATCCAAGTTATCAAAACTTAGATAAGTGCAGGTGAACTGCCCCTTTTGGATCAAAATCTGAGTTGAGCATCCAAGCCATTTTTAAGGGCTGTCTTTGCCCTAGAGATGTATTTTAAACACTTTTGTACTCCAAGAAGAGCAAGGCTCAGATGATGTTTTTGGAAAAGAACAGTGAGTCACTATTTTCAGGTAGGGTATATATAGTGCTTTCAAAAGCTGCTCCAGATGCTCTACATTTACTTGGTTTAAAAGTGCTTAGCAGGCACTGCTATAGTAGTTTGTGTAGGTTAGAGTAATCTAGAAGCTGCTCCTGATGGGTTGCATGTAATGCATGTGTGTGCCATCAACTCTCCAAATACAGTCAACTCTTCATTCTGTGAGAATAGGACTAGGTTATAGTTAATGAAAACGCACAAAGAAAAGTGTTATAAAATTCAAATCCAGCAGAGTACAGCATCTCTGTGATAAATCAGACTTGGTTCAGTTAGTCTAAACAATTAGCGACAAAGCAGTATGAGTTTTGCTGCAACAAAACTGCCTTCTGCAAACCTACTTGATAGACCTGCATTGTACTCTAAATACGTGTTTTCCCGGTGTTTATTATTCTAAGATCAGTAGTAGACATGAATGGGCCCACGCATTAATACAGCCATGTAGCTATCTGAAATAGCCCTTTTAGAATCTGGCAGCTACCAAAAAAGGATTTCCGCATCTTAGGTTCAATGGACACAACCTGAGTGGACTTAGTGGAGCCCAGTTAGATCTTACTTGGTTTGAGATAACTTACCCCTCCTCTCTCTCCTTCCATGGCAATGTAACCAGAAAACATTGGATCTGAGCATACACACAGTTGTCATAGACCTAGCAGGTGCATTTGCTCAGACCCTGTGAGGCTAGAGACCAGCTGTACTTAACCAGCTCCTGAGAGGAACTTCTGTTTTGCTGCACTTGAGCTATATAAGAGATGGTCCTCAGCTATCCCTGCAGGTGTGGCACAAACAGCTGATGAATGAGCTTTCTGAAAGCTGATTACATCAGCCTCCAAAACCCCATTTTCTCCCAGGGGAATAGAAAAGAGGCAGCTACCAAGATTTAGGAATAGCTTCCTATAGATCTCCTTGCTAGAGTCAGTAACAGGCATTTAGTGATTGATAATGCAAATTAAATAAAAAGATAGCTTCTTTTTTTTTTTTATAATACTCTTTAACTTAATAACTTCTGTTGAAAGCATTTGCTACCAAACACCAGGATATCAGATCAAGCCTATCATATAAAATGAGTCTGACATGACTGCTTTTTCAAAAAGGAGGGTTTCTAAAGATATACTCCTGCTCAATGTGAGATTATGCATGTAGGAATCAATTGATGAACTTACAGAAGTACATATTGCACTCAAAGACAAGATAGGTTATCATCAAAGTGATTAATCTGGTCTTACAAACTATGTATAAATTCACTAGTTTGTCTTCCTTCGTTTTTCTTCTGCTCATGAAAAAAGGCCATATTTATAGACTGATCTCACAAAACCAGCCACCTTGTTTAAAGCCCTTTTTTTACAAACAGTTTTACAAATCCTTATTGATCTGACTGACGATAATGGACACATGACTCTGAAGTGTCAAAAAGCACAGCGCATGCTGGCAAAGGTCTGGTGTCAGCTGCCATGAGGACTCAGGTTCAGATGCCAGCCGTGTTTGCACGCCGCTGTGCTTCAGCTAATGTGTCCTGTGAGAGGCTGCCAAGTGCAACAATGAATACTGCTTAGGTAAATGAGTTAAACCCTTGCTTGGACAAGATACACGATGCAGTTCTTAGCTTAGATCTTCACCAGTTCCTGTATCCTATCACTGCATTCACTTTCACAGCGAAGACATTTTCTGTGGGTTAAACCGCAGCCTGATGGATATCAGTCATCTGCTTCATATCAATGAAACCCAGGGACTAATCTAGGAAACAGCAGCTTGGGAAAACATTTTGCTGAGATTCTAAGTGTGTTAAACTATTGGTCCGTTATTCTAGTTTAAAAAGTGATAAGCCAGTTTTAGAAACCACTCAAGCATTTGGCACAGGTTGAATCTGTCCAGGTTTCTTATTATATCTCATTCAGAATATATAATAACTGCGTAGTTTAAAAATACTGCTTATATGGTAACTCATATATAAATGTTAAAGACATTCCTTTGTAAACTGGTTATCTACCGTTCATACACTGCATGTAGGTTGTCACTTTCATATTATTATTAGGAATATCGTCCTATAGGCTGGGTTACATTTAGAAAATCACATTGATGCTTGAGTTTCTTTTATGTATGCAGAATGAAAACATAATTATGGTTATCATAATGATTTGTGTGTGTGTGTTGCTAGTTTTTGACCGGACAGTAATGAAATTTGCTAGAATTGATTAAAAATAATAACTATGTGTGAAATTTGGAATATTTTTTTCCTGGAACAATGAGAAAGAGTTAAGGCTGATTTTTTTTTTTTTTTAATTTGTTTACAGTAGTGTTAATGTTGGGACTTTTTGCTTCTATGTTGTTTGGTCTATTTGGTAAAGCATATTTGAGATTGTTATGGGATATTTAGGCTATAAGCAGGATATCTATGATTAAAATACATCCTTTTTTTTTCCTTTTAGTTATCATTCACTTTCATCTGATGGAGACTAAAAGATAAAACAAGCTTTTGTTGCTTACTGTACATCTGGAGTATGAAAAAAGCACAGTGTGAGGAAAGGATGCTCCATGAAACACTGTGTCAGAAACATTCTCAGTCAAAATTCCAGAAATAGCAAGATGTTAGATAGATAATTAAAATGTCTTCCAGGTCTAAACCATAGGGAGCTGGAGTTTTAATCATGTAGAGTATATTCATGAGAAGTTTCCGCTTTTATCTACATGATCAGATTTTGATGCCTTCTTTTAAGAAGAAACAAGATCCTGGTCTGGAGCATAAACGTTGCTATATTTGGTTGGTATGGGCAATGCTCACAGAATCCAACATTTTCACAGAAATCCCATTTTGTGTTTACTTTTAGTTTAAGAGATATCTACAAATATGTTCAAGAGCAGTCTTTCCTCAAAGCACACCCACCGCTGCCAAGTTCAACCCACCTGGAAAGCTGCTGAGCAGAGACAACCTTCTGCAAATGGCTCAGTGCCACCTCTGTGCTGTCTCTGAAGAAATGCAGCAAAGAACCACAGCCTTGTTTTACTGCAAACTAAAGATCCATCCTTAAAAGGCTTAATGAAATGCCTGCTATAATAACAAGGTAAATGTAAAGGGGATATTTCTGCTGTGAGGCCTTCACTGGACTGTGGAAAAACTGGAATGAGCTTAGTGGGGGAAAAATAAGATTAGCCATTTTTGCATAGCTAGAAGATGGTTTCACGGCTAAAGCAATTCACTAATCTTATTTTCTAATTCCACCACGTCTTTTATTAACTTATTTTTCATCTTGTAGCCCACACACAACCATAACATTTAAATAATGTTACATTTGTATCTGTACCGTGTTAGTCTATGCCTAGTCAGATCTAGTTATTGAGTAGTATTTTAAAAGCTACTGTAATTTTAAGGAACAATTTAGATCTAGGCTACGCTAAGAGCAAGGAAAACACATCAGTGCCAAATTAGGCTCTGATGAGGCTCTTGATCACTTTCCCTTCTCCTGACAAAAACAGAAGGTGCTAGTAATGCTGAGAAGATCTGTGTCCCTGATGAACAGATGTTAATAACAAAGAGCATCTTCCTCATGTTAAACAGCCAAAAGAAGAGATATTGCAGCAATTGATAATGATACCCATATATCATGCATGCTTTATCAAGATTAAATAATTAAAATCTTTGCATGATAGTTGTTTCAGGCTACTAAAGCTGATCATGGTTTTAGTGGTCAGAGAAAATGAAATGCAGCTTCACAGAAGTGATTGTCACTCAACATGCAGAGCAATGCACAAAGAAAATTAAACTAGGAAAAAGGCTATTGACTGAGTCACTTATTCAGGAATGAGGGCTGACAATCTCGTGGTGGTTTGCCTTCCAGTTATTTTGATGCATTGTTTGAATATGAATTAACATGTGGGGAGAGTGAAAGGAGGGAAGTGATGAGCAGGAAATTCTCCCAGGGTGAGGCTGGTGGCAGGGCCACTCGTGCTGCCTTGTGTCATCACACAGGTTTTCCTCCCCTCTTGTCCAAAAGAAGGCATAGGTGGATAGGCTGATGATATTTCCTGTTGTGGCAGAAATAGCTGAGCAGAGGTAACTATAGCTTATTGCAAACACTACACACTGTATTCTCCATAGTCTTCACTTCACAAGTTCTACTAGTGTCATCAGGGGCACTGGAGGGCTGGTATAGGCCCAAATGTGCCCAAGCACACTCACCCAACTCCCAGACTACCTCTCTGTGCTATGTTTGCGATCTGCTGTGCCCCAGAGTAGCAGAGAGCTCCCCACGTACACGTATGCATGCAGAAGTGGAGGAGAAGTCCCTGTTTCCTGAAGCCTGCCTGTGTGTTATGGCCGCTGAACTAGTGGAGATCCATGCAGAGAGCTTATTATCTCACATGTTGTAAAAGGGGGGATACAAAGCCAGGGCAGCTCTGTTAGCTGTCACACAGACCTTTCCTTCAAAGCACAGAGAAGAAAACAAACCAACTTCTCACTCAAAACATGAAACAGAAACTGGTGGAAATTACGTTTTCTTTCCCATTCCTTTATAGAAACTGATTAAGTGAATTTTGAGAAGCATGAGTAAGTATCTGTTCTGTGAAGGGTATATTGATTTGGACTATCAAAATTGAAGTTAAAGTGTAATCTTCTGCACAAATTAATTTTAAAGTGATTTTAACTTAACACATTTGTGTAAGCATATACTGCAACACCATGGAGATCTATAGCAATAAGGACATTTTATAAAATTAATTAGCACCACAGCTAACAATAAACATATTCCCTAGGAAGAGCACATGTGCTGAACTCAACAATACTGCTTTTCCGAGGCTGGTGTTCTTTGACAATCTAAATCTGGGAGGAGGGGGGGAACAAACATATCTCTATGTTGTGATACCATGACTGCCTACCCCTGTTTGCTACCAACTACTGATTTTATGAAAGCTGCATGAAGCTTAAATTTGCAAATTTATAAACATTGAGAGATTTTTCAATTTCCAATCAATAGCTAATAGAGCAATATTAGAAGTGTGAGCTGCATTTTCAAAGTGCAGCTGTGGTGTCCTGATATTAATTACAGAATAAATATGTTCATACATGTAACTTACTTCACATGATCCTCATATTCTAATTATACCTTTCTATTATGCCCATCCTTTTTGAATTAAATTGTTAAAATAGCAAATGGAATACTCATGCCTATATTACTATTGATGGTTTTGAGCATGGTACTCTTTTCTCTGCACATACCCTAAAGGCTTTGTGCTGATTAATAGAAATGTGTTTCACTTGTAAAAGGAAAGTTTAAATTTTGTAATTTTTTTCATAAGTGTAAAGTTTGACTTAGACATGCACACATAAGGCATATGTGTGAGTCTTCTGGGACTTTGCTCTATACTCTGTTTCTTGCTTCATCTCCAGTAATCTTACATGATGTAGAGTGCCCTGTGTTAATGATGAGGTTAATCAAAGACTATTGTTCCTGTACAACTATGATAATAGTCAAAGATTGTGGCCAAAGAGTTGTTAAAATGAATTTAAATAATAGCAAGAGATGAACCGAACTTCTAATAAACTGTTCTTAAATGTTGCAGATCTTAAAGAAGATATTTACTGATTGCATCTTTGTGAAAAGCCAAAAAAGTATTATGGATTTTTAAATTAAAATATACCTGTGGGACAGCAGGTAGCATCTGTGCGAGGAGATAGGAATTGACACATAGTTTAGGTCTGTTATGTCACTGGAAATGTGTCCATTGGCTTTCACAGGCAATGGAAAGCAATCCTAATGAAGTGATAGCATACAAGGAGTCTACCAGCTAGTATGAAACAATAGAAATAATAGACTCTATTCTTTTTCTGTGTGATTTAATTTTTTATTTTTATTCTAAACTTATATTGTCCTCCATTCTGGTAGGGATTTTTTTTTCCTTTGAACAGCTATAAATTATTGTAATTGTTTGTTATTAGTAAGAGACTGAAGCTTGGTTTTATGTTCTTTTCCATGATCTGAAGGTTTTTCCTTTGGATGCATCCATATTATTTCGTCTCAAAAATAAATTCTTGGGAAAAATGAAGTATGCTAATGCTAGGTAGCTTCCCAGAACCCTTAAAAATGACTATTAGGTTGGACTGCCACTTGAAACTGAATCTGGGATATATAAAGGATAGAAGTATACCAATATCTAGATATTTCAGATTATACTTTTAAGTGGTTGTCTTTCTTTCTTAGAGGTTAATGTGTGCATGAATCAAAACAAAAAGAAAAAAAGGAAACTGCAACACCCCACCATAACACAATTGACAGCCATTATTTGGTGTACAATAGCAATTGTAAAGTCCCCAGACACAATAAATAAAAAGACAAAGAGCATTTTAGCAAAAGAGTATTTTGCCAATGAGTGGAACGCTCTTGATTGTACAGAAAAGAATCTTTTAAACTAACTTGACAAGGTACATGCAAAAACTAATATTATACGCTAATGCTCTTTTTAGTAAGTAGCTTAGGCTGATTTATTCGTTTAGGTAATTATGTACCACAATATTAGTAATTCAGAGTTAAATTGAATTAGGAAACACAGAATAAATTGAAACTGTAGTCATATTTCATTCTTCACTGTGTAACGAACAGAGATGTATTGATGTAAGTTCTAAGCATACTACATAAGTTAAATTCCCTAGACTGCAATTTGATCAAAAAAGCATCAGACATTTACTTAGGCTATAATAGGTCCTTGCCATTGGATGGCAGTAAAATTCTACATCAATCACTAGAAGCCAAGTGAAGCCAGGAAAACAATAGGATTTTTCCTTTTTTATTTAGGAGTAGAAAGCTGGAGGGGGTGGGGGTAATGCCTTCAATGCTGTGATAAGCATTAGCATTAAAACATGTTTCTTTTTTCTATATTTAGAAAATGTTAGAAATAGTGTTGCACAGAAAATTATCTCTTCTTGAAAAGAAATAACAAATCCAAACAGATTGCAAAGACAATGAGAATATATTCTGTTTACTGTTTCTTAATATTGGAGGTTTGTATATCTATGTCTTGTTTACTTTTTTACTTAATGTTATTTGTTACATTTTACACAATATGCAAATTATTTTTTCAGTGATCAGCTTTCCATAGTAGCATTGTAGAAGACATTCCTTTTCTTTTACACCTACGTTATTATTTAAGCTGATACGACTACCCCAAAAGAAACCCATTTTTAATGAGGAAAAAATCTGTCCTTTCTGTGTATGCACATGAACACAACACAGATACATGAAAACATCCTCTGCAAAGACAGAGCATTTTTATACAACAGTTTCAGACCATGGGTCATGTTTTACCACCTTTACTCAGGCCCATACCAAAATCAATACCCGTTCAAGTTTCTAGAAATCTAGTCTATGAAGGAATTAAGTTTCCACAAGGTGATGAGCCCTGAAAATGACCCAATGTAGCTTTATGCCTTGACCTGGACTAGTAATGTCAAGACAGTGAGTATACCATCTTTCTTTTAATTGGTATTATAACTAACAAACAGCAAAATACCACTACCTTGTTCTTAACTTATTATTTACATAAACGACATGTTAAATACAGAGAAAAACATTATCCGGAAAATTATCTTTTAAAATTATTTTTTGTTTTCCATTGCCTACCAAAAAATGTTATTTGGAATGTTCCTAAAACACAAGTGCAAATTAGTTTCACTTTTAAATGTACAGCTCCTGATCAATGAAAATCAATACCAATATTATTAATTCAATTACTTCTGTGTTAATTACACTGGGTTTTGATTAGGCCCTTTTATATTAAAAATAGATATTATGTGGCTAGCAAATATATAAAATTACACATTTACAAGACTGAACCACTTAGAGCAAGAAATGTGTTCAACATATGGCCTTATATGAAGAAATATAAATTCTTCTGTCTTCATTTAGTATTTTTTTAAAAATTGTTATAAATTTTGTAGGTTGAGTTACGATCTAAATGGTCATAAAAATGAGTCAACTGTTTTTCACAATGTATTCAGGGTGGTCTAAAAAGACCCTAAAGACTATTAATCAGGATTTCCTGGGATCAAACCACAGACTTCTTGGCAATTTATTCACTCACTTTATATTTAAAGTCTGTTAAAAGTTTATAGCTTTTCAAAGATCATATTAGGCATTAAAATTTGGAAGTCGTGACAAAAACTGGTATGGAAAAAAAGAGACAAAATGGCTTATCACAAATGCATTCTTAGGAAATAATGTGTTAAATATACACAATGGAACAATATTAATCTGGATTTTATGACAGTGACTGTAGAGTGATGCAATGCAGTAAACCTGGTGATATAGTCTTAGTTTCACTCACAAGGACTTGTAATTACAATACTCCTGAACTGAAATAACAAATCCCCACAGAAATATTCCTCCCCTGCGTTAAGGCCATGATCCTACAACTATACTATCAACTTTAGGGACTTGAGCATGAATTACTCATGTATTTAAGATAATCACATGCTAGCAGGATCAAAAGCCTAAGATTTTGTTGTTGAAATCCCCCAAGACATAGCACGTGGGATTAAATCTTCTGAGGTCCAGAACACTACAAATTCTGTTATATTTAGTGAGACTGAACAGCCAGCAAACTACCTGATCATATTCTTCCCACTTTTGTATTTAGTCCAAGAAGTGTCATTAAGACTCATGAACAGAATTTCTTGAGGTGTTCAGAATTTTTAATATGTCAGAATCTGAGACTTTTAGCATTTCATAGAAAGGTTTTCATAGAATCCCTAGACTGGAAAAGAGCTTTGAGGTCATTGAGTCCAACCAAACCTGTCCACTACCAAATCATACACCTCAGCACTTCATCTACCCATCTTTTCAATTCCTCCAGGGATGGTGACTCAACCACCTGCCTGGGCAGCCTCTGCCAGTGCTTAATAATCTTCCCTGGCACAGCTTGAAGCCTTTCCCTCCTGTCCTATCTCCTGTCACTTGGGTGAAAAGACCAATACCCATCACTCTGCAACATCCTTTCAAGTAGTTGTAAACAGTGATAAGGTCTCTCCTCAGCTTCCTTTTCTCCAGGCTGGATCCTCTCTCTGACCCTTCTTGTAAATGGATGTAACATTTTCCAGTCCACAGTCATGTGGAACTTCCCCAGTCAGCCAGGTCTGCTGATCATGGAAAGGGATTTGGTGAGCATCTCCGCCAGTTCTCATAATTGTCAAATTATTTTATTCTTCTAGAGGCATGTATTAAGCCTGCATTTCCTTATTAGCAAGAAACTAAACAAGCTACTATGCTAAAACCAATCACTCTCAGTGGTATTAATGAAATCCATGTAATACCTAACAGCCTTTCAGCTATTGTGCAGACATCTCTAGCAAGAATTCAGCCAATCATATGCCAATTCTAGTTTTCTTTTTGGTTTCTAATTTTCTATCACATAGAAAACCAGAGGTGATAGTGTGAAAGTTGCAGTCATCCTTAACCTAATCTTTGAAAGTATGCTTTAGCTTTTGTAAGAGTAAAAAATACTAAATCTGCATTTTCAAATACTTCAAAAACCTCCATGGGATCACAGATACCCACAAGTGTTTTATAAATACAAAATGTACAAATTCAGATAAAATAACTCCTAAGGTCTTTTTTTTGTACACAGTGCCCAACTGCACAAAAGTTAGATGAATTTGTGAACTGTACTCATTTTTTTTGGTGAAAAACTATATCATATATAATTAGTTTAAAACTAAAAACACCTTTATTTAAAATAAACACTCAAATAACTCAAGAAATAGTAAGATGAGACCCATGCTCAGACAGCAACAGGTTTATGCTGAATATTGTTAATGACCAAATGTGAACTGCTTGTTCGTTAGTTTCTATTTTCTTTTACAAGTCAAATTTCTTGGGGTAATGTCCAGATATTCAAACCACCCTAAATGTATTCTGTGGACAGGAATTAGGGAGAAAGAAAAGAGGTGGGGAAAGTAGTAGGAAAGCACTAGTAAGATATCCTATAAGGCAAATGAAAATTTCAGAGCTAGATGAGCTGTGGACATCTGACTAATAAAAGATGGGTATAATGGGACTGGAGAAAGTGTGCAGAGAACCAGAGAATAAAGCAGTAAGGCAGGAAGTTGGAGAGTCAATAAGGTGGACACAGTAGAGTGTTGAAATGTCGATGAGTCATCGCAGTGGGGAGGCAGCTGGATTGCAGGTGCCGAGCTCAGGGAACTATGGCAACACTAGCAGAGAAATTTTCCTGAATGTCAGAATTTAGCACCTTCATCAGAATTTAGTACCATCATCAGAGGGCAGGGCTGAAGTTAGGTAGGTGAGGAGTATTTCTGTTAGCACTCCCTCTTCTCCTCAGTGCTGGCCAACCTTTTTTCCCAGGAACTGAAGGAATTCACTCTCCCCTTCTAATGAAAAGAATCGGAATTTCCACAAACTTAAAATTACCTTTCTACCCTGTCCAACAATTTTTTTAAATTGTTAAAACAAAACCAACCTAACATTACTAAAACCTCCTCTTATTCTAAACAATTTCATTTAAAATACTTCTTATGATTTAGGTCTTTTAAAAGGTAGCTAATTTATTCATTTATTCTGCCTAATTTCCTGTGAAAATCTCAGTCCAAGACCCATAACTAGATCTGGTAGACATTCATTCACTTTTAATGGAGATTGAGTTCTAGAGAACTGAAACCTACACTCACCTTCTGTGATCTACTAACTTGCTGTATT
Source organism: Coccyzus lansbergi (assembly GCA_033558105.1). Classification (NCBI taxonomy): domain Eukaryota; kingdom Metazoa; phylum Chordata; class Aves; order Cuculiformes; family Coccyzidae; genus Coccyzus; species Coccyzus lansbergi. The sequence continues at coordinate 849,238 of JAUMJK010000030.1, read as the reverse complement.
GATAATATACCAATTTCAATGCCTGAAGAATAACCTGTAATGTCACCAATCCAAATTTTGGGCATGCCACCCTGAATCAATCACAATAGAAAAATGTTGTATGTGATGGATCCCTGAAAAGGGAATTGAGTAAGTAACGATTAGTTGAAAAAACCAGCTGCTTACTGCTAATTTTTCCTTATGTGGGAATCCGCTATTTATATTTTCAAATGCCCAGAACTGGTCATAGTCTTATAGGTCTCTGTTGATTCCTAGCAAAGCACAGAAAGGTACAGAAAGACAAGGACTGAAATTCCAACTTAACTCTGTAACTTTGTAATAAGCTACTCTTCCCACGCAGTGATATAGCGGGTCAGAAGAAATGATGCAATTTGTGTTATTTTTCATTATTTTCATGTTTCTTTTATATACGTTGATGCCCTAAACACTCCCTCAAGTGAATCAAAAGGCTGAAACTTTCATTTTATGTAATTAGGTTGGTCAGTACAAGTGATTTTATTTTATAAATAATAATTATTAGTATCTCATTTCATCAGTTGCTGTGTTTACGTACACGGAAGATTTCCAAAACACAGACATTTCTGTTGACTTTTGGGGAGGAAAAACGAAGGATCTGTACTTCTAAATGGTTCGCTTACTGCTCATACAGGATATACATTCTTTCAGTCAAGCAACAAAATAAATTATGCCAAGAAGTCAGTAGCCATAATATAAGTTGCAGGAGTCATGTGTTAAAAATGGATTTTGAAGACAATCCAAGCATTTTAGAATCACAGAATCATAGAATCACCAGGTTGGAAGAGACCCACCGGATCATCGAGTCCAACCATTTCTGTCAAAAGCTGTGATATTTTTACTCAAAATATGAATAATTAAAAATAGTAAAACAATTTCTCAAGAATCCAGTAGTTCAAGAATTAACAACTTTGCCTAGAAAAAAAAAAAAATTGACTCATCTACTAGAGCACTCATTGAAGCAGTCCTCTCAGCTTTTAGCTAGAATCAGCTACTGATTCCAAAGACTGTCTCCAGTAGATAACCCGGATGGTGAGGATGCACAGCATAGCAACTCAGTTCTCTGCTCTACTGTGTTGTCCTTTGGCTCCTGATATGCCTCATACCAGGTATGCGACTACAAACACCTACAACTAACACGTAGTCCTCTTAGTGGGGATTAAGCACATGTATAAGACTGCTGGTTGCCAATGAACAATTTAGTTTCCTGAGCACAAACTTCCATATACAGGCAAGCCCCTAGTTAATTTCAAGTCATGATTAGTTTTTGACAACACTTAAGATCTCTGAATTGGTATTTATTTTGAGGCTCTTGATATGCAAATCACTTATGCTAAATTCTGCAGCTTTGACTCCATTTAGATTATCAGCATTTACCTGCAAATATTTGAACAAACACAAGTGAGACCATCCTTTTACAACCTTTTAAAGATCAAAGAGTCAGTATTCTGCCTTTGAGGCTTGTCAGTTTAAAACCTGAACTAACAATTAAAGAATTCCTCCTCCTCTACCCTTTCTGCTGTCTTCCCCTCCCTGCCCCCCAAAACCAAGAATGAAAAGATTTTACCCTGCAAGAAATGTCCAGTTTTATATCAGAACTTCTCATTAATGAGTAAACATGTACAATTCTGCAACATTGTTTCAATGCTTTTCTGTTTAATGGGCTCCATACTGCATAGCTAAAACCTCAGGATGAAAAAAGGGCTCTTGAGAGATCTAAGCCTCCATTAAAAATTAGATTTATTTTATATCATTTCAATAGAAATACCCTAGGATTTTTCCCAGGGTAGTTAATGTCAGAATGCCATAGGAAAAACACTGTGTAAGTCAGTATTAATATGCTTACTGCTCACATCCCCCAGCCAATAACACAGTTTTGTGTTTCCTGGCTAGATAAACCAGTCATCGTGTTGTTTAATGCACACAAAACATTTGAAAGTATGCAGTATAATAACGATAGAAAAATATTCCACATGGTGGAACACGTTTTTACTACTCTGCAAAGGTATTTTTGAGTCAACATCACCCTCCACACCAGCATATAAAGACTGTAAAGATGACAAAAGTAGCCCAATTCTGTTCTATAAGAGAGAGACAGTGTCTTTTGTTTGTTTTCAGAAGCAAGATAATGCTAAACTTCAATTTTGGAGAATTTGTTTTCTATTTTAAAAAGTAGTTTTCCAACTTGAAAATATTCCAGAGCAGAATAGGGCTCTTGGCTGTTCCATGGTCTAATGGTTTCTTGACTGGCAGACAACTCTCACTTCAGATTATGCAATCTATCTTACAAAAATGATAACACTATTTTTCCATTTGCAAATAGCCACCTACACCTATGGGGAGGGCAGAGCTATAAATGGTTGTGGGTTTGAGGCTGTGCTTCAGCAACAGTGTATGACGACCTGGCACCACCCACATTTGGACTTCCAACCACTTTTCATTCTTTAAGGGCAATTCTGAAAGAATAGGACTGTACCACAGTATATTTTTGCATTTTCCATATTCTTTCCATGACTCGGAATGGGTGACAATGAGCATAAAACCAGGCCATTCTCTAGCTGACCCAAAACAGAAAGTATAGGTTTACATGTAGAGAAGGATATTAGAAGTATAAAAAATATAAATAAATGCATGAATTAATGCATTTTGGACTCATAATAGATTCCAGTTCACTCTAGGTTTGAGTTATGTTTCACTGCTTTGTACACAGTCTTATCAAAGAACTTTTTCTGATACTTCCAGTGCTCTGAGGAAAGACAAAGCCAGCAATCTGTCTGGGAAGCATACATTTTGTTCTATACTTATATTTTCTGACAATTTTTTATTTTTTGAGAACTTCAGTATTTTGACTACTCACCATTATATTCTGACTATATGGACATAAAATTATTTTCATTACAGAGTCTTTTCTGTAGCGGTTTGTCAGAAGTTGTCCCGCAGTTACAATCTTTGTTGTGATGGGCAGCTAAGATGCAAGTGTGATAATCCATTTGGCAAAACAATTACATAATTAATTGCAAACAAAATTAAGATGAAAGATATTTTACAGAAAGTATGCATTGTGACTGAACAAATATAGTCTGTCATTGTCTGCTTCCTTTCCTTCCTTATAGTAAGGTCTTTGCACAACTATTTCAGTTTATTCAGTTGTACTTTGTTATAATCCCCGTATTTGACTTCGTAAATATTGTACACTGAAGCTTGTGGTTTACACCAGCAGCTGAAGTGTCATGAAGTAAATTAAGGAACATTTTTAATGAATATCACTTTTCTTACCAAAAAAAGCATTTGATATTTTCAGATCTTTGGCACATTGAATATTTGCAAATAAAACTGTTCTGCTTGTCTTTGAATGATAAGTTACACATATTGGTTATTTCATCAAGTTGTAGTAGAGGAACTAAAAGATACAAAGACAGTTTTCTTCCTGCAAAGTAAACATTTATTGATATTTGAGAAAGGCTTGCAATTGCATAAAGGAAACATTATCAAAATATCACAAACTACGTGAAATAGGGAGATAGCAGATGTTATCACAACACATGGAAATATTCAACCACTGATCAAGAGTTCAAAACAACCTCCATCAAAAAGATAACTATATTGATTCCACGCATCATTCTGTGCACTTAAAAAGATGGGATTTTGGTGAAATGGATTGGCATTCTTATTAAAGGAAACAAGAGAAAGAAAGAGGAAGAGGCAAATTCATGTCTTGGAAACAAAGCAGAAAACTACATAACATTTAAGTGGTTTGCAGCCCTTGCGCATAACGGCAGCGATATACCACTTCAGTGGAAATGACAGAAAAGGTTGTGTCTCGGAGAGGCTTTATAACTCTTCTATTTCCATGTTGCATAACGTTCATTAGGACTTAACATGTTCTTGAGAGAAGTCAACTCAACCATTTATCAACTCAACTATTTTGGCTGCAGATATAAGCAATAGCTCAGGTGTCTGTGACCTCTACAATTGCATGAGATTCTTCCATTTTTATTTCAATAGAATTACCAAACAAATCATATGTTTCTTGCCCTTGGACAGTAAATAGGACAAGATACCACTATGAAATAACATAAGCACAAAGAAGAAGTGACAAAAAATTTGTTTGGAAGGGTTAGAAAAAAGTCAAAGTCAAGTCTTGCATTTACTGCAAGACCTATTTATTCATACATGGGTTTACTTGTATTTATTTATACATATATTTATTCATATATGAGATACAGTAGGTTATCTCAAGAAGAAAGGTGAGGAAATGTGAAAATAGATCTGAAGCAGATTGGTATGAAAGAAAAGAAAGATTATGACAAGACACACATGTACAAGAGGAAAGACAGAGTGTTGGGAGGAGAAAATGAAAGATCAGAGAGCTGAAGATAAAGGGCTTAGTGATAAGGGACAGAGGGAAGTAGATGTTTACTGTTGCTGTGAGAGTTTAGTCACAGTCTGTAAAATGCCTGTAAGCAGGCAGAATGCAGGCTCAAGAAATAGAAAACTCATGAATGTCTGGTCAACCACTGATGGATACAAAAGTTTTTGTAGGAACCCAAGGTTTGGAGATATCAAGACAGACATGGGAGTCTGTCTTGGAAAATGTTCTGGGGAGATGGAGGAGAGAGGAAACCCATTATTTTTTTCTCAGGTTGAAACTATGAAAGTCTTAACTCTCACACTGAGCAGGAGGAATCATATTCTAATAATTCCTCATATTTACTCACATCTACAGCTCCATACGTGGCATCTACAGAGTCCTTGGAGAAGGTAAAGAGAAACATTGTTTTATAAGCCATAGACTTTTCTTGATTGGGTAGACCTAGAAATGATACTGCCTTTCAAATATATGAATGGGACAGAAGGGCATGAAACAAAGTTATGGCTTGTGCATTCTGTTGTTGTTCATAACAAAATATAAGCTATCTGAAAGAAAATTAGAAAAATATCATAAAATTATGTGAAAATTAATTTCACAGAATAATCCACACAGTACAAAATCCAACACTTCCATAAAACTTGTATCTGATGACATCACTGGTTTTAACTGCAATTATTTCATGAAATAAATCCCAGCATTTCCTAATGTCGAAAAGGGATTTACTATTAATCATATTTAGACATTTAAACCTAATCACAGAAGTTGATGTAGATCTACAGAAACAGCTGCTCCAGCTCTGGAGGACCTTACTGACTGTGCAGGTAACCCAGCTATCTGTTAGAAACTTCCTGGTTAAATCATGTGCATAAAATCATGTGGGTAAGTACTCTGTCAAGCCTTTGACTCAGCCAATTGCATCCAACTGAGAAGTCAACTTTCATATCTCCTTTGCTAGCTTTATAGAATCATAGAATCACCAGGTTGGAAAACACCCACTGGATCATCGAGTCCAACTATTCCTATCAAGCATTAAACCATGCCCCTCAGCACCTCATCCACCTGTCCCTTAAACACCTCCAGGGAAGGTAAATCAAGCACCTCCCTGGGCAGCCTGTTCCAGTGCCCAATGACCCCTTCCGTGAATTTTTTTTTCCTAATGTCCAGCCGAAACCTCCCCTGGTAGAGCTTGAGGCCATTCCCTCTTGTCCTGTCACTTGGGAGAAAAGGCCAGCTCCCTCCTCTCCACAACCTCCTTTCAGGTAGTTGTTTAATGACAGTTACTGGTACCCTGAGAAGACTGTCATCCCTGTAGCTCCCTGTGTGGCATCTGACCTTCCTCTGACACACCCCAATGAGCCAGGCGTGGTGGGACTTGAGGCCACAGCCTGCCAGGAACCGCAAAGGCATTCCCCCCTCAGTGTGCCAGGTTTGGCAGGGACATGGGGATTTCTGCAGGCTATGCCTCCAACTACCACCACCCCAAGGTGCTGCCAAACTGAAAAAAAAGGGAATCTAGGATAAAAAGGGCCACACTTGGCAACCATTGGCAATCTATTGTAAATCTCTTCTCTAATAAAATTGTCACCAGTTCTACAGATAAATGTTTAGTATGACTAAGGAAAATGTAATGATCATGTTGTTTCAATAAGATTTTTTTTGGAACAGAAACTGTTCCACTGCAACAGTACATATATCATTAATAACAATTACTAACATTAGCATTGCTTTAGTATCCAAAATGTGCTAGTACTTCCCAGAAACCTCGGTTAGAGCATTCAGTGGAAAAAAAAATCAAGTGAATGTGGATTGCCTAAGGTATGCTTTTGAAAACAAAAGGTTTAATTAATAGTGCTATGACATAGAAAAATGCAGGGCTTTTTCTTGTCTCAGTGCTCCTACTTGGAAAGCTGTTGCAAAAATCTGGCAATTAATTTAAAGTGAATTAAATGTGTCTGGTTTAATGTACATAGCTATCTCTGTTTCATAAAACAGTTGTCTATATAGCATCAGACTGAGTTCAAACCAGAAAAGATGAACTTCTACTGAAAATTTACGTTAAAAGATAATGAATAGGAAAATTTCCATGAAGGTTGGCAGGAATATGTACATTGCAGATGAACAATTGTTTTAAAAATGTTCAATAGAAGTATCCAGAATCCCTGGTGGAAATAGCATAACAACTGATGTCTGATTCCATGAGGATCAGTACCAATGAACTGCTAACTTATTACATGATATTTTATGAACTGTTATTGATGATTTAGTGGCAAGCTAGTTTATGTAGCTTACAAGCTGTCACCTTTAAGGTGAGGCCAAATGTGAGCCCAAGGATATATTCTAAAAGAAAATGTAACAATTATGATAGCATGTGTGTTAGCAAAGTTCATATGATTCATTGTCCTTCTGGTAATAGGAAAGCTGTCAGTGGGCGCTCTTGGACACGGTTCAGCTAACTATATAAAGAATGTTCTCTTAAACATTCACCTACGGCTTGGGATTCAGAGGTTGCTTGTCTGATCAAATGGAAAGGAGGTAATTTAAAAGCATCTTCCTTTTCAAATATGTTACTGTCAATTGGCTTTAGTTCAGAGGTTTCCAATCTGAAGTACATGAGGTGGCTGCAGAAGAACTCTATTAATATTCCTCCATAAAATGCTTCCTTGGCCCAGGTCAGCTCCCCTATGCACTTTTGATGTATTATAACTTTAATGTTCCATTGAATTGACAAGTGATGGGTTTTATACTCAACGTGCACAAAGGACATGCCATTCCCAAGGAAGCTCAATATTTATTAAAAATAATTATAAAAAGGAGCATATCAGGTGGAAGCTACTGTGCAGTGTTTTACTGCTCTATAGTTCATATATTGTGCAAGATACACCTGTGATATCATCTGGTTTAAAAGTACACTGAAGCTCAGCTCTATTTCGTTATTAAGTAAATGAAAGTTATGCATCTAGTTAAAATGGAGAGTGTCAATCTAAATGTTTCAGAGAGCGCAAAAATAAATCTGTGGCATATTTTCCTTAATGTTTTGCCACAGGGTGATTTCTGAACTCACAGCACAGATGTTTTAAATATGCTACAATGTTAAATGCTAATTCCTTTGGAAATATGTACTAATTTAAGGGGGTATGTTTTCTTTTGATGAAGTAGCTGAACTCGCACCAGCATTTCCAGGAACTTTTTCACTGTTTTGTGTTTAGGGGTTTTTTTTCCTTTAATGGGTAATGTTGGAATGAAGTGGCAGGGTCTTTCACAGAAAGGCTAACTTACAGTAGTTTTTGCATGATGCTCTACAGATGTAGATGTTCCCCAGGTGTGAACAGACTAGAAACTTAGTTTTGTCTCCGGGTATTCATTTGGCATATAAATCTCCCAACACATTCTTATCTGCTATGTAAATAAGATGTGGAATTCCAATAGTGTCTCAGCCTTCTACAGCAGATGGTATAGTGAGATTTACCACACCATTACATTTAATGGGATTGAATTCATTTGGATTTCTTGATGTTCACTCTGTCCTTCTCCGAGCAGCAGTGTTGCCAATGTTCCTGATTATATATGATTTGAGAGAGTGCTTAAAGAAGAAAAAAGCCCTTCTCTTAGAAATATGAGTATTTTCTGTCAAATTTTAAAGTGTGTATGTATTGCATTTCAGAGGATTTATAAGCCCTGTGAGAAAAGGATATTTAATGAATATTCAACAAAGAACTCAAAGTCATTACATTTGAAGATTTTTGTAAATATCAACTATCCAGTTAACTGTTTTAGTGCTAGCGTCATTATATATTCATTTGGAAAGAAATGAGATTTTTGCCTTACCACATCAGTGCAGACAGGGAAAACAAGAAAAAAAAGTATCCATGTTGAGAAAAAAAATCTTTCATAAACATAATCCAAATAGATATTTTTTTACTTTCATCTCAAAGTGAAGCTGGTTCAATGCATGCAATAATTATACTAAATCAATAAATAACATTTTCGAAACTGAGGTGCAAACTGACACTGTTAAAACATAATTAAAAATGACAGTGGAAAACACTGTCAAATACTTCTAGTGAGTCGTCTTTTCAAAAAATGCTGCTGCAAATGCCTTGATCTGCTTGTTCCACAAATTGCTGTGTACCCAAAATGACATCTAATGCGTATACAGATGTTGCATGTAGTCATATATTAGCTGATGCTTTAAATTATGTCTGCTTAGCATTCTATCATTTCTGTAATACTATGTGTGGCCTAAAAATTTACTCAAAACAGTCTTGTGAATCTTATCTTGCTGTTGCTATCATTCTTCATGACAGCCTCATAGATGATCAAAACACTCTTTTAGGACACCTGAATGGAAAAAATACATGTCTTTCTGTAATTCGACTTAGTAAGGATTTTAGAATTTTCCAACCTTACAAGTACCCAGTTTTTCTGATTAAATAAAAGTTACTTCTAAAGTAAGGCTTCAGGCTCAAGAGATCTTAACTGGTTTGTAAATTATTTTATGAATTGTAAATCAGTCATCTGATTGGCAATAACACACTCTACTACAGTGCCAAGCAAGGATAGCAATAATGCCAAATCTAGCATGCATGAAAGAAAAAGCTTTCATTAGCACAGTGAATGGCAAATATCTCTTTCTTCAACAGCATATATAGGCAATAACATCACCTCTGATTTGGTTTACACCCAGAATTCCCTTTACAGTGGGTACTAAAAATTTTACTTTTAATTTGAAGATAGGTGAAAAATGCAATGCCAAAATTCAGAAACTAACGGAAATCTCTGAAATGCTGAAGGCATGGGATCATGGGATAAACAGGTATTTCCACCAAATCACCAAACTGAAAGGTAGCAGAACTATAGTCACACCAGGATTTCTGGGCTGCCTTCCCAGGCAGAGACTAGACATTGTCTTGCCCTGGTCCCATGAGCTTGCATATTCCCAGCCAAAGTCAAAGTGTAAGATCAAAATTGTTTGTCCTATTAAAGGTGCCGAGTTTATGAAAGCGAGAGTTTTGATGGAGAAATTTTGTGATAGAGAGTTTGGCAAACTGGGCTGTACAACAAGTTTCCCTTTCCCCCCTTTATAATAGAGACACTGTGAGATATCGAAATAAGATCTATAGATCTTTCATTTCAGCCACCCTTCACTGACAAACTTTTCCTCCCTTCCAAAACAATATCTTCACATAAAGCAGCCCTACTTTTCCACACAGTCTATGTATCTGTGGCTTTAATAGTAATTAGATCAGACTACCAGGATATCTCATTTTTCTATTGCTTATCCATACATCTTGTTGCCTTCTGCCAAGGATAGCAATGATGTAAAATATAGTAATGATATAACTTTCTCAGCATTAAGGAAATTAGCTACAGGCAGTTGCTGTAGGCCCAGAGGAGTTTTATTTTCTTTGGTTTATTAACAACAGACAGTGGCTTTAAGTCTGGTTCTGTTTGTAAGAGGAAGAAAAAAAAAAAAAAACCACACCAAATATTGTGGCTGATTTCCAATTGTTGAAAAAAGGAAAAAAAAAAAAACACCAAAGTGTCTAGTACCTGCCATTTTCCAAATATTTATATTCTCATGGTGGAAAAGCTGGGTAGGCAGAGGGAGAGAAACACTTGCCACACAGAACTAAACCCCCAAACTGTTCCAAATACTGACTCTGGCAGTCGTAAGTGTATCTTTCATATATGAACTCCAAAACCTTCTGAAGCATTTTTTTGGACTTCTTATACAGGAAAGTACTGAAGAAGAAAAACAAACTATCTCAAGTTAATTCTATGTTCCTTTTACACTGAACTTCTAATGACTCATTCTGTTTTACACCAAGTAGAGATTCACCAAAGAGACATTGTTTCATTCTGAAAAGTATTCAGAGTTTGAATGTCTGTTTGGATCAGATTATTTTCTTTGGAAACACATTAGAGTAGATTTTCTTTAAGATGCTGTTGCCATATCAGAGGAGTTCTGTTATTTACTGTGTCCTTTGCAGTCCCAGTAATATGAAAAGCATAGGAGAAAAAGTTTACAATGCCTTCACACATAAAGCCCATGTTTTCTGACTTTTACTGAAAGAGTGACAAGTTCATCTGAATTAAACAAAAAGACTGGTTTCCTCCTTTTATTCCTTTTTTTTTTCATATAGTTTGGAATCTCCTAAGCAGAGATATGGAGGCAATAACTACAGCAAGGAATTTAAGAATAAGCTTGAGTAAAAGGAGAGATAAATTAGAATTTGACTTGCACCTAGTCAATGTGTTATTTACCAACTCAGATACAAATAGAAGAATTTATCTACTGTTTTTGCAGAGCATTACAGTATGTATTCATGAGCCAGCAGAGGACATGAACATTATGTGAAAAATGCCAATACTCAATAGAATTAGGAAACAGCAACTGAAACAGCTTCCATTTAATTCCTTGGAGATTTTTTCATGAGGAACAAATGAAAAAGAGATCTGTCTACACAGCAAGCAAAACAACCTGAAGGAGTGAAAAGCAATTCTCTTGTGAGATGTACTTGATATGTTACAACAGTTACTCCCCTTTCTCTGTGCAATCCCATCATAAAATAAACTTATCTATGCTTCCTAAAGTTTCTGACTCATCACCTGTGGTTTTTCATCTTAGCCAAGTTACAGGTGTAACTTGGAGCTGCCTAAACAATTTTTTTCATTAAAAAAAAAAAAATCCCAGATGAAAATTTAGTCTCTTTTTCATATATTGTCCTCAGTTTCATGTAAGGATTCGTATGCATTCATACTTAAATTATTCCCCCAAAAAATGAAGAACATAGTATATAACTTTAACATGTTCTATAAATTCATGGTTTCTGGGTACAAGAGGATGCGATTGGCTTAAGTCAGCATTTTATGCACTATGCGTGGCTTCAGTAGCCATCAGGGAACTATTAACTTCACTATAACACAAGACGTGGAGATTCCCCAGTTCAGATAGGAAAAGCAAGCACAGTCAAGTACCTCACATTCGAGTACCTCTAATAGCGACTGCAGATGGGAAAACATTTTGATATTATGGAGAACCAGTTTCTACATCTTTGATCACACTGAGTAACTTCTTGCTCTACAGATGGTGCCACTAACATCAGCAGTTCCTGCTGTAGAGTCAGGTGCCAGGCAGCATGAATTGGAAATCTAAACCTGTCCCTGAGGACAGTTCTAGTACCTGAATAGGACTATTTGTTTGTAACACAAAAGGAAACAGGTTTATAACTACTTTTGCTATTTGGTGGACACCATTTTGATTTTTTTTTTAATCCTATCACTAAAGTGAAAATTTCAGCAACTTCTATTACACTTTTGTGATAGCAACTCTAAATTTCACATTGTTCATGCAGTTATGAACAAGATAAATTTGAGTCATGGACTGAACCTAGAAGCTTGTAAATCAAATGGCACCACAGGTACTCTGTGTTCTTGTTAGTCAGTCCCTAGGATTTAGATAGGAAAAAAAAATTTAAAACAGGAAAATAATATACTGTTAAAGTTGATTAGCTGGCTGTAGTCTCCTAGATACAGAAGATTTCCCCCTTTTGCACAGCAGGTGCATGCATGACTTATGCAGGCAAAGCTCAATTTTGTAAAGGTTAAATTTGATCAAATTGATTAAATACAGATTTTTCTTCCATTCTATCAGTACCAGGTTTATGCTCACTGGTTAGAAACCTGTTTCCCAAAAGCCATAGTAATTTCCTTACTTTATTGTGTCTGATTGTTAAGTATCTTCAACTGCAAATAAAGAAACAATCCTGCTACTTCTAACTCGAAAGTGCATTAAGTAACTCCCTGCAAAAATGTTCCTGTTCACCTGTGACAAAGAAAATAAGTAAAATTAAATTTTCCCAGCCAGCAGTGTTTGACTATCAATGCTCGGACCAGATGAAATGTTTCCTTTAAGTAAAAGTACTTTTTCTTTTAGCAAGTCAGAAGAACAAAGTTTCCAAAAGCACACACTGAGAGAAATAAATCACTTTTCTCACTTGGCCGAGACTGAAAACACAGGTCTGAGACTTGCAAATGTTTAAAAATCAAGCTAAGTAGTGCATATATGGTTAACAATGTTGACTTTGACAGGGATTCTTGTATAGACAAACACATGCGTGAGGTTTTTATGGGACTGGTGAAAAACAAGCCCTGTCTCTAAGAGATTCAATGCATTAAATTCCCATTTGAAGTGTCTGATAGCAGATAATGTTCAACGTCTTGTGGAAGATACTCAGCCTAGGGGCTAGACTGCTAGTTTACACCTGGGTTGTTGGCTGGTTGTGGGCAGGGTTTCATCTGCTCACCATGAAAAAACCTTTGCACCATCCAGGAATTATAATGGAATTTATTCAGGATCATTAACTACACAGAGACAGCTGTGAGCACTACCAAGATTTACTTAGTGTGAGGATATAAGAATTAACCAATCTCCTAGATTATAGTTAAAAATCTGTGCCCAGAATCTGTACAGACCAATGCTAAATGAATCATTAATATTCCGTATAAAGCAGAAAATGAAGCCAACGAGAGCTAATCTCCCTACCTTGTCATTGCATTCTCTATTACCACAAGTTCATCCAAAATTGCAAATTGTTACTGCTTCTCCAGCATCTGCCACACTCCTCTACTGTCCCTGGAGCACTCAGAGTCAAATATGTTTACTAAAGCATAAAACTACTAGCACCACTCATCCATGGTTACACAGACACATCTGAACATTACTTTAAATGTGTCATAGACCTTATATTTATTGTTCTGAATAAACATTAGTCTCATGAGCAGAGAAGCACCAAAGACTAGAGACTGGTAATTACTCACAGGATAGGTACACTGCCATTAGCTGCAATGAAAACCTCTCTGTCTTTCCATGTCAGCGGATTTCAGCACTAAGAAACAGTATCTTGCCTCAGACAGGAGAATTTAATTCCCTGCTTCTTTAGTCTTATGTACTTAGGCAATAAGACCGTAATGTTGCTGAATGTTTGACTGGCTTTTGACACAAATTGCACTCGACACGGTACATGGATAATTAGCAGTGCATGCAGTCTCTGCTTTTAATCCAAGCTTTTTAATACGTCTCAAAAACTAATATTTGGGCCACCTGAAATAACTCATGACAGTTTCATTTTTGAAAGAAATATAACCCCTCCTACAATCCTGATAAAATTCTGATTTTTTTAAAGTATATTTTGGGGGTTTAACTTATTTTAATATTTATTTTTATTTTAAAAGCTAAGTATTTTAGCGGCTTAAAAATAAACATTACATATGAACATTTCTAGGAAAATCCAGCACATTTTCAAAGTCAACAAGCAGAAAAACCGGTTACTAAGCTCTAGCAGTATTATTTTCTGAGAATAGAGATTCAATTGCCTATCTGATAACAACAAATTATAAACCTCAAGATGATAAAAAATTGTTATTTATATTACTATATTTCTAATTAGAAGGGATAAGGACCTTTGAAAAATGACTTTCTGATAGTTTAATCTAACTCAATGAAGAGCAACAGTAAATTATCAGGGAAATCAGAATCAATCCTAAATGCTATTTAGAGGATTGTAGAGGATACACGCCTTCACCCTAGACAATAAAATGTACCAATGCTCATTGTACTCACTAGATAGCAGAGATGTTCATTCTATTACACAAGAAGCCTCAACAACTTTTTAGTCACCATCATTTGTGACTACCAAAAAATGGAGCTACATCTGCACAGCCATTAAAAAAATATGTATTGGACTCATTTGCCATTCATTGGTGTGCTACATGAAATCAAGGAAAAGAAGAAAAGCAAAACTAGTAAGATACTGAAATAGTTCACCATTTCTCTGGCAGCCCCAAAACACAACCCGATGTGTGTTTTGGCAGAGTGCTACTTAAAGGCTGACGGGGATTAGGATTATTCTGGTTTACATCAGCTACTGGCCTGACCAGAGCCTTTGGCACTATACTCTAAGGGATGAGTTTGGCAGAATGAGACACAGGAGATCACCCCTCACCGTGCCGTAACTGTGCTGCAAAGTGCTGCTGGAGTGGAAATTGCCGAGTGAAACAGAGGAAATGCACCATAAGGCTTTTTATAACTCATCTCTCAGCTTCATAGAAGGCAATAGGCAGCCTTCAGTAAAAATCTGCCTTTCTGTATTGCTCATATTCTGCTCGGAATCAGACGCCATGCAGATCAGTGCCCAAAATATCAATCCAGCCAAATGTTTGCCAGAGCTTTAGGGAAACCTTACGGTCTCAGAACTATTTGCATTCTGAGTTGAATGTGCTTTAATTTCTTTCAATCCTACTAGCATCTGCTGTGTTTTCACAACTTTTTAGAGGGGTTACTCACATTATTAGTAAGCAAGTACTGTGATTAGGCTTTTGTTTGTACTTTTTCATCCCCTTAATATGGAAGGGCAGAAAACTGTCTGCAAATTCTGCTACAAATAAGTCTATCCTGTTCATTTGGTTTAATGTTTTTGGGGGATTCTTTTAGTTTGAGGCTTACTTTCTAATATTCAACCCATGCTTTAGAACATTTAAGTGCCATGCAGATACCTCTTCCAATACATTCCAACTGAATTTGATCTTCAGCCTGTTTTGACTTCTTCTTGTCTTCATTCACCTCCTTAGTGACTTATTGCCTTTTCTCCTAAATTCACAAACAGGTTGTTCTATAAAAGACCTTTAAGTGATATATCCTTCTTGCTTTACACCTTTTGTTCCCTGAGCCTTTCATTAGCAGCTGCCAATCTCTTCTACTTAACAACTAGCCCTGGTGATACCACTGGATTTTCTCTTTTTCTTTCTAGACCTGTACTTCAGGTCCACCTGGACTGTTCAAGCTGGGAGAAGAGGTGCTGCTGAACACTGTTATCAGCAATTGCGTTCTACTACAGAAGCAGCAGGCAGCAGCTGTGGTCCTTGAACAACAAAAAGCCCAGAAAATTCACCTTTGTAATTTTTCTAATGGAAAAAGATGATACAGGTGTTGGATGGATTCTAGAAGCTTTAGGCTAGTGTTCAGATGAGCAATGGCTCAAGGATCCTCAGGAGTCCTTGCTTATGGGAGTGATGATTCCCCCTCTGGTTTGCTTTCCAATACTTGGGAAGCACTAATGAGTGTTTTAAATCAAAGTATATCTCAAATATTAATGATGTTTCAATGTGTCTCCCATTTAACATAAAGTGGTGCATAGCACTTTTCAGCTGATTTTAGTTTTTTAAATTGATTTTGCACTCTAACTGGCATTAGCAGGAGGCTTCCAAGTGGTATTAACAAATTAAGGAGGCTTAATTCCCTGCCTGTTTTGTCCCGGCCACCCAAGGAAAAACAGTTATGGTTGAGTTTCTGGAAAATCCTTCCAGAAACAGTTTCAAATGCAAACATCTTTTATGTCCTTAGGTTTAGTGCATCTTTTTATTTTATATTTTTATAGGTATTGGCTGTCAAGAGAGACATATCACATCGTGCTGTTTATATATAATGCTATTACAAAGACTTCATGTTTAGCTGCGGCTCACTAGGGCTGTTTTCCTTTTGGGGCATAGTTTGTGCCAAAACGAGAGGAAATAGCATTTCCTCTGAGAGTAATGAGCAGCTGGTGCTTTTGCCCTAGTGTTTATGGGATGTAATAGGCACAGTGGCACGTTTGGAACGGGTTGGGGAGAAAAATAAATAGTTCTTCTTTTTTATCTTTATCACCCCCTCTTCCAAGATGATTTTTTGGTTTCTATGATTTATACTAATTTTAGAAAAACCCAATAAAAAATAAAACTGTTATGCTTTGCCACAATGTAGTTGGATAGTACAATGTATGCTTGGACTGTATTTATCAACTAGAAGCATAAAAACTAAGACAATAAAATATTTTTAAAACATCTCCAAATAATTCTTAGAAGAATTAAAGCAAAGGAGAATATGATTAGAATTCATATTTAGAGAAGATCCGGTGAAATTGCCAAAAACTGTACATCTGCTCTTCTGGCAAGTTTCTGATCTTAACTTGTGCACTCATGTCTGCTATTCTCATACTGTGAAACTTTAATTCAGTGACAGGACAAGAGTAGAGGAACTTAAAAAGTATGTTTCTCCTAAAAAGCACTTACCAGTTCCTCAGACAGTGTAAAATGATATGGTTCTATTAACTGTGATAGAGCTACGCAGTTCTTGTTGAAAACAATATAAACCCATTGAAACAGAGCCAGGATCAACTCCTTTATTCACAGCACTTCAGACTGACTGATTGGACCAGTATGGATTGTGGATAGGGGTGGTAAACACAATTGTTCCACAGCTAACGTCCTCTTCATCAGCCCTAATCATCGGTATTTGTGGTGGTCTTAGAAACATTGCAGAAACTAATGATACAATCTTCATAGCATTTCAGTAACCAGAGAGTATTCATTTCTGTTGATATACAGCTGTGAAACACGTAATTATCTACTTTTCTGATAACAGTGTGTTTTACATGGATCACCGCATATATTATACAAAAGTTACATCATTCTCAAGTAGTGATGTCACACTGGTGGTTTTAGAAGTGAGGTTAAGGGTAAGTAAGGAGCAGTAGTTTTGCATTGGTTACATAAAAAGAGTGTAGAATGGTGTCACTTAGGTGTTATTTGCTTAGTGAGAAAGTCTAAATGGAAAAGCCTATGGAATTATTTTTTATATAGCTCATGATTATTTAGAGATTTAGGAATCGTTATTTATTCAGTTTTACCTAAAATATGCCTCCGAAAACCAGACTTGGGCACCTTATTTAGTGCTTCTGTTTTTCTCAAGTGATGACCTTCCGCAAAAGGAAACATGTTTGTAGGGCACTCAAATGTGAATTAAAAAGCCATCCACGAGAACCTGATTTGAAAGACATAGGCTGTAGCACTTCTCAGGGGAAATACATCATGGCCAGAAAAATGATTATGGGAACCTCCAAATGGGTTACAGCTCCTCTGAATGTTCACAGTATCTCTGAAACAAGAAACATCCACGAAAGCCTGAAAGTTATTTATTCAACTTGGTTTCAGGTGATGCCACAAGCTGAAGGTTCAGACCTGGTATACTGGATTCAACATACAGGAATCATTTTAAACATAGTTGAATACAGTCAGCACTTCTAAAATGAATGATATGAAAAGGAATCTTGGACACACCAGGGAAGTGTTGTTCCATGAAACCCCCTGCTTCATCAACGTCACATGAGAAAAGAGCTCCTAACTGTAACTTGGTCCACTGTCACCATCACCCAGAGGCTCACTCAGCTCACAAAGCAGTACTGATGTTTTCCTCACACTTCCTTACCTCTCCCATACATTCCTCCTTTTGAAATAGTCCTCAGGATGTTACGAAAGACAGGAGATGCCACTGAAGCAGTGGAAGAGATCAATCCAATCACCAAAATGTCCCTCCTCTTCCACTGGCCACAACTCCCTTTACCATCACTTGCTAAGGGTGCCTTTACATGCCCTGCAGAGTCAGGTATTTGATATCTCTGTAACTACCTGACCATGACCTAGCATTGCCTTTTTTTTTTCCTTGCTTTTTCCTGCTACCCTAGAGCCTTAACATCCTGTCTTATTCAGAAGTTACTACAACATGCCTCATCTTGCTGTCACCAATCCTCCTTCCTGGACATCTGATAAATCTAATACTTCATTTACCTTAGCTCCTTCACTGTGGTGTGAGGGCCTGCCTCCAAAAAGCTCTGTAGCTGGAGGTCTATGGGGAAGAATATACAGTACCATACTTAGTGCCATTTATCTCAGCTATTAGTTGGATGGTGTGCAAGGAGGAGTATATTGTGCCCTGTTTTCTGAGGAGTGAATTTATTTTGCTTTTCAGCATGAGGCTGAAACACTGAAACCCCTGCTATTACTGATTCTTCTTTTTTTTTTCCTCTGCACTTGGATTTTTTTTTTTTTTTACATTTTAAATAAATTAAAGAAATAAAATCCTAGTCAAGCCTGAATCAGCACATCCCTTCTCTGCAAAACCTCACATACTGAAACACTGTGCTCCTTCTGGAATCATTGGATATTTTACTATTCACTTTAGCAGGAAGCTGGATCCTACTTACACAGATGGTTTTTTAAAAGCACAGCTCCTTAAGAGAAAAAAGGGCTGCAGTACTAATGGTAATTTTTTGAGTTATGATCATCACACAAATTTCCAGAAGAGACCAGGTGTGCTCCAGCCTGACCTCTGCTACTTTGCACTGCCCTGGGAGCAAAGCAGCTCCAGATCATGTACCTGAACTCCAGAGCTCCTCTTGCTTACAGCAATCCCTTGCAAAAGAAATCTATCTTGCTTAAAGCATTCCAGACAAAAATGCAATGCAAAAGGCATCTAGTCCCTAGACTGCATGGTTAAATAGCATTTAGGAATCAAAACAGACAAGTAACTAGTATGAACATTTGTACAATCCCTCTGAGAACTCAGAGAGGTTTTCTAACATTAGCAACCAATTTAGGAGAATTTCTGCTTCATAAATGCTTTACATACTGTTCTGTTCCTTCTCTTAATCTATTTCCATCTAGTCCATTGTCTCCATACTCTTTTTTCAGAGGCTCTGGGACGTTACTTGCGAAAGTTATAAGGTTTTGCATTGCCTGACACAGGAAGACAGGCCCTGACAGCAGAGTTAGATTACTGCTGCTAGCTAATACAGAACGTTATTCAGTCAAAAGTCAACTCGTTATATGAAACTACATATCACGGTGCCACTAGGTTTTGTGGGTTCTTCATTCTGTCCTATCGCTTGTCCCTGTTTGAAGTAGCAAAGCTTCTATGGTTTCACTGCAGTAAGATGGGAAAGAGCATTTTTAAACTATTGGACAAAAAAACCCCACCACTTCTGAGCAAATTTTTCTATCAATAGTCTGTACAAACTCTCCATGGACAACAGCTAGCTGTCATTTTGTATTAGAGACATAGGAATTCACCTTCTTACTGGAGTAAGAGCATGAGACATCTCACAATCTCAACTACTTCGCTTTATTCAAAGTAGAAAATTTTTTTATGGTAGTAAATCTGAAGGTTTAATTTACATTTAATAAATCATCTTGACCTGCTGCACCAACCGCTCAGCAGGTGATAGACCTAGCAAGTACTCCTGGGAGTACTTAGCACACACACCGGTCTCTTTGTGAATACAGCACATTCAATTTGACCTCTGAGCCTAGGATTAAAATGTACTATCACATTTCAAATTCCAATTTTGCAGCCTGTGCTTTGGGCTGCTCTGCCCTATAGGCCTGCTGTAATCTCCTTTCCCCAGGGGCCCATCTGTGTAGGGCCCACAATTGTGGTTCAGAAAAGAGACAAGGAAAGACTCAGCAGTTGTACACTTAGCAGAGAGTATCTTATGTCTTACACCAAGCAGGGAGCAAACTCATTTTTCACCTGGGTAGGGTGTTGCTCCTGACCATATTTTCTGTGTCGTCTCCAATAAATAACCATTTTACACTTCTGGATTTTGTTTATCCTCCTTGTTGAATTTCTGTGCTCACAGCAAAATTTGTCCAAAGTGACAACAAGAGGATGGTTACACTGGCACCTGATGTGCAAAGGTGCACATCAGATCTGATCCAAAATCACCAAATGCTCTTTCAGTTACCTGAGGTCAGGGGAGCACGAGAGTACCTCAACATCCTGGCCACAGCCTTGCTAAAGCAGCTGAAGGAGAAGGTACATGAACAGAAGCTATTCAAAACATGATCCTTTGTTTGGTGAGTGGGGAGATCTGGTGGTACCTGCCATTGTGATATATAGGGTAAGGCTACCCTGATAGAAGCCATATTTATTGCATCCAAAACCCTTCAAATAGCTGGCAGTCAGCTGGCTGCAGCTTCACAGCAGGCACAGCACAGGTCTACATCCTCAGCAACTCTTTGATAACATTCTGTACTGAATGCACACAGAGCTTCAGGTATAGTGACAAGACAAGCCCCAATAACTCGAAGGAAGACTCCCCAAAGACACACACTTATCTATTCATTCATCTTTCATTTCATCTCTTTTTAAAATAAAAAATAACCTTTCCCATGATTCAGCAGCCATAAATCCATTAGAATATTCTACATTGAGTCGATTGGTTTGTCATGCCAGTATTCCACAGATCAGTAAGAGAAAAAATTATATAATAGAATTGCACAAAAAAGGACTGGAACGATCTTTTGCTTCTTTACTTACTTCTATTAGAAAATGCAGTCTTAGTCATTAACATTTTCTGCTTTCTCAAGGAAAAGATAATTTATCCTCTTAAGGATATTAGACTCCTGTGTATTGTTTTTCCCCATTTGGTATCATTGATTCCCCCTTCTGAACACTTGAGTGCTTGCAATCAGCACACAATGACACTTACTAATAACAACTGAACTACAACACTGCCATAATGTTCTTCTAATACCATATAAAACACCATATAACACCAGCCATGTAGAGCAGCTTCACTGTGTAGATAGTTGAGTCTCTCCATACCTACATCTGTTTTCTTTTCCCTCTGGTATACCTGCTACAGAGCTTGACACCTGCTGAGCCCAATGAGACTCAAATTCACATCTTCTACTGTAATTCTTAGCCCCAGTTCAAATTCTGGTGCTCAGCTTTAATTTCTCAGAAACCGGCAGATGCTGGGTCAACAAAAGGGTGAGCAGAAAGCTGTGTATCTGGCTCTGCTGTCTATTATGCTTATTATATTCTACTGGAGAGGTTGCCAACCAACAAATTCTGTAGCACACCTCCTTGTTACATTATACGCCACATTGCCAGCAACAAGAAAAATGCATAAGAAGCATGGGAAAAAGGGAGAAGAAATGTTAGATAGCTAACCTGTATAACAGACTGCTAAACTTTAGTACTGCTTTCCTTACTTGAAACAACTGCAGACAGAAGAACACTCACTGATTAAATTATGATTTTTTTTAATGCTAAATTATGTCTTTATTAGTAAGACACACAAATATAGTAATAGACTAGAGCAGCTGCTACACCAGAAGAGTAAATCCCAAGTGGTCTGGCTTACTGGTCCTTCCCTATGTGTGAAAGAGGCTAAGCATTTCAAGCCACCTCAGTCTTTCATAAGTAGATTTCAAATTCCCGAGGCTCAGGAGCAAATCAGTTGGTGGTCATAGAGGACGTCCTCTCCTGAATCCCACTTCTATGCTCCATCCACCAGATTTCCATCCCTCCCCATTTAATATGAAACACCTTGCTTTTTTTGGCAGGCTATATTCCTAGAGGTCAGGCTCATGAGAAGATCTGGGGAAATCCTGGAAGGTATTTGGCATGTTTAGCTATACAGACCTTATGAGGAACGGCTGAGAGAGCTGGGGTTGTTTAGCCTGGAGAAGAGGAGGCTGAGAGGAGACCTCATTGCTCTCTATAACTACCTAAGGAGAGGTTCTAGAGAGGAGGGTGCTGGCCTCTTCTCCCAAGTGACAGGGGACAGGACAAGAGGGAACAACCTCAAGATCCTCCAGGGGCGATTTAGGCTGGACATTAGGAAAAAAATTTTCACAGAAAGGGTCATTGGGCACTGGAACAGGCTGCCCAGGAAGGTGGTTGATTCACCTTCCCTGGAGGTGTTTAAGGCACAGGTGGACAAGGTGCTGAGGGGCATGGTTTGATGTTTGATAGTAATGGTTGGACTCGATGATCCTGAGGGTCTCTTCCAAACTGGTTGTTCTATGATTCTATGTTCTATGATTAGCAAAACCAATTTATTTTTGTTAAAATTATAATTATCAGAAATAACTGGAGGCCACCTTGTGACTAGGTGAAAAACTATGCTGAGGTAAATAATCATATTTATATTTGAATACATGTATAGTCAGCTATTGAGTTTATTTAGAAAAGTATGGAAATTCAGATAATAATAATAATAATTAAAGTTCTGCTATCCCCTTTAGAAGATGAAGGGGTTGATTGGCTGACTTTAAAAGGCTTTTTTAATGAGAATTCTTGCTTTACTTGCATGGTAACTTTTCCTAATTTTTCTCTACGCTCTCTCCATATCATCCTTGTTTCTGAATAACAGCAGAAAGCAAAAAAAAAAGAACAGCAACGCTTTTTCCTTGTTTGGGGAAAGAGAAATTTGAGAGAAATTTGTGTTAAGGTGAGGGGTATTTTTTATATTTAGGAACCTAAATAATTCTTTCATGCTTGACCTGATCATCATCCTCCATCTAAAGCGATCCACTCGCTAGTCAACTAAAACAGAGATAAATCTATTTTGCTTGCAAAATGAATTTTTAAATCTTTTAATTATTATTGAGTTAAGGTCACAGTGAACAGGGAAGATAATGAATAAATTATTTTTCTCCATGCTTCATCTGTTCTTCCCTGCTGGTGCCCACTTTTTTTACTGTATTATTGGACCAAATGTATTTCCACTTTGTGTGGACATTAGAGAACACAGTCCACATGTGCTGTAGCTAGCATGTCTGTAGCATGTTGTCACCAAAGCAACATCTGTCTGATGACTCAGTGTAGAAGGGATTCTGTTTGTTTTGCATTAAAAAAGAGAAATGCTACTTTGATATTCTAGCATGCAGAGTACCAGACATACACACAACAGAGACAATAGCAAGCAACACAATCTGCATTCAATCCTTGTATCTTAGGTGTATTCCGAAGGTTAAAAAATGTTTAATTCTCCAAGTAGTGTATGTCTTTGTAACACTTCTGTATAAATTTATCCTCCCCCTTTCTATAAAGCACCAACCACCCATATACTTCACAATCTCATCCTGCCGAAAACAAGTGGGAGTAAGTTCTGCTCGTTTAAACGCAGGAAGTAAACTGTTGACATTTGTCTTTTCTAAATCAAAATAATTAGTGGACTGCCACAAGAGAATTCTAATTTTGCTGTATAAAAGTTCCACACATAATATTCACAGCTGACTAGTGAATTCACTATTCTCAGTTGCCAGTTTCACACACCTTTAAGAAACAATTTTCCTATGCCGGTGACGCAGAGCATTCTTGGTAAATCAGAAGCCTTTTAAGTGTTTCAAGACAAGCCAGTGATTAAGGCACTAAATTATATCTGTTACTCTACAAAGCTAAGCCTAAAAGTCCATCTCAAGCTATCCATGATCCAGAAAAGCTCCCAAGCTCTTGTCAATCATACTAACCAGCAGCTGAGCCAGTGTCACAGAGCATAGGGACTCGGGAACAGCAAACAAACAGTTAATGCTTTTGGGGCCATGCCTAAGTGGATCAGGGAGAAGAGCTTCCTGCTAGTTAAGCATGAAGATAGGGCTTCCAGAGAGGAGGCAGACACAGCCAGGAGCAAAACTTGCCAAAGACTCTTTCTAACAGCCAACTCAGAAATCAACTGTGATTTTAACAATCAGTTCTGCTGAAATTTGCTCCAGCAGAGTCTTGTAGCTAGTTATGTTACAATAGAAAGAGCCTGTAGCCAGTTTGTAATCCAACCACCTAAGAAGATCAGAAATTAAAGGGGAAACATCAACTACACCCAGTGTAGTCAGCTTGTACTCACTGCTCAGAAACACTGCCTTCAGAGGAAGAAGTAGATGAGGTCTCCTGCTACAGCATGAGGTGCAGTCTTCAGCAACAGGCTAAATCTAACCCTCAGGATTACAGAGTCAGCTAAATTAAAATGTCATCTTCCTGTGATAGTGTGTTACTGCAGTCATAGTCTACTCATCATCTCTATGAAGAGTTTTTACTGCTCTTCGTGCAATAACATCCCATCTTGAAATGGTGTTTGTTAAACTTGCACCATATTTCATTAGCTCCTGCCATTTGCTATCGCAATCTCTTTGAATTGCAGAATGTTATTCAATTTAGTTACTATTTGGATTTCTTCCAGAACTGTATGGCTCTGAGAACAGCACACAAAATAACATTTTCTACAGCTCCCTTTGTTGTTTTCTGATGATGATAAACGTGTAGCAAAATAGCTGAGAATGCAATCAACGACACTGATTTTGTATTCACCTACATTAAACTACATTATGTCTTTTGCAGTTTTTGTAGTCCATACCATTTTATGTTCCCGACACTGCAGTTATTGCTATTATGAGGGTAAATTTTTTTTCTCACCAAAACCAAAATGTAACTAGGAAATTTCTGTGTAAGCCTGTAGTGGAGCAGGGAATAAAATTCAGCCTCATTTTGCTCAGGAATTTCCAACAACTAGAGAAATAAGTGAAAATACAAAAAGATAGTGTGTTCTAGTACTTTCCACTGTGAAAGACTGATCCCTTAACAGACATTGAAGTGTTCTTTTTATACGTATAATATTGTAGCTTATAAGGCTAAGCAGCTATGGTTTATTAAGCAACTATGGTATGTGGGAGAAAAGCCCTCACATAGGGACAACTCGTGGAGTTGGGGGGTGCAGGGACAGCCCTGCAGATGTGAAGCATTTAGCTGGTGTCACCGTCAGCTGGGGCCCTGTGAGGCCTGAGGGGTACAACAGGAGGGTAGAGCAGTAGGACAGGGCAGGATTGGGGTGAAGGAGCAGCCTGGGGGTTGATGGGGTAAAGTGGATGAGGGGGTAAAAGCAATGAAGCTGGTGAGGGGGTTGGAGAACAGGCCTTATGTGAATCAGCTCAGAGCATTGGGGTTGTTTAGCCCAAAGAAGAGGAGGCTGAGGGGAGACCTCATTGCTCTCTATAACTACCTGAAAGGAGGTTGTAGAGAGAAGGGTAATGGCCTCTTCTCCCAAGTGACAGAGGGAATGGCCTCAAGCTCTGCCAGGGTAGGTTCAGGCTGAACATCAGAAAAAAACTGGGCACTGGCAGAGGCTGCCCAGGGAGGGGGTTGAGTCACCTTCCCTGGAGGGGTTTAAGGGATGAGTGAATGAGGTGCTGAGGGACATGGTTTAGTGACTGATAGGAGTGGTTGGACCCAATGATCCAGTGGGTCTCTTCCAACCTAATGATTCTATGATTGCTTATATCTTAATTCTAGAGTTTGATTCATCAGTACAAGAATATATCCAATAGCTTTGTGAGGGAGGTAGAATTGGTCATATACTTAACATGAAGGATGGAGTGATATTACTGGCTTCAACACTGCATTAAAAATTTTTCTCTCTGCCTTTAAAACACAATTAATCAGGACTCACATATTTGTTTTGCTTACATAAGCCATTATCTGACAAAACCTTGTCCCATTTCTGCAGTGGGTGGTAAGACTGAAATCCTGCCCTTAATCAGTTAAGTACACAACTTAATTTCAATTTTAGTCTCACCTTGTCTTTCTTTTTTCCGCCTGTAGCTTAAACACCTAAATCTATTACTGTGAAATTAAACCATTTAGAGACAGAAGTGATATTAAACTGGGAAATTTGAAAAAAAAAAAAAAAAAAACCCAACCCACTATGACTGGGACAAACTAACTCTGTCCCTTAGAAGCTCTGACATGACTGTGCCATCCAGTTTGTTGTCTCAGGCTGGGTTCTGTGCAATGTCACACTGCACTAGCATGGGCTGTGAGGGTTGCATTTTATAGTAACTTCTCTAGACCAACTGCAGAGAAAATTCAACAATAAAATTCAAATGAAGTTAGCCATAAGCTTTTGCTCTTTCATCGCTACATTTGTGTACGTGAAGCGTAGTATACTGTACAGTGAGAATGTCCCCTGACATGGAGCTGATTTTTATATCCTTTAAATTTACCACTAGCTTTACAGATGCTGCAATCTCTTTTATTCTAGTTCTAGCAATTATAATGTAATCTGTGCTAACACTGCAGATTCCTAGAACAATTTTGAAGATAAATGATCGCATCTCCATTTCCATCTGCTAGTCCAATTGGGAAAATGGTGAGAATAAAACCTACCCCTTATACTGGTGCATTTTGGTGCTTGTCTAGCAGCCTACTCAGTCAACTGTATTGGACCATGCAAAGAGCAATTCCAGTGAAGATATGAAGAAAGCTCTCAATTCCCCATTGCCTTATGTCTTCATTTTACAACATTATAAAGGTCCAAACAGTTATCTTTCTCCATCATTGGGCATACTTCCAGACATGAGTTGCATACAGGTTTTTTCTGCTTAATAGAAGTCTTTTCTAGATGTAAATTTAACACATTTCTGTCTCTACTGCTGCCATAATTATAAGCTCTGGTCAGAGTGCTTAGCCAAGCCACAACCACAGGCAGTCTGTATTGTCCAAGCACTGTGATACAGCCAGAGAATTGCTATCTCATATTGTTTTATTGGTCTAGACTATATTCAGGTATTAGTTTGTAGCTGACTGGGGTAGATAAAAAGAAACACATTCAGACTGTGCTTAGGTATCAGTTGATTTTTGACCTCAAAACAGCTGAAACAAACACCTCTCCCTGCCCAACCAGGCAGACTTCTCCATGCTTTCCTCCTCCCCTTCTCTCTCCAAAAAGCTCATCCAATGAAGATTTTTCAAGAAAATTAGGTCTGCAAACCTCCTCAATATAATGATACCAGGTTGTACATAACTGCGCAAACATTTCCTGTGTTGTCAGGTGCAAAGTTTCATACCATTTAAACATATTTCAATTCAATGATTAGAAAACAAATATATTTGGGCACTAGGCAAACTAGAAGAACAATGCAACTGTATTTTCCAAGGGAATTATTTGCAGCACGTTTCTACTAGTAATTATTTTTTGTTCTGGTTTGCAGCGCTTCTGCTTCTGGCATCTCATCTTCTTCACAGCAGCCAGCAATTGAATTAGAATCATTGCTGAACAGCAAGAAAAATCTGTCACAGAAGTCACATTGACAGATAATTTTGTTCTGTTCTCATTTCTGATTTCCCTTTATTGTATTTACATCTGAAAGTCCACACCTAGAAGTGACCAGAAACAGACACAAATCACATTTGTCTAGCCTCTTCTTCTTTTGTCCTGCTTTTGTCTTTAATAGAGCTTGCATTCAGCTGTTCGCATTGAGAGGAAATAGCCAGCCACCAGTCTTTACTACCCACTGTGTTTGGCAGCTTGTCAAAAACCTACCTTTTCTCCAGTATACTGCAGTAGTGGTGCATGTCTCCCATTATCATCCTGAACAACTAACAGGACTAAAAGATGATTGAATTCTTTCTTTATAAAAACTGGACGTTGCTGAGTTGCGTATGGTTGTGTTCTTCCCAGTATGACGTCACAGCACCCAACCGTATTTGGTCCATGGAACTGTCATTTGAAGACCAATCCATCAAAGCTGCCTTTTACAGAACACCATTGTAGATGAGAGGGGGGTGTCCTTCCCTTGGACAAGCCCAGTGTTTTACTACATAACTCATTGTTTATATAATGCTTTCACAGATACAAGCTGGCACTGAGCCCTCTGTAATGCCAAGTATTAATAAAAGCTGGTAAAGGAGGGAGGAGGGATCCCCCCACTGTCATAGCATTGCATACCCTAAGGTTATAAAAATATTGAAAATGCTAAGGATGAGAGAAACTCAGATAGAATTAGTGAAATAGATGCATCTCCTTCTCTTACAGCTTTGAAATATAAAGACTACCAAATATTACCTTCAGACAGAAATAGCCTTAAGAAGTTGATTGGCAGAAGAAATCTGCACACATCAAGTTTGATGCAGCTTACATCTTCCAGAGAGAGAGTATTTTCAGATAAAGCAACTCCCCTCAAGACTAAAGAGCAGAAAATTTCTGCTAAGAGCTGCTTCTGCAGAAATCAGCATGCCCTGTTTGCTTTATAAAACACACATATGGAAGACTACTCAGAAACCTCACCAACTGAAGCCAACTTATAATTAATTCACCAATGTCTTTTAAACTGTGGCACCTCAGATAAAAGCGCTGCTGTGGAAAGAGCTACAAATCCCTTTGTGACAGTTGGATCTGGCTCCCGATACATCCCACAGGTTCTTCTGGGGAAGCAAACCTTTGTGAGCTGGTGGCTTGTTTTGACATGCGGCACAGTACAGATCATATGGTGGCCCCAGCTTCATAGCCTTGCATGTATGAATAATGCAGGGCTATGCTGTCAGAGGCAGGAATGAGACCTGTTATCATTGATGCCAGAGGATGAAAACCACCATGCCAAAACACCACCCTCGTGCTGTGGCTGCTCTTGTGGAAATTTTATTCGCATTTCTGTCTCTCTTCCACAAAGCAAAGACGGCTGCAACATATTTATGTTAGAAAATGAAGAAAAACAACTGTTCCCTATCCTAAGCACCCACAAACCCCCATTTCTCATTGTAGATCTGGATTTTAAGAAAATGAAGAGAGATCTGAAAGCCAGACCAGAATGTTCACAGACTTGTGGAGCAAGACATAGGCAGTCATGGCAACTGAAGAGTGTCCTCACACATCTATGGTGGCCTTTAATTGGGCAAGTTCACTCAGATTTGTTTTTTAATGAGGCATCAGAAAATGCAGATGTAGGATCTGCCTAGCACCACCTGAACGCAAATACACTTTCTTAAAATAGAAGTGAAGAGATCTCCATCTCCAGAATGAACTCTTCCATTTATATATACTGGTGACCATTTTACAGGCATATTTACATTTGTATAGTCAGAAGTCAGTTGCATCAAACAATATAAAATTTGTCCTCTTACATGAAAATGATTCAGTGAAATATCAAGTGGTGAAAACTGGAAAACACCACTTGATGTTTAAGTCCCTGGTGAAACATATCTCTTCTCCTCAGCAGAAATTTTTTTCCTTCAGGAACAACACTAAAGTGCAGAAAGACATTCTCTTTCTGGTGACAGCAATGGGTCCTCAAAACACCTTAGCTGCAAACACATATCAGGTCTATTACTGACACACTTATATTCTCATGGGTAGCTTTAGACAAAATTGAGGACTGCAGCACTAAGATAATCAGTAGTCTTGCCAGTTAGTCAGATCACAGGGAAAAACAAGTGACATGGGCTTTGAGCATGTGGTCCAGTTTGATCACATTAGCATCATCTCTTTTAGGATCACATTCAAAAGCAGATCTCTGATACATCAAATTTTTCTACTTTACTGTCCCAGTTTACGTGCTTTAGAGTCATGCATCATGCACATACACATCATCCACATTCAGCAGAAAGAAGATTCATGCAGACTTTAATGTGTTCATAGTTCTATGAATGAAGATGTATATTAAGTCTAGACTGCAGAGGAGTAATTTTACAGGAAGGATACACATTAGTGCACAACTATCTTGAAAGAACAAAATAAACAAAAAAAGGTGCTATAGCTCAATAAAATCACTTGACACGAAGAGTGGATGTAGAAAGCCATAAAGATAGTTACACTATCATTTCATAAAAGTGAAATTATAAATAATTGTATTCATTAATATCTCAACAAGAACAAACTGAAAAGACTTTTTGAATTTTTACTACCCTTAACATTCAGATCACACAAAACTTAAGAGGGTTTGTATACATGCATGCAGAGTGGTATATATTACATACAATTACTTAAAAGGTTATAGCAATGGCAAAAAAAAAATCTGTTACTACTGAAAAAAATTCTCATTACCCTGTTGAAGCCTTTCAACTGGATGTTTCTGCCTTGTAACTTCACAAATGACTTTGTGCAAAGGGATATATCATTCACCTTTAAATCCCGTGACATCAGTATGCCACCCAAACTTTCTGTAAGAATGCTAAAGTGATCTGTCCTTTTTCCTTTCAAGTCACAACAAGAGTACTGCCAGATGAATATAAAAGGGGGTTTCATTCACATGCCATTTCTTCCACTTGGTCTTGTTTAACACATGTTGATGTCTTTAGAATACAAGGAAACCACCGCTGAGCAATAGGTGTCCCATGGGACTGGAAAGGTGATCTGAAGGTTTGCCCAGCTGGGTCATTTGCTGTGTATCCGGCTTACATTTCTTGTTGATGGTAAATTAAAGTTACTGCCATTTGACAGGTGTGCAGCAGCATATATGAAATTAAATGGTGTGGTGAGTGCTGCTGTTGGTAGGCAGGTGTCTGCAGCACACCAGCACACTCACAGCCAGCACTCACTTTGTCAGTCTCAGGAGGGAGCTTAGGAATCACTCAGAAAGAGGACAGACTATGCTTTTTCTCTTACAGGTGGTCCTTCTGCTTCATGGTCAAAGCACGTGAGCAGTACCACAGAGGAAAGCGCAGGACTTCACTCCATGTGTGGTACTCCTAAATAAGCACTTGCACTTTCACTGCCAGCAGTTAGCAGTGTGCTAGAGGTTAAGAACTTAGCACCTGAACTTTAAAAATAAATAATATATTGTGCCATTATGTAAATATTACACATCATCCTGACTAGGAAAGTACATCTAAAAACCTAGGTTGATGACCAATTGTGGGAGACCATCCTGCTTAGTTTCTTTCAGTATTGGAGCAGCAGGCAGCTCCTTGCTTTAAGGAGCTTGGAGACAGCTTTTTACACTCTCCCCGTGGGAAGCTGGATGCCTTCAAAGGAGTCAGAAGGAAAAAACACAGGAGGTATCCTGGCTCTGCTCCTTTCTCTGCTGTGGCCAGCAGCACCAGGAGGACATGTTTGTAATAAAAGAAAAGGAATCCCAAAGTGATCAGATGAAGAGCACAGAAATCCAGTCCCCCAAAAAAGATCAATTAAAATGTAGAAAACCACTGACTTTTTCAAATTCCCAGAAATCCACACCTGATGTTACAATATCATCGCAGAAATAAGTAATATTTCCTGTAATGCAATTATTTACTTTGTCTCCATTTATGTTTAGTAAGAACAGAATGAGCTTTTACCTTTATGTAAGACCCAGGGGATATTAAATCACCACAAAATAAGAAATTTTCTGCAAACTCAGTGCTGTCATTATGAACAAGATTGTGATAGAAATACATAGAAGTAAATGCAGGTAACAGGACTCCTTTCAGGTTCATGAGAGCATAAAGTAATAAATGAAAAACCCACACATATAAAACTCAAGCTTCAGGAAAACCTGGATATACTTGGGGAAAAAGACTTTCCATCATCAGCACATTACATGAGTAACTCTCGGTGCAGGGTATTGAAAGTCAGTCAGAAAATATTAGCATAGAAACTGCCTTCATGATACAGTCAAAAAAATAGTCAAAAACCAAAACCTGTCTTTCTCGATTTAAAGTTCTTTGTTTCAAAGTTTTTCTTGACATTTTGGGGGCTTTATCTTTCCTTTAGTTCATTTTATTTTACAAAAATGAGAGGAAACAACTATTTTAATAACCAAATTATTCATCATGCAAAGAGCCCAAGCCAGGCCACAACAATCTAAATTTAAGGAGTTTCTCTCACTTCTGTCTGAAACATCTCTGCCATGCTCAAAATAATTACTTGACTACTTGGAACACAGAAGCATCATGATGGAGAAATCAAGTTTGCATGCAGGCCGTTTCAAGAAACTGCCATTTACAAGGCGTCAAATTAGGGAGGTTCATTTATACTATTCACTGTTGATTTCTACAGTTTTTCCAAATTGATGGTTTTCCTAGAAATTTGAGAGGTATCTATTTTTTCCCCAACCTGGGATATCTTGAAAGTATCTTCTTCCTGCATTTTTGTGCTTTCACTCTTTTGCAGTGCATAAGTTGGCTAAGCAAGATCAATTACTGTGTTAAGAGTTTCACTAAACTTAGTCTCCAACACGTTTCTTGAACTTTGATCTTTACTGTTCCACTACTCTGACAGTTGCCACTGAGCACTACAGGCAGAAGAATTAGGTAATTGTATCTAATTGTGTTCTCCCTGACTGTTGTTTAAACAAGGAAAGCCTTTCAGTTGTTGTGGAAAGTATTAACAGCAGACCTTTGCTGACCTTGTAGAGCCATTTGGGAAAACCTGACATTACACAGAAGCTTACTCAAACAAGCCATAATTAAGTTGACAGTGGAGTGACACCACTTACAAGAGAAAACTAAGTACGGCCATTTAATCCAAAAATTACTTAAGAACTCCCAGGAGCATGAAAGTTTACCTCTACTAAAATAATTATGCTTTGCCATTAGATGAAGAGAGGGTACAAATGGAATATGCATGTTCTTTTCAACATCATTACCCTTTACTGCTCTACCAAAACTGGAAGGTGCAACAGAAAGACCTTTCAAACTAATGTTTTGTATTCAATTAGGTGAATAATCTGTTTTACCTTTAAATAAACTGCCAATCATTCACAAGGTAAAGGACAAATTCTGACCAGAGGTGCGTACCTAAAAGTCTAGCTGAAGGACTAACTGAAGCATAGAGGTCTTGGCCTTCTGAGGTTCAGGAACAACAGTGCTTTCTCTGTCTTAGCATATTGGTTTTTTCTCTAATCCCTCTTTTGTCCATATCTCCTACTAATTTTCTTTTACATTTCATCAGAAATATGTTTTGCTAATTGTCTCTGGAGTCAAAATGCACATTGTATAAACTGCAGGATACATGTTAGAAATAAGTGTGTCAAATTTACATCAGTCCTGTCTGAAATTAGGCACACATTTATATGAAGGTTATTTAGGAAATGCCTTAAACATATCCTTGCTTTTACAAAATTCCTATGTTATTATTCTCAAAACTCAAATATATAAATTTAATCCTTTCAATATCTACTGTAATCTCTGTATCTCTTCTAGCTCTCTCCAAAATATTAAATGAGGTATTTCTTGGAAAAAAAAGAGGCATCAAAAATTGTTCTACTCATCCACACATTTAAAGGTTTCTACTTAGATAGTTTTGCATTCAGAACCACAGGAACCAGCCATGCTACCCCAGCTGTCCTGGTCTTTTTTCACATTCTTCTCCTATTTCCTGCTTTGCTGGTCATGCCAGGTTTCATGTCCCCTTCATCTCCTTCCCAAATGCCACCTTCTGTTTATCCTCATGCAGGAAATCTATTTCCAATCTATTTGCCTTCAACATATTTAAATTACTCCAAGAAAGGCCTCACTCCTATAACATTATCTATAAGATTCTAGAATGCAGTCTTAATTTTTAATACTTTGCTCTATGTCTATATATACACACAAACCTGTGAAAGACATTCAGAAACTGGAGATAAATGAATTCTGACAAGTTGATCATCTAACCAATGGGAGCAGATAAACATATTCCTCTAATTAAAGACTATTTTAACAACTATATACATTACCATGCCTCATTTCAATTGTGTGTATAATATGCTTCAAACATTGTTTTCATTCATTAACATTCAGACTGTGTGTACAGAAATCTTTTTTTTCTCCCCTTTTTACTCTGTGAGGTATTTCATGTACTAAGCAAACATCAATTAATAATGAAAACTCATTTACTGAATATCTACAGGACAACAAAAATTATTTCTTCTGGTTATACCTGTTTCTGTATTTCAAACTGCCTCTAAATACATCAGGTTTGAAGGAAAGTATAGAAAAACTAGAGGGCCACTGAAAGTACCTAGGTGACTTGTGAAGTTTTAAACTTCATGGTACAGTATACAAAGGTTATTGCTACACTACTGTAAGATACCCTTTTGAAGGGTATCCATCCACGTAATTCAGGTGCCTGAAATTGTAAGATGTGAGCTAGAAAATTAACTTTCCCACTGCTTCTCCATATTCTCTAGAAAAGGTGTGATCTTCTGGATGACAATTCAGAGCAAGAAAGCTCAAAAAGTCAGGTCAGCTAAGTCAGCTAATTTAATTACCAAAATCAGGCTCTCTTAATTCCCCTTTGAGGCTGTTGCTTGCACGAATGCAGTATTTCAGAAGGCAAAAAGAGATGGTACATTGATTTTGGGAGGAGAAAATTGTTTTCTTTTCACCCAAATTTGTTTCCATTGTAAGGTTTCTGCAAATACATTTAACAAAAGCAGATGAGAAGTAGAATTATTTTAAATTCTTTTTGTTTCTTAAAAGATGTAATGACAGATTATGAAATGCTTTCATATTCGTGCAAACCAAACAGCTGAACAACCTTTTCTCTCTAATGTAAAAAAATTACATAGTAACATAGCAAATCAATACATATAGTCCTTTCATGGTGGATCTATTTGTGGATGATTCTTTAATGTTATCCTTTTTGACACACAGTAGGAGCACACCATTAGATGTAACTTTTATATTCTGCTAGTGAACTAGATGAAAGAATTTTCATTGGAATAAAAATTTTTTAATTCAGTAGAAAAGCCATCCAGAACAGACATCCAAAAATACTTTGGTGCAAAATGGCATTTCTCAGTGCTAGAACATTCACAAGTTTTCATTAAATTCAGGAAAACTGGTACCTAGTAAGGAAGAAGACAAAGACAGTGAGATAACTTGTAATACACGTCCCCTGCATATAATATAGGCTAGTATCAGACCTCACCTAGAATGCAGAACAGGATTCCACGCAGGAGGGAACCGAATCTGGCTTTTCTTCTTCTCAGAAAAGTGTCCAGATCTCCAGCCTACATAACCAGCATCTGTCACTCATCTAAACTCTTTTCTTTATGTTCTCCCATGTTAGATCAAGTTCTGTTCATGGGAGCAGAAGAATGGCTCAATAGCACAATTCAGGTTACTTCCTCCGTTATTTATCAGATTATTTGGGATACAAACCAAATTTTTTTTCAGAAGGATTAGGCAGTAAACCAGTGGTTAGACATGCTGATCTCAGATATTCAAGTTGGGAGGGACTTAAATGTAGGCATCCTAAATTCTGACTGCTATAACCTGAATTTCTAGAAAGGTCACTCTGTCTTAGATTTTATGCAACTGGATTTCTAGAACATATACTTTATACCCATTCAGTGAGAAAATTATGTGAAAATCAAGATAATTTGTGAGGCTTGCAAGTCTCTGTCATTCAAGAGTTGAAGTTCCAGTTTTATCTACAGTGTCACGAACCTCTGGAAGTATTTTATAGATACTAAACCGTAGAATCTTGTGACAAATACACTTTAATGGGACTCTCAGAGTATCACAAAATTAACTGGGTGTGTACTGCAATGTGGAGATGAGAGGAAAGCTTTCAAGAATTCTAATTTCTTATTAATTTCAGATGAAATCCACATTCAGTACTAAACAAGATGCCATTGCCTAAAGGAAGCTGAATTCACTTTCTGATAAATGCATTTTAAAGTCTTGAATTTGTTTTTACCCAAAGCTACCCAAAAAGCATTTTACTGCTACATATTCTATTTCTCTCCTAGTCCTTTGATTTTTTTCCCTAAAAAGCACCAAATTACTTAGTCCTCATTTTAATCATGGCTTTAATTTGTTTAAAATGCATTTATCAAAAATGAAAACCAAACAAACCATAAAACACAACCAAGTCTCTCTCTGACAAATGTGAGCTAGAAGGAGAGGGTTAAAAATACTTGTTTCTAACTTAAGATTATAATGTAGCCATTTTGTTTGTTGTTTGCCCAAGGAAAGGCCTGATAAATGAAAACGTATGTATTGCCTTCACAGAGAAAGAGAATTAAAACTTACTATAAATCTAGTCTCTCTTGATACTTCTGGTCACATCCAAATTAAGAAAACTATTTTGAAGTGGTGCAAGCAAGTTGTGACATGGCTGCCCTTTTCTATTGTGACTCATACCAGAACGTTAAGAAAGCAGAGTAACCTTTGGTCCAATATCAATTATAACTAGAAGGGTAGAGGCCACACAAATCAGGGAGCAGATAGAAAACAAAGACATTTGCTGTGCATTTTCTTTTCACAGTACCAGACTCCGAGATGCCACATAAGACTCAAGATGTGTTGTCATAGAGGAACGTTAGGTCCAAGATGACAACAAGGACATAGAATCATAGAATCACCAGGATGGAAAAGACCCCCAGGATCATCAAGTCCAACCATTCCTATCAAACACTAAGCCATGTCCCTCAGCACCTCATCCACCCTTCCCTTAAACACCTCCAGGGAAGGTGATTCAACCACCTCCCTGTTCCAATGTCCAACGACCCTTTCTGTGAAAAGCTTTTTCCTGATGTCAAGCCTGAACCTCCCCTGGCAGAGTTTGAGGCTAAACACTTCCAGCTCTCTCAGTTTTTCCTCATAAGGCCTGTTCTCCAGCCCCTTCACCAGCTTCATTGCTCTTCTCTGGACTCGCTCCAGAGCCTCAACATCCTTCTTGTGGTGATGAGGGACCCAGAACATACCAAAGTCTTGCTCACCAGAGGAATTTTCCTTACTTCCTACTTATTTTTTGTGAACATTTTACCTCACCAAACAGTCCACTGAGGACATTACAGAGATGAGATTTCCTGTGACTGTCATCTGCCCTAGAGCAAAGGGAGGCCCCAAACAGGGGTGGCTGAAGCATTCCTTTCCTGTTGAGATGCCCACAGTACCTGCACAAGTAACTGACTTTAAAATTCCAGAGGTGTCACTCAACAAAATAATTTACTATAGAAACTTAAGAAATTAGGCAATTGACTTTAGAAGAGCAGCAATATGAATCAAAGATAACTTACTATCAGAAACAAACAGTGTGCCCACTGCAATAACCAATTCTAGATGTAAAAACAGTTATCAAAGAATCATAAGGTCGGAAAAGACCTCCAGGCTCATCAAGTCTAACCATTCAATCATGCCCCTGTGTGCCTCATCCACCCATCCTTTAAACACCTCTAGGGATGGTGACTCAACCACCTCCCTGGGCAGCCTGTTCCAGTGTCCAACGACCCTTTCTGAGAAAAAGAAAAATTCTGATGTCCATATGATCACTAAAAGCCATATAGTCTAATCTGAAGTTATCATTATATTGTAATCTCAGTATTTTCTTCTCTGACATCTCCAGTTATTTATTTATGCCCATGTAACTTGGTAAAAACCCAAACACAATGCTTCTGATAAAAAGTACTTTGTTAGGGAAAGTTCAATGTCCAGATATTTGTCACTTGTATTAAGTTCCTTTCTTTTGTATCTTTTACCACTTCTGTGGTATACTGAGTAGAATGAATAGAATGAGGTTTATCTTCCTATAGGAAGAGCTGAATGGTGACCAGCTTCCTGCTCACTCACTAAACATTTTTCTATATTTCCAACAAATTCAGTTTTGAGTAAAACTGAACTACTTCAATTCATTTACTAAAACTCTGTATTTTTCTTTTATATTGTAAAGGAAGTGGGTACATGGCATGAATACAGGCATTGCTAAAATTAAGCAAAGTATAATAAAAAGCATTGTACAATCCTATCACCCAAAACTGTCAATCATGTTTCTAAAAATTCCTTAATTTCAATGAAATATTGTGCCTTTCCATTTAACAGTGGAGCCGTAACAGTTGTTCCGTGTTGTGTAAGAAATATTACTACATGTTTCTGTGTAACTTAGCTCACATCAATCTCACCAATCTAAATATTTGATATGATATTTTACAGTTTAGGATTTAACATTAGTTTTAAATTCCCTAAACTAATAACTGAATCTTTAAAACTCACAAAACAAAACAGTTACCCAAGTGGAAAACATCTTAAAAGCTCTCTGTTGTTGGGAATAAAGTTTTATTAAGTACAACTGTTCTGACACAATGGGTGTACTTACCTTAACAACTATGGGCTTACACTGTTACTGCTCTCTTGAACAATTCCCTAAGTGGAAATACATAATTTAGCACACCAAGGTCTCTCAAAATATACTGTCTTACAAGTTTGCTGGTGTTTATCAGGTCCAGCTAGCTTCTTAGTGGGAAGCACACCTCTGTCTGTCTTAAAGACAATTTAATTGAATTTAGAAGGTTTGTTAGGTAATTTGTATAAATATACCAAAAATATAAAGCCTAATGAATGGAAAATTCTGTCGCTGACTTCTATAAACCATTGCCCACAACAAACTGAGCAGAAAGGCTCAGTGGGAAATGGCAAGGAGAACTGAATGCTCTCCAAAGAAGTTTCAGTTGAGTCTGTTAAGTTCATACGTTGTCTCTGTCAGCATATCAGAAAAGTTTGCATGAAGAAAGTTTTTATTAAGGCTCTATAAAAGAAAAATATATTCAGGCAAAGGATTTTCTCAATATCAAATAAAATTTCACACACATATGTGTTGTTTAAAAATAAGAGGAACTAATTCATAAGAAAAATAGGAAAGCCTGCATTCAGGAAAATTTCAAGTCATCAGATGGCCTAGACTGTACTGCATACTGATTCCGACAGCAAATTAATTCTTTTTGTGAATAATCTGCCCAGTTAGAGAACTCACAGCTGCTTTAGTCAAGCAGAAGTCTTCCATGTCACTATCATGAACCTACATTCACTGACAGAGTGAAATTTTCCAAGTAGCTTCAGTCGGCTATGACTTAGATTCTAAACAAGAAATGCTGTAGAGGAATATATTATTCAACATTGCATGACACCCTTCTCTGATATTACCTCTAATGTTCCAACTCCTATCAGGGAAAAGGTAAAATGACAGTATTTTAAAAAACCTAAGGGGAATCATATAAGAGAGTCTGGTTAAATACACGCATGTGTGTGTATTTGTCTTTAAAACTATGGTCATTACTGCACCGCTCTTCAACAAAGATATTTTCAAAATACATTTGTAAAATTTGAGGATACAAATGGTTTACTACACGGTATAAATCCCTGGCAGTGCTCCTCTGCAGAGGACTCCTACTCCCAGTTTGCCTTGCATGGTAGTGAACAAAGCAGATTCTTTTTGTCTTAAGATGCAGGGGAAAATAATTATTCTTGTATTTTGCACATTTATTCAGGCATTTTACATTTGTCTCTAATTTCCCTAAAAATGAAAACAATGAAGATACACTACTTCCTACTTTAATCCTGACATATCATAATGTTGTTCTAATATTGTATTGTTTCCTCAATGTACATGCAGAAACGGAAATCCTGGTCCACTATAAAAGCTATGAGAGAAGGAAGATTTTTCACAAGGTTAAGCCACAGAACAAGTGTTTGGCATAGTTAAAGTTTTTTCCATGACCGCATAGCTATTTCATATTTCAACATCCTGTGTCCCAACTAAAAAACAAAAAGCAAGACTCAGAATATAAAATTTGTTTAGGTGTGAGTATTTCTTTAGCTTCCCTGGCAATGTGAAACTGTCTTAATTTGGAAGAAAATAATGTCCCAAGTGTCTCTCAACCTTTAAAGAGAAAATATCCAAAAATTCAATCTCAAAACCACACCACATGTGAAGTTTGCCAGCCCAATCCAAC
The DNA here is from genome assembly GCA_033558105.1 of Coccyzus lansbergi. Lineage (NCBI taxonomy): Eukaryota > Metazoa > Chordata > Aves > Cuculiformes > Coccyzidae > Coccyzus > Coccyzus lansbergi. Next base: position 809,790 of record JAUMJK010000030.1, on the reverse strand, counting down.
TGGCATTAAATAAATAAAAATAAACATGCTTCCTGCTAGAACAAAGAGGTAACTGCTCCTATCCTTTGTGCTACACACACAAGGAGTATTCAAACCCTACAGTCACCTGCATCTCACAGTTGTTGTTACTAATTATTCATTATTAATAATTCCCCTTTAGAAGTACCCAAAGTACTGTTTCCATCATATGGCTGCAGGGTCCACTTGAGTCCTTCACACTTCAAAGCTACTGTGGGATGAGGAAGGCTGACTTTGCACCACCAGGACAAGGGCTACAGAGTCACAGGGGTTCACCAGTGCCTCCTCCTGCCTTCCTTCTTTTTTTTGTCTGCTATTTTGGAGTACTGTGGATGATGGGAGATCCTGAGCTGACTGGACTGTATCACACAATTGCATTTTAGCTGCTTTTAGGGCAGAGGAAGGCAATTTTTACTTTACTGTCAGGTGCATCCTTGGAGAACCTTTTTTCTTTCCTCAGTTTTCTTCCAGAAGTATCTCCAAACACCACCCAGCTTGTGTCATGTTAGGACCACCCAAGTATCACTTTGTGTCATCAGTCCATGCTGTTGTAGTGCACTTTATTCACAATTGCTGTCAAGAACAGCTGAGTATGGTAAGGATGGGGTGACTGCCTATGTCAGGGCCACCCTGTCTCCCCTGCTCCCCTTCCTACAGGAGAAGGGCCTTCAGTTTGCAGTGGTGATTCTGAGGGCAGTTAAGGGCTGGGGAAAGGGACCTCCCTCACATGGTAGTCAGCTTGTCTTGAATGAAGAAATTCAATTCTCAGAGATGTTAAGTTAACACATATGTAGCCTGGTTAAACCACACACTTAAATCTTGTCTGTCTTTCTTCACCATCTGTGACAAGGTTTTTCTCTTTGAAACTATTAAGAGAAGTTGACCTTTTGTGCTTATATGCATTTCCTCTGCTGAGTTTTTAGACTCATCATCCTGCCATATCACTGCTTTCCCAAAGAGGACTATGGTATATAAATAGCAAAGCTTAAAAGATCCTTCTGATCTATTTGACAATGCGTCTTCCTTGATTATGAGAGAAGATGGTCTTGTAAATTTTATCCTCCTTTAAACTTAGGAGAGTTGAAGGTACTGAGCCGTGTTGTTTAATGATTTCTAAAGGAGCTCTGATTTAAAGACTGGAACAACAGCAAAGTTAAGAAACATCTGGTGCTAATCTAATACCTCCTCCAATCTAAAAAGACTGATTAAACACTGCAGCAACAGGTGGTGCAGACAACTAAGTCAATATTAATAAGAGAGGTCAACACCTTCAGCTCCTCATTTTTCTTTCTAAGTACTAATAAATTCCTCTCAACAGGTGTGGGTCTAGGATTCACAATTACATTGTTCACAAGCAAAGGTCTAGCAGTTCTGTGTTAAAGAGCTCTGGAAAAGAGGGAGAGGGGAGAGAGAGAGGTAGAGAAGAGGAAAACACTTTCAGTATTTGAAGTGCCATCCCCAACTTCCTCCACTATTCTCTTCTCATCTACGCTTTCCATGTCATTACTATATATAGTATCAGACTGGAAGAAGCACCACACAGTGCTCAGTACTTCTCTAGGAAAAGTCTTTTCTGCATTTATTACAGATCCTTGTACAGTATATTCTAAGCCTCAGTCTTAACTACCACAAAAATTCAAGTCCCTCTCACATTCAGTGGATACCTAATCTTATTCCTACAAGAAAGCACTATTTAATTTCAGGTGGCTCTTAAAAGTGTATCAGCCTCCACTCTGCCTAATTACATGACTACTCAAGGAAGGGGGGGGGTATTTAAATTCTAGGACAAGGAAAAGAAAAAACACTAATGCACATTTAATTTTTATTTTTACTTTTTTCAGCATTTTTAGTGTTCTTTGTAACATATGTAATGCTGGGACAAACTTTTCTTGGCAGTTAAGCTGAAAATAACACTTCAGAGTTCAGTGTTCAGGGCTGTGCTCAAACCAGTTGAAAGAGTATAATGATGCTCTGACGAAAGATCTTTGGCTAAGATATATACTATTGCTTAAATAAATGGTTCCTATGCTTTTTACTGTCTGTAAAGGTCTGTCATCCCCTGCTACATTGGCTACTTTTACCAAAATCCCAAGGGTTTATTTGTTGTGGGAGTAAGAAATATCAAAGAATATCAAGGGAGTGTTCAATAAAATAATCAAAAAATGAATAACAGTAGTGTCTGAATCAATAAAGAAAAATTTTGTCCTCCACCATGCTGTGTAGGGGTTGGAAGGTCCAGTACAGAAGCAAATAAGCTAACGGTTACTATCCTGCAGGGACAGCAGACTGAATAATTCCTTATTCCAGTTGTTTGGCAACACTGAGCTGATTACAGCTTGGGGGTGGATCTGTAGGTTGAGGTAACAGGGGCAAATTTAGAGCAAATCATAAGAATACACAGAAAATTTGGGCTCCCTAGAGGGTCCACTGGAAGAGGATAGGGCAGCCTGAGCCAGTCACAGTGCTGCAGAGAAGAGGAACCCCTGAACCATACTGAAACGGATGCCCCAGCCTCCCACAGGTAGGGGCACAGGACCACTTTCCACATTTTCCATGACACACTTCCAGCCAGTATGTACATAAGACTACTTTCTTGGCACTACAATTCACCAACAGAAGGAAAAATAAGCTTACTTTCCTACCTCCCAGGAGTATGCATTTGTCTGGCAGAGCCAGGTGACACAGTGCACATTCTGCATGCATTGACATGTAGCCTCTAACCACCTTTGTCTACCTTTGGTTAAGTCCTCTCTGAAAAATCTAACTGCATAAATACTTAAATTTCTCCAACCTGCACTGCTACCATGGCCCCAGCCACATGCAATATCTTCTTCTCTAAACCACAAGGTCTCTTATTAAGGTCTATACAAGACGTCTTCCACTTGATGCCTTAGAATCAGGAGGTTCACCCTAAGAGTTCATAATCAAGTTGGACTGCTTGGATGAAACTGCATATGCTTCTAACCATTTAAAAAGTGATGTTCCAGCCCTAAATGAGCTGTCTTGAACTTAGAAACACTAAAAACACTCTGAGGAAATTTTGCTAGATCCAGTCCTATGTTCTTTTAGCACAGCTGGGTGTCTGCTTTCTGACCAGGAAATCTTTTTAGTTCTAAGAGCCTTTTAATAACTACTTGCTGTAGAACTACACAGTTCTTTGTTTATTTATTAATTGTGAATAATTAGAGAGGAAACTCCTGGGAGAAAGAGCTTTTGTTTTTTCAAGCTGGCTATTTTAAGAACATTCATTTTTATGTAAGACGCACTAAGTAATCCTATTTCAATCCATTTTCACCCAAAGCTTGGGGGTGTTTGTAAACCTCTATGCAAGCATGCTTAGAAGGACAACATAAAACAAAACACAAGACATTGAATTAATGAAAGAAGAAATATATGTATATTTCGGTTATACCAAATTCCAACTAGTAAAATGAAAATAGAGGGTTTAATAAAAGTCTGATTGACATTTTTTTCCCCTAGTTCTTATATGTTGCTTGTAGCCTCAAGGAAACATGCAGCTTTTCCTCTGCTTTAATTACATGGATTTCAGAAAGCTATTATTAGAACAGAACCTTCACTTTTTTCAGCTTTATTGATATAATGGTGTTAGTATTGATTTAGCTTACTCTTCTGAGTTTATGTTTTGAATTATTTGCTTCCTCATCTACAGTTCCTTAGGAGACAGGAAAGGAAACAAAAGCAAACAAAAAAAAGCCCCACACAACTCTATAGAGAACTTAGCCATTGCAATAAGGATTTCTTTCCTATCTTATGGCCAGAAGGAAGGGGAGAGGAGAAAAGGAGAGAAATGAGTAGTGTAGGCAGATAAAAAGCCTTGCATTGCTGAGAAAAGAAGTTCTTTCCTGGATACTTATCAGTAACTTTACACCAGCAAGACATAAAATTAGTATTAAAAAGCATTTAAAAGAAAATACAGTTTTTTCATAAGAATGGGGTCAGCTATGCCATATGAGTTGTTAGCATGACTTGAATCATTATTACCCTACAGTAGACTTCACAAATTTTGTGGAAGATGCCTTGATGGTAAAATAGAGTTCAGTGTCTCAAATCAGAAAGACATACAACTGGCATTGTACCTTTACTGTATAACAGCTCCATTTCGACTGATATTTGCATTATACTAATCATACAAAGCCAATTTTCTGATAGATTGGTCAAAGTAGGGTTGCCAAAGTTATAGTTATGAATAACTTATTTGAAGAGTGGATTAAGTTACACAACTGCATGTCAACTGTGCTGCAGTTGCCAGAAATTTTTATGACTAAGAAAGAATTTAGGTAAAATCAATGGAAGAATTAATAAAGTGCCATTAAATATAAAACTTGTAGTTCAGCAGATTGATGAAGGCTATGGGTGGAAAAAACCCATCCATACTTTCCATGATCTTCCACTTTAAAAACTTTTGGGCAGCTGTTTGCTTTCAGAAAAATGAGATTTTGATTATAAATAAAACAGGACCTGAAACACCCATTGTTACCAGCAAGGGTCTTTTTTCATTATTTAATATTTAAATTCAATCTGAAATGCAGTTGCACATTTCACTATATTGCTCAGCAAGTATCTGAAAGACTGTGGAGGTGTAAGAAAAGCAAAATACCTTTATTTCAAAGGTAAATATGTAAATCAAAAGACAAGATGGAGTCCATATCTCTAACTAGTGTCAGAGACTAACTGCTGAAAGTCAACAGAGGTACAAAACCCCTCAGGGAGAGATTCAACAAATTTTACTTTAATTATCTACTTGCTTAGGTGTTTAATCTTAAATTCTCATCTCAATTCTCTTTATAGTCAATGGAGGGAACGAGGCAACCTCAGAAGGAGCTTGAACTGAAAGGACGTTAAAAGATCCGCTGCTGAGTATACCTGACCACTGATTACACAGGTGTTTAAATGATAGTTCCACAGTTGTACCTTCTGGACAACAAGAATTCAATGAATGAATCCTACCCATTATTTCTCCTTTCATGTCTAGTGCTTTTCATCCCGCTTAAGGGAAGGTTGACTGCAGGTACTGCTGCAGGATCTGACTCAATTCTTAATGACATCATGGGAGTCTTTAGGAAGCACATGATGAGACTCAGATCGAGGTAGAGTCCATGACTGAGTGCCTGCAGCTCCCTAATGTAAAAAGAATCTTAGTCATTATTCCTTATGAGAATGATACACATGCTCATACAAACTGAAGAGCCAATGCACATTTCTAATGCAGTCTCAAAAGCAGATCATTATGTATATCATTTTGTATAAACAGAGTCATCAAGGGAATTTGGAATAGATTTATACCAACATTTTAATAAGTTTCAAAAGAAAGAGATTCATCAAATAAAAATAATGAATGATGGAATTTAAGAACCACTGAAAATTGCTAATGTGTTTAATCATCTCAACATCTATATTTATATACGACAAATTTGGATGATGTAGTGGGTGTAATTCCATTCAAGTCTCTGAGCAGGGACTGAGTCTCAAGATACTCAACAAAAGTGAAGCCAGTGCCTGCATTTGTCTGCAAGCAGCTAGAATGTAGGACTTTGTGACTGCCTGTGTGAGGGCACTCAAAAGCCTCTCTGACACCCAGATATTCAGTTAATCAACCAGCAAAAGTCACATGTGAGCCAAAGAAAAAATAATGAGACCAGGGCAATGTAGAAAATAAAGGTAATGCACAAAAAACCTGTAATGCGTAATAAAACCTGACATTTTCCTATGACCTAGAACTACATTTAAGTGTCCTGTCCATTAAGCTCATCACTTAGCTGCACTCACAGGTGCCTCATCCAACAGCACATACACAAATGATCCAGGCAAATACAGTCATCTCAATCTGTGCTGCAATCCTGAAAACCTCTGCTCAATTGCCTCACAACACTGCAGGTTTCTAAGGACAAAAACAGAATCATAGTTTCTGACATTTGTGTTTACTGCATGATTATTATTTTTTCTTTTGTTTTAACTCACATTCTCTCATTTTTCCACCTTAAGCAGGCTTACTCTACCTTGAAAAGATAAAAAGATGCAGAGAAAGGACATGGAACATACTATTGCCAGGAGCAGAGCTTGTACAGCATCACCTTGTACATTGTCGCTAGCCCCATCTCTGGGTCCCCAAGCTTGTGTGAGGATGCAACTCTCACATCTTCCTCCAAATTACTAGCCCATGTGCAATTACTGTGTTTTTTTCAGAAAAACACACCTGCTGACTCAGCAGTCCACCTAGACAACTAAACCTCTTGTTTGATGACCATGAACAAAAAGTTTCCAGTAGGCAAAGATAACCAGGAGTGAAAAAAAATGACGTTTCTAGAAACACAGCTTTTCTGGGAGGATGATCCCTAAGGCCTCCATCTTTTTTTCAGGTGGTGATCCTCTTCTGCCCTGTCCCACAAATAGCCTAATGTCCTTCCCTGCTGTAAGCAGCTTACCCTTACGCCCAACCACAGGAGGAGAGCAGCTGGTTCCAGTACTTCCAACAAAACTTTTGCCTGCACTGCCTAAAAGAGCTAACTGGGGTGAGCAAAGGTGAGAAAATCTGCATATAGAAATGTTGAGTAGAGAAACTGGACATGTCAAAGGCAGCAAGGCTGCACGATAGCCCTATTTATAACTGACCAGATGGCAATTGATTTCCTGTTGCTCACAGAGGGCATCTCTGTGACTTCAGCCTCTGCGTTTCTTCCCACCTCACTCTTCTGCCAGGTTTATTTATACTTTTCCCCAGTTCTGAAGGCAAATCAAGTTAATTGGCTATTACATGAGATTAAACAAAATAACTAAAAGAACCAAGAAAGAGAGAATATAATGCTCTGATTCACTGTGCATTGCTCTCCATGGGATCTGTGAAACAACATGATAATTATTCCCGTACAAAGCAAGGAAGGCTCTACATTTTCCACTGTACGCAGGACTGAACAACAGCACAGGTTTATACCTGTATAATTATTCAAATGCTTATTTATAGCTGAAGCTTTACATAACTTTCTATTAAAGCTGACATCTCAATTTAAGATGTACATAGCATCCCCAAAACTAAAGAATCCTCTTAAATGCCTGCCAATTTTGCAGATGCATGATGAAAGGAATAACAAATTAAATTATTATTTTTTATTGAACACTGTACAATATTAGTCCATTTGGAATACAGATAAGGAATTAAAGAGCCAAACAGGCCTTTCCAGTCAATGATCTAAGATGAAGAGATGCCTGGGGGAAAGAGACAAATTCAGAGAGTAGGAAATGAAAAACAATTAGAAGAATTAAAATAATTGTATTTTCCATGAGGGGAAAATAGAGATATAGGATAAATTACTAAGATGGGTTTCTAGAACAAACAGTGCAACATTCAAAATGGTAATAATGAGGTTTCAAGTAGAGCTATGAGAAAAGTGCTTAGTGAGCATAAGCCCAACTTAAAAAAAAAGAATTCTAATCACAAATTTGGTGAACCTAGGGAGAGGTTAATTAAGGCTAGGAGAAACAAAGAGCGTAAGGGCAAGGCCTACTGCAGCAGTTGTGTCCACCTTCTCAAATTTCGAGCACCTGGAAACAAAAGAAAGACTGCAGAGAGAGGGGCAAGGAGCGCAAAGAGAGGAGAAAGCAACATTATCATGACCCCTTGTCCTACACTTAACCTATCTCCCAACAAGACTGAGTGATGCAATCTGCACAGTGCATCTGTGGCTGCAAACATTTACACAAACTATAACTCCTTTCAAAATGTGGTGTTGATCTGCTAATTAGTAAAAAGACAAACATTTCTGACAGGTGAAATATATTCTTGTGCTGTTAATTGAGTTGCACAGAACAGATTGGACAAAGTATATTCTCTCTTTCTCTCTTGGGCTGGAGTTCAATCCTTTCAATTTTTGCTTCCCTAAACACTAAAAATAAGCTGAGAATCAAAGAACAGCATCCTACAGCGTAGGGTCCTAGTGCTTAAGTTGATTTCCTTCAAAAGTCCAAATCTTCTACCTGCAGATCAAAAGTATGTGATACTCTTGTCTTTTAATCATATGCAATAAAAGTCCTTAGAGAGATTTAGATAAAAAAAAACCTGGAGAATGATCAATCACTGTCTAATGCAAGGTGCCCTTTTGAAAAGTACTCAGTCTTGCTCACTTTTAAAATGTGGGATTCTGCACCATTGTACAGATATCCAATAACCTGGAAAATTCTCTACAGCAGTGCTTGTAAAAACAACCAGGACTCAGTCTTGTAGACAAAATAGCCTAGATTCCCCCCCCCCCCATTCATTGTAGTACTAAACACTTTTAGATTACTGTGGCTATCTCAAAACGACCCAGTATCAAAACACACCAAAATCACACCAAAGACAACATCAGTTAGTGTCAGACCCTCACCTCGCCAACTTATAAAGATCCCAAGCCAAAGCTGGGAGGGCTTCTTTCAGAATCCCCCAGATAAAATAGAGAAACAAGTGAGGTTAAATGCTGTACATCAAAAAGGGTTTCTGTTTTCCAAAAGGGCAATAGAAGAAAGGGAAGACAAGGCAAGCAGCAATAGGAACAAAGAAAGTTATGTAAGAGTTAAGGATAGGGTCAAAAGAATAGTCAATACAAGAGTCTGCAGCAACTTCAAGGGTCAGCATTTCAGAGGGCCCTGTTATGAGTTGGGGTGGTGGGCAGAATCCAGTGCACAGGCTTTTTGGATGCTTACATATCTTCCACCCAGTCCAAGTTGTCTCACAGCACATGTCCCACAAATCTTTGCCCATCTGCACACTGCCTCCCAGTGTCTCTAGCTCGTGTCTTCATGCCACAATCGCAGGCCCCCCCTGCTGTTCTGCAGGGGTGCTGATTCTCTAACTTTTGTGGGTTTGGTAGTTCCCTGTGTATCAGCTTGGCAAAAGCAGCAATCTTTGAGGCAGTCTGACTTTTTAAACCACTGTAGGTGTTTTAGAGGACTCTACTTTGGACTAGCCCCTACAGATTCCAGAAGAGCACCAGCAGGAGGGCAGCACCAGTACAACCAGCTTTTCCATTACCTAGACTGCCAGGGGTCACTGCTAGAGGTCACCCTTATGCTTCACTTTCCTATTTATGTTACTGCAAATTTCCTTATCATTTGCTTATTATCATTCCCTTCGAGCCTGTTATTATCAAAATTAAGAGGGACATAATAGGATTTAATTTTTTGACAGCTTCTTCACCACTGCTTCAGTATTGTTAGCTTCTTGACTTCAGTTTATTTAATTTATTAATTCACAATGAGAGAATTATAAACAGAGTTTTATATGTAGATACTAAAGTCTGAAATCAGAAAATATCAAAAAAGCCAAGAGAATCATACAGCACTTATTTATACTTCAAGATTTTAAATCCATTTACATAGTTTTGGGAGACCTGGTTTGTTTTTCTTCTACCAATTTATAAAAAAATATAATAAGAGTCTTGATCCACAGCAGCAAAACAGGAGTTATAAAGAGGAGTCTCCACTACCTTTTTCCAGTCTTCAGATTAACTACAATTTCATGAAGATTATTATGCTTCATTCACCCTATAGCCCTTTACCTTACCTCTTCATCCTGACAGTTTTAATAAATGACTCATTCTTACCAATTCAACCCTGACAGCTTTCTTCTGGTACATAACATTTCAATATTTAATGCTGTTTGAAAGTCTTCTTTAGCCAGTTTGATTAGTCATAGTCTCAACTTGGCTTACCATGTTTGGTTTTTTTGTTTTGGGGTTTATTTCAGTCATCTGGCATGTATTCCCTGCCCTGGTTCATGCTGTCTTGCTTTATGTTGGAAATCCTGAACAAGACATACTTTATTCGTAAAATGCTGGAGTAGCCTATCATTAATCAAATACTGAATGCACTAAGCTTTAAACTTTAGTTGAGCTTTACTAATAACTCTAAAGCCAGCTGCACTTATGCCATTTCAGTACAACGTATCTCCAAGAGTGTGGACCCAAGCCAGCAGCGCATCAAGGGCCACAGTAAGAGAAGTGCCACTGTCCTGTAATCCTCCAGATATTCACTGCCACAAACTTACACCTCCTGAGGTCTCTCAGATATCCTCACCTCTTTCAGAACAAAGTGGTTCTTATAATCATGCTCTTTCCTGGGTGCTACATACCTCTTTCAGATCACCTTGTTTTGGGTTTTTTTGGTGAAGTTTTGTTCTTCTGAGGAAACTACCAGGCTGTTGTAGGCTTACGTACAAACTTCATTAAAATATCACAGCTTATTCTTACTAGTCATAACTAAAGAAGAAAACACAACATTGATCTCTACAGTACCTTATTTTACCATGGTAACCCCTCTCATTCCTTAAAATAAAACAAATTTTAAAAAACATAATTTTATGTAAAGGATAAGACCACTCACCTTGCCAGTACACCACCCTGTTACTGTACATTTCAAAGTTTCTGGAAAAAGGCCACAAGGTTAGAAAGCTCTCACAGATTTATAACATTTGTCAGATAGCCAGGTGACACCTCATTAAGACAACTTCACTCATTTGAATTGCCTGTTAGTTAAGCACACCTGACTTCAGTTGCTAGAAGATTTTTATTGTAATTAAGATAGACATGGTTACTTAATTCTAAAAATAAATGTAAATTACCCTACCATCTTTATTTACAGAATGTGCTATCTCCTCAGTTATAATAAACCAGAGAGATTTGATCATAATTAACCTAAAAAGGCTATTCATAGAAAATGGACCAGTTATGACCTGATTAGTGAAAAATCCTTGGACTAAATTAAAATATCTTGTAATGTATCAACAGAGTGAACAGAGTTTTTATCTCTCTCCCTACCCTCCGCTCTTTTTTGTACCCCAACATATGCCTTTTAAAATTAATTCTATCTTGGTTTCCCCCTCCAAAGACAAATATCATTGAATAATACATTTACATACTACAGCACTAAAAAAACCTTTTGAAAAATGTCTGGAAACTGACTATAATTTTCATATATCTGTTATTAAGTGAGTGTAGACTACAAATCTTTGCACATTGAATTATAAGTCAATTTTTACTCTGTATTCCACTGAAATTAAGATGGATGTAGTTGTAGGTCAGTCATGATGAGGTCTGGCCCCAAAGAAGTAGAGAAAAAGAATCAAATCCTGATCTCACTGAAGTTAATGGCAAGGCTCTTCTTTGTCTGGTTCAGGATTTCAGCCTAGGTCATATGGCAGAATTTTAGCCTCTGTTTGAGGATAAAATGAATTAACTGTCACATGCCAGACAGATGAGCATAAAGCAAATTAATCTGTAACCAGAAAACAAGCCACAGGAACCATCACCATCACACGCAGATCCATACATCACAAGACCTTCTGTTCGATATGAAAATTGTGAAGGTGCCTCATTCTCCCTCCAGTTCCATAGTCTAGACGCCTTCTTTTAACCACCTTCAGGAGATGTCTTTGCTTCCAGCTCTTTTTCCATGAAAGAAGTCCAACTGCAACATCTCCCCAATTCTTGATTAATTAGCAGGTTATCCTGCAAACTCACAATATGTATTATATGTAGAAGTCAGCTCTGGCACAGGTCCAACTCAAAGTGTAGGAAGCTGAGTGAAAAATTCTCACTAGTAATAAAAACAGTTAGGGTAATGGAGCTTTTCAAAAAGGGAAAACATTTCATTTTCACTGTACATTTTTCTTCAAAACAGATGGATGTTTTGAATGTGAATAAATACTAGAATGTGTTGAAAAATGAGCAGATCTTACTGAGAAACTTTTTTTGAAAGTTTTGCACTACTCAAACTTTGACAAAATTTGTCCAGAATTTGTCAGTCCTCCTTGGATGATATTGCAAAATGAGTTTTAAGAGCTAGCTTGCATATCTCTGACTAGTACATCCTGGAACACTGTGAAGCAGAAACTATTTCCAATAGATAACCAAGATGAAAATCACACTAAACCTGTATGCCGCTCTGCTAAGGCAATAAACTTAAAGTAGACTGAATTCCACAGAATTAACTGTTATTTATGGGCCTTCTAAAAGTGAAAACTAGAGTTGGACAACTGGCCAAGTATCAGTGAAATCTATTAATCAGCAGCCTGTGGCGAGGCTGTGGGGCAGGCGGTGTTCTGCAAGGGTTTATTTTGCTTGGTTTTCACATATCTTTTTACTCTTTCCTTTCCACATGCATCAAAACCTGATCTGTACTAAACACTATTTGAACTGATCGAATTCTGTTCTCTCTCTGTTGGCCTTAACATTCCTGTGAACTAAGAATAATAAATGTTCAGCTGGAGAGATTATTATGACAACTCCCACACTCCATTAAATTCTCTCAGGAAAAATATAAAGCGTGGTAAGACAAACGTATTGAAGAAAATGGCCTAAAACCAGAAAGTGACTGAGAGTACATGGTACAGCAGACAGGCAGCCTGTGAAACCCACTGGCATTTAAGGGGCAGCTCAATCGGACCAGGGGAAAGGTGTGCAGCTACACATTGCTGATTTACCAGGTATTTCAGCCCCTGCCCACTGCACAGGCCATGGGAGTGGAAGGCAAGATGAGGCTTTTGTTAGCAGAAACCTGCCTTGCCCACACTATGGCCTTATCTGTTCTGCAGGAGGCACAGAGCTGGGAGGAGGCTGGGAACAGGACCTGACTTCATCTCTTCATTCTTGCAGAGACCTCCCTGCCTCTGGTGGATCCTCCACCCAGGAGCTGTAAACAGATGGTAGCTCCTTTACAAATCTCAGGCAGCACAGAGGGATCAAAAGTGGGGCAGGAAATCTGGCTGTGGGGGCTCTTGTTCACGCTTAAAGTGTGTTTTTTTTCTTTTACTTTCTTTCTTTTTTCTTTTTTTTTTTTTTTTTTTTAAAGAATGACAAGATTTTTAGAACAGGAGACATTCAAAGAGTGTCAGGAAAAGGAAAGGTTTTGATTACAGTTAGTTATCTGGCACTATCTATTTAGAGATGTCTGAACAAATAACTCCAATGTCAGATGCTCTGGTTCTGGCAGAGTAAAGAAATACGATTAGATCTGGCTGCCCAGATGTCCCAATGTTGAGAATAATATTTTTAAGCACGAACTCATGTACTGCTGCTGTCATGTACTTCAACAGACTTATTTTGTTCTCATAGGCTATAAATTGTAATAAAATTGAACCAGATTAATGGTTATAACTGGCCTCTCTTCTGTCATATATTATTTCTATAGATAACAAAGGTCTTTATGGATACAAACCTGAGTTCCTCTCCCTGCTAACCTGCAGGCACTGATCATTGTACCATTGCAGAACTACCCAGAAATAAGGGGTCCTGCTTGCTATTCCTTTCCAGTTCTTTGATGGCACATTTCCTACTGCTGCATGGTATTCTCTACTCATATTTCTATAAATATATTATTATGTGTAAATATATTTTATATATGAACATGCAAACCTATACATTTCTTCAAGTGGTCATTTTCAATTATTTTCACCTGCTTTCATTCCTTTTCATTTCTAGGACCACTGAGATGGCAACAACTCCTATCATATATTTTTTGCTCCTTTCCAGGTATTTTTGTGCTGGTAGTTTTATTCAGGCAGACTTCTGTGCACTGGTTGCATTGGTGTTTTCTGGTTTATGAAGTTGTAGCTTTTATTTACAAAAGCAAGTGCTTGAGTGTAAGTGACAAAATAGGTCCTTTCCCTTTTAAGATCTAAAGCAGATAACTTTGTTTGAAAAAGCACTTGAGGATATCTGTTTCTCTGAATGGTTATCTATACTTTTACTCATTAAAAGCAGAGACAAGCTCAAGACACAGAAGCAGGGTATCTCATCTTTACCTAAATCTTGTGCTATATAGACCTTAGTTTTAGCTTTAAAGGCCTATCAGAAATGAACAGAAAGCAGTTTTGACAGTAGGTGAGTGAAGCTCTCCAGCAGAAAGTTTCGTCCAGATTGCTTTTCCCTAAAATGAATACTCAAAAGGCTGCTTTTTCTTTCTCTTTAAAATTGTTCACAGGGTTCAAATTATTTGCACAGAGGCTTATGTAATTGCACCCACTCACATGATTTCAAAAACTGGTTTTTGTCTGCATGTAAAAAAGAAGAAAATAAATATTTTATTCTTTTATTTTTACTTCATGTCTAGCAAGAAAGTTCAATTACAGCCTCTCTACTTACAAAAATCATACAAAGGCTTCAAGTCTCAGCATGTTCCGGCAGTAAAGTGCAAACAATCTTGTGGTTACAAAGGCTACTTTGCTGAACCTCATTCCTTCTTCTCTCTCTCCCACCAGCTGAATAAATGAGAGACATATTTAGCAGCTTCAGGAGAAACTATTTTCTCATGCTCCCACTAACAAATCAGGGCAAGAAATGACAGTGACAGGATAGAGCAAAGTATGCAAAGAAAGAAGTGAATCAGAATTGACAAGGGAGGATGAGATAAATAAGGGGGAAAACCAAAATCAAACCCTAAATTCACACAGCAGATGAAATCTGAGCAGTACATACAGGGTAGACAAGATGGTAGAGCATCAAAAAATGAATGCTTTGCAATCTCTTTAAATCAAACCTTTTTAATTCCTAATTGTATTAGAAGAAAAGAAAGTAATGGCAATAATATGGGGGTTTAATTTAACTTTTTTCCATTATTCCAGATTGTTCTAATGCATGGTAACACAGTATATAGAGAAAAACACACAAAGAATCAAAGAAAGCCACAATACTATAGCCCAGGCACTAACTTGATTAGGAAAAATCCCTTTTCTGAACAAAAGTTTCTAGAGTCTCACAGAAGAGAGCTGTATTTCTTCTGTATTTAGGTTCAGGTTCTTATCTAGATAAGATTAAACTTTTGCAAACCGCCTCTCAGATGCAATCTGTGCTGGCAGCACCTTGCAGCTTTGGAATGGTGACTGGGGTCTCCCCAACCAGCAAAACTCTCACTAAATCCTGCAGCAACTGCTTCAGATAGTGCAGTTTCTGGAATTCATTGGTTGATTCCCTATCAAACAGCTTTACACATTTGCAAGAATAAGAAGTTAGTCAAAACTAGCGTGGCCCCACGACACCCCCCAGCAATTGCTATCCAGATGGATGTTTCTGTTTGCTATGCAGCCCCAGGAGCCTCCCTACCCCTCCCTGGTAGCAGATTGATTTCTGGTACTTGCTCTTTCTCATGGCAAGAAAAAAAAAATAAATCTAACATGTTTTGAGTTAGAATGACTAAAAATTTCCCCAAAAATGGTGCATTTAAATATATGCATATACAGGTCTCATCCAAAAATTATACAGTTCAGGTTTGATTTCTATGACCTTTACCACAGGCAATAAACTTCATACAGAAGACAGGTTGAGGTATACTGTCCTAATCGTTCCTCATACCCACAATTAATCTATAGCCTCACTACCCAGTTTTAATTTGCAGCAGAAACTACCTCACTATATCAAAGACAGTGATTCACTTCTCCACTAATCAAAATTTGAAGAGCTACTACCAACAGTAATTAGAGAGCTAAGGCCAATCATTATGCAATTCAACATTAATTAAACAATACTATAACAGTTTTCATTCAGCTCGCTGAGTGCACCAGGAATTTAGTCAGCATTGGTCGCTAGATTTTAACTACTTTTCCAGGAATCTTTTGCTCCATGCAATCATATCCCCTCAGTAACTACAAAATTCAACCACCTTTCATTGATATAAGATGAGGAACAGAGAATGTTACTACTCATTTAGATAATTTTTCCTTTTATTAATGATTAGGAAAAAAAGAACTTGCTCTAGCTTTTACCTCGGTGCTTAAAGAAAAGATGGCAGCAGACAATATATACATATGCCATAAATCACTGTAGACCCATCAAGGCCAACAGTCCATTTGGGATTAAGAAAAAAGTTCTTAAAAGCAGATGCACCAGTACTGCTCTTCAGTGACTCATTCCACTCTATAACATTTAAAGAGGGTGTTATTTTAAGCTTTGGTCTGTCTGTAGCTGGGGAAAAAAAACAGTCTCAAACTAGAGTCCAACAGTTTTTTATATTCTTATAAAGGTTTGGGGAAAAAAGAGAAAGACCAAATCATCAACTTCAATGAACTGACCAACTCAACCTTGGGACACAGCAGGAGGTCACAGCACCTTAAAACCTGGCTCTGGTGATGCAGTATACATAAAGTTAAGATACTATCAAGCATTTGAAAGGATGTAACAAAAATGTTGGTTGTGAAATAACCCAGCACACTAAAGATAGACACTGAACATAATTAAAAAAACCCCTTATTTCATTTTTGTAACCAAAACTAAACATACAACTTAACAAAAACTATTAGAACTGTCTACTTAGGACCAACTCTGAGACAATGGGAGATATTGCAAACCAAGAGAAACAACAGACTGATTTTATACGGGGAATGCTCATTCCTTCAGGTATCCTTGAGGAACTACTCCATGGATGGCATGTAGGCAAGTGGGGTAAGAGATTCATCTGGGACAAAGGAAACCAAAAACAAACCCCATATAATTTCCACTTGGCCCACCTTCATGTGGACTCAGCTCTGGAGTTGCTACTGAATGACATCCTCATTAGCTGAACAAGCAGAATACACCACAGCTAAGGTAAAACAGTTGTGTGATTAACATATAAAGACTGCAGGAGACCACCACAACTGTTTTTCAGATCAAGTTAAGCTCAGTTTAGCTTTAAGTGTCCAGGTTCTGTACAGACTCTTCTTTTTACAAACTCTCCCTCTCTTGGTACTTCATATGCCTTAAAATATGGCATAGAAGGTATGCATTGCGGCTTCAGGGCACCTGGGAATGGCACTGGTGCTAATAGGAAATTTTGCAGCAACAGGATAGAGTGACAAGATGTAATGAAACATGAGCTTCCAAGTCAACCTACATGCCAGGGTTTGCCTCCTAGGGAAAGAAGAAAACAATGACAGCGCTCACCTTCAAATCAAAATATATTATTGGCCTGCCATGCTGTACAAATGCTGTATAAAAAAAGCAGAAAACTTAGGTAACTGTCAGCAATAGAAACAACACATGCATCTGCCCAAGATAACACTTCACAGTGTGTTTGGGGTTTCACCCCCCATGTCCATTTGTCATTATTGTCCATTTGTAAGTTGGTGTCAGGTTGTTACATAGCATGATGCTATCCCTGTGATCTCCTGCCTTTCTCCTATGGGTTATGCACAATTTTTCCTCATAATTTTTTAATGGAAGGTCTTTTATCACTTCTAGTAATGTAGGCAAATATCTTCCTAACACTGTCTTGTACTATTCATACTGAAAGAGTAAATGAATTTTATCCAGTGCTACCTTTTTTGTCTCATAGGCTGCACAATCTCTCTTGTTCCAATTGCCCTTTACAGCAAATGAGATTGGTTTTGATTAGGATCTGCCTTAGTTTACTTTCTGACTGTAATCAACAAACATAAAGAATCTCAGTATTTCTTTACATTGTTTCTGAGTTTCTTGTGTAATACCCCAAATGGCTAAATATGTTACTGGAGAATGATGTTTATGGGTCAGAGAAGAAAGGTTCATTTGGATCCTTTGTTAGAAGCTTAATGTCAATTTTGCTCATTAATTATCAAGGTAGTTTTGTTCTGGTGTCCTACACTGCAAAGCAATATGAGATTGAGTATACACTGTCCTGTACAAGACGGTGGCCTTTAACTTTTCAAAATATATGCAACAAATTTAACTGTTTCATATTTCAGTGCCACATTGCTATGTGGAATACTGACTTGAGCTGGAAGCTCGTAAGCAGCACTAGGATTAGAATCCTAACCCTGCAGTTGTCTTCTTGCCCACAAGATTACACAACATGACTTCTTGTCTACACCCATCATTACATCACAACTGTGAATCAACAGCAGTGGTATCTGTGCCCAAAGCATAAGGTTACATTTTTAATGCCCAGCTATCTAGAACATCAGTGCTCCCATATACAGCAAATGATATAACATATGTTTATATTTTGTCCTGCTTGCAGTCACTGAGCTATGTCTCGTAGACTCCTGAAAATACCCTGGGAGACCAGATATCTATCCAAGGCTACACAACAAATAAACATGGAGCCATGTGATGCTCAGCTCTGCTAGATTATCTGCCCCCATAGAGAGGTTTATAGAGATACATAAGCACATCCTCCATGATAATCAGAACTGACTGCCTGGTGGATGCCTTTATTTCTAAGTGCCAAAAGTATTCTTGTTTTCTAGGAACAGTTGAGCACTTCTTTTTCTACAGTTATGGTGCATGATTGCAGTGAGCATGGAACTCTCATCCTTTTCTCCCTTGAGCTCCTCTAACAAAAAATTACTCTAAATTTTGTGGCCTTTCGGGTCTGATGTTGTCATGAAAGAATGCATATAATAAAAATTAAAAAATAATGGAAAGTAATGTAAAGTTACACTTTAGTTTGCTGGTTTATTTTTTTTATCATCATTCAAAGTGGGACAGAGAAAAATTAAAGAGAAGGTGTAAATATAAAGAAACTTTCAACTGCATGGATTAAAATTTGTCACATAAGTAGGTTTTTCAAAGTCATACTCAACAATAATGACAGAGAAAAGCTAACTCTGATTTATCAAGTCCCCATATGGGTTTTTTGTATTCTTTTGGTGTGTATATTTTATTTCTTGCATCAGTGAGTCATAAGATGCAGTGAAGGAACTAATTTGGAGCTTGAAAGCTAAAAGGAAAAGAAGCCGATATGTGTAATTCTACAGCCTCGGATTCTCGTATCTAACTACATAACATATTTTCTTTCCACGGGAGGCAGTTATGACAAATTAGAAGTCTGAAAATTTTCTGATGGTGTAAAGGCTCCAGCTGTCACTAGGGAGATAGTGATCAGATTTCTTAGCTGCATGGTCCCATGGCACCACTAAGAGTTCCATATGGTCATCCAAATGTTTCAACTAAACCCACAAAAAACCCCAATACAGCATGGCTTTTGCTTTTAGAAAAATAAAACTCTTCTTTGTAGAAATATTTCATAAAGTTTCACCAATAAGTAAAACTCACTTGATTTGGTTGTCTGAAAAGAAAATCATTGTTAGAGTAATTTTCTTTGTTTCAGGTTCAAGTGGACAGAAACAGCAGCAGTGCAGGACAATTTGCCTGAGCTCTAACTTTTTAATCTAGCACAACTTACATAACATGAGTGGAGCTGGTAAGTGGACATGCAATGAATAATTAAGGTGTGTATATATACATGGTGATAAACAGCAATTTCTTCAAACCTCTTCCCTTTTGGTATAAAACCACCTCTGTTAAATTGTTAATGCTATTACTGTGGACGGAGACTCTTTCATTCATGTCAAAGATGTCAGCATAAGCCTCACACAATAACAAATGACAAATGCATAATTTATTGATTCTTAAATGGCTATGTCCTTGGATGTATTTCTTATAACTAATTTGCTTGGAGACACATCTGGCTCCTGAAGATAGCATCTGTTTTAAAGAAGGTCAGTGCTATATTTTAAAGTTAAAGGCAAAAGAACATAATCTTTTATCTGCTGTGGTCCTCTGGTGCTTTAGACTACAAATTCAGCTCCCACTCAATTCTGTCTGCTGATTTTTATACCAAATCAAAACTTGAGCAATCTGTTGTTTGGTGTTGAAACAGTAATAAACATGTACACACACACCCTGTTAACAATAAAAGAGCACAGGGAAAGAGTGTGCAGAATTCCAGAGACTGTGTACTGTATGGACTGAACTGTTTTAAAAAGGAAGTAAATTTGATCATGTCAATATTGTTTTTCATTAATACTTCTGTTCTACAAAGATCGCTCAATCTATCAATTTCAATAAATTGTGCTTGCTTGCTCTCTTTGTTTTCTTCAGATGGACTGCTTATGAATGTGAATCCATAATCTTATTGCATAAAATCTGCAAACACAGAACACTGCAATGTTTATTCTCGTATTAGGCTATGAAGCACGTCTTTCCCCCAAATATTGATGTATGTACAAAGCCCAATCTTGCATATCTTTGTCATTTCTACATGATATTTATGCCCATATGTACTCCATGTGACTTCAATCCATGTATCTTAGTTATTTTATCAAGTTTTCACTGAATCTTAGCAGTTTTTATTCTTAACCACCTTGTGGACGGAACAATAAAATATAAACAAATGCTTAAAATCAGCTTGAAGTTTACATTTAAATAGGCTGACACAAGAACAAACGATTCAGCAACTGCCATTTTAACCCTGTGATGAACAGCTAGACACCTTTTGCTTTTATATTTCACCTTGCAC
The DNA here is from genome assembly GCA_033558105.1 of Coccyzus lansbergi. Lineage (NCBI taxonomy): Eukaryota > Metazoa > Chordata > Aves > Cuculiformes > Coccyzidae > Coccyzus > Coccyzus lansbergi. Next base: position 789,534 of record JAUMJK010000030.1, on the reverse strand, counting down.
CATACACAAAATGTTTAATTATTTGAGAATTAATGGAGGTAGTTTATAATTAAGCTGAAGTATGAACTGATGTCATCATCTCAGTATGATGATATACATTTTTATGCCAAAGCACCTGTTGTTTTGGAAGGAAGCAGCTGATATCATTATCTACCCAGCCAGATAGCCTAGTTTCCTGCTGCTTAAAAAATTATCCTAAGGGTTACCTAAGTTGGGGTAATACAGCATTTACTTTTTCATGCCCAGGACAGGAGAAAATGCATAAAATTACTCTATTCTCAGTTAAACACAGTGAGGGTACGGTGCTAGAATATTTAATATTTATTTGTGTGGAATACAAATCTTGCCATTTTTTCATGCATGAATATACGTGCAAAAACACTGTATAACTGATACATAAGAAAATGTATGATTGGACAAGAGTCATTTATATAGCACAAAAGAGAATATCCCCTGCTTTACTGTGGACATTTTTCAGCATACAATTGACTCTGACCACTGTATAGCAAAGGTTAACACCAGCTGTGGATTTCTCCTGCTTAGAGGTGGTCAGTTGCCACCCTGGCCCTCATCCCTAATATCAGGAGGAAAAGAGGTTGCCAGGAAAATTTGGGAAGGGAGAAGCTGTGATAGGTACTCTGTTACAGTGGGTATTTTGCAAACATGAGGTCATTGCAGGATCTTGTGCCAAGATTATAAATTAAAGTTGCAGGCATGAGGACAAGAGAGCACGGAATCCAGGATCCACAACCAGCCTTGGGAGATCGGTGCCTCCATCCGTCTGAGCAGTGCTTTGACAGAACATGGAATCAAGCCCAGTCTGTTCTTTGCGTGCCTCCAGCTATCAGGCTTTCCTCTGAATTGTGGCATTATGCCAGATCTGTTCATTTGGGTTGTCATCGACCTGCACTACTATAAGGAAAGCTGAGATACAATACTAGCAAACACATTTCTTGGGAATTTTTGGGTCTCTCCGATAATTATTTTCTGGCTTTCTCAGTTCATGGTGCCACATCCACCAAATTTTCCTTTTGCAATAATCACTGTTGTCTCTTTTCTAGGACCTGTCATGTATGTACAAGAAATTTTTGGACAAGCATAATAAATAGCAAATTTTGCTAATTTGCTTTCTTCAGTCTTTTTTCATAGGTTTTGTCTTTATTCTGGTTTTTTTCTCATATGAAATACCCAACTCTCAAATACTCATGCTGAGCAGAATGCCCCTTCTTCCTGCTTTTAGACTCTTTCCAAGAATATTGCTACAGTTGCTCTTTCCATAGGTCTAATATCATTTTAGAGGGAAGCAGTGGCTAGCAGGAGGCAGATTTCCCACCCCTTTGCAGCTTCCTAGACCTCCTGTTGCTTGACAGATTGTACACTTACTAATGTGAATAAAGAACTTTTGACAAAACAAGAAGTTGTGACTGAAAGAATCCTGTAGTCTTTATCCTCACATCTCACATTCAGTTTTCCCCAGGACATGTTTTCTGTTGATTCCTCCACAGTTATCTTAGGGAAGTAATGTTTCCTAAATTCAGCTATTTGAGTCTTGCCAGGAAGGGGAGACAGCAGGTTTCTGCACCGTATTTCACCCCTCTGTACCCAGTCTCCATTTTGAACTTTTCTTTTTTTTTTTTTCATGAACATTTCAGGATCTTTATTCCTTTCTCTTGTTCTCTTAGTATGATCATAAATTTATCCTAGCACTAAAAGAATACTTCATTGATTTTCAACAGATAACGACTTAATACCCTATTGGAATTAACTTGATTTTCTTAGCACTAACAAGAATTAAGAAGTCAGACTAGTTTAGGGGTTTATATTTGCATTATATGTAATAGATAAATGAATGTTTCTGAGGTAATATTACCGAGCTTCACATCAGATGGGAAATAAGGTGTAGCAACTTCCAGTCAGCAGAATACTTATTATGATGTATTACAATAAGGTTATTCTAGTGATCAAATTAATATCCTAATGGGCTAGAGTTAAGCATCGTGATCATGGTGACGTTGTGCACATTAGCTGTGTGCATGTGAGGGGGAGGAAGACATTTGCCTAGATATTTATGGATATTGAAAACTACAGTCGTGAATGTTGAATGGAGTCAAGTCTTAGCCTAATCTTTTTTCCTCTCCCTTTCATATCATAAAACTGCCCTGCAAATTAGAGTTTTGGAAAATTATTTAATAATACAGAAAGTTATACTGCCACATTGAATGTACAGTTATTGCTTGTGTCTATGCAGGATATTTACAGTTGGTGCATTCTAAGACTTGAATGTTATTTCTTTATTTACTAGACCTCAAAGAAATGATTGCTTGCTTTTTTGATGATGCCCAGCACTAGTATCTGACCATAATAATGAAATACTCACCATAGGTAACAGTATTCCTTTCTTTTCTATATTTCTTTTCTTCACTAGATGTAATACTCAATTTCTCTGAAATCTGGTTTAAAAAAGAAAAATGAGAATTGAAAAGTTTGCATATATTTATAGAAATGAAAAATACTGTTCTAAACAAGTTCATAATCAGTGACAATGTATGTATTTCCATGATAGTAAAGAATTGGAATCTCTCCTTCACTTCCAAGAATTACACAATGTAATATCAGTTAACTGTAAATTTGTATCCAGTCGTTTCAATCTGTTTCACTTCCCTTGAAATTTCTTTGCTGAAAATTATTTTGCTTTTAAAGAATTAACTTTAAAAGGGAACTCAAAACAAAATTAAAATTGAAACCTCATGTTGAGCTAAAGAGAGAAAATTATGGATATATTTTTTAAATGTTTTTGTACTGTTCTGCTTTGGAATTACATGGTTGTTTCTTTTATAAACTTGAGCTCATGGCTTCTACTACTGACTCTTGTTCATTTCAGGATCATTAGCTGCATCAATAATGATATTTAAGAAATATTATGATCTTTTTTCTGAAGAACTCCTTTGACACTACAATTTCAGGAACATTTTTTGTGTACTAATCTATAGCTCACATTCTTGACAGAATTTCTAAAGTCTCACTCAAGACCTGTGAAGAGCAATGATCCAGTTCTTTGGTGTTTACTCTTTGCTTCTATAAATCCTAAATTCACTGGATCAAAGAAAAATTTGTCTAAAAACTGCCTGAATAGAAGACTACCCAATTTAACACAAAACTAAGGAACATCAGAGTGATGAAAGTTTTCTGTATAAGAATCTTCCCTAACAAAATTCTTTACCTTTACTCTCTTCAAAATTCTTTCTCTTTTATACACTAAAATGATAATGTAACACAGAAGAAGCAAAAATCTGGCCACTGATTTCTACTTTGTTCTGGTCCATCACTGGTAGCTGAAGATACCGGACCAGATGCGATAACACAAAAGCATCCAATATAATGCTGGATCAAGTACAGCAACTTCTCTTCTGTTTTCTCTTTTGAAGATGTTTGTCTTGTGTCTTTTTTTATGAAGACAAAAAGATACTTGTCACATGTAATATCTACATTCTGGGAATGTCTACACAAACATGCGATTCTGTCTGTACAAACATTTCTCTTCCTCTGAACTAAAAATAAAATTATTTTACATAAAAGCTTGGGAAAAATGTGAACAAAAGTGAATCATGTGCCATATTGCTCTTTGGAATATTAAGGCTAAATTCCCTGCTGGCATTAACTGACGTAAATCTGTTGAATTCAATGGAGTTATGCTAGCCCTCACTAACAGAGAATTAAGGAGCAGCTTGGTTTTGTTACATAAATTAGGTTGATGTGTATTATACAATTAGGACTACCAATTAAGCTATAGATTGTGTATGATTTTATTCCTATGAATGCATGGGTTGAATATACATGACTAGAGTTTAATCTTATATTTTGTATTATAATATTCAGGAGAGGAAAATAAAACCTTGACTCTTTGCAGTAATGGGAAGCATGTTTCTTAAAGAGTGACAACACCCCTGAAGAGGATATATGCAGCTTTAACGTCTGTGTGTCTCACGTACTGGTAAATCAGGTAGCGTTCGGACTCAGCTAAACCAGTGTAGCCCTTTACTGACATGAAAATTCCATTTTCCAACTCTAGATGAATAACCAAATAGAAAGTAAAACAGTCATTTTCTGGTCAATTCTCAGCAATTTCACATATATCTTTCTTGTTACACAACCAGGAAGTTAGAGATCATTCCTGCTATGGAAGAGGATGAAAAAGTATTCACAGAAAAGAGAACCTCAGATTAATGGACAGCTGTATAGTTTATAGGTAGAAGCTAGGTAGGCATCTGCAGGGAAGGAAAGTACCTTTAGAGAAACTACTGCTCACAGCAATCTGTTAAATCTTCATTGAGGGCCTGACAGAAAGAACAGAAGATGAAAACTCCTACTTAGCATTATCTGTGACAAAAGGTGTAGGGACCATCTTCTCACCTTTCCACAAAACACCCTCCAAGTATTTTAAACCACCAAAGAAAGGGTTAGTGGGACAAGGAACTTAAAACAACAGCATATCTATTACAGAGCAGGCTTCCAGACGAAGCCTTACAACATTTTTTTGCCTCTGGACTGAGTACAAGACAGCTAGAACTGATTTATTAGCAGTAATCCTTTCGCTGCCAGGCTGCATTGTTAATAAGACAGTAATATGACAATTCTGCAGGTCTCCATTTCAGCCTGGAGTTGGTTTTTCAGGCTATCCAAGACAGAGAAAGAAACACAACTTTTCTCAGCCCTCCTGGTCTTCTCTTACTGCTAACACTCTGCATCTGGCTTACTCATTTCATTACATGTAGATAAGGAAAACCAAATGCAAGCAATATATCTTTTGGAATAAAACTGCTCATAGCCATCCCATTCTGGTTCACAGCAAACACCAACCCTGAGATCAGCAGTGCAAATGTCGAAAGACGATCACATATTGACTGTCAAGATTCAGCTGTGTTTACTGTTCCTGGTTCATGATCCCTTTTTGACTTTCTCTTAGGGAAGAGGTGGGAGAGATATTAACAACAATAAAAGGATATTCCATGTGCAAGAGAGTCAGAGGTGAGCTGGGTAATGACAGTGAGTGCTCACAGTGTGGGAAAAGGGTAGCCTGGAAGGAATCAGCAGGCAGATGAAGGACTGGGATCCCATACAGATCCACACCAAGAGGCTTTGTGAAGGGATCTTGTACACAGATCATAGTAGAGATGTACTTCTTCTATGGCCTAGAAGGGGCTGTGATGTTTTTATTCTATCTCCCTAAGCTGCCAAAAATTTTTGGACTAAGAGCTAGATTAAAGGATCCAATTGCAGGGACATTGTGGGCAAGCCAAACAGGTTTCAGACTGTTATTTTAATTTCAGACAGTTGACCAGAACTTCTTTCTTTTAAAACTTCCTTTCCTCTATCCTGTATTCAAAAAGTCTAGCATTAGAGGCTGAAAGCCCTTTTGATGTTATCACTATAAAGAAAGATAAAATCAGCCTTACTTCTGTGCTACACCTGGCCTGCCATCTTATATATTTATCCCTTGGAAAGCTTTCCCTGTTGTACAGACCTGAATGCTTCGCTCTCCTGATTGATAACTGTGCCTTTCCATGGCTATTTGAGATAATCACTTGGAAAATCAGTGTAAATGGTGCATGTTTAACTGGGGTACTACCAGAAAACCGTGCTTATCTGTCAACCTCTCTGAGAGAAATCTGAATCCACTTTGAAAGTCAACCAACAATTTCTGGCGAAGCCAAAGACACTCAAGATTGTGATAGTAAATAAGTGACATACTCAATGGCCAGAGAAAATATGAGCCATTCAAACTGCTTCAGCTATGGCAAAGAGATTATTAAGTTAAATTTATTACAATTATTGACTGGTAAAACTCATTCTTCCATGTGACTAAATCAGTGGGCATCATATAACTATCACAGTCTAAATCCCCAGTTGACATAAGTTGTCTACATTCTGCTGCTTACTGAGAAACTGCCTCTGCAAACTCTTTGTTTGTGTCCTTCTTTGTGAATACTACACCACAACCGCAGGATAGAACTTTATGCTTCTTTGGTTTTAAACTTTGAGCCAGAGTGGGTGGGAAGAGAAAGACGAAAGCTCTAGAGAAAACTTTACTGAGAACTGTGTATCTGCTTAGTTTGGGGAAAACTTGGTAGCTATTTGAAAATTAATTAATAGTAGGGTAAGCTCTTTAAAAGGACTATATTGTTTCATATACAAGCAAAACAGCAGTCAGAAAAAACAAGTATTATATAATCTGGTCTTGAACAACATTGTGCTGTGGTCTTGAGCTGTCAAGAGTTTCAGTAAAAAGACACAGTAATATTTTTTGTGCTACAAAAGCTCTCATCACAAGGTACACAACGAGAAATTTGCTATGTCCCCACCTGAGTGCATTTCATCAACAAGACATTTGTGTGCCTATTAAAAATACATTTCTGTTTCTAGACCTCTTGTGGCAACAGGTAAAGACAGTTATGGCTAGGAGGATCTGCTTGTTTGCTGAGTCTGTCAAAACACTTTTGTGTCAATAGAAAAAATAATTGTGCATAGCTCTAATGGGGACCCCTCTATTGTTGTACCTTATCATTTCGAGAGCATCTTGCCCTCCATGCCCCCTGAGCATTTTTTACAGTCAAAATCAACATGCCTGAGTTCTTGTTTCCAACTTTCAGTAATATTTATTATTGTTTGTCAGCAACTCAGCTCTGCTGGAAGAACCTACTTCAGTGAATAATGAAGTCATTCCCACAGTGACTGCTGGGTTCCAAAATTTTCAGTACTCTACCTATGGCTATTTAGTTGTACATGGGAAGTGCAGAAAATCCTACTTTTCATGGTCCATAAATAAACACCCAATCCAACACTTCAGCACATTTCTAATTGCAATGCAGCATGTAATGTTTCAGTGAAACACAGATGTTTTCAGTCATTATATGAAGAGGAGACAATGATGGTTAAGTATGTGTTTGCATTATAGTCACGGCATGAAATCATTACATTCAACTTTCCTGATCATTTTCCTCATATTAAAAATAAAATTCTGTTCAGCCATGATTCTTTCCCACATGGGAAAATTTGCAAGAAAAGTCAAAGATGTTCATTTGTAGTCTACTTGCTTATGGCAAAATAAAGGGTAAAAGCTTTGTTTAAATTCTGGTTTCTTTCTGTCCTCTTTCCCTGTTGTCAATAGTATACAACCATTTAGGTGAAACGAGCCCGAGGTTACTAGGATATGAGCAAAAGCAGAGTTGTCCTGTGGGATTTTTTTCCTCTGTGATAAAGCCCAATCAAACATCTCCCTTGGTCCATCCCTGCTGGGAGTTTAAGAGGCCACAGTCCTCAGTGGAGGACCAAAGTGTTCTCTCAGTACACACTGGGGCATTACCAAGACTATTTCTTTTATATTGGTTCTCATTAGCTTTTCTCCACCTTCAGTCCTCTTTCTTTCTCCTCCATAGTTCCTGTCCATCTCAGCAGTCTTTCGTAAAATTAAAAATCTACCCAACTAAACCTTTTACTGTCATTTCCTTTCCTATTCCAGAGCTATGACACTTTTTATCTCCCTAACTTAAGTAAATTATTACTTGATGAGAAGAACTCATCAATTTGCTTATAAAAAGGCCTGACTTCACAGACATTTTTATGAGTTCTATTTGTGTAAGCATAAGTAAGTATTTTGGTTATGTGAACAAGCCACATGGATACATATAGGGAGTAAATATCTGAGCAAACCCAGACCACAACTTGAGACCATTTTAACTTTAGAAAAATCAAACCTTAAATGGCAAAAATGTTTGCTACTCCTAGATTGGCAGGGTTGGTTTTGTCTCTTCAAGACTTACATTTTGAGACCATTTGTGATACACAAATGCAGATGAAGCAACTGAAGAAGAGTTCTGACAGTATTTAACATTGGTTTTTAAGGTACTGAAATGAAAACAGAGTAATCATAAGCAGACAAAAGCCATGACTACAGCAAGTCATACAACCAAATGAAGAAACCTGTAAAATCTTCTTGCTATGCTTTGTTTTTCTGAAAGTACAGAACTGACGTGAGAGACCAAGCCAGTCTAAAGATCTGAAATCAGTGGCATGGTGTAGCACCATATTTGATTTTAAATCTAACAAACCCTAAAATCCTTGAACTGGGTAGAGAATGAAAGAAATTAGGCTATAGTGATATTGCATGTATTCAATTAAAGAAAAAGAAGAAAAATTCAATGAGTTTATTACCTATGTCAAAATCAATCTGCAACTTGTTCAAACCAACCTTCTGAATGGGCTGCTTCTTGGAGTCACTGTCTACAAAAACCCTGTACATAAGTTGCACACATTACAGGGGAACTTCTCAAGAAGCAATGCATATGGCTGAATGCTAAGCAGTAACACTAACCCTCTTCTTCGTATGGTTCAACAGCAAGTTTGAATTTTTTTTCATTTGCTCTCCTTTCACTAGTGTTTGGAAATAAACAGCTTTTGTGAACAAATGTCATGTGATGTGGGTTTTTTATTCCTCAAAGTTTCACTTCATGTTGACGCTCTTTATTTTGTGCTGTATGTCAGCTAAATTTCATTATAGTCTTCTTGTCACCTGACATAATGACAGAAGAAAGAAAAAGTATGTCATTAGCAGCAATTCTTGTTTATTCAAGAAGAGCCTAATTCATATGTGAACAACATTTTTTCAGAGCACAAAATTAGCACAAACAAGGAGAAAAGATGCAGTAAATAACATATTAGGAATCTGAAGAATGGTATATAAGCCTAATTATGCACTACATCATAATTTCTCTGGGTGCTGGTATATATTTAAATCTTGCTGTCCTCTGTTCCACACAGCTACATTAGTTCCACAGTCCTTGAATTCTTTGCTCTGATTGCCTATAAACCTTGAATATAACATTTTAAATAAACTCCTATGGATCATTGTGCTTTATCATGCTTCACAAACTTCATAGTCTTCCCTGTTTTCGTATCTTCACATTTAATGAAAACGACTGTAAATTGTTTGGATGATTAACAGATTGTGGGATGCTAACCGATACAGAAGTGAGGAACAATAACTATCTAAATTTGGCTTCCAACAAGGTAGTCTAGTCTATTTATAACTTTGAGATTCCAAAGTAAAAATAGAAAATACTTAAACTAATTAAGCATTTAGACTAAAGCATTAAATCCATTGGGGGAATTTACCTTATTTGCTTTCAGGATTGAAGATTTTTTTTAAAGAAAAGAAGATTAATAAACAAGATAAGATGATAGAGTTGAAAGGAAAACTGAGAAACATAGCTATTGTTTTAAAAGTAAGAAATGCTAAATTTAATTTCTGAATGCGATGGAAAAAATGTACATTATTTCAAAATAAATCAGACAAAACTCTTAAGAATATGTTGATCCTCTCTAAAGTCTCCTGGAATGTTCCATGCACCACAGATACAGCCTAATAAGATAGTCAAGTAGGCAATTTCCATCGCTACATTTTAGGCAACGAGGCAATATCTTTCTCAGGAGCAAACCACTGGAGAGAAATAAGAAGTTTTATACTTAATGCTAATGCATATAACTGAAACATGGTGGGGGTCAGGTTTCAAAATGCCTTCACTATAACTAAAGTGTCTTTTTATTTAATCATGCAAATTGCTAGTGAGTTGAGCATACATTGCAGAGTATGAATTCCTCACAATCAACAACTAATAATAATAAAAAAAGAATTAAAAAAAACCCAACGTGCAGAAAAGCAGCCAAGCCATCTGACAAAGCCTAGGGCACATGTAACCCCATCAAAACAAATGTCTGCAGAGCTTGCAAAACAAGCCAGACGCTGCTTCTGGAAGGATTTCATCCATAATACCCGAATCGCATGACAGCCTATCACAATTCATGTTTCGCCTAAAGGTGTGCATCGCTGGTAGAAGAGGCAAATAATGAGGGAACAGGAGCAAAGCCTTAATCCTAAGTAAGAAGTGCAGTTCTGTTGTGTTTTGTTGTGTGTGCATTTGGGTTTTTTTTTCAATTTGAATATTGCATTTGTTTTACCTGCAGACACTGACACAGATGGTGTTTCTATAATATGCTGTTATAATAGACTGTTGACAGTTTTGCGTTCATGTTCAAATTCATGTCCAAATGTACTGAGTCTTCTACAGTGTCACCAGGGTTGGGTCACAGGTAGAGAAGTTGAGTGGTTCCTTGGTATATGACAAAGAAATTTGCCTATAGTCCCTTTGGAAGGGGCAACATCTGTGTTGTCAGCCCCCCTCCCCTGCTAGGCATGGGTCTGGATAATAAAATAATTGCTGAATGAATAAACTTCATGAAAGGACTGAAAATATGCATGAGAAAGCTGCATTTCAGAGACAAGGATACTGATAAGGGTTACACCATCAATTAATTCTGATTTCATTTTCACTTCTTGATTCCTCTGCAAAAAGGCTGCTAAACAAGGCTCAAGGCTAGGACCCAAGCCCCTCTCACTGACCTGGCAGTGAGGTTTTAAGTAGAGAAATTTACTAGTACCAATTGAGTTTACACCCATGACTCTTCTGTTTGATTAGTTTGAAGTTACGTTTATGAAAGCCTTTCCTTGCTGAGTAGTCATGGGAATGTTTATCTTCAGCTTAATCTTTCCACCTATTTATGCTGCATTCTTCAACCTGAATTAAGGAATAATCTTAGGAAGATTATTTGCACTTTGTTGAATAATTTGGCTGCTTTATGACTGCACATATCTCTAATCATCAAAAAAACATTGTCATTCCTAAAGGTAAACAAAATTGTTCCCTCTTTGTGACATTTAGCAAAGTTAGTTCAGGACAAAATTTATTATGGATACATCAGCATAAGCTCATCACCATCAAGAATATGCTTAAAGCATTTGTATTACTTCTTGCTAAATCAAAGCAAGTCATAAAAGGGATATAAGGCAAGAAAATTGCAGAACATCACAAACTTTTCTTTCTTTAACTTTTTTTTTCTCCTCCTAGCCAAGAGAGCTGTAAGACCTCATTAATGATGAAAGTTAACTTTAAGTCTCCCACATGATATGACTTTGTCAGTTCACAGCAGCACACATATGCTCAGGTCTCATAAGGGCTCCATGAAAGATCTCCAAGTTGGAGATGGATACCACAAGCGATTCCCTCGAAAGGAGCATTCTTGTCTTAACTTTGCTGATTAGGAACATGGCAAGGAAACAAAGCGCCAGAAGGACACTTGGTTCTTTAAAATGATAGTTTAATGCATTTAGGCAACATATCTATGTCAGAGAAGGTATACATTTCCCATTATAATTTGCAGTCCACTAGATTATTTCACTTGCTTGTATCTCAGAATAGACAAAGGGTAAAATGACTCACACTATTCCCTCTGAATCAATCACTGAATAAAAGTTAAACTCGCTGTAGAGCAGGGTTACAATTATGGCGATGTTATCTTTGCATAAGAAAATAATCTAACAAGCAAGCATTGTACGATATTCAGACAGCACAAAATTAATCAGCTGGAATCTGTGTCCTGCTGCAATGTAAATAGTGACCTCTTGGTCATCACCCTTCTGCAATAGGTCTCAAAACCCTCAAGCGTTGCTGGGTTCACTGTGAGGCAGATTTCTGCTGCCTCTCCATTCCTGAGAGTGGAATTGCACAGGCATATCCTCAAGCAGACCAATCCAACTCAGATCACAAATGTCACCCTCTAAAGCCTCTAAAGGAAGGTTCAGCAGGCTCCTTGTGGGTCTCAGAGACAGACACACCATAAGCCCACAAAACAAATGATTTCTTATTCCTCTTTTAGGAATCAGTTAGACAATTTCTGTGCATACTGATAAAACATTTTCTTAGTGGTTCCCATTCACATTCTTTCTGTGATCAGATACAAGATACCATATACTCACCATCCTTGTAAACATGGAATTTGCTGAAGAGATTGCCTTGAACAGCAGATAGTTAATGTGGCAAAATAAGTAGAAAGTGTAGAAGGAGTGAGTCACAATGGCTTATTAATGAAGATATTTTATAGTTTGTCTATGACCCCATTGGTAAGAAAGACAGAGGTCAAACATTTTTGTAATGCCTGTTTTGTGGCTCCTCCTGGACTCTCTGTCCTTGTGATGTGCAATGCAAATCACGTAAAATCATAGAATAAGTCCAGTTGGGAGGGACCTCTGAATAGTCAGTCTGACCTCAGTGCCAGGGAAAGTCATGGAACAGGTGATCTTGAGTGCTATCATGAAACACATGCAAGAAAACCAGGTGATCAGGCCCAGTCAACATGGGTTCACGAAAGGCAGGTCTTGCCAAACTAGCCTGATCACCATCTATGATAAAGTGACTCAATTACTAGATGACATTGCTCACAGATGCAAAAGATTAGAGATTTAAACCAAAATTGCCACAAGGAATAAAGATGACACACAGAATGTGTGACTGCTCCTCTTCCCTGTGAAAAGGCACAGGATAGGGCTCACCATGTTCATATACATCCTCCATTCTGTAGATAGTGTGCAAATAAAGACCTCGGCATATGTGCAAAGAAGGGACTAAATCATGTAAATGTGGATTGCATAATGTTGAAACAGTTTAAAGAATCCTTACCATTTGGAAAGCATTTATAGGCAGAGGAATTAGGATAATGGACATGCCCTGACTTCATCTCACCTGTTCTACTGAAATACAGCACCCATAATGCATGCACACATGTTGTCTCAGGATTGTTTGTTATTCTCTCTTTTTCATTTACTGCCTGATGCACCTTTGTCATGATTCATTATTCCTAACAGCTATATCAAGTGTTGCAATTACTGCACAATACAGATTTAAGCCTATAATATTTCTAGATTGAAGAGAGAAAAATAATATATTAAGTGCTTGTGATATCTTTATGTATAAGTTTGAGAATCATTAAATAGCTGTCACTCTTCCTTCCTCCTCAGCATCAATTACTCCACTCTGGTTTTACTTACTCCACTCTGTATAATGAGTCCCTAGAGCATGTTTCATTGCGGGAGAATGAACACATTCTTCAGTTGCGGTCAGTGGGATGTGGTTAATTTGAAATCACTTAAACTATTATATCTGTCAAGCGTGGTTATTTTATTTTCAATTCACATCAGTGTTTTAGTATGCATGTTGGTTACTGTGTTAAACTGGCAGATTAATTTCCATGCATTCTGTTGTAATGCTCTTCATCACTGCCTTTACATGTAGCTCCTGTTGAAAGTTAATATGTTCCCATTAAAATTTACTTCAGAAAAATCTGCGTTTAATATAAACACTCATAAGATAAACAAGATTCAATGTTGAATGAAAACTGACATTATCAGTGGACTTCCAGTTTTCTCATGAAAACCTAGAATATTTCTTCTTTTCACAGTTCATTCTTCTTTTGGAAATGCAACTTATATCATGACATGCATTTGTGGGGAAAAACAGAAGTTCAGTAACCAGGGTGTCTTTGACATGATTATATTTTTTCTGATATGTTTATAGATTGTAATTATTCAAAAAAGCTGCAGGCTTCAGTTCAGTTCACTGCAAGCAGAATCACAGCTCGCACTATATAAAACAGTTTGGGCTGTTTTCATTTTTTTTCTTCTTAAAATACTATGGTTTGAAATTTATAAACAGCTAGAATTTGAAGATGCTGAAATACTGACTTACACAGCTACTAATAACTGGGTGCTCATACAGGGAATTAGAGGAACCGCCAATGGGCTTTTTATTACAGCAATATTGTACATATTACATGAATAAATTACATTGTTGCATTATGCAGCTGCTGCATCATCAGTTTAGAGAGTAGACTGTGATCCAAAGTATTCAGGAATGCAAGCTCATTATCTCTAAATCCACTTTGGTTACAACCACAATATAATCCAAGCTAAACTGCTTTCACATAACATATTGCATATACCTATGGTAATCAGGTACATGGCTCAGAGACGGACTGATGAGTTTAGGTGTCTAATCAAATTTATAAAAAAAGAGGCTGTTTCTCTGAATCAGACAGAATCTTTCACTTGGAAAGGTTATTAGAAAAACTATATTACCCGTAAAATACAAAACTACATATGCTGTGAAACATAATTTTTTATTTGAAAGATAGTAGTAGAAAAATATGCATTTGTATAATGACAGGTTTTCTCACTGTAAAAAAAAAAAAAAGAGTAAATTAAAAAAAATCTGTTTTCTCTCTATCTTATTATGATGATGACAACTGCTAGTGTTTGAACGTTGCCAAAGCACTTCCTGAAACTCAGTTGTTTTTATTCTCTGCAATTTTTCTCTCATCCCATCAAATAAAACACAAATCCTAACATTCTCCACAGCTGCAAATGTTTGCCTAGGACTCGTAGACTCACATTTACATATTTTATATATTGATGCAAATATCTTTAGCTTGGCAAGCAACATCCTGTCAGTTCTGTTCATTTTGCTGAATCCCTGTTTCTTTGCATCGTTATTTTTTACTTTGCCGAAACTGGGTTTATTTTCATTGCTATTGTTATTCCACTCTTCTGAAAGCACATACATCCCCTGCATTGCCCACCTGGTTCATTGTTCTCATCACCTCAAGGGAAATCCTGTGCCTGGAGAAACTGGATGAGTTTGTACAGCCAGTTTTATGCTGGACAGCATTTTACTACTGAGCTCTCATCAGATGAGGCTATTTGTTGTATGACATTTCTACAGAGCTTTTTGTAGGTTGTTTCTTTAAGAAGCTCCTAAAAGCTGTCATAATAATGGCAGTAATAGTGGTCAAGAAGAGAATAAAAACAGAGAGCTATGTAGTTTTACACAAACGCACTAAAACTAGGTGTGAGAAAATCACATGCTTTTAGTCTTAGCAGGTTTAGAATAGAAATGGTCATCACTCATATCCCAGATCTGGATGCTGCTGGTTTTAATATTTCAAGAGATTCTAGACACATGAAGATCTAAGCCTAATGTGAAGTGATGTGTATATCGTAATGCATATATTAGTAAGGGCACTGGAAGAGCACCCAGGACTCACTGGTCTTCTATTCACTGAAGACTGTGGCTGAGCATTGGCAACCACAAAATCAGAAAAGAAAAAGAAAAGCTTTAAGGCAGTATTTTCACCACATCTGGACATGCTTCCAGCATAATGTAAGAAACATTCATGCTACACTTGAAAGAAGAAAGGGAGAAATGAAAGTGTTTATTCAGCCATCAGCCATGTGTCACTCCCACTCCTCCGTTAAAAGCAGAAATACACTTTCCCTTTAAATTATTTAAAATCACTGTTTTCCCATATAAATACCTAAATATTCTACAACATTTATAATTCCCTAAACTTTAGGCTAAGACAGAATGTTTTGTATATCTTCTATCCCATTATTAAAGACCTATGAACTCATAGCTACCCAGCAACCATGCATCCTGCTGAAGCTAAGAAGATCTATATGAATCTTAAATAATACTATAGCATAAAGTGAAGACATCCTATTTTAATATTATCAGACCTCATAATTTGGTCCTGCTGTTAGGCCTTTTTGGTCCATAAGTCTGAAAGTGAATAATATGAATTTGAATAAAATCTGTACCTATAATTGACTCTTTCTCTTTTGTGACTTAGTAAAATCATATATTTTTCTGATTAACCACATTAAAAAATACTTAAAGATTTTCAAAGAACACTTCTGTGTGAAAATGTGTTCAATCAAATGTTCCAGGAGAGAGAACAAGAGGAGTGAGAAATGCAAATTTGTTAATGCAGTTGACAGTATTCACGGACCTCTGTGGAAATACATATACCTGAAAAGAATGAAGTGTGTCCTACATTTATAGGGAAGACTGTCAAGGACCCTCACTGATCTACTTCCAAACCTAAGTCTACTCCAAGCGACAAAGTGAAGGTCTTTGAGGTTTTCTCTCAGAATATACCTAATATTTTTAGGAAAACAAAGAAAATCTAAGTGGATAATGCTTTTAATGGTTTTGTAGAAGGAAAAAGTATTATCCAGTACTAATCCCATAAAAGTTTGCTTATTTTACACACTACTATTTGTGGGGAAACATGAAAATAATGCTGCATATAAAAAAACCTAAAAAGATGTTAAAAATGGAAAAGGAATTACTTGGATGAATGCTGCCATACTTATAAAACAGTATAAATACATATCCATATGCATATCCATATACATATCATAGAATCATAGAATCACAGAATCACAGAATCATAGAATCATAGAATCACAGAATCATAGAATCATATACATATATCATATAGATATAAATTTACGTGTGTATAATATATGTACATATGTGAAAAAATGTGTATCTATACAAAGATAGCAATGCATTCTGTAGGATGTACTGTTTTTCCTTTTATTTTTTTCATGACCTTGAGTTTATTCAGCAAAACACTGGACAGATTTCTTCTGTTATACTATGACACTTTCAAATAAATTTCGTTCCAAACAATGCAGCTACAAGGAGTGAAGGAAATGTTTTGTCTTTTTGTAGTTTTTCATTTGTCTTTTTATAAAAAAATTGCTGAAGCAAATTGGATCTTGGTCACCTTTTGGTGACCACAGTCATAACTGGATACAAAAAATTTTGATTACATAGATTACTGTAGGCAAATGAGAATACCCTTCAGAATGGAAATGACTAGACAACCTTAGTTTAACTTTTATCACATGCAAACTAAAAAGGCAATCAACTCAACAGTAGCGTCTGATCTCTGCATGTCTCTTCAGAGTCAGTCAGTAACCAGCACTGTGAGCAGCTGTAGAAAGTGAATTTAATTTTGCTTGTGCATGTATATAAAGAAAATGTAAAGTTGATTTTTTTTTTCAGGTCTTGAGCACAAGAAAAAGTTGGCATACAAGTTGCCTGTGGTTATTGGGGTAAAACAGTTAACGTGTGAGATTTTTCTTCTTCCAAGCTGTAGCAGAGATGAAGAGATCCCATATGGGACACTAGTACAAAGAAAGTAGAGAGTAACAGGAAAAGGAAGAAAAGGGAAAAAAAACCAAACCAAAACAAAACAAAAGAACAAGTGTGTAAGGATAACAGAGGGAAATAAGATTGAAAGAGATGAACTTCAACATTGTTAGCCAAGAGGATCAGACAGGAGGGAGGTATTGCCTGCTGACCATG
The DNA here is from genome assembly GCA_033558105.1 of Coccyzus lansbergi. Lineage (NCBI taxonomy): Eukaryota > Metazoa > Chordata > Aves > Cuculiformes > Coccyzidae > Coccyzus > Coccyzus lansbergi. The sequence continues at coordinate 772,435 of JAUMJK010000030.1, read as the reverse complement.
TGTAACAATGCCAAAGAATCTAAAAAGCAAACCAGCATCTGCGGTATGGGATGGTCTCTCTCCAGATCTGAAAGACAGCAGCAGATTGTTTTTTATAGAAAGAAAAGGTGTCAGCAGAAAGGAAGGAGCGTACACACATGGAAACATTTGCTGTAAGAAGCCACTTGAAAAACAACCAAGGAGCTGACTGGAAGGAACATCTGTGAAACATGCAACAAGACCACCACTAGTGCTTCAGGGAAGAGGTGGGAACAGAAGGGAATACACTAGCAGTGTTGGACATATTATCTTGTCAGAACGACAAGGAAATATTGTCAGTACTTTCAAGAAAATCCCTGTCTTGTGAGTCTGAGGAGAAAAATATTGTGTCCTTCTTGTGAAGGAGCAAGGGACTACTCTTTAAACTTAAGAAGTAAGCATGCTCATTGACCAAAGTCAATCAATGACTGTTATCTTTTAGAAATTGTGCTTTTCAGGGGATACATCAGCACTCCTGCACACCAGAATCAGGACACTTTAGGTTCTTTTCCTCGGACTTTCTTCTTCTTTTAATACCCCTAAATGTGCAAAGCCATGATCAGTATTAGCTTAAAGGACTGTAAATTCCCACCAGTGAAATACGACTGTGTAGTATTGGCATCGTTGAAAGCAGACATGATATGTAGCATCAAGAAGGAAGAAGTCCCATACCTTCTAGTTGTCTATCATTACTTTCATGGTTCAGAATTTTTTTGGTTGAGAGAAGACAGCTCCATCACATCAAGACCATATCTGAAGTCATTTCATTTATTCCTCATGAAGACATCTAGATGCAAAATAACCTGTCTTTAACCCAAATGAAAAAGAAAGGATGGATCAGAAGTTTACTTGTCTAGGTTTAAAGAATTCTTTACCCAAAGTTTTTAATGACTTTTCAACATTGCCAAGGAATGATGCAGGGTATTTTGCTAGCCAACTGTTACATGGAATTGTATGGAAAGCCCATGTGCTACCCAAAGGCCTTTTAAGGAGGTCACATAAAAGATGAGTCACAATGTAACTGATTTCTACCAGATCATTTTTCCATTTGCTCACTGCAGAAAAAACAAACTATGGAATGTGAAGGCACTTTGAAGTGACTGATGATCTTACTGCTTATTAACCACATTGAAGGCAACCTTAGTAAAAAGTAAATGAAAGCAAATGAAAAATGGCTCATTCCTACCAGTATAAAGACAAAGCAAACCTTTTATTCTTCACACAGAGATATGCTCTTACTTTTACACCACAGGCCAATGACAGGTCTTGAGGGAGAATAATATTGCGAATAAGACTATACAATTTATTTATTTACAAAAAGGTATACACATTTAAATAAATTCAGGGTACTGCCTTTAATTTTCTTCCTCCACAAACAGTATTTTTCCATGTATTTTTTTGGTGACTCCCTGGGGAAAAAAAACACAAATGCTTTTTCTAGTGAAAGAGAAACTTTAAGTAAATACTTGAACATCAGATAGAGAAGTCCACGGGAAAAGAAAGATTCTTCAGACAGAAGCAGTGTCTATTTGCAATAAGTTCCAGGATACTTTTCTGCCCTCAGTGGCTAGTGACTACTGGTATTAATTAATTACAATTAATTAATTTGTTTTTAAGAATTTACAATTGAAGAATTTCTGGCTAAACAAAAATCTTTCCTTCTTATAGCAGCCTTCCTAAAATCAACTGTTAATGAGTTTTTATATAACGAAACAGATCTTCAAAATCTGACTTTGTCTGGAAAAGAAAAAAAAAATTTAAAAAAAGTATCTACTAATAAGAAGGTATAAAAAATTTGCAAGTTCCTACTATTAGAACTTTCCCTATGATTTTTTTTAACTTTGCTTACTATTGGCTAATGGAATGTAAGTTTTGCTTAATATTGACTAATGGGATGTAAGTTATATTTCCTTTCATTGTTGGTTTTTATACAGACTGTACTTTCTCTGCATCTTTCACTACACCCACAGACTGGGAAACTGAAAACCTTCTGCGCAAGTGCTCAGTGAGTAGGTACGATGCAGGGTGAGTCCAAGAGTCTTGGAGCACCAGGAGATTGGTTCTGACTCATTGAAATTAGTCTTGCTTTATGACAGAAGTATGTCATCACACACATCTAAGCCTTAATCCAATACCTGGCAGTGCATACCAGTCTTGACAGATTCTGAGCCAGTTTGCCACTTGGCAGATTAAAATGGACTGCCTCCTGGAGATTAGATGGCTTGGCACAATGAGAACACAGAGGTCAAACTATGATGCCTGCCAACTAAAAAGATCCTCTCATTTTCCCACTCTATGGTTACTGCCTGGAAAAGCATTTTTGGCCTTTTGCCTTGGTTTGAAGGCAAGACTTGTTAGGATTTAGCCTGAGGGACATGCTTTACTGTTGAAGGTCAAGCTAGATTTTGACTGTTGTGCAGCCCTGATATGGTAAGGTCATATTCTTTCTCGTCAGGTCTGATCTCTCAAAGCCCTGGGTGACTCCTGGAACGTCATCAAGAATGGAAAATATTCCACACCTTGCCAAGACCAATTCTTGATGTATTTTATGTTCCAGTTTCATGAAGTACAGGCAATTTTCCCTGAGACTGAAGCAATAAAGAACATAGACATTTCATTTCATATAGGATTTCAGAACATGAACCTTTGGATTCCAGCAGTATAGTTTCTCTTGACTCCTACTTATTATTGGTATACTTAATCATTATGCGTATTTTCAAACTGGAAGTAATTACACTAAAACTGTTGAAATCAGACTTACTGTAGGGAATTTGATTGTCAATGAAATAGCAGATTCTGAAGAAACACAATTCTATTGTCATTTTTCTAACAATTTTTACTTGTCATATATTCATGGTTATTTAATGTTAAGTTATTCTGGAGTTAGCATGTGTCTTGCAATGATTTTTTTTCTGCTCTGGGTACTCCCTCTGCCCTTTTCTTACTCAGTGGCATACTGTCTCTGCATATCACACATTCCTGAGCACCTGACATTCTGCAAAGGAGTCCAGTGTTCCCTAGCATGTTTTACAGGACTACTTAAAGCCAAAGTTTCAGTGGCAGCACAGGAATGCTTTTTCACAATTTTCTGGCTCAAACAACAGTCATTTAGGTTTCATCACAGTGTGATATAACTTCACCTCATCCTCAAGTCAGGCTGTTGAGGACAGTGTCACTTGACACACCTCCAAATTCACAGTGCTCCTCATCCTGTTCCAGAGCCTTCATCCCTCTTCATGTTGTCTTTTATGAAAACAGAATACCTGAGAAACAACTGGCTATTTTGAAGAAAAGGGTAACAAAAGAAACTTGAGTAATCTCTGCATGTTTTTATTACTCCTCTCTATTGTTGCAACAGACTGTGCAATAGGGTGAAAGCTTCACCTACCATCACATTCACAATTTGTCCAGACCTCAAACAACCCATTTATAAACACAGTACATATCAACTGCTCATTTTTTCATCATTGTGGCAGACTTTATTGGAATTAATAATTTCGCTGCTCTTACAGAAGTATCACAGACAGCCCTTATTTTCTCAGACACTGGTGTGAACAGTCTTCTGATTCTGATGTTAAAAAGGATAAATTTCTTTTTAAAATTAAAACAGACCAAATTTGCTTTTGGTCTGCAGTGGAGACTATTCATTTCATATCTCAAATTTTGAAACATCTTTTCTAAAGTTTTCATAGAGGATTTTTTTACTTCCACATGACTTGCTCTGTAATAGGCTGAGCAACATGCAGCTTCAGTCAGTACAAAGAAAATGCTCCCAACCCCCTGCTCTACTGTCAAGCCCATATTAAAAAAGAGAGAGAATCAGCAACCTAAGGTTGCTGCCTGAAAAGTTCCTAAACAACGGGGTAGTTCCTAGAGTTTAATATGACTGCTTGTACCCATAAATCTTCATGGCTATAATTATGTGACGTCAGACCATGAGAATTTTTTTCTAGTAGTTTCAAATAATCTACGATAGTTTCAATACCAATACTGATAAGAGTGAGTTCACTTCTGTAAAATTTGTACTTTAGTGAATATCACTGTTGCTTTATTGCCTTTGCTTAGTGTCACATGGCATTCTCATTTAGAATGCTTGAAATTTCTGAATTCAGATATTTAGTAGTTTCACTTTACTAAACTTTAAAACTCTTGCTCCTTCAAAATTGTTTGTACACTGCAACTCTCATATTTTCTAATAATGTTTATCATAGAAAAATACTCCCATTATTGTAAAAGTAAAAAAAAAAAAATACTACCTGCAAAAAACAGTCTACCCAAAATGTTGGTTTGACAAAATATGGTGATTATAAGTCCTGGAAAGACAGATATACTCCACACCATTGCACCTTTGAGAAAATATAATTAATATAGAAAAAAGTGTTGCAAAAGTATTTGCAATGGGAGTAAAACTAGAAAATAAATGCATAAAGTCAACAGCTAAAAGAGTATATCTGAATGGGAGGTTTGTCTCTTTTTTGGTGGGATGTGGAATGGCATTGTACTACAGAAAAAGTAGCCAACAGTAGAAGACGCAAGGACCTCAGTTATTAAAAAGAATCAGGCAACTACCATCTGTCTATATTCTTTAAGACACAGAAGATTAAAAGCCAAATAGGGACCTCGGAAGGCTGTGAGTCTTATTCTAATCAATGGGAAAATGCATGCACATCTGAAGGCAGGGTTTGGCCTGACCAAGGGAACCTTACTGAGACAAATTGTTCTGCAAAGGCATCAGAAAGGATCAAGGCTCTTGCAATCTTTCAGTTCATGTCAGCCACAGAAAGAGAAAACAGAATGAAAAGCAAAGGATGGCCCAAGTACAAGAGAAATTGAGGTGGAGTCTCTTTGCACATACCATCATTGCAAAAATGAATTACGGAGAGCATGAAAATTATGGTTAAAACAAGGTCTTAAAAAGGAAAAGGGCAGCTTTCAGAGGAAAAAGCTTATTCTGTAGCATATAGCTGTTACTGCAAAGGATGGGGCAGGACTGGCAAGGCGTCCCATCCTCCTTCTGTCAAAAAAAAATACATCCATCTTCTTGTATCACTAGCATTTAATCAGGCATTAAACGTAACAACTCAAAGCTATTTTAGTGTCTCCTCCAGATCAGGAAGGATATATTCTGTGAGAACTCCACGTTTCACTAAACCGATGGTGTGTTGTGAATGAGTCAAGCTCCTCAAATTAGATTTAAAAGTGAAGAGACACGCTTAAAATGATGTGGTGTCCGTTAGGTGAATTGCGGTGGCTGCGGGACCGACGCAGTTACGGAGACTGTAAGCTGACATCAAAGCGGAAAAAAAAATCAGCTGAAATGACAGCAGCAGCTGCAGCATCCGCCTTTAAATTAGGCTGTGTTTCAAAGTCTGGACTCAACTGCTAAGCAGTATAAAGACCCAGGAGGAAGGCTACCCAAGAAAAAGAGTTAGATTTCTAACCTAGCACATCAAAGTAACACATGCTTAGAAGAGCAATAAATGCATATGGCACACATTCACATGCTGCCTAATTGCAGTGGGCTCATGAAGCCAAGACAAACCTTCAGCTGATTCCTGCTTTTAGAAAGGATTTGAGCCCTTTTCTAATGCAGAAAGCTGACACAAATTGGTAGCAGATTAGAGTCTGGCATTGTGATAATACATCCCATAATTTCAAAAGATAGCCATTTTTCATATCATAAGACACCTTCAAAATACTGAGCTTCTTATTATATGATTTATACATCTACCAGATTACAGTATATCCACAGCAACATAGTAAATTAAGAAAACCTTTTTCTCAAAATTCAGAAATAGCAATTAAAGAGTAGAATAAAAAGTCACCAATTTTGCTCCTAATTTACATACAAACCAATTGAATCATACTTGTGGAAGGAGTGAGAAATACATGATTAAATGAAATACATTGCTGAATGTTTTAGAAGTAAAAATCATTGATTCAGGAAATGTACATGTGATTTGGTATGTATTTTTATTTTAGTTTATTCTAGAAATTATGTAAACTCTTTGCAATATTAATAAGGATATAAGATTTATAAGTAAGTAATTGGATACTTTATTTGTTATGTACAGCAATCATGCTTAGAATAAAAATGGCATTTTTTCATGGTTGTAGGGATATGATTCGATTTCTTTTTTTGTTTCATGCAAGATGGCAGAAGAAACTAAGTTAATCACTTGAGGTGTTCATGAAATTGAATTTGTGAGCTAAATCAAACATAATTTCTTCACTTGTCTTTGAGAAATTGTGACTATGTTTTAGAAACACAAATAAAAAACAGAGAAAAAATATTATATATCATTCTCTACAAACCTCTGTATCTTGCTTATATAGCTTTAAATTAATACATGTTTGTAAAGGGTTAAAGTCGCAAGAAACAGCATTCACCTACATTACATTCTCTTAGCTTGTGCGTTAAGAAAAACAATTCCACTAGAAATGATGCAATAACCCTGACACAGTGGCATTATTACTCATGAAGTAATATTGGTTTTTATGCTTATAGAACACTACCAGTTTAAGTGAATCTGATTGAGGACATCAACATCAAAATCAAATACAATGGTACAGCAGTTATCATCAAAACAAGCAGAGATGCTGAAAAAAAGAAAAAGCCCCTAAATGTGCACTACTCAAGGAAAAACAGAAGCACAAATGATTATACATGTGTTGTACATATAGGATGTGCTATCTCACTCAAGAATGAATTGATAAAATATATCTGCTGATATGATTCATATTGAAATGCAAATTACTCAGAAGTTAACAGTTAGACACCCCCTAAAAGGACACAAAAGAATATGGTGTAAATTAAGGCCAGATTCTTTTCTTAAATTTTCCAGATTTTGACATTTGTGCAGTCAATGTAGAATTATATGAAGTCATTCTGTAAAATGAGGTAAAACGGAACTATTTGCCATTTTCTGGCATAATATCAAGGAGCCTGGACAGGTGGTGCAGCAGGTACTATGAGTTAGGTGCACAAGGATTCTGAAAGCATGAAGATCATCACAGCACTTTTTAAATTAACTCATCCTGACTACTTGAGTTCACTGACCTAAGTTTCAACCGCTACAGCCAACGCAGACACAGTGCGATTAGCTACTGCTTAGTCAGATCACTTTTAATTCTTTGTGGTTTTTTTACTTTGTCTTTGATAATTCTTATTAAATGCTAATACCTAGTGAGCATTGTGGAGAAGGGATGTCTTTGTTATAAACTCAGCAATTGTGGCTCTCAGAAAGGGTTGAGAACTTGCAGTTGCAGACATGCTGAACACACTGAGAATGACACAAGATTAAATAGCTATGTGGTTGCCTAAATAGACAACTTGCCTTGTATGGAAGTTAAAAAGGGGTGAGTTGTTCTCCTGTGGAAGATAAAAGATTGTAAAAGGCCAAACTCAGTATGACCTCTTTTATAAGTAAAACATGATAATACTGTTTTCATTGTACGTGCAGATAAGATGAAATGCTTGTGAAGCTATGCAGTAGCAAAAGCCTCTAATTTGCTTCAGGTTTTTCTGACCCAGAATATTGGTATTTTGAATGGAATCATTTTTGTTGTAGTTCTGAAGAATTCTAATAACCATCATGTTCCTGAGAGGATCTGCTCATTTTCCCCCAGCTTGAAGTGTATCCAAACATAATTGTTATTGTATTTTCTGAGAATCGCCTTAGTTCTATGCTCTTTATCTTCCTCTTCACTTGGCTTTCTCATATAAATTCTGGAAAGGGGGGAATTGAGGAAGTGACACTATTTTTTCCATTTTTCTGCTACAAGTTCACCTTATTTTGCATAATAATCAGCTCCACGGTGCACCTGGAAATCTCATAGAATTAAGGAATGGATTCTCTGCAGCCTTAGTAGTCTCCCTGTACTTACAACTATGTTGTTAACTTCCCCATCCCAACCCCAAATGAGCTTAACTACAGACTCCTTTTCATCTAATGAACCATAATTAGCTCAACTTCTGACAAACTAAATGGAGTTGTTAGGGAAAGACAAGTCTAGTTGAGCTCACGACGGAATGAGTGTCAAACCACCTACTCAATCCTCCAAGGAAAGAAACAAATCTCTTAAAATTTATTTGGGGGGGGGAGGTGTCAGTCTCCTCTTGGAGCCCAAGAAGAGGAAACCTAGGTCACTAGTCTTCTACCCTGCCCTTTTAAAGTTTGCACAGATCTGCACAAAAAAAGGACCCGGAGAAGAAGCATACTATAAAAGTAATCCACTGGTGTGATGGGTTACCTTTTCTCCTGCTGCCTCCCTAGATATAGAAAGGATTGTGATGTTGAAGAGAACAATCTTTGGCTTATTTCTTTCAGCTCTGTCTCTTCAGTTGCCAGAGCCAAAATTAGCTCATCAGCTCCTGATGACCCATGCTGATGTTACTATTTAAAATGTTAATAACTCTTAAAATAACAAGAGTCTAATCATCTAATCTTTATTTCTCTGCACTACAACTCAACTAGATGAGTCCAGGGAGCCAAAACTCGTTTCATTTATTCCAGGTTATTTATTTATTTATTTAGCTAGGGAATGCAAAAGTGGCATGGACTAAGTGCATTAACGTTGCTGAAAAATGTCTTCCCAATGTGAGAGAATCATAATGCTTTCAGTTAAGGATACTGCCATTTTTGGAAAGTGTCGGTTTACACTGTTGTTTTGGTGCTTACATATGCAAAACTGAAAGTTTGGAAACTATCCCAAAGCTTACAAGTTTTGAGAAATGGATAGACTCACCTTTTGAAAAGAGCACATGTATGCATTTGATCTTAAACTGGCTTGAAGACATAAAGCTTAATAGCAATCTTTCTATTTCAGTTCAGCTGTTTGTCTGTCTAAATGTTATTTCAGGATCTGGTTTCTAAAGTGAGAAAGATATTACCCAAAAAAAACATTGTTTGGCTCACTACACCTCTTTGTGAAGAAGTGTAATAAAAGTGTTCAACTCTCTCCTGTGCTGGAGGGTTGTCAAACCTTTTACATACTAGATAGGTTTCCTCAGCAAAACGGTTGTTCTAGGTAAGGTTGGCCTCCCCATTCAAGAGGAAAGGCAGAGGCTGAGGGGAGAATCAGAAAAAAACTGAAGATTCCCTTAGGGAAATTCCACATTGTGGATTTCTCAAGAAAATGAATTCTTGTTTGACAAAATGTGAAAACCACATCATCAGTAGGTCATCACAACATCTGGGATTTTCAGATGCCAGTTTTGGTTCTGGGATTGGGATACTTATGGAAATCTGTATTAAATCTACATCTCAAACAAACACCATTGGTCTACCAATTTCAGTGAAGCAATGCAATTTACAGCAGCTGAGTCAGTGTTGAGTGCCACAGAAAGCCTGTACAAAAATTAAAATTCCTGCTCTGATAATAAAATGGGTCTAAAATCACGTAATTGCAATAAAACTAATATGATTCTTATTTGCTTTTTTAGCAGTTATTGCATCTCAGTTTCTGAAAAGTATCCATCTTCTGTTTCCAAGCTATGTTCATGCAGTAGGATTCTGCCCTAGGAGAACCTTATCATCAGGTTATAAATCTGTGAACCCAGAGAATTTCAACAGAAATAGTTATTCATTTGTAACTAGTTTGGGTTTAATGCTAGAGCCGTAATTAAATTCTGCTTTCTTCACTTTTACCCTGCTATTTGAGAGAGAATGTGTTTAGCTTTCTGGTATACAATAAGAACTAAGTGAATGCTAATCTACTTTAACCTCAGTGGATTTGAAGGAAAAAATAGTCTTTGATTTTATTAACTGTTTTTTGAAATAAACATTTTAGAGAAAAATCTCAGAGCAGTATCTTCACTTCCTTATCAGGAACTTCAAATGAAAATCTTGTTTTCACTACTCTAGCATAGAATAGCAATTGATTCTGTCAGACTTTAATTGTAGCACCTATTACATGTCAAAATATTATTTTTTTATCAAGTCTTCATTTATAAAGTCAAAAAAAAAGTTAATGAGAGAGAAGATATGCCTTCTGCTCTCACAAACACACTTAAAACATACTGTATACATTATCTTCTCTGCTACCATCATCCCACATTATGCTATCTAAATTATTGCAAGGTTGTAAGTGCTCCCTAGAGGCACCAAATAAAGTTGGCATGCTCAACTACAGCTTCTCTTTGTTGATTTTTTTAGTGAACATCAGCAAGCAAGTCTTGATAGGAATGGCTGGACTCGATGATCCAGTGGGTCTCTTCCAACCTGGTTGTTCTATGATTCTATGATTCTAAGCATGACTGGGATGGAAAAACTACTGGGAGATGACCCTCGTCACATTCATGAAGTCATCAAAGAAATTGGTGGAAATGAATGTGACTGTCTTCAGCTAAATTTAGAAAGCCCCATGTTGTCTTCTCCCTGATACTGAGTTGTCCTGGAAATCAAGAAAATTGTTATGTTTTCCGGAAGAGAGTAGTACCAAATATGTCTGTAGAAAGGCTGGGGCTGTATGTGAAATACATAGATACTTAGGTTTCCTGTTCAACCTCTCACATACAAAGGCAGCACTTTGACCAAACAGTCAGCATAGACCAAGATGCTCAGTTAGTCATGAAGGTGGTGTCATTGTCACTGGAGCATTTAACATATCCCTGCATTCAGACAATTTTGTTGAATTGACATCTTTCATCCCCTCCCACCACATTACAGATACAGAAACACACGTTTCCCTTCTTCACTATAAAACCTCACTTATTCTGGGGCTGCTAGGACAAGAGGACTACTGCATAATTCCCATGCTTTCTCCAGTGCAAAACATTGTTCATTTAATGGGTTCAGACAGACAGAACTTGAAAGTAACATGGCTCTAGTGAAATGTTTTGTTCTGCTCCTTGCAAATGGAATACAAAATTACTGCTTTAAACTCTTACCTCCTCATTTTAAAAGTCAGAAAATGTGACAGTGAACGTGGGAAGCATCAGATAAAACAGTGTGATATCTATAGAAGAAAAGTAACACTATAGGCAACTTGATTACTCAACAGAATACTCTCTAAGAAACTTGTTAGTTGTACACTAAGACCAGAAAAATGCTTTGAATAATCAGGATCAGGAACTTTAAGAAAGCATCAGTCTTCTAGGAATACTGAAGAACACAGAGTCTTGACCTTTGCCCTGGTAGAAAATTAACCCTCTTTCTTGAGCAAAGTACAAGCAAAGAAATACTGGTCTGAATAAAGGAAAGAGATTGCATTAATTCCCTCTGCAAAAACCACAGACACGAGGAGCAGAAAAGCACAGCCTTAATAGTAGCCTCAGAACTTCAAGCTCAGAGACAGACTCCTTTAGATAGCCCAAAAGAGAATGAAATGCTTTGGGTGAGTTCTTTTCCCCACTAAGGTCAATGACAAAACACATGCTGAGTTTGTCTTCCAGATCTGGATGTTCTGCAAATGGATGTGGTAATAGCACAAAACCCATCATGATGAAATTTATTTACATTATCCATGTATTTGTAACATATGGCTTTTTTTCTGTATATTAAAGATGTTTGGAACTAGATAATGAGCTGTAGCATTCATTTCACAGGGGAGGAGTGTTATCAGCTTCTAATAAGGTGGCTGGGAATGAAAACTTTTGAGGGCACAGGAAGAGTCAACGCAACTGTTTTACAGGACTTTGCCCTTCTGCATTTACAAAGCTTAGCAGTGCTATCTAAAGACATATGTATTAAGGTGCATGGGCTGAATATTTTTGCTCCTGCTTGCAAGCTGTTTGTTTTTATGCAGCACTAACTCCATTAAAAAAAAATAAAAGCCACAACAGTACTTAATTACATTGAAGGAACTATACCTTACAGCTTCGTTAGCAAAACTGAGACACCTAGACCAATGCAGATAGTTTGTTAATTCACTTGTGTACTAAGGTATAATCATCTAGAGCAGAATATCCTAACTGCTCAGACCACATAGAGCATCATGTCACCTGGTTTTCTATGGTGGGAAGTGCTCTGACAGAGCTGGGACCTTTTACTACTTCATTGGCCGTGTAGGCATTCAGCAGTCTGTGCCTTTGATTTATCATTCCTCTCAATGCCACTGTTTTACTGTAATTTCCTCATTTAAAACAAATAAACCCATTATAAATTCTGTTCTTGCAGTTTTCTTGCCCTTGCATATAAACAAAGACAAAGAACTTTGACGCTTTCAAACCTATTTTTCACAAGTGCAATGAAGGTATGGAAGCTAAATATTTTGCAGTGAGCTTTGAGTTAAATCCCATGTAATATCTTCAACTCAGAAACAGGGCAATATAGGTACATCCAGAAGTAGTAGATGTTCTTTGAACATTCCATGTACATTGAGAAATATTAGGGGTTTTACTCTTAATAGGTTACACTCTGTCCTTTCTTCACACCCTGAACATTCTTTCATCCCACAGTCTATGACTTTGTCTCCTAAGTATCCATAAAGTGAAAAAACCTTGTGCTTTCTGTGATATGCAGCCCTTGCACATAAGAGAATAGGCAAAAGCCAGGCTAAATGTGAACCACGAAGCATTAGCCAGAAAAACATCCTCAGAACATGTTTTAAGATTTGTTACAAGTAGAAAATCCAGTACACTAGTGTGTATGTTATTTTCCATGTGAATGAGAAACAATAAAAAGCATACGCCTAATTTATAATGAAAAAATCATTTTTGTTCAATAAAGCTATTTGGCGTTCATTGTGAAATTCAGCAGAATGCCATTAGAGGGCATGAAAGAGTAGTTGTGTAGAGAAGGGAACACAGCCTAAAACAAATAAACTAAAGAAAATAGCTGGAATAAAAAATAATATAAGAAAAATGTTTTTAGTGAATCACTTATGTTGAACAATCAGCTCTGGATGCCAACTCTGCAAACCCACACTCTCTTGTTCCATCTTCAGTCTGATCTTGGCCACCAGCAAAAGCAAGATCAGACTCAGTTTTATCCAGTGGCAATATTTAACTGTTCCTGGAATTTTCAAGATGTGTATAAAAGAAATCACAAACCCAAAGGTTCAGTAATCTAACTGCTGTGCCAGTGACTCAGGCAAATCAGAAGGATTTGAAATGCTTAGAACAAGGGTAGTAGCTGACATCTAAAAGGGTCAGTAAAATAACAAGAGATTCACACCAGGAGACAGCCACAACAACATGTGAAATGTATTTTAAAGGCATTTAATAGATTTCTATTAACCACTTGGACAGTTGGAAAAGGCCTGTGGAAATAGAAAGGTGTGTCAGAGCAGAATCACCAGCTGCAGAGAATGTTAGTTAAACAAAATCCCAGCTTTCTGGGAGACCTGGAGGAAAAGAAACAGCTCATCACGAGGAAACCAACAATTTCTCCTACACACCCCAAAGCAGAGCTAGAGCAATGTATGAGGAAATTTTCTGCACCTCACTCCTCCTAACAACCCCCTCACTTTCAGGATAAAAAAATAGAGGCAGTAATTAAAAAGAAAAATAGAAAATAAAAAGGAGGGGGGAAAAGGCATTTGAAATACCATTTCTATTTCCTTCACTTGGAAAGGCTCTACAGTCATCACCATCATTGTCTCAAACAACTAGAGATGTAGTGACTCATTTGTTATTATTAGGGTTGCTATGTGCCCACTTTTTTAATATGTTCTACTTTTCCTCCCACAAAGTTCTGCCTGAGCCATTTTTTGCAAAGGCAGCCCGTCTCCTTTTTATTCCCTATCAGGAAAAGTTAGGGCTATGCTCTTAGTCACACTTGCCAGAGAAGCTATCCAAGATATTATCATGAGGATGGTTTGTACTGTTTGTTGATGTCCTTGGTTCAGAAGGACCAAGGCTGAAGCCTGATAACAAAGGCATCAGACATCCTTTCTGGAGTTTCTGCAAGTGTTTATTAGCAGTGTACTAGAGGTGTATCAAAGTCTTTTTGAGTAAAGTAATTGTGAAGTTGCCAGTACAGTACCAAAGAGAGAAAATGCAGTCTGAAGACATGGAAGCTGCTCCAATGAGACTCCAGAAGTCACAACATAACAACTGTGAAACATAAGATTTGTCATGTGATTTTTGTTAGCTATTTTTGTCATTGTATGCCATGGCAGTCTTGTTTGTCTTCAAATTCTGGATTTCATCTTCAGCTCTGCCCTTTGATAGAGAGTTTCACATGTCAATTACATGCAGTAAGGCAAAATTGCACTTTCTGTGATGCAGAGGAACACTAAACCGTCCTGTAATATCAGGTCTTTCTGAACAGAATTTGGATCTCTTGACTTACCCAGTAAGTATGAGCACACTGTTTCCCTCCCCTTTCCATAAACTAAGGATTCAGCTTTTACAATGTCTACTTCTTTGTAATAAAAGGTGAACTTGTAGCCCCAGATCAGCAGACTGATTGCCATAGAACTCTTTTATTTTTATATTTTTTTAGAGAAAGTGAGATGTGAGCATCAGGAAAATCATTCCCATGGAGTGGAAACAGACTCTGGATGTGTGATATGGGGATTAGAAACATTAAGTATATTCTCAGTTTATAGGATTTTATTTCCATTTCATTTGACTTTTCCTTCAGTTTTATATGTGATTGGAAGGCTTAGCAAAAAAAATGAAGTTTAAACTCCCTTCACGTTATTTACTTCATACAGTCAGCATTCACAAGCATCAAAGCTTCTGTTTCAGTGCTGTATCAAAAAACATGAAGCTTTAAGGTTTGGCCAAAGAATCAACACAAGCCTAAAGCAGAGGCATCAACTCATGAGACTGCTGACAGAATGGATTAAACAGACTTTTTAAAGTATTGCCACTGCTGTGGGAAGAAAAAAAGCCTCTCAGTTCTGCACATGTTTTCCTAAACTATTCACTTTGTTGATGCTCAACAAATATCTGTTGATGACATCATCTGCTAAAGAAAATAATGGCTCAAAGACTTAACCATTTTTTTGCCTAAAACATATGGACTAATCATGCTTTGGGGCGGGGGGGGAAAGACAAAATGAAAAAAAATAGAACAGCAAAGGATTTTCATGATCAAGGAAATGTCATAGTCCTTGTTTGCAAATCAGAACACTCTTTCTATGGGGCCTGACTGCTTTCACAAGCAGAACTGAAACCTGGAGGAATAATTTCATTGTGGTGTTACACAGAATTTCAATATAGACACAAATTTTCTCCTTCTTTGTTCATTTATTATTACATGTTGTAGGTCTAGGCATAGCTACCATGGTATTTTTTCATTTGTCAGCAATGTCATTACACCTGTGTTATCCATACGGGGAGATTGTGCTTTCCCTTATGTAACATTACTGGTTCCTGACTGCTGCCTCCAGTTCTTGCTAATCTACAGGCTGTCTGGTTTCTCCGTGCAAAATAAGACTGGCAAGGAACAAAATGCTCTATAAAGACTAATTGACTGTCTTTAGGAATGAAAATTCTCTACTGTATTTTCCATAGGAGGTTGCAGCACGGCCAGGAGACAGAGGGGCAGAGCAGTGCTGGATGCTGCCTCCTGAGGTGCCATGTCAGCATTAGCTGTCCTGTTCAGAGATACACAAAGGGACAGAAAGGATCCTTTGGAAGGTGATACAGTTTTCATCTACTGTTGTCTACTTCTGTATTTATTTTTTCCTTGAGCAAACAGAGCAATGTAGGCAACAGATACATATACAAAAAAAAACATACATACATACGTACATAGAAAACATATCAGAAAAAGCAGGTTTAGACCCAAGGAAGATAAAGCTCTGTAAGAGACCTTGGCCTCCTTCATAAAGTTGTGACAGACAGATGGATTTAGAAGACCTTCTCTGAGTCCTGCACTGGAAATGTTGGAGCAGATGTGTCCCCTAACTAGTGGAGACAGCAGGCAGTTATGTCATTTCCTTAAATTCCAGTGCATTTTACTGAAAATCCACCTCCTGTCAGTGGCATTTTCTGCTGTTTAGTTAAATACATTTGTGGGCAATTTGTGCATTCCTAACACATCTCAATCCTTGGAAAGAGTGAAGGGGATTTTGGGGGACTAAATCCTGCCTTCCTTTAAGACTTGAAATTCAAATCACTTGGGGTGCTGCAGGTTCCTGTGTCCCCAGGGGCTGGGAGAGCAGCAGGATGTGCCCAGGGAGGCAGCACAGGACCTTGTAGCCACCGTCAGTCCCACGGGCACCAGGAACAGTCACAACCCTGGCAGCGCTGGGGACAGGCTGTGGGGATCTGGGGGCCAGTCCTGCTGCAGCATCCCTGGGGCCAAAACGGAGGGACCTGGGAGGACTGAAAAGTTGTCCTGGGCCATGGGTAGGGGGAGGCCCCAGAGAGACTGTACTGGACCACGATTAGAGACCATTATAATCATCAGGGCCTAGCACCTGTAGAAACAGCAGCCACAGTGGACTTAGTGGAAACCCAGTGCTGGGAATTTAGTCAGTGAAGCAGTTGTCAGAAAGAGCCATCATAAAGATTTGGGACCCTGCATGTCACAGTAGCTTAGAATTGAAGAGGGAAAATGATTGCTTTTCTTGTGTGAGATTCATAGAATCATAGAATGTCCTAAGTCATGAGGGACCCACAAGGATTATTAAGTCCAGCTCCTGTCCCTGTGCACAACCACCCCATCATACCCCCCATGTCTCTGAGGGCATTGTCCAAATGCTTCTTGAATATCGTCAGGCTTGGAGCCATTACTGTTTCCCTGGGGAGATGTACCAGTGCTCCATCATCCTCTAGATGAAGGATTTTTCCCTAATGTCCAGCCTAAACCTCCCCTGGCATATCTTTCTGCTATTCCCTCTGATCCTGTCATTGGTCAGCAGAGAGGAGAGCTCAGAGCCTGCTCCTCCTTCTTCCCTTGTGAGGAAGTAGTAAACTGCAATGAGGTGTCCCCTCAGTCTTCTCTTCTCCAGGCTGAATAGACAAAGTGACTTTAGCTGCTCTTCCTACGGCTTCCCCTCTAAACCCTTCACCAATTTTGTGGCTCTCCACTGGACACTCTCTTGTAGTTTTATACAGGCTATAAACAGCTATACAGATTGTAAAGGCAGAAGGGAAGAATGAAGTCAAGGGCACAAATAGTTGTTTTGAGACTATCACATCACTGGCTTCCATTAAAGTTGTACTAACTCTTAGAAGCACGTATTGGAAGAAGTAGTGGGGAAAAAAGAGCCGTACATGAATAAGCAGAATAACAGCACAATGCAATGTTTATAAATACAGATAATGAAGAACAAATAAGGAACAATGTTCAAAAAGAAAATGATAAAATGGTGATGCTCAAAGCAAGCTGAGCAATGGAGTTTCAGCAAATGCCGCTCTATTGCTAAGTGACAGTAGTGGGGGAATGTCAACTAATGAATTAGATGGCTGTAACTCATAACTCCATCAGCTTTTAAGCTGACTCACAAACTGTAGGCCTGAACACCAGACAAAAACAACTTTTATAGTCTTGCTAACTTTGAACACTGGACAATAAAATACTCTATTTCCTTTGACATTGTGTCATACTTAAGATTACTCCTTGAAATTTCCCTTCAAATAAAATAAATTCTTTCCTTTGGATGCAACTAGAAAATCACTTATATTGAATTGGAAATAAAACTGTCATTCATTTTCTCAGAGGACAATGACTTGGCCAAATAATAGGTTATATAAAAGCCTGAACTTATTAGTTGCCTATTTTTAAGCAATGTTAGAGAACTACATTATCTGCAATAATCCTTTGACATTTCCATCCAAAGGAACTATTAAAAATCATTTGTCTTGCTGCACTGTCGGACATACACCTCTTTTCAGCAAGATCCACCAGTATATGCCACTGAATTTTAGGGTTTTCACATGTGTGTTTTGCCTTTTGAATAGTAATAAGTCATAAAATTCATGAACTCCTGAAGTTTGGTAGCACTGTTTAGCACCTCCAATTTTCACCCTCACAAGACCAATTCCTCTGAAAGTGCTCCCCCTGAAATTCAAGAGCAGAATATTTGTAGTGAAATCTCATTAGAAGACACTACTCATTTCCTTAGGATGCTATCTGTTTCTTTACTTAAGCCATTGTTTCTTTGTAAAAAAATTAACTAGTTAAGCTCTCATCTGTGACTAGGAGTTGGTCTTTGATAAGGTGATTGACCTTGCTAGTGGACTTCAACTCTTACTTCTTTTAAAGCCCTTTATCTTTCGGATAGAGGGTGAGAATGTCATTTGCAAAGGAAACCCTCTTCCTGCAGACAACTTTAGATTAATGACCTGTAGACTGAGTATCCGTTAACTTAAATTTTTGTACAAACTTCAAACAGTTGCAGATATTACTGAATAGATACAGAGCTGATGCAGTACCATCAACATTTTCTAGCTACTCTTACATTTTTCCAAGAATGCAGAGAATTCAAAGCTATCCTGGAATGTCTATAGGGCTATAATTTGACTGACAATATCAACTTTCTGCATCTACTCATAACCCTTCTTCTCAGGCTAGATTTGTGAGTATTTTCTTCATCATCTTTTAAGGATCCCACCAGAAGACACAGAGGGGTTTTTTCGGCTTTTTTCCTAGTCAAATATACAATATACACTGATTTGAAGTAATGGTACACTAAAATGCAGCTCTAACCAGAAACACTGAAAGATGGTCATGGCTGCCTCAAGGAAATATCATACAGGCTCCATACTTCCCTTTGCCCCTTGCATACTGCTGCTTCTGTATTCCATAACTATGTCAATTCTTTAATTATATGTAAGCTATCTCTTGCTCTGTTAATTTGCACTAAGACTTCAAATAGCTTAGCACATAGGAGCCAGAAGTGTTCTTTGGGCAAAATTACATATAAATGTTAACTTTGCATTGTGTCTTGGGACACAATTCCTCTCATTCCTGTGCATCTGTTTTACACAGATTCTGCCAATTTTAGCAGAGTTAACTTTGATTTAAATTACTGAAGAGGAATCTCAGTGAGACACCAGGATAAATCAGGAAAAAAATGACAATCGTATTTTATTACATATATAGTAGCGCCAACTGCTACTTCCTCACATCCAATTACATAGGCCCTTTTTGTGGTATTTCCCATAAACAAAGATGATACAAGATAGAGAGACTGACTGACTTTAGTCAGCTGGCAGCTACGTAACAGCCAGCAGTAAGTATTGAAAGCATTTAAGTCCAGGGTTTTGAAGTACTAAATCCTGCATTTGTGTCTGCTTTTTATTGTGCAGTGCATTTGTAACACTCTCTGAAATGCATCTTATGTGTAGGAAACTTACTGCATTTTATTTTCATCTTTTTTTTAATTGATTTTCAAGTGTCTTGAGATTTTCCAAAGTATAAGTGCAAGGTGACACAACCTTCCCGCAATTATAGCTGAGTCTTCTAGGTGACAAGGAGGTGATGCAGATAAGCGATGCCCCACTGGATGGAGTAGGCACATCAACACCTCTAGAATTCAAGTGTCTGGAAAGAAAATTGATTTGCCTTGGGCTCCATCCAGCACTGGTAATCATAAGAGCAAATTCATTGAAAACTCTGTTGTTACACCAGCCTTACCAATAAAAAGGTTATCTGAAGTCTTCCAGATACTTAAAATGCAGATGCTCACTTAATAAGATAAGGTACAGTGATGTCTGCCTGCCTATTCATTGAATACCTGGTTACATACATAGGGTCTTTATATATGTATATATAGGATCTGACTCCTCATCTTCAAAGTCATCCATCAGATTAGCCTCAGCTATCAAAGGTGACCTCCAAAAGATCTCCAGTCCACTGAGCTCTCTAGTGTCAAAGACAAAAGCTGGAGTTAGGACTACGGAATACCTCATGAGCACTAACCCACAGTGACATGTCTGCTTCCTCCAAGAGATGAGGTCTTGCAGGAATCATAGCATTTTCAGATGAAAGTGTAAAATCCAGCCCTTAACATGGTTTTCCCTCAGAATAAAAGAAAAAAAACTGATACTGAGGAGGTGATGAGAGAAACATGGGGCTTTTTAGTGTGTTTACTTTTAGAGTCTGGAATGCGTTCACATAGCACAACGTTGGAGTGTAGAGCAGGCAGGGAGGTCATCAATGACATGCTTCAGTGCTGGGAAGAGACTAAACAGGAGTGAAGCATGGAGGGATGAGGAACTGTGTCTCACTGTAGTTTAACCATAACAAGAGACTTTGGTGGTCTCCATCTTGTGCTGTGCTCAGGGTGGTCTACATAAATTAGCAGGAGTGGCTTTAGCTAGCGAAGTTTTTCATTCTTTGTCTCTCTCAGGTAAAAGGTAAATTTTCAGATTCAGAAGCTGTGATCTGGTATTTCCTGTGCCATATATTTTATTTCTTACGCCCTATGCAGAAGAAATTGTGGTTGTATGTGAAATACAAAGGACAAGAAACGGATTTATAATGCTGTTTACACAGCCCCACTAGTCTAGTACTATATGATTTTGAGTATAATCACACACTCCCTATATAATTTGTCCACTCCAAAACAGCTTAAGCTTACTTCATGGCCCATGTGCAAAACAAGGATTATCCCTAAGAATTTTTAAAGTTTCAGTATTTCTGCTGTTGCCATTAGTAAAACTTCAGTAAATTCTATGTAAATTGTTTAAACTACATATGGCTAGAAACGGTTGTATAACCGATGACCATAGTGTACTGACAAAACAGTAGAGAAAACTACCCAGGTGATTATCTAAAACTCTACTGCTATTACCTTACTGAGCCTCTGTTCCATGTCTTTTCTGTAAAGTGGTAATTTTGTAAAAAAATACCTCTCTCAGTTAGCGGTCATGGGTAGGTTTGAACATCTAATCTGTTGTTCATTGAAAAGCAGTTCATCTGAGACAGACAGAGGTGTGTTTACACTGCAAATGTTTGTAGAGCAAAGGTATCACTACAGGCTCTGCACATATATGAAATTAAGCAGTTTCTATCATTATCTTGCCCTGAGAAAACAGTTGCTGACATCTGATCTATTTTGACTCCTTTCAGTCATACTAATTTCCTAATCAGTATCATGAAGACAGGTTTTTGTTCATTCTGTTTTGTTCATCTGGGATTTTTTGCTTCATATCTGATTATGGAGCACTGGTTTTAGCAAAGGCCTCGAACCAGCAAAATTGAAACTGCTTAGCCTTGTCTCTGTGATTAATCCAGAAGAAATGCCATCAAGTTTCTCAAGAGCACTCGGTTAAGCATGTACCTGCATGTTTGCAGGTTTCGGGCCTCCACTGTCCACATATTTGCAGCATCCATTTGTGGTTGTGCACATTATCTGTCATATCTCCTTGAAGATTTAAAGTGAGTGTGCATTCCACACATGTATTTAAACTACACACTGGGCTAAATCCTGATTTCAGGTAAGTCAGCACAAAATAAGAGGAAAGTAATTGAGATGAGGCTGCTGATTTCAAGTGCACTACTTTGGAATTTTACTGGTATAGAAATTAAAATCTAACCTATAGCAAGTATTGTTTCTAACCTGAAAAAAAATTCTATCTCCACAGCTATTTTTTCCTTATGTTGATAGGGCAGTAAATAAGTATTTAGCACATAAATGAATATGGTACATGAAATAATTGTCTTTTTATGCTTGCAGTATATGCAGTCTAAGACAAGTACAGAAACGGATTAGACATACCTCTTTAGTTAAGAGATATATCAGTGCATAAAGTCACAGTCTGGGTTCATTTAGCCTTTTCATTTGTAGTACTCCATATTACATGAGTGCAGATCTATTTGAATCTCTTTAATATTCATGATCCTCTCACCAGTCTGAGTGAAAGAGATAAAGCTTTTGATAGCAATCTCAGCAACTTGATTAACAATGCACTAATCATCACTACCATTGACCTGATTCAGAAATGTTTTCAATTCATCCATCACTTTATAACTAAAGATGATTGCATTACCTTACCATTTTTTATTTAAATAAACCCACATGAGCTGTAAATATCTTGCCATTTTACTAAATGTACCTTGGTACCAAATTAATTTATTTTTAAAACTAAATACCAAAATGACCTATAATAACCAATTAGGGCAGGAGCATAGGGAAAGCGTATCACAAGTGGTCTGCAATAAAATCAATTCACTTTGACTTCACATCAATAAATGTTAAATTGTGCCAAGGAATTAATTTTGCAATAAATTGTTATTGTTGTTATAAAATCTAACTAACGCATATTACCAGGAGTAATTATCCGTATATCAGAATGCATTGAATGTAGAGTGTGCACTATAATTACTCCCAAAATTGCTTATCATTCAAATGGTAATTTTAGGGATAATGTTTCTTTAACTATAACTTTATAAATTTCATCTGAAAATTTTTTTTGGAGTTTTTTTTTTTTTACTTAATACTGCAGAAAGAAACACAAAACAGGCTGTGAAAATTACAACAGATAATAAATATCCTTATCTAATTTAATCAGTATTTCTTACTTTTATATATAATTGCCAAATCTTGCAACATTATTAGTAAAGTAACATACCTCATTTTGAAGGGAATTTCCTTCATGAGTGCTAACTGGAATCTCCAAGCCTATTCACAACAAGAGTGTAGCATTGTAATAAATATTAGTATCCGGGTCTAGTCAAACATAAAACCCATAGCAGTCATTAGAAGTCATTATTAGACTTTTTTTTTGTTGTTGTTGTCCTAATATTTGTGTTCAGTTTGAAGTCTGCTTGCAGAAGGATTTGTTCTTGGAATTTTGAAAATGTAATATCAATGACCAAGCAAAATTTAAAAAAAACACCTTACTTGATTTGTGCTACTAGACATATGAAGAGTTTCCTGTCCTGTTAATGTTCTGCAAGCCATGAATATCATTCCTCTGGTGCACTGAGAATTATTCAAGCCTAGGACAAACTAAAGTGGTGTACGCCCACAGACAATATTCTTATTCTTAGACCAGTAATTCTGACTTGGGATGTAGAAGAGCTAAACAGAGATTCAAGCCTCTATGCTACTTTGCCTTTTCTAGACCTGGGATCTGCTTTTAATAATTCTTAAATACTGTGATTAAATTGTGGGGTCATTACATGCTTGTAGTTATGATGACTATCTTCAGCTCACCTGAAGTTTTCCAATTGGGTTGGTTGCTTTTTTCTCTTTTTATTTTTTCGTGTGGTCTAACAACTTTACATACCTGAAGCTCTAAATTCCCCATACTACAGAAGAACAGACCTGGAAATACATCAGTATTTTGTAAAACTGGGTCATCAGACATGGAAAAATTAACATTTAGCTATAATTCCTAACAGTACCAAGTTGGGCTTCAATTAAGTCTAAATTAATGGGGTATGATTAGTTTCATTATCATTATTTGAACTAACTTTAAAGTAGATAGGGCAGGGAGTCAGAATGATTTCATTGACAGAACTGGTCACTGTGGTTTAGACATAGTGAGAATTACAAAATGGAAGAGATTAGGGAAGACAGCTCAGCTGGTTCCATGCAGCAGGAACCTCAGTTTATGCAACTGCCATCATTGTCTTTTTCTGCATATAATGATTACAGAAAGGGAAAGAACAGTGCACATAACAGTCCTTTATACATTCAAAATAAATTAAGATGATGTTTAACTTTGTTTCTTCATGAACTTTGTTTTTACATTCTTAAGAAATAACATTTTTGTCTTGAATACATGCTTTATGCTACCTTACTTTCATAACCACAGACAGCTCAAAATAGACAATAGAAAGACTTTTGCAAAGTATTTTAGAAAGATAGCTTTTAAAAAACAATTGTGAAATAGTATGAATAAAATTTTACATTCTGTGGAAGCTACCGAATTTGCAGTTTCATCAAAAGTATTTGTAAAGGCAAGCAAATCACTAGTTCTTCAAATATCAGTAACATACACCCTGAAGATATGACAAAATTTTCTAATATTTTCTTTATTGCCTCAGGTTGACTACTGATGTCTAAAAACCCAATGTGCTAGTGAGAATCAATTCATTAGCAAGAATTGCTCATGATCATGAAAGTGCACTTTCATTTTGGAAATGAGCAGTGTATTTTGTAAGGATGAAATAGATGATCTCTTAATTATTCCCCACATCTTGAAGTTGTAAGGAAACATTTCAGTAATGAACAAGACATTTTAATGTAGTTGCATTGGGAGAAACTTAAGCGTAACTGGGTGAATGTACACAGGACTTTTTGTACTTCACTTTGGATATTCAGACTAAGCCCAGCATTGTAGGTTCCTGCCTAGGTCAATCCAAGCTAGGTTACTGATGTAAGCCAGATATACCCTCTAGGAGCAGATAGAGGCTATCTCTACATGCTATTTTAGCCAAAATTTAATGATACATTTTGTATTGTACTGCCTTTGTTTTTTACATTTTTTTGTTATTATTTCTTACAGAAAGTTTGAAGTAACATAGATGTCCAAAGGTTTTTTAAACCAGGTGCTATCAATTACATTTGAAGTTCCTAGTACAATAAATTGTTAGGAATATTAAAGTGATATTTTGAGAAATTAAAAAAAACAGTAAAAATCCACAAGACATATAAAGTACTTAAAATAAACCCTGCATGTGAATTAGCTAAGTGCATTTTCACTTCTAGTAGGTGCTTCTGATTCAATTGCTTTGTAGCCATGAAAAATAGTTTTTTTCATTTTACTTTTAAGGCCCTTCTGAAATGTGTCATTCTTACCCAATGTGTGATTTTTTTATAGATTATCTAGATTTAATTTTGATAAAACAAAATGTGTATCAGCTTAGCAATTTAATATGAAAATACATGGCCTAGAGAAATGTTATTTTAAAGCTGTTTGCCTTTTAAATTGTAACAGTCTGTATATCTATTTGTCTAGACTCCATCAAGGGTACTATTGTAGCTGGAGGCATTGGTTTGAAGAAGACTAAAGGGCTACATCATGTCAAAGCCTCAAGTAGGAATTATTGCCTTTCTTGCCTCAGTTCACAGCTGTATTATGTCACCAAATCACATCACAGTGTAATCAAAGATGAATAAAATATTTTTTTTCTTTACCTTAAATGCTTTCCCTGTCAATTACAATCAAAGGACATGATTTCAGGTCTGTCAGTTTGCTGGGTTCTCTCCTACTGATGACTCCAAAACTGTAATCTGCTAAATATAAAATGAATCAGAGAAGTCTTAGAATGGTTCTGCTATTAAGAAGAAGAATGTTTTTCTCCCACAGGGGACAGGAAAGTAATTGGTCTTTAAAGAATGAAATCAAAGATGTTAAAAAATGACCTTTTTTGGTCCTTTCCTCTCCACCTTTGGCTTTTTGGGTTTTTTCAGTGCTAAACCCTCAGCCATTCAGCATCCTACTCTTAAGAAGATAGGCATACCTATTCCAATCAAATCTGCCCAGTTTTGTGTGTCATTAGAGTAAACATTTAACTGGCATCCTGTTTGCTACATCACACCTTTTTTCTTCTGTATTGTTGTCGATTAGGTGCTTTGTAATGGGCAGGCTGTACGCCTACTGAAACTCCAACTTCTAGGCAGTTTACTGAGTTGATTACATCATTAACCATAATCAAAAACATTTCCCCAGAATGATTTTAGCTTGGTAGTAAGGATTGCTTCCTTTGATCTCAGTAGCATCATTTTACGATAGGTTGCTCCTCATTTACACTACAAATGCTGGCAAAAATGAAAGCAGTATCTTCACTAGTAATACCAGATAAAATAAAATAACTAGTTCAGCAGTCATGCCAGCTGCTTTCATCAATGAACAAACACTTTTTTCTTGTAAGGAAAAGTATGGATGTACACATATATATGTATTTGTGCACGCGTTTTATTTTGTGTACTGCAATTTTCTAATGTACATACTTAAAACGTGTCGCTTTTCTGCATTTAAAATGTGGTGAAAAGCATGTCATTGAATTGCAGCCTAGCAAAACATTTTCAGTCACAGCAAAAAGATTAATTACACCTGTATTGCTTGCATATGGACCAGAAGTTTAGTGCACTGTAGTCTTGTCAGAAGCCTCACAGACAGCAGATTTAGTTTCTATGTTTTCTAATGATGTGTCCCTATTATGAGACTAGTTCAATAGTTATAACTCATGTCAGTAACCTGCACTATGAAAACATAGCGTAACCACTCCAAAACTGAAAACATAGATGGCAGACTTACCTACTACAGTGAAATTATACACATGCTATTCCAGTGCCCTAACATCAATACACCAGATGCATATAATAAAAATCACTTTTGATCTGTACTGTCTCCAGGACTGAGCTAGAGCTGACCCATGTGGGTGTGACAGACAGAGGATGTTCAAAGACCATTATACTGGCAATGCCCTTGATCTCTCCTGTGCTCTTCCTGTCATATTTTTCAGTTGGGGCTTTTGGTCTTTTACGGTAGATCTGAAATTTACTGGGGGAAGCTGGGAAGTGTTTTGTGGCCTGCAGCATGTGTCAAAGGGATATAAAGGGAAGAGATGTTTTAGGGACTTCTCCACATTGTGTGCCTATACTTCACTTCTGGGGATCAGGTTTGATGACCCAGCTGGTGTTGTTCTGTCCCATGTCGCTGTCTTACTCCCATTCAGCAGCTCCATGTACTGCAGAGTCACAGGAAAAGGAGAATTCAAATAACTTCCCATCTTCCCCTATCAGAGATGTACAGCCAGGAGTTGGACACCTTCAGCTACTCTGTATGCCAAGTCTCACTGCTAGCAGTTTTTGCAGTTGAATAGATTCCCCAAAGTCTTATTGTTTTGTTACTTTATTCCCATTTTGAAGTAAAAATGCTGCACTTGCCTCCCATATGCTTGCTTGAGAAGCAGTAGAAAAGAAAAAGAAAATTAGTGCCATCTTCTCGGTTAAGCCAAGGAATTTTTTTCTATTATTCAGTTGCTGATAGTCTTGTAGACTATAATATAAGCCTAAAAGAAATAGCATAAAACCCCTAAAAGCTCAGAATCTGCTGAAATTTTTATCATCTGATACCATTCACAGTGGCAGAGGACTAGACTTTTCCACTACTACGCTTTCAATTTTTAGAGATGTCAACGAATAAAGGAAGGGTGCCAACGAGGTACCAATGAATAACAGAATGGTAGCAAGTGGGACCTTCCTTGGCAAGTGTCCAAGCAAGCAATGATGTATTTATGTGGGCATTCCTTGGCTTTTCAGAATAATAAAAAACTAAAATAGTCTCTAGTGGCCAGGACTAAAATGGTCACTGCCTTTAGAAGGAGGATGCACCACACAATCTACACACACAGAGACACAGGAAGCAGACTGCCTGCATCCATCAACTTAGTAAATGCCTCCAGATTAGCAGAAATATTTTGAAACAGCCAATAATTATAAAAGAGTTGCTAGCCATTGCATAATTATTTTATAAACTGCATAACATACAACTGTTACTTAGTCACAGAGGCACTCTTCACACTGTACCATATGGCTAATGGCTTCTATTGCACATCACACCATACTGAGTATTCCTTCTCATCATACTGTATTGGCTACTGTCTCAGTTTGCTGCTAATGTCTGTGTTACCCTTTCGCTGCATGTTTATTTTATGAAATTGTGGCATCTGTTTTTGGTGTTTATTCTAAAATGACAAAGTGCTGTGTTTCCAGCCCTAGCTTGAAAATTACCTCAGTATTAATTTCCCAAGGTAGACTTAAAAATATATTTTTGTTGTTTTTTTCCTGAGTCTCTGACAAGAAACTTTTGACCTCTTTTGCATTTTGATTTAAAATAAATTGAATTTTGCTCCTGAATTATTTGCACTGTGTCATATTGGATTTTTTTTCTGTTGATGACAAACATGCTTGGCCTGAATTGACCAAGCTGCCAAAATATTATAATATAAATAATCTTATTTTCCTTTCAACTTCCAAACACCTTCATAACATTTCAAAGCAAATATCTAATTCACCTGTAAAAGCACTATTGTTGGACATATATATCAGGGTCACATGCATTTTTCAGTTTCAGTGGTGTCAGAGCATCTGGAATATAATTTAAAACCAAAATAATTAAGTACAGCAACAGAAAGCTATATTTTAAACTTTCTTCACAAAAGCTGGAATGAGAGATTATTTCTAGGGTGGCCCAAGAGATTTTAATTTTGTGTAATCCGTGTGTCTGATTCAGGTAAAACATTGCTTCCACTTCAGATACCAACAGCAACTAAAGACAAAAACAACTTGCAGTTCCAACAAAAGCCATGATTGTCATTGACCGAATGTATGCGGTGGAACTGGGTCATTTGCAGTAACTCACTCACAGACAAGTCCTAGAATCCCTTCTGCAGCCAGAGACACCCCTCGATAACAGAAGTAGTAACAGTCGGCTGGGCAAGACAGCCAGGTCAAGGGAGTTGCAAGGCTGGCAGCATTGCAAATGTTATGCATTTGCTTCTCCAAAATGAATCACATGGAAATGTGTTTGTGACCATCTGCATGCAAGTGTTGTGCTGTTGGCCCTTTGCGTAAGCCTCACTGTGAGACTGTGAAGTCTGGTTTTAGCATCTGATCTGGCTCTTTTTAAAATCAAAGACTTTTTCCCAGGTACTTCAGCAGGACCGGAATGAGGTCGTTGGAGGACAATCCAGGTTCAAGTTCCTCAGTGTCTGTTTAATACAAATTACTCATGAGCAGTGTCCCATGGCCTAGGGACTGACCCACCAGCTCAGATCTCACTGTGTCTTCCAGTGTGGTTCCCCTACAAATAGCCTGTTCTCTCATCCTGCAGACCCGTGCTAAGCTAAAATTAATCTGCTCACTCAGCCTGTCTGCTGACAGATAACACAGCTACAGAGAGCTAATTGGCAAATTTGGGCTTTTGCAACATTTAACAAAATTACTAAAATTTGTTCAAGAATTTTTGAAGTTGTCTCTGATGCTCATGATGTTCCTTGGGCACTTACAGTAACTGATACCTTGGGAAAAAGAGGAAAGACGCATTCCAGCACACTAACTCTCTACTGAATACTGCATGCAGCAACTACAGAGCCTTAACTGCTTCTTAATAAGTTTTTTAATCGACCTGTTGTAGTTTAAAGTGTCTTGTGTTATCTTTTGCTTGTTGTCTTGGTTTTTTTTCAAGATGTCACACTGTGAAATTGCCTCAGTGAAGCAAAGACAGAGTGAAACAGTCATGCATAACGTGTGCAGACTAAACCAGAGGATTCCTGCGTATCAGTCTACACATGGAGCTGGATAGTAAAAGGCTAGTAATGTAAGAAGAGGAAAATATTCTGGCAAGGGCAAGGAAGGGAAAAGTGTTTGTCAAATGCCTTATGGACAGTTGGAGAACTTTAGATCTAACTTAATTCCAAATTCTTTTATACATTAATGCAGTTTATTACTTACTAACATGACCTAGTGCTTGTTGAATGGACGTGATTGCTGTGCTGTTAACCGCATTGAAACAGAAACAGGTTCTCACAGTAATCTGACACTAATATTAGCATGATCTGAGTACTATCAGCTGTGCAGTTTTTTTCAAAATAATGACACTTTACTGTAAATTTAATAGTAAACTCACTCACTTTCCAGTTTGCAGGAAATCATACAAATTAAAAGGTTTTTTTTCTCTATGTTTGCAATTTTAACTTTTGCAAACCTAGGGAAATAGAATAAAAGAAACCAGCACGATAAACTGAGCTGCACAAATAGGGAAAAAAAATAAGAAAAGGAAGTATTCAAAAAAGATGCTTATTTCTAAATATTCTCAGGCAAATAAGGGAAGCATTGAGTTCACAATATGTTATCCAGACATTTTGTGAGCATGTCTTTCATGAAATGACAATTGATAAGGAGCCAATATGTGGTCTAAGCAACACAAACAGTCATCAAATAAAGATCCCTCAAAAGTGACAATGAGAATCATATACTTTAAGTCGACTATTGACTTAATGAAAAAAAAGATTTACACAGATATTGTGGTTTGCAGAACCTTGGAGACATGCTTTGCTGCATTTGTTTTCACAAAGAGTATGAGTTTGCATTGTGAAACAAAGTTTGACTTTACCTTGTGATTTCCTTTGCACTTGGGGTATTTGAATCATTGACTGTTTTCAGTTGGAAAAGACATTTAAAATCATTGAGTCCAACCATTAATCCAACCCTGCTAAGTTTGCCTATAGACTATGTTCCCAAGTACAGCTTTTAGTCACCTTTCAAACACCTCCAGAGATGGAGACTCAACCACATCCCTAACCAGCCTGTTCATTCAGTAAAGAAATTCCTCCTTATATCCAATGTAAACCTCCCTTGGTGCATCTTGAGGTCATTTCCCCTTGTCCTGTCACTAACTACCAGGGAGAAGAGGCCAAACCCCACCTCACCTCAACCTCCTTTCAGGCAGTTGTAGACAGCAATAATGTCTTCCCTCAGTCTCCTTTTCTCCGAACTAAACAACCCCAGCTCCCTCAGCCACCTCTCATGAGGCTTGTGCTCTAAGAGCTTCATCAGGTTTGTTACCCTTCTCTGGACATGTTCCAGCTTCTCAATGTCGTTCTTGTGTGTGGCCCAAAACTGTGTTTGAGGTGTGGCCTCATCAGCACTGAGTACAGGGGAAAGAACACTTTCCTAGCCCTGTTGGCCACATTATTCCTAATGCTGTCCAGGATGCCAGTGTGCCACCTGGCCACACTGCTGGTTTGTATTCAGCCAACTATCAGTCAGCATCCCCAGATCCTTCTCCTCCAGGCAGCTCTCCAGCCACTCCTCTCCAAGCCTGTAGCATTGCACATGGTTGTCGTGACCCAAGTGCGGGACCCAGCACATGGCTTTGTTGAACCACATGCAATTGGCCTCAGCTCATTGATCCAGCCTGTCCAGGTACCTCTACAGAACTCATCTACCCTCAGTCAGGTCAAGACTCCCACCCAACTTAGTGTCATCTGCAAACTTACAGGCAGAGCACTCAATTGCCTCATCCATGTAATTGATAAAAATATTAAACTGAACTGGCCCCAGTACTGAGCCCTGGGAAACACCACTTGTGACTGGCCACCAGTTGGATTTAATGCCATTCACCACAACCCACTGTGCCCAGTCACCTAACCACTGTTTTATCTAGTGTAGTGTATGCCCATACAAGCCAGCTTCTCTGGGACAATGTTGTGGGATGCAGTGTTAAAGGCGTTATTAAACTCTGAGTAGACAATGTCCACAACATTTCCCTCATCCACTAGGTGGATCACCTGGTCATAGAAGGAGATCAGGTTAGCCAAGGAGAACTTCCTGACCCCATGCTGACTGGGTCTGATCACCTGATTGTCCTGCATGTGCTGTGTGATGGCACTCAAGATGATCTGCTTCATAACCTTCCCTGGAACCAAGGCCAGCCTGGCAGGTTTGTAGTTCCCTCAGTCCTCCTTCCAGCCTTTCCTGTAGACGGGCCTCACATTTGCAAGCCTTCAGTCAACTGGGCCCGTCCTAGTTAGTCAGGACTGCTGATAAATGATGGAAAGCGTCTTGGTGAGCACTTTCATCAAATCCCTCAGGTGGACCCCATCTGGCTCCATAGACCTCTGTATATCTAGATTATGTAGCACATCTCTAACCATCTCCTCATGGATTACAAGGGCTTTATTGTGCTTCCCATATTGTCTTCCCACTCAGGGAACTGCGTACCCAGAGTACTACTGGGTTTCTTACTAAAGTCTGAGGCAAAGTAGGCATTAAGTACTACAGGCTTTTCACTATGTTTACCCTTGCATCTAATAAAGGATGGATATTCTCCTTGGTTCTCCTTTTGTTGCTAATGTATTTATAGAAACATTTTTTATTGGCTTTAACAGTAGTAGCCAGATTAAGTTTTAACTGTGCTTTGGTCTTTCTAGTTTTATCCCTGCACAGCCTCACTGCGGCCCTGTAGTCCTCCTGAGTTGCCTACTCCTCCTTCCAAAGACTATAAAATTTCTTCCTCTTTTTTTGAGCTCTAGCCAAATATCTCTTCTCAGCCTGGCTGATCTTTCCCACTGGCTTGTTTTTCAGCACATGGCAATGGCCTGCTCTTGTGCCTTTAAGATTTCCTTCTTGAAGATCATCCAGCTTTCCTGGACTCCTTTGCCCTTCAGGACTGCCTCCCAAGGGATTCTGCCAACCAAGTCCCTAAACAGGACAAAGTTTGCCTGCCAGACATCCAAGGTAGTAGTGCTGCTAACCCCCCTCAGGACAAGAATTGAAAACTCAGTCATTTCATGATCCCTGTGCCCAAGACAACCTCCAGCTGTGGCATGTCCCACAGGACCTTCTCTGTTCACAAGCAGCAGGTCCAGTAGGGCATATTCCCTCATGAGATCCTTCACTAACTGTGTCAGGAAGGTGACTTTCACATACTCCAGGAATCTCTGGGACTATTCCCTCTCTGCTGTTTTGTATTTCCAGCAGAAATTTAGGAAGCTGAAGTCCTCCACAGGTACAAGGGGAAGCAAACATGAGACTTCTCACAGCTGCCCATGGAGTAATTTAACTATCTCTTCATCTTGGTTGGGTGGCCTGTAACAAACTCCCACTGTGATATCTACCTTATTTGCCTTCCCCTTGATTCTCATCCATAAATACTCAACCCTGTTGTCACTATACTTAAGCTCTAGACAGTCGAAGAGCTCCCTAAAATACAAGGCTACTCCACCACCTATTCCCTCTGAAGAGCTTATATCCATCTATTCCAGCACTCCAGTTCTGTGAATCATCCAACCACATCTCCATGATGGTAACTATATTTGAATTAGAATCATAGAATCATAGAATCATAGAACAACCAGGTTGGAAGAGACCCACTGGATCATAGAGTCCAACCATTCCTATCAAACACCAAATCATGTCCCTCAGGACCTCAGCCACCTGTGCCTCAAACCCCTCCAGGGAAGGTGAATCAACCACCTCCCTGGGCAGCCTATTCCAATGCCCAATGACCCTTTCCATGAAAAACCTCCTCCTAATTTCTAGCCTAAACCTCCCCTGGCACATCTTCCTGCCATTCCCTTGGGTGCAGAGAGAAGAGCTCAGCACCTGTTCCTCCTCCTTCCCTTGTAAGGGTCCTGAAGAGTGCAGTGAGGTCTACTCTCAGTCTCCTCCAGATAATTAGGGATTATTCAAAAGTTATGTCTCATTTCCTTCCATACCTCCATCTTCAGACTGCTGTCAAGTATTATTAACTCTATTATAGTACCATATTGAGACCCTAATCCAGATTGAGACCCTACGGTGTCACACTCTGTACTTTATAAAATAAAAGGTAAACTTTCTCCCAAATTTTTACATCAAGAGGGAATGGTCTCAAGCTCAGCCAGGGGAGGTTCAGGCTCAACATAAGGAAAAAATTCTTCACAGAAAGGATCATTAGGAACTGGAACGGGCTGTCCAGGGAGGTGGTTGACTCGCCTTCCCTGGAGGTGTTTAAGGTGCGGGTGGATGAGGTCCTGAAGGGTATGGTTTAGAGATTGGTGGGAATGGTTGGACTTGATGATCCGGTGGGTCTCTTCCAACCTGGTGATTCTATGATTCTATGAAAAATGTGAGCATAATATCTCATAATAGCATAAAAAGAACTTAAGAGACTAAGTCAATGGCTGATGATAAATCAGTGGCAGAGCCAAGACCAGCATAACTCCTCAGTTCCAGCTCCCTGCTCACAATCAGCAAGGATGTAGCGACAATGTGTGAGAGAACTCTTTCTTTGCAAGCTCAGCTTTATTTCATTAACAGCTACAAGAATTTCTCCTTTGGACAGACATCTCCCTGGCTTGCAATAATAAAGTAGAATGCAACAGCACGCTTATTGACAGGAGGAAGAAAACCAAAAGTTCTTTGTGTTAGTTAAAAATTTGTTACTACAAGAGTAAATACCTGTTCTGTAGTCTCCAATGTTCTTCCCTTTTAGATACATGGAACAGAGGCCTCGTGGTCTCTTTGACCCAGTGGAGCAACAAAGTTATTCACATTACAAGATGTGTGATTACCCTAAGCAGGAGAAATATATCTCCTCCCAGAATTAGCCTCTGTTTTTTAAGAGATGTAGTATTCACTGAGTAGCAGAGAAATAATGGAATCTGTTACTACTGTGACGAACTATTTTAACAGCTAAAACATATTTTAGGGGTAATTGTATATGGTGTTGAGTACGTTGATCTGAGTGGTACATGTCACTGAATTACTTAATGCTAATTTCCTCTAAAATAATTACAATTAGCAGAAAAAGGGAGCTCTTCACAACAACAGTGCATTCGTTGTTGATGGTATTCCTTAACTACATGATGAAGAAGCTTAATTCCTGAAAGGAAATCCCTAGGTTGACAAGCTGGACTGGTAATAGCCAAGTTAGGCACCATCAGCAAGCATAGCTGGAATGATAACTTAAGACCATTTCCAAATGCAGACACAGCAAAGACAAATAAATTCTTTCCCAAAACAGTTCCCATTAAATAACTCTTGGAGTAGCTCAAATTAGTCAAGAACTTGGAGATAAAATCAGATAAATCCTACTGCCTACAACTAGGTCTAGGCATCTGCATTTAACAAGAACCTAAAATCTTTTTTTCAGTTGAATTGTGGCTCACATATATGCAGGCTGAAGAGCTCTTCAGAGTCTGTTCCAATGAAAATATTGTCTAAGTACATAAGCTTTAGAGCTGAACAAATAATTCTCGATGAATAATTTATCTGATTGATTTCCTCTTTTTATTCTCTCCCTCTTCAGAGACTATGCATGGACAGAACAAAAAGTATATTGAATTTATTCATTATTTGAAATTATTCACAATCTTGTTCAGTGAATAATTCTAGGCCTGCAAATCCTTTGAACTGCGGACTTTGAGTAGCTAATTTGCAGCTCACATCATAAAGTGTGTCATAACTGACTAACTAGCTGGCCAAGCACAGTTTTTAACTGCAAGAGTCTAGCATCTGAACGAGTTCTGTTTGAAATTCAGTTCAGTAAGTCTACGAATGGTCAAGCTACAACGTCATTTTTTGCAGGTATTTTCCGTACTTCAGTGAGATTGCTCCAAAGATGAGTGTCAAGTATTTGGAGGATACAAGGCTGCCCCACTCACACAGTTCTGATAGACCCTTTTTTTTTCTAATTAACCTTATTGATAAATAGATGAACTTACTCAGGAGCAAAAACATTCAATTTAGTATGAAAGCACATATTAATAAGACTAATAAAAAGTGTATGTGATAATTTTTGCATAACTGAGAGCTCACATAAGACAATGAATTGAGTCTGACACAGACAAACAGAACCAGAACCACAGTCATTTCTCATGCTTGCTTCCTTGTCTCCTTTATTTACCCCTGTCTGTCCTTGAATCAGTTTTAAAAGTGAACAACTTCTGTGTCTCCATATCACTCTTCTCCTTGAAAGACTAGCTACAGAGAGCTGATCAAAACAGAGGGCAGGTAGACAACCAGAGTAAGATTTCAAGAAAGGCTTTAGCATGCTTTAAAGTGTTTCAGCTAGGGGCTTGCTGAGGTCAGAGACTGTATTAACTGGAATTTGTCTGCCACTTCTTTGGAGTTTCTGGGTATCCCTAGAAGCTTTTTCATATCCTACCTTTGAACTTCAGACTTTTATCATGATGGTGTATATCTCATTCCACAATTTTGATTGTGAACCTAGCCAAAGAAAGAAGCTAGATTTTATTTACCAGCCATCAATCAGCAAATAAATTATTTACAGATGTGTTCATTTATTTGACTCTTTCATTTATTTACTTTGACTGCAGCAAATACCACCACCAGACAGTGTCCAGATGGAAAACAATTACCTCACACGGGAACCGTATGCTTCCTAAGAGAACTTGAGAAATTATTTGAATTTCAGACAGTTAGAAACACTTAGAAGTAAATTCAGGTCTGTTTTTGCAGGAAAGTCCCCTTTGGATACAGTTTCTATTAAAGCTTTCTGACATATCCAAAAAAAAAACCACAAAGGATTTGACCTTCAGAAAGAGGCTTAAGATATTGGGAGTCCAAACTGAAGGGTAATCCCATGTAAGTGGCAACTCAGGAGTATATTCTAATCCTCTGAAAAGTTGCCCTGTGTGCTATGTCAAGTGTGAGAGTAACTAACCCAAGTGTTTACCCAAATACATATCACCTAAGGCTCAGAGTGTTGTCAGATAGGGCATATCAGAATTCACTAGGATAGGAGGAGTCCTTTGATTGCATAGAATAAGAAATTATTAGAATCACACTCACAAATTAAACTTGAATATAAAACCTTACACAATTTGAAGTTGCTTAATAAAATTTATAACTATTTACAACATTATAACCACTGAGGTAAAATGGAAGCACAATGAGATTGATTTAATATAGATGAGTATAGTTGAATATTCTCTTCATTAGCATCTCACATACTTCACAAATCTAGGGAAGTAAAAGTTCTGCAGTGACATTCAGTGCTGGGAATTTGAAGACCTTCTTCTCTACATCTTCAGACTGCATTGAAACAGAATCCAGCCTATCATCTGGACCATTACAGTCCAAAATTCTACAGGTCCCACATCATTGTTCAAATGGTAGAAACAACAGCTTTCATCTGTACTGTTCCAAATCCAGATGCACTGTCATTTGCTCCTGCTGTGGCATTGCATTTCGAACTTCACGTTTCACTGGGTTGTGCCTTGCAGGCAAAATGGATCCCTTAAAATTCTAGAGAAGAATTGAATTAATTCCATTTCCAAACATCTTTTAAAGATGTGTTCCCAGATACGTGGTCATTTGAAGGGATGTTTTTTCAGTCCTGGCTCTTTCTGTTACTCCTTTCAGGTAACAGAATGGGATAGAATCCTTGCAATAATTCTCCCAAGGAACAATATTATTGGGCAGCTTAAAATCAGATGCAGTGCTTCGGTGTATGAATAAATAAGAATTCAGGAAACAGATTCTACATACTAAAAAGACTAAAACTCTGAACTAGAAAGAACCATATGACCATCTTGTTTAAATAAGAGAAAAGATGATCAACATCATGCCTTATTAATAATAAAACTGGAAGTAATAACTATGGAACTAATCTCTCTTGGAGGGAACAGTATATTCCTGTATTTCCTGTCTTGGAGGGAAGAGCAGGTTTTTGCCACAGAAACTCCTTTCTACATCCAAAAAGATGGGTTTCATCAGAAAGCTTATTTCTTGTTGTAAAGAAGCTGAAATATTTTGGAGTATTGCCAGATACCATGAAAAGCTAGGTTTCCTAGAGATTTCTTCATATCAGGGAGCGAGTCCCATTTACAAGAAAAGGGAGAAAGATATTAAAGCCTTGAAAAACATTATCCAAATGCACACAACATATTCTAATAACTTTACAAATAATACTTCACTTTTAAGAGGTCCTAAGGTGTTTTCCAAAACAGAAAGAAGCATCAGGCAAAGTGTGTTAAACCAAATGTGATTTGGATGGGACAATGAACACAAAAGAATGCCTGATGGCTTACTTACAGAGAGGCAAAGACAGTTTCCTTCAGTTTTTCCTGTCCAGGAATCTGGGAACTTTCTTTGCCTTGATTGACCTTCCCTAACAGAATACAGATGAACATGGGATATTTCTGGATGCTGTTACTCATGGACTAGAACATGGTTTGTCAACCATAGACAGCAGCTGACACATGCGTAATTTAACAACCATGAATTTCTTCACTTGCCAAGCACCTTAAAGACTCTCCATTATCCAGACAAGAGGTGATCACCATAAATTTAATACCTAACAGATTTTTTTTATGTTGTTCATGATTAGCCTTTTACATTTTCAGCTGACAAAGGTACAGTTGTGATTCACTAAACAGCACGGAAGATAAACATGCTTATGCTCACCATTGTACTGCAATACTAGTTTACAAACATGAAGTGTCTGATCATTAAGTAAACTAAATATCTTTATAACTTGAAACCACACTGTCAGTGTCAGTGATACAGTTTTAATTTTAAATTATTTTCTTTTTTCTTTATGCTTTGTTTATCTGAATTACCTTTTCCAGGGCTAAAAAAATAGCAGATGGGTCAATCTTCAGGTCACAAGTTACATCTTTTCATTGCCAGGTAATATTCATAGGACAGAAGGGCTAAATTATGCTCCACAGTTCGAGGGCATTTGATGGTATCTTTGCAGTGATTACTTTAAGTGATGATACTCAACTGGTAAGAAGTAGACATCTAAATCTTTGGATTCTGGAATGAAAACTGTTTTAAGAAGATACTTTCAGTGGCAGAAATGAGAATAAGTTAGCCACCTTCCTTTTTGACTAAACCTGTTTGCATTGCACAAAATTAAACAATTCAAGTCATTTTGACACCCGTAACATCTTTTTAAAGATTAGGTAGCTTTTCACTTTATGATACTACCCTCTGAATAGAGGAGCCCCAAGAGATGGCACCCCAGATGTGGCATCACCAGTACTAAGTAGAGAGGAAGAATCACCTCCCTCCATCCCGTGGCAACACCCTTCCTAATGCATTGCTGGCTGATGCTGAATTTGATGTCCAGCAGGACTTCTTGGGCCTTCTATGCAAAGCTGCTTTCCAGATGGTTAGATTTCATCCTAAACTGGTGCCTGCAGTTATTCTTGATCAGGATCAGGATTTTTTATTTCCCTCTGCTGAAACCCATGAGATTCCTGTCAGTCCATTTCTCCAATCTATTTATGCCCTCGCAAATAGCAGCACAGCCAGACATCAGGTGTATCAAGCACTCCAGCAAGTTTTCTGTCATCCACAAACTTGCTGCAGGTGCACTCTGTCCCATCATCCAGATCATTACTGGTAAAGACTATCAGCCTCAGTACTGACCAGTGGGGTACACCACTGGCTTCCATCTGGGAATCATGCAGCAGCTGAACTAGATTTCAGTACACCTCACTCCTCACATGCCTAGCCCACACATCATTAGTTTGTCTATAGGAATGATGTGGAATGCAGTAGCAAAAGCCTCGTTAAATTCAAGATAAACGGTACCAAGGGCTCTCCTCTTAACCACCAAAACAGTCATCTCATTGCAGAAGGCTGTAACATTGGTGAAACATGATTTCCCCCTTAGAAATCAATGCAAATTACTCCTAAACACCTTTTTGTCCTTCATACCTTTGGAATTGATTTCCATTCAGCAGCAACTTTAGTTTTTTCTTGATAATATTGATGAGTCATTTCATACTCACCTCAACATTTTTCATGGATTTTAAAAAAGTCTGATATTAATACTGGTACATCACTGAGAACAGCAAATTGCAAGGACAAGTTGTGAAATATTCCCGGTTCAGGTAGGGGAGAAATCTAGACTATGATATATTAAAATTCTCTTAATTAGCAGAGTTATAATGGAAATGCAAATTCTAAGAAAAATTATAAAAGGAGGTGTAGATCTTAATTACAACTTATCAGAAAAAATATTTTTTTAAACGTTGATGTAACTTCTATTTTGCATGACAGAGAATAACCATATTCTTTTCACAGCAAAACCTTTCCCACAATCTTCCAAAAGGTTTTTTACCATGGTTTGGTTTTATGCTTAACAGAATAAATGTTTTGCTAGTGATTTCATTTTTAAAAAAAATTAAAATTACAGTTTCTCTAATAACTCATTAAAAGGTACAAAGCTGAACGATGAACAAACTTTGTTTAAAAAAAGTTCTGTTCAGATGAACAATTTTGTGCTGAGTCCATTTACACAGCACTTCGTAGCATTAAAACGGTAAGCATTAGGGTTGATGGTTTTTTTTCAAAAAAGGTAATGGAAAACACATCCTGGAAGTGCTGGTTCTGCATTAGGAACCTATTGGTTGTGATCAACAGGAGGAGGAGGAGGTTCCAGTCGACCCTCACTCTCCTCCGGTGTTGTTGCTATGGCAATACTGAGCATCAGATTAGACCAGCTGTAAAGAGACATGCTGTGTGCTCCCCGAGACCCTACTTTGCTCTTTCTTTTATTTTTTTTTTAGTAAAATAGCAATACAGATTGTTTGCACCAAACATGTATAATAATAATGTGTGAAAGAACAAATGTATTAGAGAGCAGAAGCTACCATCGAGGCAAAAATCTAGTGGCAACTAAAAAGAAAAAGGTATTTTGTATATGCGATAAACCTTGTATGTCAAGACAGAATCAAAAATTGAATGAAACCTCTCAGTGGCTACACTCACCACTGGCATTTAGGGTTTTTAAACTTTCCTTTGAACCCATTGCCAGAAGCAGGCACACACTATTTGCAGTACTGAAGGTTAATATAAGCCTACAACAGAAACCTCCCAACTAACTTAAAGCATCCTAAAAGAGAGAACTGTGGAACAGTAATTAATAATTGAAAAAAAAAAAGAAACTTCATTTCCATTGTGTGCTGAAATTTTCACCTTGAAAATATATTTGGTACCTTTCACTTATTTACTCTTCTTCTTTAATGGTTGCTTGTGTTTAGCATTAATGTATGGTAGGGATACAAATTAATGATAAAATCCCCTGTCAGCATGTATATGCATAAATATACACACATACAAACACTCTGGCATTTTTACTCTAGAAAAAGAACACAAAGTTTTAAGAGGCTGCATGTATCAAAAATGCACATTCAGCAGGAATCAGGGAATCCAGAGAAAGTTCACTGTTGTTTGAACCCTGTGCAGCCGGTCTCTGGCTTCTTGGAAACTCAGGGTCTGGCTGGCACATTGACAGTGTTTTTTTCAAATTCCATGCACTCTTTTGATACTTAAGCACTGTGACTGAATAGCTTTTGCTTAGCAGGTTTCCTCAATAAAACACCAATCAATCTGAAAGAAATTGTTTAATCCATGACTTGGTCTAAGGCCAGGTCAAGTTGGTCTCATTTGTCATCTTTTTAAGGTGGAGTTTTTAAATATGGAGAGATGATACAGTTCGAAGTGTTGGAACCCATATGGAGAAGGTATGGCTCTATTACTACTAACAAGTCGTTGTTAATACCTCTTTGCCAAAGTAGCAGAACACAGTACCTGGTCAAACATAAAAGCTTTTGAAGATTCCTACGGGAATTCAGTTAGGCTTTCACTGTGTAAATGCACAATTTGTTTCTACTATATAGACCTTGAAATGAGGTAGATCCCAAAGGCTATAGCAAAACATCTGCAGGATTCTGCATGGGTCAAATATTCTACTGATGTGATTTTCTCTTTGAAAATCGGTTTAGAAGTGTTTAGCAAGGTGTTTTCAGTGTTCAGTTTTATTATTTCATTGTTGACATTTGTGTCCAGTGCTCTGAAAATAACTTTGTGAATTCAATACGATAATTACTGCCTAAAGGAAACATTATTCAGTTACGTGAGGAAATTAAAGTGAGTCATTTCATTTCTTTTATTACCATTTATTAACTTTTCTCCATATGTAAAGTGTCAGAGAATTTAGAGGGGAGTTTCAGAAGAATTACTCTTTATGAAGCCAAATACTGCTACTTTTACTTTGGGGCTTGGCATTAGCCAGATTTATAGTCAGATTCTGCAGAACAATGCTTTGTCCTGGTGTGTATCACCATCAGATTCTGGCTCTTCATCAACAGAGCAGCGCCACTTAAACAGTCAGAGGAAGAACAGCTAATTTAAGAGAGCTTACACTAGAAAACAAGTACTATGGATAAGGATATTTTCTACAGACAATATCGTCAGAAAATGGTAGGTTCAAAAGAAATATTATTTTTCTCCATGACAAGAGGAGGAATAATTTTATAAGTTGTTATTTTTTACTGTCAAAAAAACTTTGAAAGTGTGTTCATTTTGGGAATTGTCTTGTTTCATTTTTTTTTAAAAAAAAAGTCCAATTGGGTTACATTTCTAATATTTACTTATTAATAGGAATAATAGGATCTCTAAATTGTCTCAGTTTACCTTGTAGCAGCAATGCTAGGCTCTCAAAAGTGAGACATTAGGTCAGATATATACTGACACAAACACTAGAAAATCCATTGCCAGATCCCAGTAAAACTAATAAAGTCGAATAATTAATGTACTGATCACAATCACAGTTGTCAGACAAAAAATATATCATTCATTAAATAAAAATTGTCTATTCACTTGTGATTGCTTTAGCTTTATGTATCAGAATGCATGGAAAACTGGATAATGAGGAACAGGGGCTTTTCCCTTCTTATTTCCACTGCTTATTAAAAATACACTTAAGAAATAAAAGGAGTGGGAGAAGAATAAAATATATTGTGCCTCAAAGAAAAGAGAAATTTGCTGGATACAACAGAAAAAAAATACTATAGTTTTCCACGGGGAAATATAGTTTTCGAGCTACAACCAGCATGCCAAGCCCGATTTCAGATGACCACTAGGCAACACAGGAACACTGCATAGCAAATGTGCTTCTGTGGAGGAGAAACAGGACCAATATGTCTGTGTTTGACTGCTGCGCTTTGGTTGATATTAGCTGTCAGTCAGTCCAGTTCATACAAGTCCCTGACCTTGGCTCAGATTCGTCCTACCTCAGTTACTGAGGTTACTCTCTTCTTAGCTGATGTAAGGAGACAAACAGCTCCAAAGGGCAAATCTAACTGCTTTAATCACCTAGCTGAGGTGTCTGAGCTTAATCAGGATAAATTAAGAGGGTCTGATTAATTTTGTTGCATTTCTGGGGGAAGAAGAAGTTCTGTGCTATTACCAACAAGGTGAAATTGTTTTACAGTATCTGTGGGTCCCTCAAATAGTGGCAAATATGGTGTCATCATTCAGGGAGGAATATCAGGGTTTCACATGATACCTCACACTGCTTTTACCTAAAACTGGGATGGCTGCACTTTGACTTGGAGGAAACATAAATACTCATTGCAAAAGTGCATGCGTGGCAACATACTTAGCGTTTTAATAATAATGGCTCACTGCAGTACTATTTCAAATTCTGCCTTTACTTTTTTTTTATCATGCAAATAAATTAATGGTCCATTTTATGATTTTCCAACACTGTTTGTTGCAAGGCTCAGGCATTCTGTTCAGATGGATAACTTCTCCTCTGTGAGCTTTACGAGTGTGCTCCAGTTTGCTCTTTTCAGTCTGCTGCATGTTGAATATTTATCTGTGGTTTCCTTCAGTCCACCTCCAGATTTCTGATTCTTATGATTCATGACAAAGACTTAGCTACACCAGACAGGACAGCCACCTCAATCTCATTGTTTACACAATCAAAAAGATCATAATATAGCTTCAATAAATATTAGCTCTGATGAGAAATAATTTGGTATTGCCTAAACATGATGTGACTATGTTATAAAAAGTCTTAGTTTCTAGTCTGCAGCTCGAAGTTAAGAGCAGTGGATGAGATCCAAAGTCTACAGAGTACTTGGTCTTTGAAGTTTACTAAGACTTTCTCAAATGGCAATTTTATAAGCCCACTATATATTTTTCCTTGTAAAAGCCATGTATTCTTGTAATTTTTTCCCCTCTCTATCCAGTAGAAATCAGTGTATTCATAGTATGATCAAAGTGCAAAGGTTGACATTTACACTGCTGGACATTCAAGTAAAATTCTTATATAAGTATCTATTAGGCAAGATTTACTTCATGCCATTTTCAATCAACTACACAGGCAAGCAGTAAATATATAAAAATAAATCCCCTATTCATACTTATACAAATA
The DNA here is from genome assembly GCA_033558105.1 of Coccyzus lansbergi. NCBI lineage: Eukaryota > Metazoa > Chordata > Aves > Cuculiformes > Coccyzidae > Coccyzus > Coccyzus lansbergi. The sequence goes on along the minus strand of JAUMJK010000030.1, from coordinate 728,919 downwards.
TTTCATGTAAACTTTGTTTATTCTTTGGAAGAAACTGAGCATATCTTCCGCAGTTTTACCACAGGTCATCTGAAGGGCAGTATCAGGATTCCTGTGATCCATGTTGGCCTCTCAAGGGGGCAAAGAACAAGACCTGTTTGATCCAGAACCTGCTGTGAGACCATCACTTGCATACTTTTTTGTAAATTTTTGCCAGACTGTGAACAGTATAATATGTAAGAAAGAGCAACAGGAAAATCAGCTGGATATTGACAAAAATGCCATTAGGAGCTACTGATCAATCATTTCAGGATATGTTTTGGGGTTTGGGCTTTTTTTTTTTTTTTCTGCTGGATTTGCAACTTCAGCAAGGTCAGCAATTGGCATCAGTATTAGCACACTAAGGCCTCCACACAGTTTTTAGCTACACACATTACCACATTGTGCTTTTGCTATAGTCTAGAGGGAATGTGCAGAAAATGCAAAACATGGCAGTTGGCATTTTTATGCCAAGTGGTAGTTACGTCTAGCAGGCACTTTAGAGACTATTCAATGAGCCTTCAGAATACCCTAGTAGTGTTTAGCTATACAGTTTCTAGGAATTGTCAGATTCTAATTCCACAGAAAAACTTTAACAAAAATCCTCTTAATTGCCAGATAAATTCTGGAAGGGTTGTTTTGTTTTGGTTTAAGTTTAGGTCCTCTGGAACTTCACAAAAAGATCTTAAGGAATGGATTTAAGTAATGATTTTCTGAAACTACTAAACTTAACAAAGACTTCAACTTTGAGTTACAAAGCTGGTGAAGGGGCTGGAGAACAGGCCCTATGAGGAACGGTTGACAGAGCTGGGGGTGTTTAGCCTTGAGAAGAGGAGGCTGAGAGGAGACCTCATTACACTATACAACTACCTGAAAGGAGGTTGTAGAGAGGAGGGAGCTGGGCTCTCCTCCCAAGTTGCAGGGGACAGGACAAGAGAGAATGGCTTCAAGTTCCACCAGGGGAGATTTAGGCTAGACATTAGGAGCAAGTTTTTCATACAAAGGGTCGTTAGGCATTGGAACTGGCTGCCCAGGTAGGTGGTTGATTCACTTTCCCTGGAGGTGTTTAAGGCACGGGTAGACAACGCACTAAGGGACTTGGTTTAGTGTTTGATAGGAATGGTTGGACTCGATGATCCAATGGGTCTCTTCCAACCTGGTGATTCTATGATTCTATGATTCTATGATTTAAAGATTTAGCATCTGTTTTTTAAATGTTTGTGTGAGGCTGACAGTGTACGATATTTCACCCCATTGCAGTTGGTAACTATCAAGATAATAAATGTTACATAAAATATAAACTTTGTGTGAAATCATGGTTCTGATCAGGAAGAAGACTATGAAATACGCCATTTTCGTGTTCGATACATCAGCCCCACACAAGTGTTTAGAGTCTGCTTGACCTACTGACATATATACCTTCATATCCTTACTCACCTGTTAGCACCAGAAAGAGGCAACATAGTGAGGGCAGAGTGATTTTCACTCTATTCTGGCTCATGTATCCAGAGCTGTTAGCAAAATTCCAGCTCCATGGTGGGGATGTGAGAGTCCAAAACAAACAAGATGTTTTTCAGCTGCTAGACTGTGTTTAAAACTCTGACACTTGGAAAAATTTATATTATTTCATTACTGTAAATTGAGCAAGTTTAATTAATATCAGCTCACTAAGAAAGAAGTATGCTGGTTTAATGGCTGGTTTTCAGACTGTGCAACAAATCCTGACACACAAACCTATACCAGAGTCAAATGCCCAGGCAGCAGAGTTAATGCAGTCCCTCTTTGCAGCTGGGTGAAGGGCAAGAGAAACAAATCTGTGAAAACCCCCAAACACACTCCAGCCATTATGGAGAAGCTCCTCCATTTCATTTCACAGGTCTCAAGTGTGGCCAGGGACTCTAAAATTCGTCAGTCAAATGGCAAAAATATCTTTTGGAAGGACTCTACATCATTTTATTGCTGGATCTCAATAGGTAGTGTGAAAAGTGTGTAATTCAACATTCGGAAAACTCAGATTAGATACAATTTGTCTATTCACCCTGAGCACCACCTACACCACCAGTGAGTTATCTCTGCTATTGGGCTCTTAACTATATGAGCTACAGTTAAATCAGTAATTTTATCTAATAAAAGTCACATCAGAAAATAAATGAAAGATTGACTTTTAATGACACTGACCACCAATGCAATGGCACTGCTTTGTCACTGGTCCGCTAACTGATTGCATTTGAAATAAAGGCAGAAAAGAAGGGGATATTTCTTAACTTTGAGAGGCCATTGCACAATTAAGATTGGGTTACTCCCCCCTCTCCCTTCTTTACAATAGTTTGTTTAAACTAAAGGGTTGAAAGAGGAATCCTACTGAAAGAAAGTCTGCATAGACAGAACTCTTGGAATAAAGTGTTCCAGAGCACTAATTTATTTTAAAATATTGCCTTTTATTACTGCCAAGATTAATGAAATCAACTGTCATCTACAGAGGAAATGCTTATGTACAAGCCAAAGCTGTTATTAATTATGTCCAGGATTTTTTTCAAGATTAAAAAAAAATTTGTAGAAACCATGTGTGTAATACGCTTATTTGATACAATTCTCCATTAGTTAGCTCCTATTTTTTCCAGCACCCTGTTTCATTATCAATAAACAACTATCTTCACAGACTGGAAGGTGTCCAAGCAATACAGATATGAATAAAATGCATATTCCCCGGGAACTTGGGGTGATGAGATCTGCCTCAAAGACAGATCTGTGCATAATACTAAGTAGAATTTTGTGAAATCATCAACTTTGCCTGCTAAAATCAGTTCTCAGCTTCTTCTGTGGTATGAAATGTTCATTGTATCTTTCTATATCATCAAACCTTTCATCAGTTTTGACATTAGGTTTCTTGTAATCCCTGAGCAATTAATGAGCATTAGTGAAACCTTCTACCAGGCTCATTTCCTTTGTCAAGGTCATAACTATTTCTTCTTATTCTCTCATTGATTGAGCTACCTAACATCCTCTGGAATGTCTTAGACAATTTTTTTCTTTGCAGTTCCTTAGAGAGAAATTCTGATGTTTTTTTTGTTCGAGTGAATTAAAAACAATGCAGACCCCTCACCCACACTTGTTACACAGAAGGCTAAATATTTAGCTGGTACAAAGCAAACAAATCTAACCGCCTTCCAGTTGCTATATACACTAAGAATTTGGGTCTGTATTTTCCTTGCATAATCCTATCGACATTATTACTACCCAGCATTTCCACTCTTATTACAATATATGTTCTGTAATAAATATAAGACTGTAGTATACAATTTGCCATAACATGATAACCTAGCATAATCCTTTCTTGTCTATACTGAAACAGACAAGGCTGCAGAGGTCTTTTGTGTACAATTACTGCAGTTTTAGATCTTTTCCTTTATGGATGAGAAGTGAGCATCTTGTTTGTCCTTCTGGACCCTAAAAGTATTCACTGACCATTGTAAGACCCACACAAAAAGAAGTCAATAATTTCTGGAAGTGACACTCACTTTTCTTTTGTCTACTAGCAAAAGGATGCAATAGCATTGTCTCCTTTGAATATTTTTTTCAGGATATTGTAAACAGGTTCTGGCCCTCACTACTGTCGGTAAGAAAAATCAGAGATTACAGCCTGGCCTCAAAAATATGTTCTATACCCAGTCTGGATCTTACAGAGAAGGATTAAAGTCTGTCATTCATATGAAGGAAAGCAAATTTTATGTTAGGCCTATGTAACCTCAGCAGTTCTCTGACTGTCCTACACTGTTTAGTTTTCTCAAGAGTGCACTTAACACTAAAATCTCTCTAAGATGTTTCAGCCCCCTCTCCTACCGCTGGCTTTCTTCACTGCTTCCTTTGCCTTCTGACTCCATACTCCAGTCACATACTCCTGTGAGATATCAGGCAGGCCAACCTAAGCACATCACTTTCGGTCTAACGCTGAAAATCAAAACTTAGATTTCATAGCTAATTAGTGTTACATTCTTTTGTCAAAGAGGTTTTTTGTGTATGATAGCTAGGTGCCACAAAAATCTAGTTTTCCACCTGCAGAAACCAGTCACAAGAATTGGATGCATAATTTAATTCCCTATGTAAATTTGTGTTTCACCAGTCTGCCTTCACGCTAGTAAATATTTTCTTTATTTAAGGATTTCTCTTTTTTGTGATCATGCATCTCAAAGTAGTGACCAGAGAGCAGAGCATATATTCCATTAGGAAATAATAAAAGTTATGCACAGATTGATCCCTGCTTTGAAATTTTACCTCTGAGTGCCCAGAATTCTTTGGAAAGGAAAAAGTAGATATGTGAAAAACAACAGTTGCTTCAGGTAGAATTAGAGGACTTTGGTCCCTAGAGAAGCTGCATCCAAGAGACATAGTTACTCCCTTAACATTAAACAAATTTCAAGGGTGATTCACAAGAAACAGCAGTAGGCAGAACAGTTAAAATTCTTCTCAGCAATGAAAATAGGAGAGGAAAGACACAAATCATTCATAAATATGGATGCAGGGTTTTATTTGCCTGAGGAGTTTTCAACATGGATCCCAGAAAGACTAGAATTTCAGGCGAATTCCTACTCATCACAATGGGATTTTGCCTGATCAGACAAAACGGTACTGGAGCTCTCACAGTATCATATTTACCTGCACAGATAGGCACAGAGGTAGGAGGGATGGCACATACCTGCCTATGGTGTCAATCTTGAGACAGACTGAACTAGTAGAGAAGGGCCTTCACAGTGGAAAAGTGCTCCTCATGCAAAGAACCAGGAGCATCACTCTCTCAGTCATGCACTGGGCTACAGTACAGACTGCGCAGGCAGAGTAAAGAGGGTGTGTTAATCCCAGTTGTTTCAACTCATCTGAGCTAGGATGCGTATAAAATAAAGCAACATAATACCCTGGCAAACCCTGTACTGTATTCTCCATGGAAACAACCTCATATCAAGGCATATTTAAGTGTTACACCTTAGTCAATGGCTGTACAATCAGGAAAGCAGACAGCAGATTTAGATAAAATTTTGGACAGAGGACTTGAATTTTATTTATCTAAAGACAACATTGCCTGAAATTACTGGTGAGGTTAGAAAATTAAATGGATTGGTTTTCATTAGACGCCTGTGAGCTGTGTTGCTTCTCTACTTTCCAAACAATGCTTTAAAAAAGTTAGTTAAAACCCAAGAGTTTGTAGAGGTTTATACCATTTGTATGTCCCATATCACTGTTTTTCAGGTGATAAGGTACAGGCTCCTGCATCCTGGCAAAACTCCAGGATAGGTTGTTGCATTACCTTGCCAAGTTTTTATTGAATGAGGTGTTCTTCTTAACTTGGCCTCCTAAATTACTATGCATTGTTGTACACTGTTAATTACTGACCACACGTCTCCAGAGGAGGCTAACTTGCAGAGGTACCATATTGCCACAGTGTAATCCAGAAAAGAATTAAAGCTAAAGCCCTCAAATATATCCAGAAGAAAGATGTTGGTAGGGCAGGACTGATACAGTGCACTGTCATCCAAGGTTCAATTCTGCCCTTCCTCCATTCATTTAAAATAATGTTCTGCATGGACTGACAACAGAGCCCTTCCATTTCTTGTGTATATTCTAAGTGAAGAAAGAAAAGACTAGGGTACATTTCTCCAGCTCCTCAATGGTCTGTTGATGTAGTGATTTGGAGGCATTTCTGTGAACATCTCCAACAGGTTAATTGGAGACATCTCAGAATACTCTTGCTAGAGTTTAGTTCTATTTTCCATGAAAATGTTAGTTTGTTCTAACCAAAACTGTTTGTGAAACAGGAACATAAATCTTCTGTCCAAAACCACTTTAGGACAGATGTAAAAATATGTTCCTTTTTCCACATTTCAAATTAGGAAATTATGCAAAGAGGAGAAGAAAAGAAACAAAGTCCGAGTAATTTTGTATTTTAATTTTTTTTTAAATAGACTGAAAAAAAGAAGAAATCAAAATAAGGATTTTCCAAACAGCTACAGAAATCTGTGTAATCTAAGCAATTTTTTTGACTTGATTGCTCAACACAATTAATTTATATTTTTTTACCAACACAGTATACAGGAAAATTATCACAAATACGAAAAATTCTGAGAATTTGGGAAATTTATATCTTTCCTACATGTAAAAATAACACAATTTTATTTTTATATGATCCTAGTTATTTCAAACTAATGTCTAGAATTTAAGCTAAGTTATCTCTTATTTGTAAATCTATACATACATATATAATTAATGTGCATGTAGGAAACACTTGAGTAGATATTGAAATATTTTAAATGTTTATTTGTACAAGTAACAAGACAATATGTCTATGCAGTAAATATTGCTGTTATCTGATGTGACAGTTTGAGTGTTCAGCCCAGTTAATTTATGATGTGAGGGAGTTCAAATCACGTTCCCAAAAGTCATATGAAGAGGGATTAATAAAAAGCAGATAGTCTACATGTGAGGGAGTAGGAGGCCCTTCAAGCTGCTGAGATCCTCAATCTCAAAACTACAGAGATTTTGAATGAAAGAGTTGTATATGCTCTGGTTTTAATATTTACAGGGCCTTCTCACATACTCTAGGACTCCAAGGTTGGTCTTATGCTAAAGAGGACATGGTAAAGCAAGACTGAAATTCCAAGTCTTGATCTGCAAGTGGGGGGCAAGGGTTATCTTTTGTTATTTGCATTGTTTAATGCATATTCTTTGAACAGCATTCAGTACTTTAGACATTGTTTTATGACACCCCTATCCCTTCTCTTAAAAGCAGAGAAGACAGTAAATGCCTGGAGTAGAGCTGAAACCAGGATTGCTAAAGCATAAGCAGGCAAAGAAGGAAGAAATTGCTCCTGAAGAGCAGTTGCTATAAGAAAACTATAACCACATGCAAATTTTCCAGGAAGTTGTGAAACATGCTTCAGGTCGTTGTACCTTTTATTCCCCCTATTCCCTAAGAAAAAAAACACAATAAATTTCTTGAGCGGAATGATTTTACATGATTGAGGAATCTCCCTTCAGGATCCCAAACAGTTGTTTTATTGGCAACCGATGCCCCTTTTTCATTATTCTTCAAAGATCCCTCCATTTCAATTCTACTTGTTCACATTCTGCTTCAAATGATACCCCACTGAGCTGACCACATGCAGGACTGTGTTCCAAGACCTCTTTTTTTAATAAAAATTCTCTTTCAGTGTCTCCACACCATGAAACAAATCACATAGCTTCATAAGCCATCAGACAATCCTTTCAGTTTCTTGTGCAGGCGAACTGAGCCTTTTTCATCTGATTAAATCACCAAGCAAGCTGATATGGGAAGCATAAAAAGCTTCTGAGGCAGGATGAGAATCAGCAGCTCATATTTCATAATGGCATCACTAATGCCCCAAATTAAGTGCTGAGGCTGTTTTGCTTGGCAATATCATTTCATGTTAATTTTGGATAGGACCGAAAATGAAGTTGTAATCTCTCTCTGTCATGCTGCGACTATTTCCTTGACCATCTTAAGTGCTGCATTTTATGAGGATATAGCTGTTACTGCTGGGTATGGAAACCACTATACAAGTAAAACTTCCTCGAGTTCCTGCCCCAACAAGTTTACAGATTCATGCATTCGTTTCTCAGACTGACCACTCTTGGTGAGCATGCCTGACTCCACATAGGACCCAGAGAGGAGTAACTTGCAGGCCTGGTGCAAGATGAGCCCTGAATTCAATGAATTTGACCTCAACCCCTAAGGGGAAAAGAACAATGAATGAGTTGCAAGCACAGGTATCATAGGTTACAGTGGTGATGCTGCATCAGATCATCTGTCCTAACTAGTGATTAGCTGTTCTGTGTAATTTGTTGGAGGAAAGACTTTAGGAGAAGGAGGTTCAATATTTTGAAAAGCAGAAGTGTCTCTTTCTTCTCGCATTCTGTATTGCTCTAGTGATTTTACTTACTTTTTTAGTCATTTTTAATGTATGTCTTTTTTGAAAGTTCAAGCTGTGTTTTATAATGACCATGTACTACTCAGTGTGAACTAGTGTGATTGGTCAACATGTCAGTAAGCACATTCTAGGGTTCTAAAATGAGACACCTAACTTTATACATAATAATACTTACGTTTGCATGAATTCACAGGGATAAAGAACTAATGCAGTTAGTGTTACAGTATTTATACCATTTACTCAGGTTTGCTGAATCTTGTCTTGTTTGAGGGCCACAGTCAATCAATATTTATATTAATAAAAATATGTAATTTTTAATACAGTAATATTTTTATTGGTCTTGCTTTTTACAGAAGAGTGGGTTTTTCTCCCTCAGAGCCTGTCCTCTTGTCAGTTTCAATTTATCTCAACCAAAATGATCATGTTCCCAGCTATGAACTTTACATTTATTTCATAGACCCATAAAAGGTCAAGACCTTAGATTTTTTTTTTTTTTTTAATCTATGCCATTGTGATTTTAAAAGAGCCTAAAGGATCAACAAGACCAAATTAAAAGGAGAGAACATAATTGTGTGTTCATTCACTTCAGATCTTTGGCTAATGCAGTTCCAGTTTAAAACAAGCACACATTGGTAAGCAAGTCAAGCACAGAACTGTACATGTCATTATTATTTAGACTCGCCACTTCAGAGTTCATTTTTACAGTCATTAAAATATTTTAATCTATGTCTATAAGTATATAAAACATCAAAGTTTCATTCAACCACTACGATCAGCTATCAGTAAGACCCTTGCCATTTTCTTTGATCTTATACAAACCTGGGGATTTCAAGCCTGATGTTGATTCTTTAAAGAATTTTAGAACTAATTGCTTAATGTTTTTATTGTGTCTTCTTCTCAATTTTAAAATGATGTTTTATGAAGTTGTTAGAGACTACAATCTCTGTATTACATTTTTTCTGCTCCTGGTGACATATTTCTAGTGTAATTTCAAGTTAAAGGGAATAATTTATAATGTTCCTTGTTTTGTTGATAAGAATTTCTTTCCGGTGATCCTACAATTTTTCTTCTGCACACATATAATCTCAAAATACTGTCAGTGGATATTTTAAGTCTCTGGTTTAATTTGATGCAAACAACTTTTTATCTGAACCAGAAGAATATATCTGTGGCTTTTAAACAGCCTACAATGCAGTGGAGTCTTTAATGCCTAGGGATAAATCTGGATTCTTCTGAAGGCAGTTCCCATCAGTCTTAAGAGAAGCAAAGTTTCCCTGAACATCTCAAGCATCAGAAGGACTTGCCTAAAGCAGCTTTGGTACAGGATATTTAGACACACCACATTTCTTGTCCATGCAAAAAAACCCCCCTCTCACTGACAGTCATGACTGAACCCGCTTTATCTCTTTACCAGGCCAGCTCACCTGAGTGCCAAAAGCTTCAATGGATATTTTGTGCCAATAGTGGTTTTCACCAGATCCTAGCCACAGTTTACAGTGGGATTATCTCACTGATATCCGCTTACTTAGAAACAGCTTTTTCCTTGAAAAAGCGTCCACTGAATAAGTCTAATACCACTCTGTTAAAACGAAAGGGACATGTTTATAGATGATGGCTAATTGCAACTGATTAATATGTGAAGAGGTAAGACCTATGTGGGTGTCTAACTCCAAATCAGTTTAATCTAGGGAGAGTGGAGAGAAATCAAAACTTCATTCAAGCTAGTTGAATGAAGTGGGACAGAAAGCATAGTGAAATCTGTGCTTTGCAGGACAGACAGCCCTTAGCAGATGGGTGCATCCTGTCCTTTGTATGAAGTCTTAAATAAGCTTCAAACAGACAGCCCACAATAACCTTCACTCTCAGTGGCAAAAAGCATTAATACACATGGCAAGAGTGGCAGTTGAGAGAAACATTTTGCCAGGATCAGATTAATAGAGCATTCTTGGGGTTTGCTGTTATCAGAGTAAATAGAAACAGATGAGGATCCAAGAAGACAAGACTATAAATCTAACTAACAATCAGAAGGCAAACTCCAGTAAATTGAGGAGAATGATGCAATTTCTGCTCTTTAAACTCACTGTTTCCTCTGCTCTTCAGTAACCTCATCTTTAGTTCTAATCGTAGCCAACTAACATTCACGATTTGATCTTTCAGCTACAAGATTCTGCAACCCCTTGACAATTTTTTTATAACTTTCATGCACAAATGCCTGATGGCTCAAAGCATATAGCTAATTCAAATATCAAAATATTTGAGCTTTAGCTGATGTTGCCACAGTATGTTTTCTGCCTAGACCTGGACTTTTTTTTGATGGAATGAAAGAAATGAAAACAGGTTTGTGTGCTAATCTAGCCTTATTTTCATTTTATGAAGGGCATGTAGGAATTTGCTGATGATGAATAAATAAAAGTAGCACGCCAAGTAAATATTACTCATTTGTAGTCACATATGTACTAGTGGGCACGTCTTTGCGTTTCAAACCTCATGCAGATGGAAAAACATCTGGAATTTTAAAAAATCAGGCAAACAGTGCAATATCTGAAAGTCTAATTGCATGGGATTTTTTTCCAGGGTCTGATAGCTCTGTAAAAACTGTAAGGAAAAAGACAGGAATGCCAATCAATGTATATGAATTGGATTGTGTATGTGTTACATTGGGTTGTATGTATAGTTTTTAAAAACCCGTTTGAAGTTTAAAGATGCTAATATTACACGTCGGGTCTCTGAACAGCATGTTATATTTTAATTCTTTTTAAGTTCCATTCTTGTTATGGCATGCTTGTCTCTTATTCCTACATAGGAAGGTTTTTTAAAATATTGAATTCTGAGTACAAGTGGCTATTCACGTTTCTCAAGTTTTCCAGTGAGCAAAAAAAAAGGCATGCTTAGTGTTTTCATTTTATCTTCTATATTGGAAAGAGCATGCGCTACACCAAATGATCTCACATGGGGACCACAAGTCATTTACTTACTACTATTGTGTGGTAAATAAAATGCCAACAATTCTAATCATAGTAATCTTTAACAAATACCATAAATATTAAATTATATGATTAATACATCAGTATTTATTACCTGGTGTCAGAGAAAGTGGTCATCTAATAAATCAGTCTTTGTACTAGAAACGTTTAAAGATAAATGTAATTTAAAACCTGTGTGATTTTTAAGTCTATATTCACAAATGCCTCAAACCAAGAAATTACACATTAGACAATTTCCTATGACTTTACTTCATTGAAATGGAGGGTTATGCATACAGTTTTTGCAGAATCCAGAATATTCTCTACTGGTTTTCTTTTCATGAAGTTTAATCAAAATTATCCAAGTAATAAGTGCAGATTTCTTCCTTACTGAAATTTCAGCACTTAACTTTTTCTAAGTATGTATTTTTAAATACTTCTCAAAAATATCTATGTACTTGTTGGATGCTTCCATAAAACTACACTGAACTATTTGTGTAAAACAGCTATAAACTACATCCAATAAAAGTATAAAAGTATATATATTTTTACAAAGGATTTTTTTGTAGTTTACACTATTTCATAGCTTTGATGTCAGAAAAAGATTTCATTTCACAGTCGTTACCTAGCTACCATGAATTAATGCTTAAAAACAAAAAACCAAAAACAAAAACAAGGAAAACATTAAAAGACTTTTAATTAAGAAAATTCATGACAGCATTGAGTTCCTCTAGCCAACATGCTTTACTTTTTATTTTATAAGCTTAATTGAGAGCTATAAAAAATCCCAGTTAAGAATTTAGGACTCCTCAGTTGTACACAAGAACATTACAATATATTCCTAGCAAAATATTTCCCAACATAAAATAGCAAGCTCAGAGACAAAAGGAGACATCTCACATGAGGACTAGCAGCTAAAGAGCTTGGTGGTTGAAGAAAATGGTTTTGGCTGTTGACAATATCTACAAGGCACATATTTTCATAACTCCCAAATTCTGAGTGAACAGGGATGGGAACAGGATCCATTTCTAGGAAGAAGGTTGTGTTAAAGGATGTGGGGCAACGCACTTCTCATAATCAAATGGGGGTGGAAGAATCAGCATTTATTATTATGAATATTTCAACAGGCTAAAAAAAAGTACCATAGAACAAGCAAGTCTGATAAAATAAAGAAAAATCCCTGCAGAGACTCACTATCAGCTGGGTTTTTTCTGTTAGTCTGTTCTATACCTTAAAAATGCTTGGGCATGTGCTTCTCTTTAAGGATTTGTATATCTGCACTTAATGCTCATAAACTCTAGACATTGGAACGTTTCTGAAGACACAAAATGCGCTTACATATTCTTTGAAAGTGGAATTACCTTCCCAACTTAGATTTGGTCCCTGGATATCATTTTTCATTAAGAGTCTTAACAGAGGCTTGGGGGTTTTTGGCTTATTAGGAAATATTGAACTCTCTGTTATTTCAGCAATCCAGGTGGAAATAATGACAGACATATCTATATTTTCAATTGGCAAATGATCTGTCTCCTGAGATCAGTTAGTACCAACCCTGATTTTCAGAATTTATCTGTCTTAATGACAACTACAATGTTGTTGCTGCTATTTTTAAAAAACTATATTATGAATACAGGCCAAACAAGAATATCCCACCAAACCCAGTACACATTTCAGTATCCAAGAAAAGAATAGCTCTAAGTATCCCTATCAATGTATGACATCTAATAGCTTATACGCTTAAACTGGGAAGTTTAATCTGTCATAAAACCAGCAGAAAATGAACTCAACCTCAGAGGAATTTTAAATAATTATTTTTTAAAGGGACTCTTAAGTGTAAGAAGGTATTTCAAAGAAAAGCATAGTTTCCTAATGCTACTTGTTCCAAAAGTGTTTTACAAAGACAAGTCCCAAGTCAGTTATATTTTTTAATTCCTAAATAAGATATGAGATTAAGTGATTCAGTGGAAATATAACTGATTTTCTACCCAAAGCCACATAAACAGTATTTGGTTATAAAACTTTAACAGATCCATTTATGTACTAAATTATTTAAGCAAATGTAATGCTTCCAAATTGTATTGTTTTGCAAGGTTTCTCTTGGAACCTTTGCCATTTATCATACATGTACTTCTTCTTTTTTCTACTCAGAAGCACAGCATGAAAAAATTTCATTTCACATTGAAACATCACTATGTGGAACAGTGTGATGAAATGAGACACAGGAGGAGAGTTTGTGTTATACTCTGGTAAACAGTTGGTCTACAGGAATGATAGCATTTTATGCTGTGACTGATATATCAATTGCGAGTCCTAAAATATGACAGATCTGAAAGCGGGAGTTCTGCCTATGATAAACTGTATGCATGTGAAAGATTACAGGTAACATGCCTAAGCCTGCTGGGAGGTCACAGCCTACATCTCATCTAGGAGTTAATATAACTATGTAATAAATTCTGGTAAAATTATGTCTGAAGTATACTTAAAGATAATGTTACTCTGCTAAACAGAGCAACACTAACAACTAAGACCCTGAGCTTGTAGATAAGACTACATTATTTACATGCCTTATCTGATTGAGCAGTTCCCATAAAGATCCACATTAAAAGCAAGCGTCTAAATGCTCGCAGGTTCAGTACAAGCAACTCTATAGAGCACAGAAGGAAAATCCTGCCCATCTACTGCATCAGATTGCAAGACCTATGTGGTATTAAGATATTAACATACACTGAGCTGAAGTATTTCAAGTTTTCTAAATTATAAACACAAAACTGATATATATTATTTTAGTAACCTTCTGGATGAAATGAGAAAGTATTTCATCCAGAAGCATTATCTGAAAATGTAAATTTACTTGTTTAATTCACTCAAGTGCTTTAATAATTTCCTAGGTTGTTTTTCACATTATGTAATGCCTGGCCTTCCACAGTCCCACAGAAAATGCTGGCACTACTTTGAAAGCCAAGAGTCTTTTGAGTGGACCTGATTCAATTATGTACAAGTATGTGTTTAAGTACTTTACAGAACAGAGAACAATTTATTGCTCTGAAGCATATAGCAGTAAGGATGCCAAAATGAAATTTTTAGACACCAATCATGCAGTAAACTTTATATAGAAGACTTTTGCATCTCTTAGGATCGCTTAGTGCATGTAAGAAACTGAAGAAGACTGGGGAGATAAATCTGGCGTTGCAACCTACTCTTAACTGTAGAAACAACACAGTGGTGTTTCAAGTCTAAGTGTATAGGGCTGTTGTTTTTCATAATAAAGACTTGAACCCACTGAAATATATTCTATTTTCTAATCTTATTTAGAGAAAAATGTTTCTCATTGTGCATAAGCTACGAAAAGACAGGAAGGTAACAAAAGTGTTGATTAGAAGGGACATTTCTGAAACACTGTCAGTTGAAACTTTCCTGTCTGAAATTCACATCTTCTTCCTTAACCAGCTATGTATTTGTCTACTGTAGCACTGTTCTAATCAGTGGAAACTTCCCTCTTGGCTCCAGTGAAAAGACCAAGATCTAAAACTGACCACATTATCTCTTTTCCTCCTCAACAGTGATTTTAAAAAATTTGAAAAATATCACTGCTTCTTTAATAATTTTCACATATGCACTGCCGTACTTTTCTCAAAGTTAGGGTAAAAATCTAGTCATCCTTTACAATGGAAAACAAAACTTGATTTGATTTCAAGTGGTTAATGAAAATTATGCAAAGTGGATTAGGAATATCAGTAGATATTTTTTAGAAATTTATAAGATCAAGTGATTTCTGTTTAGCAACAATATTCTTTAGATTGTTAAAAAAGTATTGGAGCAGTGCTGAAATACCCATTTCGTGCATTTAAGCCTTAACATAGCTTCATGAGAGAGGTCACTATGAGTCTGCCTACTGAAAAAGAAGAGGTTTAATTAAATGATTCATTACCAATAAAAGTGAGAGGCGATGCATGACAAAGAACTGTTGCTAAATGCTGTGCCACAGTAAGGAGAGAGAGAAACTTTCCCCAGAGTGGAATGCCTGAGGTTTCATGGACACGCACTCACTGTTTCAGGCAGGCACTGCTGACAGCAGCCCACTTGAACGGACGGTGAACAACTGTCCTGGATGATGGGGACATTACCGCCTCTGTTTAACCAATGAAATGAAACAAAACTCAGGCTAACAACAGCCACAGCCACAGAGAAATGCCCAACATCAGCCAGAGCAAAATATGTAGGAGACAGCATTACAAAAAACCATGAACTACTATTTTGCCTGTATGTAATCCACAATGGGGTTTTAGATGGCAGGGCCATCATATGCCACAATCTGGATGCCCCTGTAGTAATGAAAGTAAAAGAAAGCAACAGACCCCGAGTGAGGCAGGGGCTCAGGCAGATCCTGCAATGCATGATCCTCTGCTAGCAAAAAAAAGCTGAAATTCCTCTGCCCAATGTGAAGAATGACCTTTCCAAAACATCCCATCCTGAGTCATGAAGGGC
This sequence comes from Coccyzus lansbergi, assembly GCA_033558105.1. Taxonomy (NCBI): domain Eukaryota; kingdom Metazoa; phylum Chordata; class Aves; order Cuculiformes; family Coccyzidae; genus Coccyzus; species Coccyzus lansbergi. Next base: position 713,516 of record JAUMJK010000030.1, on the reverse strand, counting down.
TGCCGGTTGTCACATGAACAGTGCCTACACATGTGATCCCTGTTTATTTAGCTAAAGTCTTAATACAGAGAACAAAAAAGCTAAATAAATGTAGCAATAAGAATTAGTTTCCCATCTTGTAGACAAAAGGGGGAACCATATTAAATTTGCTCTGATGCTCTCAGAGCAGAACAATGGACGGTCTGTATTTTAGAAAAGGCTTTGATTGTTTTCACAGTAGGACTGAAGTAACTAGAAGGACTTGCCTTCAGCTCCAGTGTTAATACTCATGTTCATCACTTAATTCTTTGCTTAAATATGCAGAAAGAACTTTTTATTGTACAGAGGGATTTTGGATACATAGAACTAAATAAAATGGTGCAAAATGCTTTTGTCCATCTCATGCAAGATGATCTTTTCTTTCACTGGAAGAAAATCATCAGCCTTTAGATTTGCTTATATTTATGAAATTAAAAGTACTGTCTCTGACTGTCAGAGTACAATTCATTCTCAGTTGGTTTAATAATCAACTGTTCAGCATAGCAAATCAGTGTGATGCAGGCCAACTTTTGCTTCTTCATGCAGAGCATGAAGTATTCTCACAGTACAACCTTCCTGAAAATGTTTGTTCCTTGCCAAGTCTTGCACCACAGTACACTTTAATTAGACCACAGAAAGCTGACATCCTGCATGCTTCCCAGGTGTGTACATTTTCAAAAAAAGATTATGGGCCCAATCCTGTTCCCAGTGCACACATAGCATTTGAGGCCAAGGAAAAAAATGATAATCATAGAATTTCCTTTCATTAAGCACTAATACACTGTTTACATAAGAACACAGTTGTCAGAATAATAGAGCCAATAGGTAAGGTATCAGTGTTTTAATGCCTGATACAGATAAGAAATATTTAATGCCCAAAATGTAGAAATATGTCCATTACTGGCTGGAAGAAAACAGAAAAACTCGTAACTCTAGAAATATATAGAAAGAAAGAGATGCACACACGTACCTGGCTTAGAGAAACACCTGTGCAATTC